>CM070662.1:19530825-20130825 GCA_036346575.1 Dendrocalamus sinicus | reverse complement strand
TTTCGTAGCCTACGCGCATTCCTTTACATTCAACTTCACCCATTTTCAACCATGTCATTAAAACCGGTTGTATAACTCCCTGAAGTTTAAGGGAGCATTTGTATTAGTTTTTATTAATGGTTTTTGGTTATCGTTTATGGTTTTGGCTAAAAATAAATAGTAATAGCTGAAATAAGTGGATTTTAGAAGGAGGGACGAGCGGTGCAAAAAGTGAGGAAGAGATGCGTGCGCGTGATAAGAGCAAGAAGAGTAGGGTGGGTGATGCATCTATGACTTTGCTTTATCTCTAGAGCGAGATGGCAGTGAGAGGAGTAGAGAAACCAAATGTTTAGATTAAATTTTGGCTTTTCTAGGAAGAAGTTCGAAGTAGAAGCCAATATGACCATGACCTAAAAAATTTGAACACCCCAAGGGTAGTTTTAGTGATGATGTGGCATAAATGATGATTGGTACTATGTATTTTTTTTTGGTGAGGACACAAAGGGTGGGTTTGGTAGCACTCATGGCTTATGGCTTTTGGGTTATGCTACAGTAATTAGTTTTTAAATGGTGTGCTTTTTTAAGACGGGGTCTATAATAGATTGTAGTATTGTAGGACCTGGACAGGAAACAGAGGGGGTAAATGGTGCCTTCAAATTCTCCCCAAGTATCCACTTAACTCTTTTCTACAATAGCAACTGAGCTGTGAAGACTAGACTTAAAATCTCACTGGAAAACTAGAGAAGCAGTCTGAACACAATAAGGAAAACTGAGCTGGTCGAGATATGATAGCGTGGGTACCACGTGGTTGAAAGACTCAACAACGTGGTCGATGTCTGACCAAGATATCGCTGTCTGACTACTTGAAGGAAGTATAACGTGGTCGGTAGTCGACGGCACTCGAGACCAGAACAGCAGAGAAAAGGCACCAAAGAATTGACTGTGGTCAGAGACCAGCACTATGGTTGAAATAAGACAACGTGGTCGTAAATCGCCCTAGTCGACAACCACCAAGACCAGAGCTAACGTAGTTGTAAGCCAACGAGTAGTCGAACAACCGATGTGGTCGAAACCAGACTGCAACTCAAAAGATCAACGTGGTCGAAACATTCTTGGAAGAGCAAATGAAGACCAAAGAGGCGCACGACCGCACGATCCAAATTCCGAATAACTTTTGATTCAAGAATCAACTGGTCATGAACCTTGGACATATCAAGAACAAGATCTCAAGAGGTTACTTTGAACTTAAATTGAAAACTTAGCAAGAAAATAGAGATCTTTCAGGGATTACATCAAAAGTGCTCAAAACAGAGACTGAGAAGAAAAGAAGATGATTAGACCATGCAAGTGGGAATAGAATAGCCAAGATAGCTTTGAGTGTGATTTCCCAACACCAGACAAGTCAGATCATAGGCAGGAAGGGTCTCTCAAACCAGAAAGAGACGAAACGATCAAAGAACAGAGAAAAACTGAAGCAGCAGAAGAACAAGACCAAGCCAACTCAATTTCACACAGACAGCAATACTCAAAAGATTGATCAAGAAAAGATATATTGCTCTGAAGATTGAGTCTACAGCCACTCCATCCAGGAGGACTAGGAGCACCACTGCTCCACACACAAAAAAACCTAACCATAAGACACCCCTGGATGGGTAGCCCTCTATCCCTTTTTATAGCCTCTGATAGCGGGGATAACCTATTAACCCCCTATCTACCACCGGGTTTTCTCACGCACACCACTTACATCGACCCGTTAGCTCATACAGGACAAAAACGCTTTAACAGAATAGCCTCCTTTTCAGGTCTTGAGCAATTCACCAAATTGCCCCTCCACCACCTTCCTGGAAGCTTCCTGCTTTCTTGCCTTCCACGCTTGCAACCACCTTACTACCTCAGTCATCTTCGGCTTCTCATGATCGTTTTGGACCTCAACACCTCCTTGTGTCTAGTCCCAATCCTTCCATGCCTCACCATGACCTAGCTCCAAGGTCCTGCAAACACCACTGACAAGCAAAGCATCACATAGCACCGCACAAAACACAGGAATCATCAATCTGCATGAATGGAATGCACTCCAAGCTGGTCTTATACCACTTATGACTACTTAGATGCACTGGACATAAGGTACTTGTAGCCCTAGAAGACTTCTTAGCTGTCTACGACCACTCAGCAAGTCGTTACGACCATCGCACAGGCTGCTACGACCATGAGATGAATGCTACGACCATGTAGCAATCGCTAGACCATCGCTCATAGCGGTTACGACTTTAACGCACTTGGTTGCTACGACTTATGATCACAATGATAGAGCGCTACGATCATCAACCATGGCCAGCAGAAGCTACGACCTCGACCACGACCAGTAGAAGCTATGACCATCGACCACAGCCAGACAGAGCTACGACTATCGACTACGGCCAAACAGAGCTACGACTATTGACTATGGCCAGACAAAGCTACGACTATCGACCATGGCCAGGTAGTGCTACGACTATCGTCCACAAAGTCGTAAAATGACTACCGACCATATAGTCGTAAAACTGGCTGCCGACCACAAGGTCGTAAATCTAGCTGCTGACCACATAGTTGTAAGACTGGCTGCCGACTGCAAAGTCGTAAAACTAGCTGCCAACTTCAAAGTTGTAAAACTAGTTGCCAACCACAAAGTCATAAGACTGGTTGCCGGCTGCAAAGTCATAAAACCTATTGCCGACCACATGGTCGTAAAGACTGTTGCCGATCACAGATACACATAATGTGGTCGTAAAGAGTAAGTCATAAAAACACCTACAACCACCAAGTCGTATCAGCACCTACGACCACCAAGTTGTATCAGCACCTACGACCACCAAGTCGTATCAGCACCTACGACCACCAAGTCGTAATCGACATCTACGACCATAAGTCGTAACATCACATACGACCACCTAGTTGTATCTCGGGATGCTAATCACAAAGACGAGCACAGAGGTCATGAAACCAGCAACCTTCTGCACAGACCTCAAAAACCAAACTCAGCCTATACACAAAGTCTAAAGCAGAGGTCAATTATTCATCACAACCATGGGTGACCTCCACATGGTCTCACAATCTCCCCCTTGATGAGTATATTAACAAACACTGAAAAGGCATGAAGATGAGTTTGTTTTTGAAAAAGAAAAGCAAGAAGTTGCAAAAGTCATACATGGTCTAAAGAAAGTGAAGAAGAAACTCCTGACCATGTTGATAAATATTGAAATGGAGCAACCAACAAAAAGAGCAAGTTTTCTACAAAAGTTCCAAATCATCCTCCTTTAATACAAAAGCTCCAAATCATCCCCCTTTAATGCCTATCCCCCTTTAATGCCTTTTGCTCTATCATTCTCTCGCCCTTTTGGCAATAGAGTCATTAAGATGTATGGAGGAAAATAGAGCATGAGTGAAGTGGAGTGACTGTATTTTATTCATTTTAAACATTAGGATCCATGAAGATTATCCAAAATGACTTTCTAAGTATTACACCAAGCCATGACAGAAGAAAGTGCTATCTAGATCATGACAAACTATGTATAGGCAAGCTAAAGCCAAATAAGCCATAATATGAAATTAGATGGATTGATTAACATGTCAAGTTACTGAAGATCAAAGTCTAGTTAAAGGCATCCAAATATGAGTCAAGCTATATTAATATTCTAGTGGAATCAAGAAGCTATCATTGAGTCAATTTAGAGTGCTACAAGTTCAAGAATGAGAAATTTGTTTTTGACACTTCTTGTAATTGAGAAAATTTAGCACATTTGACATTTTTTCAAAAATTCATGGTTGTTTTCAACCTTTTTTTGTTGCTTAACCATGTGCTAGATATCAAGCCTTATGCGACCACTTCAAGCAAGAAGCTCTAGGAGGTGATCTTGGTCATCCAAAACTTCCCCTGAGTTCATACCTAGTGCAATGGCAAGCCGTCTCATGAGAAAGAATTGGTGAAATTAGTTTTTTCGCACAAAAGAGATCTTTTTGCATTTTCTGGATTTAGTTCAAGAACAGAGAGTTTTGGATAGCATAGCTCAATCTAAAGCTTAATGTAGATTCAAGACTTAACTCAGCCTATTTGACATGGCATGAATCATAAAAGGATAACTAAAACTAGACTAGTCACAAGATCTAACAAGACATGATGTAATTCAAGTTGTTTACATTTACTCAAACTAGCATGGCAAAGATTAGGCTACACATAGAAAGTCATGATAAATCTAGCAACCTAGCATAGTTCATGGCAAGATGTAATGCAATCAAATCATGTCAAATAGGGATAATAATCTAGGCTCCATGTAATTATATTACAATGCACAATGCTGAAATTAAATGCCAAGAGATGCAAGAAAATCCAGCTTTCCCTCAGCATGTGAATCAATTTCAGTTCAAGATGAGTTAAGTCATTTTTAAATTCTAGCAAATCTCAAATGAACTCTGTTGTAGGGGTGGCCCCCACCTAAACCCAGCAGGCCTGTTAGAAGACTATAAAGACTAGAGTAGAACATATGTAATGACTCAAATACCCCTAGTGGGGATAAACTGATGTAAGGGCATAACTGTAAAAGCACATCCCATACGCATATATATATCAGGAAAGGCTATGGGAGGAAGGAGGACACTTCCCACTCCCCACTACCATCTCTCTGCTTGGTGCAGAACCACACAGTTGGCGCCGTCCGTGGGAGGACGAGGACAAGCTCAAGATCAAGAAGAAGACGGCAACGAAAAAGCTTTATCGACAGCGGTGAAGGGAAGGAAGACGGTCGGGTCGGAGCGACGCGTGAACACTAGGGCCTCGGCGTCGGCTGTCGCGGGCGCGAGCGTCGGCGTTTGCACGGCGACGGCAACCGACCCCGCCACCGTGACGACGACAACCGACCCCACCAACGCGACGACGTCTACTCCGGCCACCTTCGTCGCGACGCCCACCGGCTATGCGGATCGGTTGATGGCAGGAAGCCGCGACGGGGTAACCGACGGGCGGATCTCGCGAGGCGACCACCCCGCGCCGACCCATCCGCTTGCGCGCCGACGCCCCGGCAAAGATCTGCGATGGAAGGCGCCTCCGCAACCCTCGCGCGCTCCGGGGAGCTAGGGGATCTCGCGAGCTGTCCGAAATATGCAAGAGGCTCGAGCCGCAAGCCACGCCACGGTCGCGCTGAGTCCACCTCAGAAGGGCGATACCGTGGCGCCCACATCACGCCGCCTACGCGCGCGGCGGGCCGATCTGAGTCTCGCGCCGGCAGACTACAGCGGGTGGAGTGGCCCGAAGACTTCAAGTTACCCAGTATCATCGAGCCAGACAAAGGCGAGACGGACCCGGGTGGCTTCACGCGCGTATGTGAGGCGGCAATCGAGGAGCTCTTCGATGCAATGTACGGATACGCGCGGACCGAGGAAGAAGCGCGGAGATGTAGTACCCCCACCCCCAACCTCGCCCCCGCCAAGGGCCCGCCGCTCAAGGAAGCTGGCAGTTCCCTGGAGCGGGCCCGTGGTCGACAACCTAGGGAGGACACTCCCGAGCGCGGCACCGAGAGCAGGAAGGTTCGCCAAGGGCAAGCACAAGCCTCGGCGTCACCAGCGTAGGCAGCAAAGGGCCCATCATGGCCTCGGCATCAGGAGCGTACTTCGAGGATTGGCCCCCATCCGGTGCGGAGGGGGCCGAGGATGAGAAGCCGGACTTGGGTCTGACGAGCGCCCCCGCGCGGAACAAGAGCCTTTGGACTACGGCAAGTGGTGCGAGGTGCACGATTACAGCGATCACCGCACGGAGGCGTGCGCTGCGGTCATGAAATCGCGACGCGCGACGGCCGAATCCCGTGCCTCGCCTTCCCCCCTTGCCGGCTCAGAGCATTATCCGCGAGCAACCCCGCGCGCTCACGGAGAGGACACACGGTGCCGCGCCGTAAGCGTCATCACCGGAGGGTCCCTACCTCGGGCCCCTTTGGGGTAGCCGCACTTGTGGATGCCGCCCTGTAACATCACCTTCGACCGAATGACGCTAGAGGAGTGGAGTACCTCACCAAGACCCTCTGGTCATCCAGCCCACATAGCACGCTACGATGTCGCGCGTCCCTGTTGACGGGAAGCTCCGCGAACGTTCTGATCGCGGGGGCCCTCGACCGCATGGGAATCCCTCGCAGCCGGCTAGAGCAGCCAGGAGCTCCCCTTCAAGGCTTCTGAAGCCAACCGCTGCAGGCATTAGGGTATGTGTCCCTCCCGGTCACGTTCCACCAGGAGGGTAACAAGGGCAATATCCGGACCGAGCATGTCATCTTCGACATCGTGGACATCCCGCATTCGTACAACGCCATATTGGGGCGACCTGCCATCAACTCTTTCGAGGCGATTACGCACCCCGCCTTTTTGTGTATGAAGCTCCCGGGTCCGGAGGGCGTCATCACTGTCTTCGGTGACCAGGACCTGGCCAGGCGCACGGAGGCCGGCAGCCGAGTCCTGCATCGCCCGGTACATGCTCTCTCCGGCGCCCTCGGTGAGGGGCCCTCCGCTCCCGGGTGGACGCCCAAGCCTCGGCCCGAGGGCGGAGTCAAGAAGATGCCGCTCCAGGAGGAGGGGCAATTTGTGTCCATCGGCGAGGGGCTCCCCCCGGAGGTCGAACGAGATCTGATCCAAGTGCTTCAAAACAACGCCGACATCTTCGCATGGTCTCCTGAAGACCTCAAGGGCGTAATCGAGCGATGTCGAACACCGCTGGCGGTCCGCCCGACGCCAAGCCGGTCAAGCAAAGGCTGCGCGCGCATGTCGGTGGATCGGCAGCAGCGGCCAAGGCGAGGTGGAGAAGCTTCTCCGAGTGGGGTCATTCGTGAAGTCCACCATCCGAGTGGCTCGCTAACCCAAGATAGTCAAGAAGGCGCGGGGCTGGCGTATGTGCATCGACTTCACGGCGCCAACAAGGCGTGTCAAAGGATAACTACCCTTGCCGCGCATCGATCAACTCGCCGATGCCACCGCCGTGCGAATTAATGAGTTTCTGGACGCCTATTCAGGTTACCATCAGTCTACATGGCTGAAGATGACGAGGAGAAGACCAGTTTCATCACGCCAATCGGGACTTTCTGCTTTGTCAGGATGCCCTTTGGCTTGAAGAACGCAGCGCTACCTTCACCCGTCTCGTTGCGCCGCCTTGGCCGCCCGGCTCGGGAGGAACGTGGAGGCCTACGCCGATGACGTGGTAGTCAAGACTCGACACCTCGCGCAGACGGCCGGGACCTCCGTGAGACCTTCGACAACCTAAGAAAGGCCGGCATCAAGCTCAACCCCGACAAATGCGTCTTGGCGCAGACAGCGGGCAAACTCGGGTTCTCGATCCGCCGGGTATCCAGCGAATCCCGACAAGATCGACGCCATTTTGGGTATGGAGCCACCCAAGACGCACGAGGAGGTCCAGAGGTGGCGGGCCGCATGGCGCCCTAAGTCGCTTTCTGCCTAGGGCGACGAGCGGGCTTGCCGTTCTTCAAGACACTCGCGGATGTGATGGATTTCGTTGGGACAACGATTGCGCGGAGGCTTTCAGCGAGCTCAAGAAACATCCGCAAGTCTCCCACCTCGTCGCCCCAGCACTGAGGCTCCCCCCGCTTTACTCGGCGCGTCGCCACTGGGCGGTCGCGCCGCCCCTGGTTTTAGAAGAAGGCGCCACGCAGCGCCCATATACTTCGCCTCCGGCCTCCAAGGCGCCAAGACGAGGTACACGGAGCTCGGGAAGCTCGCTTACGCGCTGATCATGGCCTCCAGAAAACTCCGGCACTATTTTCTGGCCCATCCAATCATGGTGCCTTCCTCCTTTCCCCTGGTAGAGATGTTACACAACAAGGAGTCCACGGGGCGCATCGGCAAATGGGCTGCCGAGCTTGCCCCGTTCTCCCTGACCTATACCTCGCGGACAGCGATCAAATCCCAAGTTCTCGCCGACTTCCTCGCAGAATGGACTCCGTCGGCTCCTCTCGTTCAGAAGAACGACGACCCGGTCTGGACGCTCACCATCGACGGAGCCTATGGCGTCGTAGGCGCGGGCGTAGGCGCTGTAATTGTCACACCCGAGGGGCAACGCCTACGGTATTCGGCGCGCCTTGCTTTCCCGGCTACCAACAATACAGCCGAATATGAGGCACTGCTCTTCGGCCTAACAAAGCTCAAGGCGATCGGGGCGCGGCGAGTGCTTGTCCGCACGGACTCGCGTCTGGTGGCGGGTCATGTCGATAAGTCTTATCAAGCCAAGGACCCGGAGCTGGCCAAGTACCTCGCAACTGTTAGAGCAAGGGAATGACACTTCCTGGGTATCACGGTCAAGGCCATCCCCCGAGCGGAGAATGAGCAGGCCGATGCGCTCGTGAAGGCGCCACCGCAATCGCTATTACCCCGATGGGGCGTTTCAGTCGGCGCCGCGACGCGCCATCGCGCAAGATAACCGGACGCGCCGTCAGACACCACATCATCCCATGCGGCGATCGCGGAGCCCATCTTCAATTTCCTACAGGCATCACCGAACCAGAGGATCCGCCGAGTTACTGCGTCGCAAAGACTGTCACATCCCAAAAATTTGCTTTCTTGAAAATTTAAATTCAAATTAATTATTTTAAAGTAATTGAAGTTTATATGGCTCTTATTGGATTTTCTCGAATTTCTCGAATTTAAAACCTATTTTTAAAAGTTAAAAGTAATTAAAAATATAAATTAAATGCCAACAGTAGTTGGAAATAATTTTATTTAGTCCAAAATGTCCAGAGCTTCGTGAATTTTTCTGGAATTTTTGGAGGTATTCTCATATTTTTCGAGGCCTAAATAATTTTCTAGCCTTTTCTCAAAATCAAAATCAAATTCGAAAATAAAACCTCCTTTTCCTCCGCCGACGCGTGGACGGACCAGATCGCCACGCCGCCGCCGGCCCGATCCAGCCGCTCTCCTCCCTCTCTCCTCTCGCAGTGGGCAGTGCCCGCCCAACGACCCCGCCTTCCTCCTCCTCGCCGACGCGTGGACGGCTCGGATGAGCCGCGTCTTCGCGCCCGCCTCAATCCACCGCTCCCTCCCACTTAAGCCATCCCGCCGTCCGATCTTCTCTCCAAGCCACGTGGCCGCCATCCGCACAACGCGCCCGCTCGCCGATCGCGGGCCCCGTAGGTCGGCCTGCTGCTCTCGCGGGCGCCGACTCTTTTCCCTTTCTCTCTCCCGAAGAATCCGCGATCAAATCCTACCGCACTCGGCCTCTTTCTTCGAATTGGACGCGATTCAACTCCCGGAGATAAGCGCCTTATCCCCTAAAAACCCGAGCTCGCGCTGCCTCCGACGCTTATCCCAAAATTGAATCAACCCGGCCGCCGACTTCGGCGAGGAATTCCCGCCGCCACCTCTCCCCAAGCTCTATAAATAGCCCCTCGGCCTTCGCCTCCCCGCACCACCTCTCAAAGACCTCCGCCCATCTCTCTCGAGCCCGAGCGCCGCCGCCGCGATTTCCCGCGCGCTGTAAAGAGCTCCGGCGAGCAATCGCTGCCGCCGTGAATCGCAGAGCTCACCGCCGCCGCCCGAGCTTCCTCGCGCCCGCGGGTCCTCCCGACACTCGCCACCTCTTTCCGCCGCCGAGCGCCGCCGCACCGAGCACCCGAGCCGCCTCCGCTCCTCGCCGCCGCCGCCTCGCTCATCCTCGACTCGCCAACCCCTCCACCAAAGCCCTTCGCGCGAGATTGCACCCACGCACCGCCCGAGCACCTCGCCCTCGCCGCGCGCCGCCGCCCGACCATCGCCGCCCGCCACCCAAGGTATCCTCAAAGGGATTTGTTGCCCTCTCCGGGTAGGCAAAGCCTCCTCCTCGTTAACAGAGCGCTCAACTCCCCTGCGCTGCTCGAGCCCTCGCCCGCGCGCGGGTTGAGTTTTCGGCATTTCGCGATCGACAAGTGGGTCCCACCCGCCGCCGCCGCCTCGCGGCGGGCCACCGCCGCCCGGGTCCCACTCGCTGCGCACAAGATTCGACAAGTGGGTCCAGTCCCTGGGTCCCACCCGCCGCTGACCAAGGCAGATGAGGTCATCGATGAGGGGTCCCACATGTCGCTGACCGCAGAGGGTCTACTGCTCAGTGGGTCCCACCTGTCGCTCTCGGAATTAAAATAAAAGATTAAAATTGAATATTCCTGGGCTCCCACCGCCGAAATTTCTTAATTTCTGGATTTATTCAAATTGAAAACTTCAAACAATCATAACTTTCTCATTTCAACTCCAAATTGCCATTCAAATTTCTAAATTCAGCTAAAATCATGATCTATCCAAATATGGCCTCTGTTGAATTTTTGGATTTTATTTGAATTTCGTGTGTATTTATTTGCTTTGTTTGCTTCGCCTTTTATCGCGTAGATTCCAACGTTGTCGACGATCCTCTTCACAGCAAAGAAGAAGACCCGAAACCCCGCAAGAAGGCAAGTCTCCTTTGATCATCTTGAACCTATGCTTTTGAAATGTTTTAAAATATTTTAAATTATGTGCATTGCTATTTACATAAATCATTAGTTCAAATCTTAAGGTGATAGCTAATCCAACTTTGTTATACCCTCCATTGAGATTGAATGCCATGTACATTGTCACCCTAGAACTCCCTTTGTCTCAATAATGAGATTACTATTAATCTTTGTGAATATTAGAATGGTAGGTTGATGCTTAGTCTTGCTATCTAATAACTTTGGAAAATCTTGAAAATGGGAAATTATGATTTATTATTTAATCCTTGTGTTTGAAAGTGAAGTGGCAATTGAGTTGTCACTGTGATTTAAAAATAAAATAAAATGTGAAAGTTGGTTTAGATTAGGTGGATGGTTGTTTGGGTTGGTGCAGTAAGCACGAGAACTTGTTAAGTGTATGTTCCACCCTAGTCAATTAAGGACCGACGCTTGTGTTTGTCCAAATCGAGCATTAACCGCATAACCACAAGTCTATATGGGTACGACTCAGCCGACTAACTTATGATAGTCTAGTTTAGGTGCCACCATTGGAAAGTGGGTGCCGTGGATGGACCGGTTATTCACAAGTGAGGGACAGGATTTACAGACTCATATGGCGCAAGAGGGGCTTCTGTTGGCAGCTTAGCCTACTCGCGGTGAAACCTCAATGGTGGTATCTAGCTAGATTAGAGTAAGGTAAAGGCTTTGTGATATTTTATCCGGTCTCATGCCAAAGGAAGCACGTTGACTTTTAGGATAATTTATCTCTTGTGGGTAAAGTTGTACAACCTCTGCAGAGTGTAAAACTATTCAATAGCCGTGCCCACGGTCAAGGGCGGCAAGGAATGCATTCACATGGTAGATTTCTGGTTTTGGTTTTAAATGAAAGTTTTTGTATTCCGAGAGTGGAAGGGAACTCTTGGAAGGAATCTCATGATGGAGCCGAGAGGGTGGATGGAACCCAAGTATTGAACTTGGTCGATAGATCAATTAACTAGTGTTGGTAGATGGAACCTCACTAGAGAATTAATGATAGTTCTGTTAAAACAATTACTTTGCCAAATTGATGCCTTCAAAATAATTAGTAGTAATTGAAAGTAAAATATTGCTTTGTGCAAAGAGCCATATAGCCTTCCTTTGTCAAGCCTTGCATCTATGCATTTTTCCCAAGACTTATGAGTACTTTATGTACTCACATGCTACACTCAAAAATAAATCTCAGAGGAAGTTGAAGCTCAAGAAGGGGACTACGACTATCGCTTCGCTTGTGGTCGTGATGGTTTCTTCCCTGAGGAATAGGTCGCGCTTCCCTACCAATTGCCCGTGGCGATTGATGGGTCGCCGCTGTTTATTTTGCTTCCGCTAATTTCATGTGCGAGGTTGAAACCTCGATGTAATAAGGAGACCTTTCGTCCGCATTTTATTTATTGTAATAAATCGTTGATGGTGATGTTTTCCATTCTGCTTAACTGTGTACACTAGCTTTGATCTGCGACTAGTGCAGTAATACACAGAGGGTCCGGTTTGGAAATCCGGGGCCCGACAGAGATGGTATCAGAGCCTATTTGACTGTAGGACGTGACCTAGCTTAGGAATGGCAAAACCATAAGGACTTATATTTATAAAAACAATATATTAAAAATTTATAAGCTTCCTTGCTTCCACTCTCTTCTTACTTAGTATCTCGCTCTTGTCTCTACATTCCCTTGTAAAACTTTTTACTAATCTTTTCTTTTATTCAACTTTGTAGATGGCCGCTGCCCCGTGGGACTACTACTCACATGGAGAGGATGCTGGAGATTTCGCTAGCCTTCTCCGACAGTTGATGCAGTGCTTGGAGTACCGTCAGCCGCCCATTTTCGTGGGACTAAGACACGGATCTCGGATCGAGACTTGTGGTCGATGGAGGTATTCCGTATGCACGGGATGGGAATTCAACTCCCAAAATACCCCATCAAGCACCCTCGCCCCACTGCTTGACGCTGCCCAGATGCAAGACGCTCGCCATTGACGAAGTTGTGCCATTTGCACAAGGATGCCGTACATCAGTCCCCCTTTGCTTCTTCATCAACCTCGCCAGACAGAGGTATCCAGATCCATTTGACATTCCATTGACGACCCTCGACTTTCACATCGTGCAAACACCCAGCGATGGCGCCACCACGCAAGAGCTCAGAGGAGATTGACAACTCCGATGCTTCACTTCCAAACTATCAAGACTCGACACTCTTCGCGCACGCCTTCGGACCAGACGGACGAAGTTTGGACCGAGACGCTCAAAGTCGCACCGACTACACGCCGCCTTCGCAAGATCACCACCGTCCTCAACAATCGCGCACCATTGCGACTGCAGACTTCGCACTGTGCTCACAAAGACGCAAGAAGGTGCACCGCCTCATCCGCCACCCGCCATCACTCTCAAGAGGCGCAAGCCTTCTCCTTCGCCGCGCTCGATCGCCGCCACGCAACCGCCCTCGACCGCCAGTGATTGTTCACGGATCACGCCAATGAGCATGAGGAACCGTAAGAAGAACCAGAGGAGGAGCCGTAAGAAGAAGAGTATGAGGAGGACCCAGAGGAGCTGCCTTTGGAGAGGATTAGTAGTCTTTGAGTCAGAGTACCCAAATAATGCCCACGTTATTAGAACGCTTTATTATGCTTGGTGTGCTAGATGGATTGTACCAAGCCTAAGTGCACTGTGGTACACCATTCTTAAAACTAGTTTGATTTCAATAAAGGTTCTTTCGCTTTAGTTGAATGATTGTTTCTTTCTTGTGTGTTGGCTTGGGATGTGACTTAATCTCCTAAATCTCTTACCTTTGCTATTTCCTCTTACCTTATGCTAACTGAAACCGCTTCAGATGGTGAACACAAGGAGCAACCCCGACAACACCGTGATGCCAACCTCACTGAGAACAACATTCCACCACCCCGCTCAAGCCCCTCACTTGGAGCAGATGATGGCCATGCAACCGCAGCTTCTTCAAGTTTTAGCTCAAAACCAAGTGCAAGAAGCTCCGCAGCACCCAACCAAGCTCCCCGCCTAGGATGGGAGAATTTATGAGAACAAGGCCTCCTACTTTTGTGGTTCAAGTGATCCAATGGAGGCGATGATTGGATCAAGGATGTGGAAAGGAAGCTGGTCCTAGCCCAATGCAATGACAATGAGAAGGTGTTATATGCTGCCCACCAACTCAAGGGAACCGCTGCAAATTGGTGGAGAATTATCGCGCCGCCATCAAATGCGCAGCTATCGCATGGGATGAATTTAAGGAAGCTTTCAGATCGCGCATATTCCTACGGAATAATGGACATGAAGAAGAGAGAGTTCTACCAGCTGCAACAAAGGAACCTTAGCGCTTCCGAATACCGAACAAATTCACCCAACTATACGTGTATGTGTCTCAAGAGATCACACTGAGGCAACGAAGATCCGAGGTTCATGCAAGGACTCACCCCAACCTCAAGGTGCAGCTAGTGTCGAATGATTTTCCAACTTTCCAACACATGGTGAACAAGGCCTTTGTACAAGAAGATGCTCAACGTCAATTGTATGAAAGTAGGAAGAGAAAATTTCAAGCTCAGCAGTATGCGAGTAGTTCCCGATTCCGCCTAACCCACCTCGGCCCATAGAACCTCGTAACCAATTGTGCCAAGGACTCCATTCACCGGACCTCGCCCAAACTCACAAGTTCCCCGAACGGGCAATGGTGTTCAACCCCAGCAGAGCCGGACTTCAGCAGCAGGAGTGCAGTGCTTCAACTGCAAGAACATGGGGCATTATGCTAGCAACTGTCCCTAAGCGCCAACTGCGGACCCCTGGGCCGCTTCAATTTGGGAACGACACCAAAGACGAACTCCAAATGCAGACAAGGCCGTGGGACCTCGCACTCCAAGGGCTCCACAAGTGGTGAGCAGAGGACATCTCAACCATGTGACTTCGGAAGCAGCCCAGGATGCACCTGACGTAGTTTTGGGTAAGTTCCTTGTCAACTCAGTACCCGCATCAGCATTATTTGATTCTGGAGCTTCGCATTCTTTTGTGTCAAAAGATTTTGTTGAAAAATATAATTGGGATGTGCGTAAACTAAAGACCCTATGCTAGTCCAATCCTCGAAAGGAAATGAGGACTAACACAGCTTTGCCCTAGTGCAACCGTGGATATCAATGGAGTTAGATTTCTAGCGAATCTTATCATAATAGATTCCAAGAGTCTAGATGTGATACTTGGAATGGATTGGTTAACTAAGTATAAAGGGCGATAGATTGTGCCGATCGAGCTACATGCTACCAACTCGGACGGAATCCAAGTAAGATATAAGTCAAACACCTCTTCCCGCAATAGGTGTGGATTGAATAGTGTGAGAGGAGTAGCCTGGAAAAGGTACCTATTGTAAGTGAGTACCCTGATGTATTCCTCAAGATTTGCCGAATGCGCGACGCAGAAGTTAAATTTGTCATCAACTCGATACCCTGCACAGCTCCTATATCAAAGAGACCCTATCGAATGTCTGAACGATTTGGCTGAAGTTAAGAAGCGATTGAAGAGTTGCAAGATAAAGGTTTTGTGAGACCAAGCTCACACCCGGGAGCACCAAGATCGCTAGTAAAGAAGAAAGATGGTAGTCTTCGCATGTGCGTGGATTATCGATCTCCGAATGATGTGACGATCAAGAACAAATATCCTTTGCCCGAATAGATGATCTGCTTGATCAATTGAAAGGTTCATGTGTCTTCTCCAAGATTGACCTTCGGTCAAAGTTATCACCGCTGAAGATAAGACCGAGGATATACCAAAGACGAGATTTGCTACTCGTTATGGATTGTATGAGTATACAGTGATGTCATTTGGCTTGACAAATGCACCCGCATATTTTATGAACTCGATGAATAAAGTGTTCATGGAATATTTGGATAAGTTTGTAGTGGTGTTCATCGATGATATTCGATATATTCCAAGAATGAGGAAGAGCATACTGAGCATCTAAGGATGGTTTTGAAAACTTAGAGAACACCAGTTGTACGCCAAGTTTAGCAAGTGCGAGTTCGTTGAGGAAAGTAGCCTTTTTAGGTCATGTGATTTCCGCAGAGGAGTATCCGAGACCCCGAGAAAGTAAATGATGTGCTTAATTGATGCAACCAAAATCGTGATCCGAGATCAAGTTTTCTTGGATCGCAGATACTATCGCCGCTTATTGAAGGCTTCTCCAAGCTTGCAAGACCTCTTACCCAGCTTGCATAAAGAAGGAGAAGAAGTTTGAATGGAGTAAGTCGTGTGAGAATAGTTTTCAAGAATTGAAGAAGAGGTTAACGTCACACAAGCAGTTAACACTCCCTGATATTAGGAAGGATTTTGAAGTCTTCGTGATGCATCAAGACAAGGATTGGGCCGTGCTAATGCAGAAAGAAGGGTAGTTGCATATGCTTCAAGGCAATTGCGCCGCATGAGGAGAATTACTCAACCCATGATTTAGAGCTTGTCGTAGTGCATGCTCTAAAAATTTGGAGGCATTATCTCGATCGTAATCGCCGCGAGATTTATACAGACCACAAAAGTTTGAAGTATATATTTACTCAACCCGATCTCAATATGAGGCAAAGGAGATGGCTTGAGTTAATAAAGGATTACGATATTGGGATACATTATCATCCAGGAAAGGCTAATGTGGTAGCTGATGCTTTGAGTCAAAAAGTTACTATCACTAAGCCGTGGATTAGGATAGTATGCCAACACTTCAAGAGGAATTTCAGCTGCTCAACTTACAAGTAGTAGAAGAAGGGTTCTTAGCTACTGGAAGTTCAACCAACCTTAGAAGAGCAAATCAGAGCGGCACAAAAAGAGGACAAGTATGTCCAGAGATCAAGGATGATATGAAGAACGGAAAGCATTAGAATTTTCCAAGATGAACAAGGTACCGTCTGGTTTGGAAAAAGAATTATGGTGCCCGAGAAGAGAGAAATAAAAGAGTTGATCATGAAGGAAGCTCATGAATCCAGATACTCAATACACCGGGAGTACCAAGATGTATCAAGATCTCAAGGCAAGATATGTAAGGGTATGAAAAGGAGATTGCAGAGTATGTAGCTTTGTGTGATGTGTGCCAACGGATTAAAGCCGAACACCTGAGACCTGCTGGACTTTTGCAACCATTGCGATCCTCGAGTGGAAATGGGAAGAAATTGGTATGGATTTTATAACGGGTTTACCGAGAACCAAATCTGGACATGATTCTATTTGGGTTATTGTGGATCGCTCGACAAAAGTTGCCCATTTCATTCCAGTTGAAGACCACCTACTCCGAGATAAACTCGCAGAATTGTATATGTCAAGGATTGTGAGTTCACATGGAGTCCCAAAGAAGATTGTGTCGATCGAGGAACCCAATTCACTTCGAGGTTTTGGCGTGGTTACATGAACTGGCACCAATTTGAATTTCAAGATGACTTATCATCCCTGCACGGATGGGCAAACAGAAAGAGTAAATCAGATTCGAAGACATGTTGAGAGCTTGTGTCCTATCAAACAAGGATAGTTGGGACCAGAGTTTACCTTACGCAGAGTTCTCTTACAATAACGCTTATCAATCCAGCTTTACAAATGTCACCGTCAAGCCTTGTACGGTAGAAAGTGCAGGACTCCATTGTATTGAAGGAGACAGAGAAGGACAAGTATTCGACCAGATGTGTTGAAGCAAGTCAAGAACAAGTTCGCTAATTCAGATAGGTTGAAACAAAGACAAACGAGGCGTAAGAGCTATGCGACAATCGTCAAGGGCATTAGAATTTGTACCAGGATCATGTCTACCTTAAGGTGTCACCTCTCAAAGGGATGAGACGCTTTGAGTCGGTGGAAAGCTTGCTCCTAGATTCATTGACCCTTCCCGTTGTAGCGTAAAAGGGAGAAGTTGCTTACCGCTGAGCTTCCGCCTCACCGCCAAAGGTGCATGACGCCTTCCATGTATCCCAAATTGAGGAAGTGTCTCCGAGTGCCGTAAGAGCGATGCCTCTAGATGAAATAAATGTGAAGGAGGACCTCACCTATCCGTAATATCCGCTAAAATTTTGGAGGAATCAGAACGTCGTACGCGAAACAAGGTCATCAAGTTCTGTAAAGTGCAGTGGAGCAACCATTCGGAATCGGAAGCGACTTGGGAACGTGAAGAGGATCTAAAAGAAGAGTTTCCCGACCTCTTTTCCAGTCCATCCGAATCTCGGGGTCGAGATTCTTCCTAAGGGGGGTAGGTTTGTCACATCCCAAAAATTTGCTTTCTTGAAAAATTTAAATTCAAATTAATTATTTTAAAGTAATTGAAGTTTATATGGCTCTTATTGGATTTTCTGGAATTTCTGGAATTTAAAACCTATTTTTAAAAGTTAAAAGTAATTAAAAATATAAAATTAAATGCCAACAGTAGTTGGAAATAATTTTATTTAGTCCAAAATGTGTCCAGAGCTTCGTGAATTTTTCTGGAATTTTTGGAGGTATTCTCATATTTTTCTCGAGGCCTAAATAATTTTCTAGCCTTTTTCAAAATCAAAATCAAATTCGAAAATAAAACCTCCTTTTCCTCCGCCGACGCGTGGATCGGACCAGATCGCCACGCCGCCGCTCGCCCGATCCAGCCGCCTCCTCCTCTCTCCCTCGCTCGCTAAGTGGGCTGTGCCCGGCGACCCCCCGCTTCCCCTCCTCTCGCCGACGTGGACGGCTCGGATGAGCGCGCTTCGCGCCCGCCCAATCCACCGCTTCCTCCCACTTAAGCCATCCCGCCGTCCGATCTTCTCTGCCACGTGGCCGCCATCCGCACAACGCGCCCGCCTCGCCGATCGCGGCCCCGCAGGTCGGGCTCGCTGCTCGCGCGGCGCCGACTCTTTCCCTTTCTCTCTCCAAGAATCCGCGATCAAATCCTACATGCACTCGGCCTCTTTCTTCGAATTGACGCGGATTCGAACTCCCGGGAGATAAGCGCCTTATCCCCTAAAAACCCGAGTTCGCTGCCTCCGACGGCTATCCCAAAATTGAATCAACCCCGCCGCCGACTTGGCGAGGAATTCCGCCGCCACCTCTCCCAAGCTCTATAATAGCCCTCGGCCTTCGCCTCCCTCGCACCACCTCTCAGCACCTCCGCCCATCTCTCTCGAGCCCCGAGCGCCGCCGCGCCGCGATTTCCCGTGCGCGCTGTAAAGAGCTCCGCGAGCAATCGCCGCCGCCGGTGAACTCGCAGAGCTCACCGCCGCCGCCCGAAGCTTCTCGCCGCGTGCGGTCCTCCCGACACCTCGCCACCTCTTTCGCCGCCGAGCGCCGCCGCACCGAGCACCCGAGCCGCTCTCGCCGCCTCGCCGCCGCCGCCTCCGCTCATCCTCGACCTCGCCAACCCTCCACCGAAGCCCTCGCGCGAGATTGCACCACGCACCGCCCGAGCACCCCGCCTCCGCCGCCGCCGCCGCCCCGACCATCGCCGCCTGCCACCCGGTATCCTCAAAGGGATTTGTTGCCCTCTCGGTAGGCAAAGCCTCCCTCCTCGGTTAACAGAGCGCCTCAACTCCCAGGCGCTGCTCGAGCCCTCGGCCCGCTACCGGGTTGAGTTTTTCTACATTTCGCGACCGACAAGTGGGTCCCACCTCGGCCGACCGCCGCCTCAGGCGGGCCACCGCTGCCCTGGGTCCCACTCGCTCGCGCCAAGATTCGACAAGTGGGTCCAGTGTGTCCTGGGTCCCACCGCCGCTGACCAAGGCAGATGAGGTCATCGACAGAGGGGTCCCACATGTCGCTGACCGCAGAGGGTCTACTGCTCTGGGTCCCACCGCTGTGCTCTCGAATTAAAATAAAAGATTAAAATTGAATATTCCCTGGGCTCCCACCTGTCGAAATTTCTTAATTTCTGGATTTATTCAAATTGAAAACTTCAAACAATCATAACTTTCTCATTTCAACTCCAAATTCGCCATTCAAATTTCTAAATTCAGCTAAAATCATGATCTATCCAAATATGGCCTCTCGTTGAATTTTTGGATTTTATTTGAATTTCGTGTGTATTTATTTGCTTTGTTTGCTTCGGCTTTTATCGCGTAGATTCCAACGTTGTCGATTTATCCTCTTCACAAAGCAAAGAAGAAGACCCTAAACCCTGCAAGAAGGCAAGTCTCCTTTGATCATCTTGAACCTATGCTTTTGAAATGTTTTAAAATATTTTAAATTATGTGCATTGCTATTTACATAAATCATTAGTTCAAATCTTAAGGTGATAGCTAATCCAACTTTGTTATACCCTCCATTGAGATTGAATGCCATGTACATTGTCACCCTAGAACTCCCTTTGTCTCAATAATGAGATTACTATTAATCTTTGTGAATATTAGAATGGTAGGTTGATGCTTAGTCTTGCTATCTAATAACTTTGGAAAATCTTGAAAATGGGAAATTATGATTTATTATTTAATCCTTGTGTTTGAAAGTGAAGTGGCAATTGAGTTGTCACCGTGATTTAAAAATAAAATAAAATGTGAAAGTTGGTTTAGATTAGGTGGATGGTTGTTTGGGTTGGTGCAAGAAGCACGAGAACTTGTTAAGTGTATGTTCCACCCTAGTCAATTAAGGACCGACGCTTGTGTTTGTCCAAACCGAGCATTAACCGTACAACCACAAGTCTATATGGTACGACCTAGCCGACTAACTTATGATAGTCAGTTTAGGTGCCACCATTGGAAAGTGGGTGCTGGGATGGACCGGTTATTCACAAGTGAGGGACAGTGGATTTATCTGACTCATATGGCGCAAGAGGGGCTTGGTTCGGGCAGCTAGCCTACTCGCGTGAAACCTCACGGTGGTATCTAGCTAGATTAGAGTAAGGTAAAGGCTTTGTGATTTTTATCCGGTCTCATGCCAAAGGAAGCACGTTGACTTTAGGATAATTTATCTCTTGTGGGTAAAGTTGTACAACCTCCGCAGAGTGTAAAACTATTCGAATAGCCGTGCCCACGGTCAAGGGCGGCAAGGAATGCATTCACATGGTAGATTTCTGGTTTTGGTTTTAAATGAAAGTTTTTGTATTCCGAGAGTGGAAGGGAACTCTTGGAAGGGAATCGCGATGGAGCCAGAGAGGGTGGATGGAACCCAAGTATTGAACTTGGTCGATAGATCAATTAACTAGTGTTGGTAGATGGAACCTCACTAGAGAATTAATGATAGTTCTCATTAAAACAATTACTTTGCCAAATTGATGCCTTCAAAATAATTAGTAGTAATTGAAAGTAAAATATTGCTTTGTGCAAAAGAGCCATATAGCCTTCCTTTGTCAAGCCTTGCATCTATGCATTTTTCCTAAGACTTCATGAGTACTTTATGTACTCACATGCTACACTCAAAAATAAATCTCGAGGAAGTTGAAGCTCAAGAAGGGGACTACGACCATCGCTTCGCTTGTGGTCGTGATGGTTTCTTCCGAGGAATAGGTCGCGTTTCCCTACCAATTGCCTCGTGGCGATTGATGGGTCGTCATTAAGTTTATTTTGCTTCCGCTAATTCTCATGTGCGAGGTTGAAACTCAGATGTAATAAGGAGACCTTTCGTCCGCATTTTATTTATTGTAATAAATCGTTGATGGTGATGTTTTCCATTCGTTTTAATCGTACACTAGCTTTGATCCGGGACTAGTGCAAGAATACACGAGGGTCCGGGTTTGAAATCGGGCCCGACAAAGACCGCACTGTGTCCTTCCGTGTGTTCAAGAGACACTATAAAAGGGGGTTTGTGCACCACTCTTGCGATGCCTCTCCGAAGAAGGCGGGAACCTCCTTGCGGACATCCACGCAGTGCATGCGGATCTCACCGCGCCAAGGTCTCTGGTTGGCAAGGCGCTCGTGCAAGGCTTTTATCGCCGATCGCCGCCACCGATGCCCAGACCTCGTGACGCCGGTGTCGGGTGCCGATGGATGAGCCGCATCATCCGCAGCCCCCGACGCACCTCAATCCTATCCCCAATGTGGCGTTGGCTCGGCGGGCATCGACATAGTAGGACCGCTTCCCGAGCTCCGTGGGACTCGCGATTTGTGGTAGTCGACCGAGTACTTTTTCCGATGGCGAGGCGTAGCCTCGCCAAAATAACCTCGCCGCCATGCAACGCTTCCCGCGTAACATCATATGCCGCTCGGGCGTGCTCGTGGAACTCACCGCCGACAACGCCTACGCTCAACGCCAACCTATTTAAAGAGTATTGCGATGGCATGGGCATCACGCCCGTTCGCTCGGTGGGCACCCCACCCAACGGAGCGTGGAGAGGGCGAACGGCGCTATCTCGGCCGCCATAAAAGCGCCTGGTCGGGCTACCAAAGGGCAAGTGGCCGAGCGAAGCCATGGCGCCCTCGGTCCTCCGCACAACGGCAACGCGCGCACGGGTTCACGCTTTAAGCTCCTCTTCGGCGACGGCGTTGACGCCCAAGAAATCAAGGCTGGCTCGCGAGGGTCCTCGCCAAGCGCCGATGAAGAGCGCCGTGTGTCCTGGATCTCCTTGACGGGTGCGGCGAAAAGCGACCCAACATGCCGAGAAGTACGCAAGACGCATAGCGCGCACTGGGACCGCTCAGATATCCACGAACGCTCGCCCGGGGACCTCGCCTCGTAATGGCACTACACGCGAGATCGTGGGCAAGCTGGAGTCCAAGTGGGAGGGTCCTTCATCGCCCCAGAAGCGTTATGAAGGGGCATACCGCCTTGCCACGCCGAGGGACGACTCTCGTCACACATGGAACGCCGACATGTTGCGGCGATATTACGCCTAGCAAAGAACACGGCAAGTGTAGCGGCGCCACCGCTTGTTGCACGATGCTCACCCGCGCAAACGGAGTTCAATAAAGCTTGTCGCTCCTCGGTTGTTACCCTCCACCACGGACTCTAAATAAGACGAGCATCGAGGTTCACCGCCGCCGAGAGTCTCCGACTATAAAGAAAGTCGAGCGTTGAGGTTCGCCGCACGCGCCACCCACGGACTCTAAATAAGACATAGCGCCGAGGTTCACCTCCGCACACGAGTCTCCGACTATAAAGAAAGTCGAGCGTTGAGGTTCGCCAGACGCGCCATCCACGGACTCTAAATAAGACGTAGCTCGAGGTTCACCTCCGCACGTGAGAGTCTCCGGACTATAAAGAAAGTCGTAGCGTTGAGGTTCGCCTCCGCACGCGCTAGTCCACGGACTCTAAATAAGACGTAGCGTCGAGGTTCACCTCCGCATGCGAGAGTCTCCGGACTATAAAGAAAGTCGTAGCGTTGAGGTTCGCCTCCGCACGCGCCAGTCCACGGACTCTAAATAAGACGTGGCGTCGAGGTCCGCCTCCGCACGCACTCTACGGAGTATAAAGAAGACGCAGCGGGGACGCCCGGCGCACCGGGCCACGGACTCTAAATGAAGTCGAAGGCCGAGGTTCGCCTCGCGCGCGCCATCCACGACTCTAAATAAGACATAGCGCCGAGGTTCACCTCCGCACGCGAGTCTCCGGACTAAAAGAAAGTCGAGCGTTGAGGTTCGCCTCACGCACGCGCCACCCACGGACTCTAAATAAGACGTAGCGCCAAGGTTTACCTCCGCACGCGAGAGTCTCCGACTATAAAGAAAGTCGAGCGTTGAGGTTCGCCTCGCATGCGCCACCACGGACTCTAAATAAGACGTAGCGCCGAGGTTCACCGCACGCGAGTCTCCTGACTATAAAGAAAGTCGAGCGTTGAGGTTCACCTCCGACGCCGCCATCCACGGACTCTAAATAAGACGAGCGACGAGGTTCACCGCACGCGAGAGTCTCCTGACTATAAAGGAAGTCGAGCATCGAGGTTCGCCTCCGCACGCGCGCCACCCACGGACTCTAAATAAGACGTAGCGCCGAGGTTCACCTCCGCACGCGAGTCTCCGACTATAAAGGAAGTCGAGCGCCGAGGTTCGCCTCCGCACGCGCCGCCCACGGACTCTAAATAAGACGAGCGGGGACGCCCGCGCACTAAGACGCGGATGTTTTCCCGCGCACTCTACGAGTATAAACAAGGCACGATCTCGCACACACCGACGTTGCTTCCGTGCGCACTCTTCGAGTATAAACAAGACGTGGATGTCGATCCCACGCATTCTCCAAGTATAAGCTAACAACACAAATGTTGCTTTGATTCATTGTGAAAATAAGGGGTTCCATGATTACAAACATGGGCAACAACACATTTCCCCGACCTCCCGACCGACCGCTCAACCCCTGGCGCGGTCCCGACGAGCTTGTACCGCCATCGTGGCCTCTAAGATCGCCTGCCGCCGGTGGAGGGTCCTCTTCTCCATGCAGCGCTCGCCACACGGCAGCTTTCACCGTGTCCTCCCAAAGCGATCCTGCATCCGCCGATGGAAGTTCTCGCAGCTAGGCCCGGCGAAGCGCACGCCGCCCACCATCACCTCCGCCGGCCCGAAGATCTAGCTACGGATTCACCAGCGCATGGGTGTGCCGCACCCATGAGTATGAAGCATGGCGAGGCAAGGCACGCGCCAACATAGCCGCATTGTTCGCCAAAGGTTCTCGCACCGCGAGAGCAACGCCGCCCCTTCTTGATCAGCTCGAGCGCTCGTCAAGTTCTCCGACGTGCGTAGTGTCCGCACATTAACGCACAAATCTCGGAGGGCCTGGTTCAGAGCCTCCATGGCCCGCCATGCGACGTGAGACGCGATGTCTAAGGCGCCGCTTCGCTGCAATGCACTCACCGCTGGGTCTTTTCCTCTTCTAGGACGACGATCCGCTGCGCAAAGCGAGTCGCGCTCAGCAGCGCGCACGCTTGACTTCCGCGGTCTCCGCCGCGCTTCCTCGCCTCCAGCTGCACGGCCCCACGGCACCCTCCAGCGCGGCTCTTTGTCCTTCGCTGCGCAAGCATCGCCCGCCGCCAAGGTCTGGCTTCCATAGCTCTTCGCTCCCGAACGCGACCTCGCAAGCGCTCGGCCGATAGCAAGCGCCCGACAGAACAACGACTCAAGAATACCAAAGGTACCTAGCGCCCGGCGCGCGATACTTACCCTTATTTCCGGCTCGCAGCGGCGAGTGCTAGGTGGTCTCCCGCGACGAGGACAGCGCCGCCGGTCAAGGCCGTTGTTCGCGCGCCCGCGCCGCCGTAAGGACGCCGGCATCTCCAAGCGCGGAGGAAGTCTGAGAGAACGGGTTCGCCCCACCGCATCGAGGCCGCCGACGCGCCGGCCGCCTCGCCGCAACAAGCACCGAGGGGCATTCGCGCAAAGTTTTGGACTTCGCGCACACCGTTGCTCGACGGGCGCTACGGCGAGGCCGAGGGCACCACGCACGCCGAGGTAGGGAGGCGGCCGCCTGCCTCTACCTTCAAAAACAGTGCCCGCGAGAGCGCCTCGCGGCGAGGCCGAGGGCGCCACGCACGCCGAGGTAGGAGGCGGCCGCCGCTTCCTACCTTCAAAAATAGAGCCCACGGAGAGCGGGCGCTGCGGCGAGGCCGAGGGCACTACGAGCGCCGAGGTAGGGAGGTGAAGCCGCCGCCTCTACCTTCAAAAGAGTGCCCGCGAGAGCGGGCGCTGCGGCGTAGGCCGAGGGCACCACGCGCCGAGGTAGAAAGGCGGCCGCCGCCCCTACCTTCAAAACGGTGCCCGCCGAGAGCGGGCGCTGCGGCGAGGCCGAGGGCGCACGCACGCCGAGGTAGGAGGCGGCCGCTGCCTCTACCTTCAAAAATAGTGCCCACGGAGAACGGGTGCTTGTGGCGTAGGCCGAGGGCGCTACGCACGCCGAGGTAGGGAGGCGAAGCCACCATTACCCTACCTTCAAAAATAGTGCCCGCGGAGAGCGGGCGCTTGCGGCGTAGGCCGAGGGCACTACGCGCGCCGAGGTAGGGAGGTGAAGCCGCCGTTCCCCTACCTTCAAAAACAGTGCCCGCGGAGAGCGGGCGCTTGCGGCGTAGGCCGAGGGCGCCACGCACGCCGAGGTAGGCAGACGAAGCCACCATTACCCTACCTTCAAAAATAGTGCCCGCGAGAGAGGGGCGCCATGGCGAGGCCGAGGGCACCACGCGCGCCGAGGTAGGGAGGCGGCCGCCATTCCCTACCTTCAAAAACAGGTTCGCGGAGAGCGGGCGCTTGCGGCGTAGGCCGGGGGCACTACGCGCGCCGAGGTAGGGAGGCGAAGCCGCCGTTCCCCTACCTTCAAAAACAGTGCCCACGGAGAGCGGGCGCTTGCGGCGTAGGCTGAGGGCGCTACGCACGTCAAGGTTGGGAGGCGAGGCCGCCGTTCCCCTACCTTCAAAAACTGTACCCGCAGAGAGCGGACGCTTGCGGCGTAGGCCGAGGGCGCTACGCACGCCGAGGTAGGGAGGCAAAGCCACCGTTCCCCTACCTTCAAAAACAGTGCCCGCGGAGAGCGGGCGCTTGCGGCGTAGTCCGAGGGCACTACGCGCGCCGAGGTAGGGAGGCGAAGCCGCCGTTCCCCTACCTTCAAAAACAGTGCCCGCAGAGAGCGGGCGCTTGTGGCGTAGGCCGAGGTGGGGAGCGAAGCCGCTATTCCCCTACCTTCAAAAAGGCGATGCACTCCCTGGCTCAACACGCGCGAAGGCGCGATATTCAAGTGGTGCGCCGCTAAAGCGATGCACTCCCTGGTGTCTCGGCCATTGTGCAGTTTGTATACTCTGTAGAGTGCGTGGGATCAACATCCACGCCTTATTTATACTCCGGAGAGTACGCGTATGGACAATGTCCATGCGTGCGCGGCATTCGCGTCTTGTTTATACTCCGTAGAGTGCGCTGGGACAATATCCGCATCTTATTTATACTCCGTAGAGTGCGTGGGAGCAACATCCACATCTTATTTATACTCCGGAGAGTACGCGTAAGGACATTATCCATGCGTGCGCGGCATCCGCGTCTTGTTTATACTCCGGGACAACATCCGCGTCATATTTATACTCCGTAGAGTGCGTGCGGAGGCGGACCTTGAGCTACGCCTTATTTAGAGTCAGTAGATTGCGCGCGGAGGTAAGCCTCCGCGCGTTGCGGGCGGTGAGGGTGCGTGCGAGGCGGACCTCGACGGTACGTCTTATTTATACTCCGAAGAGTGCGCGCGGAGGTGTCCCCCCGCTGCGTCTTATTTATACTCCGTAGAGTGCGTGCGGAGGCGGACCTCGACGCTACGTCTTATTTAGAGTCCATAGACTGCGCGCGGAGGCAAGCCTCCACGCGTTGCGGGCGGTGAGGGTGCGCGGCGAGGCGACTCGACGCCACGCCTTATTTAAAGTCTCAGATCGCGCGCGAGGCAAGCCTCCACGCGTTGCGGGCGGTGAGGGTGCGTGCGGAGGCGGACCTCAACGCTACGTCTTATTTATACTCCGTAGAGTGCGTGGGAATATCATCCACGTCTTGTTTATACTCCGGGGAGTACGCGTAGGGACAACGTCCATGCGTACGCGGAGCATCCGCGTCTTGTTTATACTCAATAGAGTGCGCAGGGACAACATTCGTGTCTTATTTATACTCCGTAGAGTACGCCGAGGTACGAGGCTATCATGCGTTTTAAGCCAGAAGTCAATCAAACACCGCTGCACGAAAGAGGAGGCAACAGCAATAAAAGAGTTCGAGGCTAGGCAAGTAAACACGCAACGATGGCAATGAAAGCAGGGACAAGCCAGCCAAGTAAAAATTGCAAAAGTGAATCTTGACAGGACGTGTGCCATCATGAAATGATTTGAAGGCATAGTACCTCTCCTGCCCACCTGGACGGACTTGATCGGCGCAGAAGCGGAGGCCACCGCTTAGGCGAACCTCGTCGACGCGGACTTCGTCTGCGCTGGGCACTGTCTTCAATGAAGCGGAGCCCGCAGCTGAAATGATCTGCGCCTGTGCGCCAAACCGAGACCAAACACAGGCCAGCGAGTATGCTAAACGGATGCATGCATGCATGCAGTACGGACTTATGCATGCAGAGTAACTCACTTATGCGATGCATGCCTGTGTTGAGAAGCTCACGTAGAGTGCATGCACGTGTTGAGAATCTGCGAAGACTTCGGAGTCGCCCGCGCGACATTAGCGAAGACCTCAGGGGACTCGGCGGAGACTTCGGAGAGCTTGACGAGACTTCGGAGCTGCTTGCGCGAAGACCTCAGACACCGAGGCGAAGGCTACGGTCGCCGCGGTGGAGGCTCCGGATAGCTCGGTGAAGACCACTCCGACTGCAGTGAGGGCCCTGGACATCGCGACTGGGAGTCGCAGTGGGGCGACTGGTGGGGTGAGGCTCCTCTTGAGGACGTCAGCAGAGCTCACGAAGGCTGCGACGTCCGACGGTCGGAGGCGGAACTCGAGGCTCGGATGCAGCGGGAGCTGCAGGCACGATGTCCGATGGGCGGAGACAGATCCCAAGATGCCGGCGCCGAGTTGGGAGGCCCGAAGTCGATGCGGAGTTCGGCGGGGGCGGTGTGGAGCTCAGAGTTGACGCGGAGTCTGCGAAGCTGTCCGACGCGGCGAGCCGAGCGGAGCGCGTAGAGGCATGCGACGTGCATGGATATTTGGTGCACATGCATGCATGGATACTTTATACGCATACGTACGTGAAGTTCGCCGAGGCGAGGCGCGTGCACGCCACGCGGTATCGCGAAGAACATGCCGCGGGGCTGTGGCCCGCCGGAGACGTACTCGACGTGCCCGCGAAGCGTCCATCCTGGCGGCAAGTGGCGGCCCATGATGAGGGTCCCGCTCAGCTTCGTCGGCGCCGGCTTGAAGTTGCCATCGATGCGCAGACCTGGGTCACCCTGCGGACATGAAATGATCATTCTTTTCTTTCCGTGGTCTCTCCGCGGTGTACTGATTCGTGCACAGGATGGCTCGAAATGGAGCTGGTGCTTGACATCGCGCAACGTCCGGAGGCGATAGGTCGACTAGCCCGAAGGCCGAGGCTAGCCCTCGGGGTGTCACGAGGGCGAGCGGGCTTCGGAGACGCGGAGGCGAACGGAGGCCGGGGCCGTCTGCGACTGCGCGGAGGCGAGCGGAGCGCGTAGCGCTTGGAGGCTTTGACGCGGAAGGGACGCGCCGGGCAAGCACCAGCGAAGTCGTCGAGGGGCCGAGCGGAGTCCGGCGAAGTGTGCGTGGAGTCCAGGGCGCGACGCCCATCGGTGGCCCGCAGAGTCCGCCGCGGCCTCCTTGACGCTGACTTTTAGGGTCACCATAGCCTGCGTCATGAAGAGGTTGCGGTAGGAGCAGGACGTGCTCGGCGCCGATGACGAGGACGCGAAGTGTGGTAGGAGCCAGTGGGCGTGGAGTCGAGCCGCCACGGGGTCCGGCGCGGCGGTTTGACTCTGCCGGGCGAGGTGTCCGCTGCACGGTGTCCAGCACATGCGAGCCGAAGGCGCGTAGGCCAATCCGCGCGGAAGCCGTGACGTCATTTTCCTGGGCGAAGACGCCGTCGCCGAGGTGCCGTGGCTCGCCGACGATGCGAAGGCCACCACCTGGGCAGGCGTCGCTCTCCCACGGTCATGCTCTTAGCGGAGCGCGAGCGGAGGTCGATGCCCCCAGCTCCGGCAGCGCGGAGGCCGGGCGAAGGTACGGGTCAGAGTAGTGTAGCGCTCGGAGGCTTCATCGCGGAGGGCTGCGACCCTAGCTCGGCGCAGAGGCGACGAAGCCGCAGCTCGGCGAGCAGCGTAGCACTTTGCCTTGGGGCGGCGTAGGCATCGCTCTTACGGACGGGGATAGCGACAGACTCCATGTCGCCGAGGTATCCATGGACGCCCTCAAAGCGGCCATGGCCGAGGAGGCCGGCGCAGAAGACGGTCTACCCCTGGGTCCCGAAGACAATGCCCTTGATGTCGCCGTCGTGCCCGGCTGAGAGAGTGAAGAGGCGGGTGTGGCGGAGGCCGCCCTGCAATAATGCAGCCCGAATGCATGAGCGTGGAGGAGCTCTTGGCCATGGCTACAGGTGATACCGTCACTTCCCTGCATGAAGCACAACGAGATCCAGACATGAGCGAGCGGGATTTAAACGCCTTGGCTTTGGTGCTTCGAGCCGGAGACTTCGGGCGGGGGACTCCGCGCATGCATGGAATCCCTCGCGCAGACGCCGAGGGCACGGAGGCCGGAACTACAGCGCAGACTCCGACAACGTGCGAGTCAAAGCGAAGTCCGAGGCGCGATCATGCTGTTTGCGCGGAGGCTGGAGACGAAGTTCGAAGGGCGGGCGCAGAGGCGACACGAAGAAGTCCTCGACGTGAGTGAAGATTGGAGCACATGCACGCATGAAATAGAAACTATCACCGTCATGCATGCATGAAATATAAACCATGCGAGTGAATATTTGAGCACATGCATGCATGAAATGTAAACCATAGCCATACGCATGGATGGCAAAACGGGAGCGCCGTGTGGAGGCGAGCGCGCGGCCATCGGAGAAGCGAAGCGCAGAGCCGGGGAACTCCGCCCGTGCCGAAGTGGCGCTGCATGCCGACGTGCGGAGTCGTGCGGCGCGGATGATCTGCGGAGGCCGGGGTTGCGTCGAAGAAGACCCCTCCGCGTTGACGTACCGACGGAGTTCTCCTCGTGAACCAGGGGAGGGAGATGGGCGCAGAGACGATGCCACTGGTGCCAGACACGGAGTCACTGCCTGCGAAATCCCGTGTGCTTTTTCCCTGCGGCCGGCTGCGCTGAGGCAATATTTAATAAAATACTGGCAGTAAGCTCCGGCCTGCGGAGGACCAGTGCATGCACGGATGTATATGTTGGGCGGATGCATGGATACGTGAGTGGGTGCTTTTGAGTGCAGGCATGGATGGGTGGGACTTACGTGGATACTACACACTAGAAGTCTACTTCGAGTGCTTCGTGCCTGCATGGGTACGTACATGCATGGATGGATAGCTCGGATGCATGCCTGAAAGAGTGCGGATGGATAATTTGCATGCACGTGTACGCGAATAAATACGGGACTCCGTCCACCGCCTGGAGTTTCCGCAACGGGGTTACGTCCCGATGGCGGAGTCTCGCGGAGGCTCCGAGGCGGTCTTCGACGGCACAGAGTCCAACCAAGACGCGAAGCTTCGACGCTACGTGGAGGTCGGAGCCAAGGAGGCAGCGGGCCTGGAGACCGCGACGACCCAAGTGCCCGGGCACAGCCTTGGGCGAGGGCCAGCGCGACGCCGCGTTGGTGGAGACCCAACCAATCCACGAGGCAGTTCATGCAACTAGATCTTGCTACACCCAAGGGCCTATCCAACTGCTACAGATCCAACTACCACAGATCTATGTGCATGCGTCGAATGGGGTCACACGCCACAGAGACGCTCTCGCGTAGTGTATATGGATATCAAACCGAATAGGCTAGCATCAGGATGAACTTACCTGCTGCGCTCATGGTGATGGATCGATGAATTTTTGGTAGTGTCCTCTGTTCCATCCGGACGGGATCCAGCACGCAAGATGTATCCCTGCCCGGCCACGGCGGCTCTTCTTTGCGCGACTTCTTGCCCAGTCCCCACGGACGGCGCTATCTGTTGTGGCTATTAGCCAAACAGTAGAGAGGGGGATTAGTAGAAGAGGAAGAGGAGAGCCAGATCTATGGGCCTATTACATGTTAGACTAGTTGCACGGCCCAGTCACAGGGGGTTGGGCCACCCCCACAACACCTTGTATTTCCTGTTTTGTTTTCCACAGACTCACTTCCCTTTATATATGTACACCTATATGAAATTTCATACATAGATTATATGAGTTGACATTTTATACTTTTTTGTAATATCCCAAAAATAAAATGACAGAGAGAAGAGGGGGGATGGCCTCTTGGGCCAGCCCAATCCCGGCTGAGCTAGCTACAGATGGGGGTAGGGCAGGGAGGGCTCCTACCCTAGCTGACCATTGCCGCCACCACCTCTTTCTGTGCTCTAGCCGTGCCGCCCCTCTACCACTACACACCACCACCTTTGCACTAGCCAAGCTCACGTCACCTCTTGTTGCTCCTCCTGCACTACCCTTGTTTGTTTTTCTTCCGCCCAAGCCAAGCACCACTGAGCTGAGCACCGCTGTCGTCCACCCCTGTGCCACTCGTCTATGCTCTGCCTATGCCATCCCCTACCTCCCCACAGGCCACCACCAGCTCTCTGCACCCATGCTGCCATCAAACCCTGCCATGTCGTCGCCTCGCCCGAGAAGAAGGAGAGTAAGGGCTTGGTAGGGAAGGAAGAAGGAAGATAAGATACAACGTGAATGCAACGATCGCGAAGGTGCAAGATACATTGAACATTCACCTCATAGAGGGCTTCAACAGTCTGGACATCACACTTTGTTGCTTGGAGGAGAGGCTAACACTATCAGGAGGGGCCGACGCATAGCAGTAATCACCTAACTTGGTGCGACATGCTCATTCACATGACGACAATCGATACTATGGAGCTGATGATGATGACATATTTGATGGCCGTGGAGGCTATCCACGACCACTACGGCGTGTTTTTTTTTATCGCTAAGCTACTAGACATGGTGGGTATCGTGGAGGTGGTGCTGAACATGAGGATGATGGTGTTGGTAGAATTAAAATCACCATACCAAAATTCTAGGGTAGAGCTGATTTGGAGATTTATTTAGAGTGGGAGATGTGTGTTGGACTCCGAAGAAAAGAAGGTTCGTGTTGCTTCAATTGAGTTTACTGAATACGCTATTATTTGGTTTGATTAATTGAACTGTGTAGGGGAACTGTGCAGGAGATGAAGCAAGTCATGAGAGCTAGGTTGTACTAGCGTACTATTCACACACACTGCATACAAAGCTACGTTGGTTGTATCAAGGCTCTAAGTCCGTGGATGAGTACTATCAAGAGATGCAAGTGCTCATGATCCATACCGATGTTAATGGGTCCATTGAAGCTACCATGATGCAATTCTTTGAAGGGCTGAATGATGACTCATGGAACCATATTGATTTGATGCAATGTGACATCGTACAAGAGCTGCCTCACTAAGTGGAGTGTGTTGAACAATGGGTGAAAGACAACCATCCCAAGGTTGGTTGAACCCATATATCAAATTGAAGGTGCTCAAACCAGTAAAACAATAAAGGTAGCTCAAATTCTAAGCCGGTTGCACCCACTAAACCAGTTAGAACTCAATTTAAAGAAGTATCAAAGGCAGGGAGTACAGTAAGGAAGCATCCAAATCATATTCTAGAGCCTTCTCTACCTCTAGAATGCGTGATATTGAGTGCTTCAAGTGCAAGGGTAGGGGACACATGATGAAGGATTGTCTAAATGCAAGGAAGGTGATATCTATGGCGCTGATCATGACGAAGAATAGTCCAATGATTTTCCATGAGTTATTATTTGTGATCCTAAGGAAGGTCCAACCTTGAGGGCACATAAGGTGGATTGTAGCTGCACACCAATTGTGAAGAAAGGGTAGTGATGTGGAGTATTCTAAACACAACGTATGATCAAGGGCAAACAGTGCGAGTTGATGATTGAAGGACGAAGCTACAACAATGTGATCAGCAAAGACGTGGTCGATGCAATCTCATTGACCACATGGCATCATCCTAAGCCACACTATATACAATGGCTTCATAATATTGATAAGTTGAAAGTTACACATAAGATTTCAGTACCATTTTCAATTGATGGGTATGAAGGCAATGTGGAGTGTGACGTTGTGACCATGCATGCATGTCACATCATGTTGGGACATCTATGGCAGTTTGATCACAACGTTACACACCAAGGGAGAGCTAATCAGTTCATATTGATGTGGTTAGACCTGGATTTTGCTATCTAGAATCCTCTGTGATTCTACCGTACTATTCCCTAGACAATAGATAGTGTTCATAGATTCCTCTGTGATTCCTGATTCTAGATTAATTGAGTAAGTGAGGGTGGGCATTAACCACCATTCTCCACAAGGCAATACATAGGATGTAAATAGATAACATGCATGGTTTATCAAGGAAAAGTTCGGGTTGTTTTATTTGCCATAAATTGCTTTTAAAATACGATACATAGAAATTCTCTAAGACCTAGCAATTTGAACTAAAACATAATATTGAGTAAAAGAATGTTGTAATAATAGTAGCACAGATTCATCCACCGTTACATGGCTCCTGCACCTTATGCTAACCTTTCAGCGTTATAACCGCTTACCATATCACTGGGACGACACCTAGGACAACACAGATCAGGGCTTTTCGCTGCCCACCACTTTTCCGATTCCACCCACAAAGTTTTTTGAAATAGAATTATATCTGGTTAAGTTCTCATGTCCACCCTTGACCGTGGGCATGGCTATTCGAATAGTTTTCACCCTACAAAGTTTGTACACTTTTCCATAAGAGACGATTCGCTTGTTGCTCCACACGATTCCATAGTCATGCGGTTGAGTAGACTATCATAGTGACTTTTTATAATACCTCGCCCTTTCCATCATCTCACCCATACGGGCTTCTCCCACTTGCAGCGGGTCCCATAAGTTATGCGGGATGTTCTACCCCCAGCAACTAGCCCAGCTAGACTACCCACACTGACTAGCTCGCCGCGGCAAACTTCAACCTCAATGAGGTCTACGACAAAAGTCATAAGCAACAAGCCCAAAAGAACTCCATCAAAGTTGCCATGGAAAAAAGGCAGTAAAGAGGGGGTGGTAGCGGACGGTAGTAGCATCGACAGTAACATAAGAAAATAAATGAAGTGGAAACACGAGAAACAGGAGGTGAGAGTGGTGGCGGTAGAGAGAGTGTGAGGGCAAGACCTACTGACAAGTGGGCCCATTTGAACGTTCATATTAACGTGCGGCCTTTCTTGTACATTTAGCGAGATTACGTAGATTTGGTTTGGACTGGATTTTAAACTTTGTGCTCAAGTGCAGATCCAGTCGGGCCGTCCTTTGCTCTCTTTCAATGCAGCCTTTGGCTGTTCGTGTTACTCCATCTATCATAATCAATTGGGCACAATGGTCAGCTACGAGTTTCAACATAGTTCTTGTCCATGTTTTACAATCGAGCTTATATATAATTTGTTTGGGTTCTAAAAAAACACTTGAAAACCTAGCTACGATCACATAGGTAGGAGACACGGATTTTTATACAGGTTTGGACCTTCTGCTGCGAGAAATAACAACCCTACTTCATGTGTGGATATTGCTTAAATGAAATGATTATAATGGAGAAAGTAATACGAAAAAGTTCTGCTCTACTGCTACTCTCCCTTAGGTCTGTCCTGGATCCTCCTCTTCTCCCTGACGTCCACATTTATATAGCTCACATGGCAGATGTGGTTTCTCCTCATCAAGAGACATCTTAATGTTGCGAATAATAACCGTCCGACGAGAGTTATTAGAGACGTGGTATCTCACTCATCATGCGACGGTTTCAGCCAGGGTGAAGTTATATGTACTTAATCCAAAAAATAAACACTTATGCTAACTGCCCTGTCAAACAAGCCCACGATGCAATGGGCTGTCGTAGACAGGTCAGTCAAAGTTTGGCTTAGTCGTAGGAGGATTGTCAGACCCGGATTTTTCAATCCAGAATCTCTTGTGATAACACTGCACTATTCCCTAGATCAGTAGATAGTGCCCACAGATACATTGCTGAATCATTTCATACATTGCATGAATCACATCGACTCATAATAATATTACATAACTGAGTTTGAATTATGCCACATTGGGCAACCGTTTTACATAAGGGCCAACCAGACCAAATGTTCATATTACAAAAGAGCAATAGCGGAAGCATAAACAAGGTAAGACCACAATCCACAGGCAAGCAACTGGGGGTAAATATGTGCCATATGATTATTACCTAAGCTTAAGCAATAATTATAGGCACACAACACCATAGTCTAATTGCCTAGGACCAAAACAAGCACAGGAGTCACTCTAATTCTCGGCGTTGTTCCCTCCATCTGTAGCGGGGTATCTTCATGTGTGTAATGGTCCTGGTTCCCGATATCTGTTTTTGGTAAGGCGAGGGTGAGCACAAATCCACCGTGCTCCGCGAGCCAACATACAGGATGCAATAGGTAATATGCATGGCTTATCAAAGGGAGACTTGGGTTATTTTATTTGCCAGAAATTGTTTTTAAATACATTACCTAGAAATTGCCTAAGACCTAGCATTTTGAACTAAAGCATAATTTGTGTACAAGAATACTTTATCATTAATGATCCAGAGGCCATCCAGCATTACATGGTCTCCGTAATGTATGTCATAGTTTCAACGTTATACCCACTTACATTAACACTGGGACGACACCCAGGACAACTCAAATCAGGGCTTTCCACTGCCCGCCATTTTTCCAGTTCCACCCACAAGGTTTTTGAAATAGAACTATCTCTATTTAAGTTCCCATGTCCACCCATGACCGTGGGCATGGCTATTCGAATAGTTTTGACTCTGCAGAGTTTGCACAGTTCACCCACAAGAGATAGCCCACTCGTTGCCCCACATGATTCCTTAGTCACGTGGTTGAGTAGACCAACACAGTGACTTTTCAAAGTATCTAGCCCCTGTTGTCATCTCACCGTATAGGCTGCTCCCACTTGCGGTGGGTCCCATACGTTGCACGGGATGTAACCACGTCTACTAGCGCAGCCAGGATCCACTCCCCGCAATGCTAGTACGGCTAGTTACTTCCCCCTCCACTCGGTGTCCCTTTAGGCCTCCACTTACCCTTGCATATCCGCTCCTTTCCACTACTGGTGAGATGAGTCTAGGAGTTTCGATAAATTTACTTGGTCAAGTTGTAATTTACAGACTTGTGGTTGCACTGTTTTACATAGGAGGTCATGACAAGATTCGGTCCTTAGGGGTATCTGGGCGGTTCTACCACTAACCATCTTGTGCTTCCACAGCACCACACACACCTCCGAACCATCGGCCCAGATATTTAAGCAAGTTGGGTTTTTAGGAACATAAAATAATTATACCAACATATACCAGTCATTACCACCATGACTGCCCAAAACTCAGTTGTTCATAATTGAAAGTGATGCTTGAGCATTGTCGTGCCCCGATTATCTAAGCAGTGCTAAGCAGGGCGTATAATTACAGATTTATTTTTGAAAGTTTTACAATTTTAATTTTTGCTAGGGTGACAAGGTTTAAATAATCAAATGTTACAACAGAGGGTAATATTTAACATTCTAATTAATGGGCAAGTAACTAGAATTCATAAAGCAACATAATTTGTATATGAAATAATAGCATGCAATTTGATAATTTAAAACGAAAGTAAATTGCAGGAAATGTAGGTTCAATATGATCAAAGCATTGACTCGCCTTAGTCACAGTGGGTTTGGTCTTGGTTGTCTTGAGCGGCTTCTGCTTCAGCTTCTTCTTCTTGAGCCTCGTACGCTATTGTTACGTGCGTGAAAATTTGGATAAAAAGCAAATCAGCAAGCCAAATAAACATTCGCAAGAAAATCCAAATAACTCCAAATTCATTATTTCAGTTCTATTAGATAGACTTTGATTTTTAGTTAAATTTAGAAATGTGTTTTATTCTATTTGGGGTGAGAATGAATTAATTATAACCATTTGAAGTTTACCCATAATTCAATTATATGCAATATAACCTCTATTTAAATTTGAGTATCGTAACCTAAGGTTAGTGGCTTAATGTTCCAATCACCTAATAGTCAAAAAGGAACCTCCTAATTGCAAGGGCATAAAAACATTTGTTTATGGTCTAAATTTTGCAATGGTTAATTCTATGGCATTTACTAATTGCAAGGGTTTATGTTTTGTTGTTCATTCAATCTCTATTTACTAAGTTATCATTTTATGTGGGCAACCTCTACTCGAAATTCTTACTCACTCAATATGCCATTTCTTAATAATTAAACTTTTGGAACAACCGTTCATGGCACATTAGCTACCAATATAAGAGGATTAACCCAAAATTAAATGTTTAATGAGCTCTTTTATGTCCTAACAAATTTTAGTAGCTTTTGGTGAGATTATTTCATATTTTTTAGGGATATTTTCCTAGCTGCAGTCGGCTTGGCAACCAAACAAAAATTAAAACCTAACTATTCTAATTGCTGTGGTCTGGAGGAATCAAACCCAGGCGGCCGCGCTGAGCGCGCCCTGTGATAGCCAGTCGGTCACTCGGGTGTTACCTGAGTGAGCTGGGAGAAGAATATTGATGAGCCTAGCGGCAGGAGCTCAGAAAAGAGGAAGTCGGGGTGGCATGCGGGCAGCGGTGTCACCGACAAAGTGTGGCCAGAGAGGTACTGGGGTTGGCCAAAATGGAACCGTGGAGCCGAGTGGAAGCTGTGGGGAGTGCCGGCTGGGGCCGAGGGACACCGGAGGTGGGCTGGCGACGTGCGGCGACGGTGGGCTCGGAAGAAGATCGACGCCAGCGTGGTGCAAGCCAAGAGGAGCTCGGGTGAGGTTGGGGGTAGCTTCGCGGTGCTCCGAGGAAAGTTTGGGAAGGGGAATCGAACTGTGGTAGCTTGGTGTGGTGGCGCGCTCGGCGGCCGGCCGTGAGGAAGAAGCAGGCGCTGGCGAGAAATGGGGGCGCGGGAGCTCGATTGCTCGTAGAGGAAGGAAGAGGGTAGTGTTGCGGTGCGGATGGGACTCTCGGTCAGGGTTTTATAGAGGGGAAAAGGGCGCAGGGGCGAGCGGGCGGTTGGGGCTGAGCTCGGCGGCAGTATGGCAACAGTGGAGGCAGGACGGTGACCGGGGGAAAAGACGCTGATTGGCACGAGGTGACGCGCGTGGCAGGGCCGTAGTCTGGGCGGGGCTGTGGCCAATGCAGGAGGCATGACACGGAGGAGTGGTTCGGCGCTGTGCGATGGGGAGGAAGGGACGGCTGAGGCGACCGCGGGCAGGTGGTGACGCAGTGCGGCATGGCGACGTGACAGTGTGGGGCCTAGGTGACACACGCGGGGATGGCGCCGGTGACCAGCGGTCCGAAGGAGGAGCCGTGGGGGAGCGGGTTGCGCGCCTGGCTGTCCTAGATTTATTCAATCTGAGATTTTCAAATGGGCATAACTTTCTCATTTTAACTCCAATTGAGCCATCCAAATTTCTAAATTCTTCTAAAATCATAATCTATTCGAATATGGCCTCTATTTGAATTTTTGAGTTTATTTGAATTTTTATTTGTATTTATTTGCTTTGTTGCTCTGTCTTTTCTCGCGTAGAATCCAACGTTGTTGAAGACCTCTCCACTCCGCAGCAGGAAGACCTCGAGAGCGTGCAAGAAGGCAAGTCTCCTTTGATCATCTTGAACCTATGATTTTGAAATATTTTAATTATTTTAAATTATGTGCATTGGTATTTACATAAAACATTAGTTCAAATCTTAAGGTATTAGTTAATCCAACTTTGTTATGCCCTCAATTGAGTTGAATGACATGTACCTTTGTCACCCTAGAATTTCCTTTGTCTCAATAATGAGAGTATTATAATCTTTTGCGAATAATAGAATGGTAGTTTAATGCTCAGTCATGCTATGTAATACCCTTGAAATCTTGAAAATGGGAAATTATGAATTGTTGTAATAACTTGTGTTTCTAAAGTCTAGTGGTGATTGGAGTTGCCACTAATCCTTTAAAATAAAATAAAATTTGGAAATTGGTTTAGATTAGGGTGGATGGTTAGTTTGGGTTGGTGCAGGAAGCATGAGATCTTGTAAAGTGTATGTTCCACCCTAGTCAATTAAGGACCGACGCTTGTGTTTGTCCAGACTGAGCACTACCGTACAACCCTAAGTCTATATGGGTACGACCTAGCTGATTAACTCATGATAGTCTAGTTTAGGTGCCACCAGTGGAAAGTGGGTGCCGTGGATTTCTTGGTTATTCACAGTGAGGGACAGGATTTCTTGTACTCATATGGCGCAAGAGGGGGCTTCGGATTGGGCAGATTTAACCCTTCTGCGGTGAAACCTCAGCGGGTGATGTCTAGCTAGACTAGAGTGAGGTAAAGGCTTTGTGATATTTTATCTGTGTCACATGCCAAAGGAAGCGTGGTGACTATTAAGATAAATTATCTCTTAGGGGTAAAGTTGTACAACCTCTGCAGAGTGTCAAACTATTCGAATAGCTGTGCCCACGGTCAAGGGCGGGCAAGGAATGCATTCACATGGTAGATTTCTGATTTTGGTTTTAAAATCAAAGTTTTTGTATTCCGAGAGTGGAGGGAACTCTCGGAAGGGTATCCTGGCAGTTGGAGCCAGAGAGGGTGGATGTAACCCGCAGATTTAAACTTGGTCAGTTAGAATTGATTAAACTAGTGTTGGTGGATGGAACCTTCACTATGGAATTAATGATAGTTTCTGCTAAAACATTTACTTTATTAACTTGATGCCTTCGAAAATAATTAGTAGTAATTGAAATTAAAATATTGCTTTGTGCAAAAGAACCATATAGCCTTCCTTTGTCAAGCCTTGCATCTATTGCATTTTTTCCAAGACTTGCGGAGTACTTTATGTACTCACATGCTGCACTCAAATACAAATCTCAGAAGAATACGAAGCTCAAGAAGGTGACTATGACTACTTCGCGGGTGGATTCGACGAAGGATTCCAGGAGTACTAGGTTGCGCTTCCCCAGTCAATTGCCTGTGGCGTATTGATGGATCTTCACCGAGTTTATCTTTTGCTTCATTGTGCGTGTGTGCGAGGTCTTGAAACCTCAATTGTAATAATGAGACCTTTCGGTCTGTACTCTTTAATATTGTAATAAACCGCTGCTGGTTATGTATTCATTTCTGTTTAACTGTGTGCACTAGCTTTGATCTGGGACTAGTGCAGTAATACACAGAGGGTCCGGGTTCGGAAATCCGGGGTCCCGACACATTGCTGAATCGTTTCATACATTGCATGAATCACATTGACTCATAATAATATTATATAACTGAGTTTGAATTATGCCACATTGGGCAACCGTTTTACATAAGGGCCAACCAGGCCAAATGTTCACATTACAAAAGAGCAATAGCGGAAGCATAAACAAGGTAAGACCACAATCTACAAGCAAGCGACTGGGGGTAAATATGTGCCATATGATTATTACCTAAGCTTAAGCAATAATTATAGGCACACAACACCATAGTCTAATTGCCTAGAACCAAAAAAGCGCAGGAGTCGTTCTAATTCTCAGTGTTGTTCCCTTCATCTGTAGCCGGGGTATCTTCATGTGTGTAATAGTCCTGGTTCCCAGTTTCTGTTTTTGGTAAGGCGACGGTGAGCACAAATCCACCGTGCTCCGCAAGCCAATACACAGGATGCTGTAGGATCGATTCACACTAAGATAGGCAATTAGAGGGGGGTGAATGATTGCGGAAGCTAAAAATAAATTTTAAGACTCTCCCCTAAACACAAAACCTATTTAAGTCTCGTTTAAAAATTCTGGATAGAATAATGTACTCTCACTAAAACTGATCCCGATAAAAAACCGTAACTCCGATTGACCTCAAATTTTGACAGGAAAAACTAGACAAAATTATTAAACTAATCCAACTAGAATTACGTCAAACAGAGATCTAGAACTCGAGATATAAAATAAACAAGATCGCTGATGCAGATAGTGATGAGAATTGATTAAGCCCTAATTAAGCGAATAAACAAAATCCGTAAGTATAAAAAACAAAACTCAATTAACCTTACCTAATTGCCTTGACTAATTACCTTGACAAAATAATGGAGACTTGAGTTATGTCTGGACATCACAAATACCAACGAGACTTCCCATGGTATGCATGCAAACACCACTTCATTATCTATCAGATCTCGAAAGCCGTGCCAATCACCTTGTTTGTGTTTCCTGCTCAAAACACCACGCCACGCTCTCCTTTTTTTCTACTTGCACAACGCAGCTGCTGCTTGCATCTTCTAGTCACCACGACGTGGCTGCCGCTCACAAGTTCTTTGCTGCTCCACGAAAACGACACGGCCGCCTCACGCCTTTCTCTTGATACGCCGCCGCACGATGACTTGCCAGCGAAAAAGAAATCTTGGCTGCCGCTCCAAATCTCGCCATCGAAAGCAAACCTTGTCTGCCACTCAATACGAGTCACGCCTTCACAAGATTATCCATCCGCCAATGCATGCAATGAATCTTCAATCCAAAAGCACGCTTCCGTCTGGCAACATGCACTATTTTTTCAATCACAATCACATCAAGTATACAAGCGACCCCCTTTTCTGTTTGCTAGAACACCAGACCTAAACAGCCACCGCTATCTCTCTATTTATCTAGTCCTCTTCTCAACCGACTCCAATACGACATCAACCCTAATACAACTCATCCTAGGCCTTTTTGCCTCAACCAGACTTTTTGGCCCACTACTTTTCAAGGAACCCAAAACCCTTCATAACATGGGTTTTTTAATTCTTTTTACGCTTCTGATTTTTTCAGCCTTCCACGTGTCGAAGCCTCCAGGACCGCACCTCCTGTATCTTCTCCACGCATCATCTCCATGCGTATTGTTCTCTAGCCTGAACATCCCGCATGACATCCTTGACCGATAGGACCTCAGTTCCTCCCCGAACTTAGTCCCGAAACCTTAGTTCAACCTGAACCTAGTTTCAGTCCCGTCATCGACCATGTTCCGCCTCAAGCAACACCTGCACATGAATAAACACGCAACCGTGTACGAGCACAAGTCCACGACTTGACTCAAGTCAATCCACACAATACCTCACACGAGCGTATCATGCAACATTACATATCACCATGCTATCACAAGCATATAAAGAAGTAACATACCATAAGTAATACCATAACCAACGTTGTCAATTATTCATCATCTAAAATAACCTAGACCAGGCTACATGGTCTAACAATCTCCCCCTTGATGAATACATTGACAACATATTAAATTAACATGACTTCCAACAAATCTAAGTGAAGAATTGAAGCCAAACTTTCAAACTCTCCCCCTCAACACAAGAGAAGTAATTTTAATTTCTCCAAAAACTCTTTAATTTCTCGCAAAGCACACCAAATCTCTCCCCCTTTGGCAATGTAATCATCAAGAAAATTCAAAGAAGGAATAATTCTAAGAAAGAGCAATGATAATAAAAAAAATCGAGAAGCTTTGTAGATTATCCAAGTCACGTTGCATTGGTTTAATAACACAACCAAGTCATATTTTTGAGTAGAGCTATCTAGATCATATAAAGCCATATATCATATAGCAATGTCAAAACAAGTTTTCAATATGATTAAGCAATTTATATCAATGACAGGCATCTCAACAATGACCAAACAAATTATAAAGAGCACAATGAGATATCACAACGAAAAGTCAAAATCTAAAAGTGAAGCAAATTTTAACTCTAGATGGGCTAGCAGTCTCATGTAACAACTTATTGTTTTACACTCAATTCTTAGGCATGTGGCATGCTTGTAGCATACTTCTTTTTCATAATGACATATTTTTTTTGTGATGGTGGCATGCTTGAAGCATACTTCTTTTCATTTTGCGCACTTTTGTGCCCTTTTTTTTGTTCACCATGGCATGCTTGAAGCATACATCTTTTCAATTCTCTCTTTCTTATATACCCTTTTTTTAACAATAACATACCAAATTGAGTGATCATAAAAATTGTAACATGAAACATACGAGCCTCATAGCCAAGAGTTAAAATAAGACTCACAATCGAGCTCATCCTTTTTGATGGATACCGCAAAGTAATAAATATAATCAATCTAGTCAAAATATTCCGCCATGTCATGCTTTTATTTCAAATGTAGCAATTTAATTTTAACAAGTCATGATCAAAGCTACATAGCATATGGATAAATATGATAAAAAGAGCTCTACTACTCAATTGGTTTCAATGACTTGGATTTGATGAATTACTTGACAAGGATAATAAACAAATCTTTCAAAATTTTTAAACAACAAGCTCCCCCTCAGAATAATCCCATAAGATGTAATACGCCCAACTCACATTGCAAATGAGGAAAACGAGAAGTATCAAGCGATTTTATGTGCAAATCGGCAACTTGAGAATTTAACAAGATGTAAGACAACATCACCTTTTCCACATGGTCTCTTAAAAAATAAAATCTCTTGGAAGCCATCAAAGAGAGTGAAGAATCATCAAGTGTTCCAATCAAGCAATGATGTAAAAGACTGGAACCCAATCTAGCTCATGTTCTCCACTCTTGTCAGTTGTTCTTACATCACAGGAAACATCGGTCTCACAGTACTGGGGTTAGTGAAATAAGATTTAGGAATCTAGTACTGAGACACACGATGAATAGGAGAAACAAAGCTAGAACCAAAGTCACGTGAATGTGAATAATCAGAATGCCGAAAAGAACGTGAATTGTTTGAATTACATCCAAAATCAGCACGTGAACCAGATTTAAAGTTATCATAAAAGTTCTCTAAAAACTTAGATTTTGCATGAGATCCAGGAATGAAAAAGGTTGCACGTTTTTGTCTTAAAGCATTCAATCTTTCTTTTCTCTCTTTCTTGGCACGTCTAAAGCAAAATTCATTCAAGTGTCCATCTCTTCCACAGTAGGTGCAATGAAATTTAACATAACTAGAATTCTTTTGAGATGATGAGCTAGCACCTACATTATTATTTGATGAACTTTGCACAAAACCAACAGATTTAAACACAGTTTGATTTGGTTCAAGTTTCACTTCAATTTTTCTAGGTTCAAGAGACTTAATAACCTTAGGAGGATTATTCTTGGCATGCTCAACAGAATTAAATCCTAGACCATGATTTTTCACACTTGTTTTTGACTTGTCTAGAATCATATTTAAATTTTTCTTGCCAAAACAAAATCTCTCTAAAGTGTCTTTCAGGTACTCATTCTCTTTAGGTAGAGTGGAACAAGTTGTGCATTTATTAGATTCATTCACAAGATTTTTAGAAGCACTAGACTGAGCCAATCTTTCTTTTTCAACAAAATCATTAAGTTGTCTAGTCAAAACTTCTATTTCAGTGTTAAGCTCAGGAGAATTTGAGCAAGAAGATATCTCATGATAAAGCATCTGTTGAATTGTTTCTTGAGATGAGTTAAGTCTAGCTTCTAATAATTCACATTTAGAACAAGTTTTAGAATGAACATTTGAAATACTTGATTCTAAACATGAAGAAGAACTAAACTTAAGCTTTCCAATTTCATCATTAGCACATTTCAATTTTTCATCACAAGAGTCATGTGCTAATCTTAATTCATCAAATTTAGCAGTTACATCTCTAAGTTGATCCATGTTTAAAGCATTAAGAGACATAGCATTCTCTAACTCAGAATGTAAAATTTGACAAGACTCACAAGATTCATCATCAGGAATTAAAATTCTAAGTCTTGCAATTTCAGAATTTAGAGATTCAATCAAAGTATCGTATTTCTTAATCTTTTTATCTTTATTTTCTAGCAAAGTACCAAGTTTAGCAACAGCTTTAGCTAAATCATCATAAGAAGGTTCTACCTCATTGTAGTTGTCGCTGTCAAGATCATCATTGTCGGTGGAGCTTTTGCTACTTGCCATTAGACACAATCCAGTTAAATCTTTCTTGCTTTTGGGAGTATCATCCTCGCTGTCCGTGTCCACATCACTCAAATTAATTTGCCCAAGAGCGGCAAGAACACGATGCATCACCTTGCGATTCATATAGCCCTTCTTTTTATTCTTCCTTTTTTCTTTCTCCATCTCTTCTTCCTTCTCATTCTCTTCCCTTGCAAATCTTCCTAGAAACTTTGGACATTTGAGACGAATATGATTGAGATCACCACACTCATAGCACCTTTGAGGACCAAAATTTCCTCTCTTTCTTGATCTCACATTCTGCAAAGCTCTTGTGAAGCGTGTAGAGAGGAGTGCCAAATCATCTTCCGGAAGTTGCTCTAGCTGTTCATCGGTTAGTGAAGACAAAGAAGACAAAGCATAGCTAATAGAAGAATTATCACAATTAGACTTGCTAGATTGTGAAGCTAAAGCAATTGATCTATTACCATTATATTTTCTAGCAAAAACATCTAATTCATGAGTTTTCAATTGAGAATAAAGTACATCTAATGTAAGTGTACTCATGACAGTAGATTCTCTAATGGATGTAACTTTCATCTCCCATATAGACATATCTAATGCTCCAAGTATTTGACGTGCATTTTCAGCATCAGTATAAGTAATATTAACAGCACGTAGGTTACTAAGAATTTTATTAAAGTGGGCAAAAAGATCATTTATTGATTCACTAGGTTTCATCTCAAAACGCATGTAATTCTTTTTGTACATATCTTGACGTACCTCTTTAATAGTAGATGAACCCTCATGATAATCACATAGTGCTTTCCATACCTCATATGCGGATTTAAGATGCACAACACGATCAAAATCACTCCTTCCTAGTCCTTGAATTATCAAGTTCCTTGCCATGCTATTTGCCTCCACTTGTGCTATATTTGCTGCTGTCACAGCATCATTCTTGGGCACTTGATAAAGCTTGTGGACATTCTCCCATATTGCAAAGCCTTGAGCTTGAATATATGCCTCCATCTTCGCTTTCCAATACTGAAAATCAACACCATCGAAAACACAAGGTTTTGTAGAATATCTATCCGTCCACATGTTTTCTAATCACCGTTAAGATCAATTAGAAAAATAAACCTGCTCTGATACCACTTGTAAGATTGATTCACACTAAGATAGGCAATCAGAGGGGGGTGAATAATTGCGGAAGCTAAAAATAAATTTTAAGACTCTCCCCTAAACACAAAACCTATTTAAGCCTCGTTTAAAAATTCTGGACAGAATAATGTACTCTCACTAAAACTGATCCCGATAAAAAACCGTAACTCCGATTGACCTCAAATTTTGACAGGAAAAACTAGACAAAATTATTAAACTAATCCAACTGGAATTACATCAAACAGAGATCTAGAAATCGAGATATAAAATAAATAAGATCGCTGATGCAGATAGTGACGAGAATTGATTAAGCCCTGATTAAGCGAATAAACAAAATCCGTAAGTATAAAAAACAAAACTCAATTAACCTTACCTAATTGCCTTGACTAATTACCTTGACTAATTAATGGAGACTTGAGTTATGTCTGGACATCACAAATACCAGCGGAGACTTCCCATGGTATGCATGCAAACACCACTTCATTATCTATCAGATCTCGAAAGCCGTGCCAATCACCTTGTTTGTGTTTCCTGCTCAAAACACCACGCCACGCTCTCCTTTTTTTCTACTTGCACAATGCAGCTGCTGCTTGCATCTTCTAGTCACCACGACGTGGCTGCCGCTCACAACTTCTTTGCTGCTCCACGAAAACGACACGGCCGCCTCACGTCTTTCTCTTGATACGCCGCCGCACGATGACTTGCCAGCGAAAAACAAATCTTGGCTGCCGCTCCAAATCTCGCCAACGAAAGCAAACCTTGTCTGCCGGTCAATACGAGTCATGCCTTCACAAGATTATCCATCCGCCAATGCATGCAATGAATCTTCAATCCAAAAGCACGTTTCCGTCAGGCAACATGCACTATTTTTTCAATCACAATCGCATCAAGTATACAAGCGACCCCCTTTTCTGTTTGCTCGATCACCAGACCTAAACAGCCGCCGCTATCTCTCTATTTATCTAGTCCTCTTCTCAACCGACTCCAATACGACATCAACCCTAATACAACTCATCCTAGGCCTTTTTGCCTCAACCAGGCTTTTTGGCCCACTACTTTTCAAGGAACCCAAAACCCTTCATAACATGGGTTTTTTTAATTCTTTTTACGCTTCCGATTTTTTTAGCCTTCCATGTGTCGAAGCCTCCAGGACCGCACCTCCTGTATCTTCTCCACGCATCATCTCCATGCGCATTGTTCTCTAGCCTGAACATCCCGCATGACATCCTTGACCTATAGGACCTCAGTTCCTCCCTGAACTTAGTCCCGAAACCTCAGTTCAACCCGAACCTAGTTTCAGTCCCGTCATCGACCATGTTCCGCCTCAGGCAACACCTGCACATGAATAAACACGCAACCGCGTACGAGCACAAGTCCACGACTTGACTCAAGTCAATCCGCACAATACCTCACACGAGCGTATCATGCAACATTACATATCACCATGCTATCACAAGCATATAAAGAAGTAACATACCATAAGTAATACCATAACTAACGTTGCCAATTATTCATCATCTAAAATAACCTAGACCAGGCCACATGGTCTAACAGATGCAATAGGTAATATGCATGGCTTATCAAAGGGAGGCTCAGGTTATTTTATTTGCCAGAAATTGCTTTTAAATACGTTACCTAGAAATTGCCTAAAACCTAGCATTTTGAACTAAAGCATAATTTGTGTAGAAGAATACTTTATCATTAATGATCCAAAGGCCATCCACCATTACATGGTCTCCGAAATGTATGTCATAGTTTCAGCGTTATACCCGCTTACATTAACACTGGGACGACACCCAGGACAACTCAAATCAGGGCTTTCCACTGCTTGCCATTTTTCCAGTTCCACCCACAAGGTTTTTGAAATAGAACTATCTCTAGTTAAGTTCCCATGTCCGCCCATGACCGTGGGCACGGCTATTCGAATAGTTTTGACTCTACAGAGTTTGCACACTTCACCCACAAGAGATAGTCCACTCGTTACCCCACATAATTCCTTAGTCACATGGTTGAGTAGACCATCACAGTGACTTTTCAAAGCATCTAGCCCCTGTTGTCATCTCACCCTATGGGCTGCTCTCACTTGCGGTGGGTCCCATACATTGCACGGGACGTAACCTCGTCTACTAGCGTAGCTAGGCTCCACTCCCCGCAACGCTAGTACGGCTAGTAACTTCACCCTCCACTCGGTGTCCCTTTAGGCCTCCACTTACCCTTGCATATCCGCTCCTTTCCACTACTGGTGAGATGAGTCTAGGAGTTTCGATAAATTTACTTGGTCAAGTTGTAATTTACAGACTTATAGTTGCACTGTTTTACATAGGAGGTCATGACAAGATTCGGTCCTTAGGGGTATCTGGGCGGTTCTACCACCAACCATCTTGTGCTTCCACAGCACCACACACACCTCCGAACCATCGGCCCAGATATTTAAGCAAGTTGGGTTTTTAGGAACATAAAATAATTATACCAACATATACCAGTCATTACCACCATGACTGCCCAAAACGCAGTTGTTCATAATTGAAAGTGATGCTTGAGCATTGTCGTGCCCCGATTATCTAAGCAATGCTAAGCAGGGTGTATAATTACGGACTTATTTTTGAAAGTTTTACAATTTTAATTTTTGCCAGGGTGACAAGGTTTAAATAATCAAATGTTACAACAGAGGGTAATATTTAACAATCTAATTAATGGGCAAGTAACTAGAATTCATAAAGCAACATAATTTGTATATGAAATAATAGCATGCAATTTGATAATTTAAAATGAAAGTAAATTGCAGGAAATGTAGGTTCAATATGATCAAAGTATTGACTCGCCTTAGTCACAGTGGGTTTGGTCTTGGTTGTCTTGAGCGGCTTCTGCTTCAGCTTCTTCTTCTTGAGCCTCGTACGCTATTGTTACGTGCGTGAAAATTTGGATAAAAAGTAAATCAACAAGCCAAATAAACATTCACAAGAAAATCCAAATAACTCCAAAATTCATTATTTCTGTTCTATTAGATAGACTTTGATTTTTAGTTAAATTTAGAAATGTGTTTTATTCCATTTGGGGTAAGAATGACTTAATTATAAACATTTGAAGTTTACCCATAATTCAATTATATGCAATATAGCCTCTATTTAAATTTGAGTATCGTAACCTAAGGTTAGTGGCTTAATGTTCCAATCTCCTAATAGTCAAAAAGGAACCTCCTAATTGCAAGGGCATAAAAACATTGGTTTATGGTCTAAATTTTGCAATGGTTAATTCTATGACATTTACTAATTGCAAGGGTTTATGTTTTATTGTTCATTCAATCTCTATTTACTAAGTTTTCATTTTATGTGGGCAACCTCTACTCGAAATTCTTACTCACTCAATATGCCATTACTTAATAATTAAACTTTTGGAACAACCGTTCATGGCACATTAGCTACCAATATAAGAGGATTAACCCAAAATTAAATGTTTAACGAGCTCTTTTATGTCCTAACAAATTTTAGTAGCTTTTGGTGAGATTATTTCAGATTTTTTAGGGATATTTTCCTAGCTGCAGTCGGCTTGGCAACCAAACAAAAATTAAAACCTAACTATTCTAATTGCTGCGGTCTGGAGGAATCGAACCCAGGCGGCCGCGCTAAGTGCGCCCTCTGATAGCATGTCGGTCGCTCGGGTGTTACCTGAGTGAGCCGAGGAGAAGAATACTGATGAGCCGAGCGGCAGGAGCTCAGAACAAAGGAAGTCGGGGCGGCGTACGGGCAGCGGTGTCGTCGGCGAAGGGCGGTCGGAGAGGTACTGGGGTTAGCCAAAACGGAACGGTGGCGCCGAGTGGGAGCTGTGAGAAGTGCTGGCGGGGGCCAAGGGACACCGGAGGTGGGCCGACGGCGGCGGGCTCAGAAGAAGATCGACGCCAGCGAGGTGCAGGCCAAGAGGAGCTCGGATGAGGTTGGGGGTAGCTTCGCAGCGCTCTGAGGAAAGTTTGGGGGGGGAATCGAACTGTGGTGACTTGGCGCAGTAGCGCGCTCGGCGACCGGCCGTGAGGAAGAAGGAGACGCCGGCGAGAAATGGGGGCACGGAGCTCGATTGCTCATAGAGGGAGGAAGAGGGGAGTGTTGCGGTGCGGATGGGAGTCTCGGCCGGGGTTTTATACAGGGGAAAGGGCGCAGCAGCGAGGGGCGGTTGGGGCTGAGCTCGGCAGCGGTATGGCGACAGTGGAGGCGGGGAGGTGATCGGGGGGAAAGACGCTGACTGGCATAGGGTGACGCGCGCGGCAGGGCCATAGTCCGGGCGAGGCTATGGTCGACGCATGAGGCATGGCGTAGCGGGGTGGTTCGGCGCTGTGCGACGGGGAGGAATGGACGGCCGAGGCGACCGCGGGCAGGTAGTGACGCAGCGCGGCTTGGCGACGTGGTGGAGTGGGGCCTGGGTGATGTGCGCGGGGATGGCGCCGGCAACCAGCGGTCCAAATTAGGAGCCGTGGGGGAGCGGGCTGCGCGCCTAGCTGTCCGAAAAGAGGAAGGGACTCGGCCCCTGTCTGAAGGCCGTGATAGCAGGGGGAGGAAGAAGAAGAAAGGTGGGCGGGCGGGCTGGGCTGCCTGGCTGGGCCGGTTCGGCCGGCCGTAAGGCCTTTTCCTTTTCTTTTTTTTCTTTTTTTATTTAGTTATTTCTATAGGGCTATTTTCATGCATATTTTTACATATATAATTTCTTTGCCCCTATTTCTTTATTACTATTATTCTGGTATCTTTTTATTTTGATATTCTATTTTTATTTTTATTTATCTATTGATTATTAATGTATAGGTATTTATATATTTATATACCCAAAGTAGAAATTTAGGCTTTACTTCAATATCTATATTCCTGTCACTTCAACATTTCCTCCTTGGCTTTCCTTGGTTTTATTTTTCATAATTTCTTCAATTACTGGAACATTAACCACAAATTCAAGGAAATTCAACAAAGTTCAAATATCTAGACAAATTATTCCAAATAATTCAAGGGTTACACATTTTTCCAAACTCAAAATTTCAGGGTGTTACAAGGATATACGACCACAAGGTGATCATCGAATAACTTACGACTATGTCATGGTTGTAGGAGAACTTACGACTATGAGGTGGTCATAGAAAAGGCTTATGGCCAAGGCGTGGTTATAGTAGAATGACTTACGACTAATGAGTTGTCGTAGAAGAACTTACGACTAAGAGGTTGTTGTAGAAGAGCTTACGACTAAGGAGTGGTCATAAAAGAGCTTACGACTACCTTGGGAAATATCTCCTTTATACATAAAAGGTATACTAAAGGAGTATAATGACGTAACTATATTTTTTACAGATGAATAACAATTTAAGGATTGATTGTATCTTTGTCAGTTCCTTTATAGTACTTATTAGGGATGTTTATCTGCATTTAGTTTTTTGCCCTTTACATTTACCAGGATGGTGTTAGATTTATGCACCTCCCCCTTTGAAGGTGTATGGCGTTTACAATGTGTTATTGTTGCCGCTAGGAAGTTTTTTGGATCGCCTGCACCGTGTCTCTAAAGGGAATACACCTTTGACGACGCATGAAGTGTGTGCTAGATCTGTCAATCTACAACTTCATGAGAAGATTTGTTGATCAAGGAGGGATTACAAAGGATAATTAATTCGACATATCGACTAGAACTACTCCAAATGCGGCAAAAGTAAACCGTGAGAAAGTAAAGATGAAAAATAAAATGCATGGGTGGCATGCGCAAGGTTTCTTGTCGAATCTACCTCTGCATATGTAGCATCTACTTCTATCGTCTTCGCGTGGTGGTCCAACTTTCCATCAATTCTACTTCAATCTCCATCTGCTCCCTTGTGTCCAATAGTTGATTATATGTTTCCATGTCCAGCATGAGGAAAGAGGCAATGGCTAGCATGGTAAAAAGGACAGTGGAGAGGGGTGGTGGCGATGGTAGCAGCACCGGCGGTAACATAGGAAAAAGGAGGCCTACACACAAGGGGAGGTGAAATTGGTGGCGATAGAGTGTGTTTGAGCAAGACCGACTCACAAGTGGGCCCTATTTTTTACATTCGTATTAACACGTGGACTTCCCCTTGATAAACTATGTTATATTTAGTGAGATTAAACATAATAGGCAGATTGAAATTTTGCAAAAAAAAAAATATGGTTGAGTGAAAATATTTTAAAGACGACCCGCTTGGTGTTAACGGCGCCAAAAATACTTGAGCATTTATAATTTTCTCCTTATCTTTCAAATTGGATCATGTGCTCCCTTGCCGTTTCGCTTGTTAAATTCATGGGCCATAAGATGATCATATCCAAACTGCGAAGCTAGGTCAACCACAAATCTGATCGCGTGACATGATTAATTCGATAGGTATTCTCATAAATGGTGGCTGTTAATCATGTTCTTGTTTCAGTTGCTCACATTACAGAAACAATTACCGAAGGTATCTATGGTTCTGCGTAGAACTAGGAGTCGGGTCGGGTCGTGCCGACATGGCATGAGCCCGGTAGACTTCGGGCCGAGTCGGCCCATGTCGGCCTGGCACGGCCACTCCACTATGTCATGCTGGCACGACTCGCCTTCAGTGAGGCCCAAGCATGGCCCAGGGCAAGATGGGCCATCGACATGCTGTGCCAACCCAGGCCCAGTCCTGTGGACCTACAGGTGGCGAAGGTGGCCACGACGATGGTGGCGGTGGCGGTCGCCATCTTCATCCCCTTCGTGATATGTTTGTACCTTGCATTTCCAGAGCCGGCATCGTCGAATCTTGCTCAACCACAATCACGCCCGTCGTGGCTCCTCACTCGGCCACCTTTGCCGTGTCCCTGCCACTATGGTCAGGCACTAACATTGTTCTCACCCACCATGAAGGCAGCAATGGTAGCACAGGTTGGTGGTGAAAACCGTGCAAGCTAGCTAGAGCCCCCAGGTAGGCATTGGGGCCGTAGAGCATGCTCTCTCGCCGCTCGATCTGGAGCTCGAATTCCTGCAATTGTCAAACAACGAGGATGTAGTGCGGCAGCCGCTCCAGTGCGAGTAGGGAGGTGGCTATGTTAAAGTTGGATCCAAATGGCCCGAACTCAGACATGGCATGGCGAAAGGGTGAGGGGTGGTTGGCACTGGGGGAGCAGGGGAAGGCAGAGGGGAAGAGGAGGGCGCAGTGGGGAGGCCCAGAAGGGGCAGTGGACGAGGTTGGCATGTTGAGGACTGCCAGATGGCGGTGGAACGACGGAGGGGGAGGAGCGGAGAAGCAGATTTAGGCTGCAACAGGTTGAGGTGGCGGTACTGTAGAGGGGAGGAGCGGAGGAGGGGGCAGGCAGCGATAGTGAACTAGCAAGAGAGAGACAGGACCAGGAGAAGAAATGGTGCAACAAGAGAAATGAGGCATCAACGCAACGCAGGAAAAGAAAAAGGAGAGGAAAGAGAAGAGGGAAAAAGAAAAAGTAGAGAAAAAAGAGGGAAAAGGGTAAAGGACAAAGTTGAAATTGAAGTAATTGCGTAAAAATATGGGTGTTGTAGGGGTGGCCCCCACCTAAGCCCAGCCGGCCTGCTAGAGGAATGTAAAGCCCAGAATAGACCATGTGTAATGACATAAGTGCCCCTAAAGGGGATACTCGGATGTAAGGGTATAATTGTAAAAGCACTCCCCATGTGTATGTATATATGGAATACAGGCCATGGGGAAGACCCATCCATTACTCATCACTCTCTCCCAACTCTCCACTACCATCTCTCTCTCTGTTTGGTCTGTAACCACAACAGTTGGCGCCGTCCGTGGGGAGGACAGGAGCAAGCCTGAAGTCCGAAGAAGGATGGCACCGAAAAATGCTTCGTCGGCGGTGGCGAAGGAAAGAAGGCGGCTGGTCGGCGCCGCATGGGTACCGTGGGCCGGCATCGGCCGTTGCGGCGGCGCGGGCGCGGCGACGACGCAGCGCGGTGGTCGAGGACGCCGACGCCGCGCTCGACGACCAGCCCGCCATCGGGCGCGGCGACGATCGCCACCGCATCGCGACGACCGACCCGCCACCGACGCCGCGACGGCCGACCCCACACGGCTGGCTGCGGCGACCACCCGCCCGCCACCGCGCCGCGACAACCAACCTCGCCGCAACGCTCGCCGGTAGCGCAGACCGGGCGGTTGGAGGTAGCCACAACGGAGCGACCGGCAGCTCGGGAGCTCGCGAGGCGATCGTACCTGTGCCGACCCGTCCGCTGGGCGCACCGGCGGCCCCGCCGCGCAGGCGGTGGAAAGCGCCCTGCTGGCGGCCCTCAAAGCGTTCCAGCAGGAGCTAGGGGATCTTCGGGGGGCTGTCCGAGATATACAAGAGGCTCAGAGCCAGCAGGCCGCGCCAGTGGTCGCGCCAGAGCCCACGCCGGAAAGAGCGGACAGCCACAACGCCCCCACATCCAGCCGCGTGCCGCTGCGACGCGTCGATATAGAGTCCCCGCTTGCGGCAGGGCTACAGCAGGCGGCGTGGCCCGAAGACTTCAAATTCCCTAGTGTCATCGAGCCCTATAAAGGCGACACGGACCCCCGCGAGTTCGTGCGCGTATACGAAATCGCAATCGAGGCTGCGGGCGGAGATGACACCACCAAGGCGAAGGGACTCCCCCTCACGTTGCAAGGAGTGGCGCTTTCCTGGTTTTTTACCATAGAGCCAAACTCCATCTACACGTGGGAGCAGATCCGCAACCGCCTTCACAACAACTTTCAAGGAAATTATGTTGAGCGGGTCGACGTGGACCAGCTCTTCGCCGTGAAGCAGAAACCTTCGGAGAAGCTCCGGGACTATTTCAAACGCTTCGTGAAGATACGTTGTCAAGTCAAAGACGTTAACGAAACCACCGTTGTCAATGTAGCTATACAGGGCCTTCGCCCGGGCCCGATGGCCGAGTATAACGCACGGAAGCCAATCAAGACAGTGACGAAGCTCTTTGACAAAATGGAGGAATACGCCAAGGCGGAAGAGGACGCACGGCGACGACAAGGCGACGACTCCGACACCAACCAGGCCGGTGCCTCGGCGAAAACCGAAGATCCGCCGAAAGACGGTCCTTCAAGGGAAAACGTGGTGGAGTCGCCCCAGGACGCGCTGAGCGCAAGGATGCCCGCACAAGGAGCCGTCGATAGGCCCAATCGCGCCGGCAAGTCGCGGTGAGGCCGACGCCTCGACATCGGCGGTTCAGAAAGCGCCCGCGGTCGGGCGTCGGGGCGCCGAGGCCGGGGACGCGGACGTGGCCGGGGCCACGACGATAGAGGCCGTGGAGATTACGACGACCAGCACCATGGGCTGTGGTGCGAAGTCCACGGTCGCGGCACCCACGACACGCGCACGTGCACCTCTATCGCGGCGCTCTGCCAGAGCGTCACCAGGGACAGGAACCTGGAAGTACGCCCGCCCGTGGTGGCCCACGTACAGCACCCATACGAAGCCCCCATGCACATCCAGGCACAAGCGACGCAGCCCCACGAGGGTCCTCTGCGGATTCAGGCCCATGTGCAGCAACCTCAGGAGGGCCTCCTGCAGCTACAGGCTCCGGAGGCCGCCCACCGTAGGGTTATCAATGTCATCTCCGGAGGCTCCACGCTGGAGTTCGCCTCGGCAGGACAGCGGAAGGCCTACGTGCGGAGGCTACACCACGTGGCGGCATACCCAGCGCAGACACCGCCGGACTGGGCACAGCACGAGGTCACGTTCACCCCCGCCGACGCCCAAGGTGTGGAGCTTCCTCACCACGACCCCCTGGTCGTCTGGGTCGTTGTAGCGGGATGTGACGTGGGACGTGCCCTAGTTGATGGCGGCAGCTCCGCGAACATTCTGTTCGCAGCAGCCTTCGACCAGATGGGGATCCCCCGAAGCCGCCTCGGCCCATCTGGAGTCCCGTTGCAAGGCTTCGGAGGACAACCTCTACGGGCGCTCGGCCAAATATGCCTGCAGGTCTCCTTCGGCCAGGGCGACAATGAAAGGGTCGAGGATGCTACATTCGATGTCGTCGATCTCCCATACCCTTACAATGCCATATTGGGGCGTCCAATCCTTAACTCCTTCGGGGCGGTACCGCATCACGGCTATTTGTGCATGAAGCTCCCGGGGCCGCGGGCCATCATTACCGTTCGTGGCGACCAGGACATGGCCCAGCGCATCGAGCATGGCACCAGATATCCCCGTCGCGGCGACCAACGGCACACTTAGAATCGGCACCACAGCGCGGGGACCCACGGTGTCATCCGGGGACGGCTCAGCAAGCCCTACAGCTAGCGCAACTACTAGAGGCTCCAGCCGTGCCAGAGACAAGTGGTTAGTACCTCCGCCATATGTAATTGCTTACCCGCGCAAACGGGAATATAATAAAGTTCCGTTTGTCGCCAACCTGTTATCATTATGCAAAAATACGCGGCGAGAGCGCGCGGAGGCTTCGCCTACGCGCGTACTCCCGGAGTATAAACCAAAGACGCACATTCGCGTGTGCACTCTCCGTCAAAGACACGGGTATGAGTATAAACCAAAGACGCACGTTCGCGTGTGCACTCTCCGTAGCCAGGGGTACGGGTATGAGTATAAACCAAAGACGCACGTTCGCGTGTGCACTCTCCATAGCCAGGGGTACGGGTATGAGTATAAACCAAAGACGCACGTTTGCGTTTGCACTCTCCGTCAAAGACACGGGTATGAGTATAAACCAAAGACGCACGTTTGCGTGTGCACTCTCCGTAGCCAAAGACACGGGTATGAGTATAAACTCAAGACGCACGTTCGCGTGTGCACTCTCCGTCGAACACACGGGCATGAGTATAAACAAAGACATGCGGGGGGACACCTCGGCATGCACTCTACGGAGTATAAATAAGACGCGAATGTTCTCCCTGCGCACTCTACGGAGTATAAACAAGACGCGAATCCCGCGCATGCCACGGACGTCGTCTGTGCGCATACTCCCCGGAGTATAAATAAGACGTGGACGCCGATCCCACGCACTCTACGGAGTATAAGACGCGGATGCTGTCTCTATGCGCTAGGCAAAACACAAGCGCGGCGCGAACCTTGCGTGGCTGTCAATCGCGCACCGCCTCAGAGCGCACCAGAGGCTGGTCCCAGCAAGGGCGTGCACACGGAGGTCCGCTTTCGCACGCGCCAGTCTACGGACTTTAAAACAGGCTGTAGTGCGGAGGTCCGCCTTCGCACGCGCCAGTCTACGGACTTTAAAACAGGCCATACTGCGGAGGTCCGCCTTCACACGCGCCAGTCTACGGACTTTAAAACAGGCCGTAGTGCGGAGGTCCACCGCGCACGCGCGCCTCTGATTTTAAACAGAGCCATAGTGTGGAGGTCCGCCGCGCGCGCGATCTACGGACTTTAAAACAGGCCGTAGTGCGGAGGTCCGCCTTTGCACGCGTCAGTCACAGACTCTAAACAGGTCGTAGTGTGGAGGTCCGCCTTCGCACGCGCCAGTCTACGGACTTTAAAACAGGCCGTAGTGCGGAGGTCCGCCTCCGCACGCGCCAGTCCATGGACTTAAAACAGGTCATACCGCGGGGTCCACCTTCGCATGCGCTAGCTCTACGGAGTAATCAACACGTTTATATATATTGGAAAATTTTTACAAGTACAGAGGCCCGTCAACATCTCTGGCGCTCTAAGTAGCTATTCGGTGGGCTCGTCCTTAGCACGCGCTAAGGCCGGGGTTTCGCTGGAAGAAGATCGGCCCGCCCAAAAGTTCAGTGACTCTTCGGCCCTTTGCCAGCGTCGAAGGCGCCGCCGGGTCGCATGGTCGGACGCAAGTAGTCGGCCCAAACAAGGAAGCTGCTCGGGACATAGGTGAAAGTCAGAATTTGTAAAGCAAGCGCGTACTTCATTTACAAAAAGGAGGGAGCATTACAACGCATGCCCACGCCTAGCCGGAAAATTTAACTATTTGCCACCCTTATGACTCGAGTGGCAACAGATTTGCCACCCGGACCCATTGTCAGTGACTCAGGTGACCCCACATGTAAGTGACAGAGTGCATTGGTCAATCTTAAGAGTGGCAAAAAAATTGAATCTCCCTGCCTAGCCACCTCGGCGTCACACCTGCGGGTTCCCGGCGCTTTCGGAGGCCTCAGCGCCACCCTCGTCGCGCCGCGGGACCCCGTCCAGAAATTGGCCGAGGCTCCCCTCTCCATAAAGTGACTTCCAGAGCTCGACCCGCGCGGCAGCCTCCCCAACGTAATCCCAGATCCGCTCGTGGAAGTACTTGATGGCGCGACGAGCGGCGCGATCGGCGCCAGACATTACTCCGGCCCCGCCAGGCATCTCCAGCTGAGGGTCCTACAGCCCAGCGACGTGCGTGCAACCGCGGTGCCGCAGGAGCGCGCACACCAGGCATGACGATACGTATGCACAATGGTTGCCGAAGCTCGTCGCGGCGCCGCGCGCGATGTCGGCAGCATCTCTGATCCAGCGGAGGGTCCGAGATAGCTCCTCCAGGCCAAAGGTGCGGTCCGGCACCTTAGCCACAAGCCCTTGGAGAGGGCTCTCCAGCGCTTGCATGGCATCCCATGCAATCACCGAGGCCTCACCAAGCGTCTGGTCACGCTCCGCTAGAGTTAAGGCAAGTTCACCTTTTTCCTTCTCTAGCGAGGCGACCGCTGCAGAAGGCCGTCCCGCTCGCCACAAACTCCCGATGCGCCGCCTCCGCAGCCGACTCCCGCGCCGACGCAGCAAGCCCCTCGGAGTGCGCCTTCGCCTCAGCGCACTCTGCTTCCAGCTGGCGGACGCGCGGCATCCTGGGTAGAACGGGCTCCCATGGCTTTGCGTAGCTCCTCCTCGGCGACCCGCAGCCTATCCTCAAGCGCCCTTTGGGCACGAACATAGGCCGCTTACAAGGCCTGCCCCAACACAAGTGTCTGCACAATACGAAGGCTTAGCAAGCTCAGCATTGCCACGCATTGTCATACAAGAAAATGCTTACCCTCACTCCCGACACCTCTAAGGCATCCCCGAGACGTCCCGCCTCGTAGGCCTGCAGCGCTTGCTGACCGACGCTGGCAACCGCATCATCCACAATCCCGCGCCACGCCCTTAGCGTCTCCAGCGGAGGCATGAAGTCCGCTGGGTTCGGGCACACGGTAGTCGTCCCACCGGCGGAAGGACCCCCATGTTGCGCCGTGGGCTCCTCCTCCGGAATAAGCGACGCTGCCAACGGATGCAGGTGAGCACCACGAGGTGCAACGAAGAATGCAGGGTAAACCAAGCCACCTTACCTTCAGTAGCGAACGGAGGGCTTCGGGGGCCCGCCCCCTAGTCCCAGGCGGGGTAGCGGTGGCGCAAGTCCCCGCGGAAGGCGTGGTCCCGCAAGGAACAAAAGCCTCCGCGTTCGGGGCCGGCGCCGACCGTTCCTGCACAACGGACGGCGCGCTCGGGGCAGAGGGGCGTGGCGCCACGGGGCCGGCGACGCGCGGAGTCCCACAGACTCCCGATGCCCGTCGCCACGACGAATCCCCTCGACGTCCGATGGAGCTCCGGCCACAGACACGGCCGCTTAGTCGGAGCAGGTGGCAACAACACCGCTTCAGCAGCCACTGCCGGAGAGACCCCCGCGGCTGCAGCACCCGGGGGCGAAGACCCCGCCGTGGCAGCCTCCGCGGAGAGCACCTCGGTTTCGGCCACCGCTGTCGGTGAAGACCCAGCTCTGTGCGCCCCCACGGAGGGCGTCTCCGGCATCATAGCGGCCACGGCCGAAGGCTCCACCTCAGCACCGCCGGTCCGCACGGATCCTGTCTCGACGACCGTCGCGGGTGACGAGACTTCCCCTCTCCGACTGCTCATGGCGAGCCCGCCGTCCAGGGCACCTGCCGAAGATCCTTCGCACCCGGCGTCCGTGCCATCCAAGCCCAAGTCGGCGTACCTCGCCGAATCCGACTCCGCGTCTGCCGCGCCCTTGGGAGCGCTGGCAGCAGCAGTGGCAGCCACTACACCAAGCGCGGCAGACGCCCCGCCTCGGCCCCTCTTGCGAGACGGCGCCTTCCTCGTTGCACCGTCGTCTTGATGTTGCGGGGCCGGATCAGCGCGGTCCAGCACGACAAGGCCCAGGGCCTCGCACACACGGTTTATCCGCCCCAGCCCCGCCTCGGCAGTAGCGGACGCGCGCTACTCGTGCTCCCTGCCGGTATACGGCCCGAGGAATACGCGCACGGCTTGCTCCGCATCCTCCAAGCGAATCTCTAAAGCAACGCACGAGATAAGATCAAAATGTAACGCACTCTGCGTGAACAAATGGGAGATACGGTCGAGGCTTACGAGGACCGGAGGGCGCCGGCAGCAAGCAAACCCACGGCAGAACATTATCATCTCGACGCTTCTCGGCGGCGAGGCGCCAGTCGCGGGCGAGCGGCGCCACGCCATACATCGTGTACTCTTCGGCGAGGTCGCGCATGTTAAAGCGGGCGGCCACGCCTACGAGCCGTCGGGCCCTCCGCATGTCCTCGTCGTCGAGTGTCCAGCCGGGCGAGGTCTTGAACGCGATCGGCCAGCCCGTACACTCGAGGCCGCTCCCGCTCGCCATACGGTGGTAGAACCACCGTTTCATCCAGTGGCCTCCTGCCGCGTGGCAACCCCCACACGAGATAGCTGGAGCACACGAGGCCAGGCGTCGGCACGGCTCCAGCCGCCATTAAAAACGCACTAACGGACCATGGGATCATAACGCGGCAAGCCGCACCATCCTCGCCGCCCGTGTCCCCTTCCCTAGGGAAGGGGCGAACAGCTGCGATCACGCAACCGCTCCCATCCCGCCGCGCACCAGTCACAAGCCGCCGCGTGCCCTACACGCGCCGAGGCAAGTTGCACGGTATGACAACACAGCTCTGGCAAACCGGGGGCCAGCGCGATTCCAGGAACCTTTACAGCACATTACCGCATCGTGAGATCGCAATCACCGCAGGCGTGGCGCTGTTCGCGGTGGGAAGTTTCCGCTCAGACCACCGCTGCGCGTCTACTTCGGCTAGGCGCCAGCTCCGCTGCCACCCGTTCGAAGGGTAGGGGACGGAGCGCGCGCGTTGCCGGCTAGGCTCGGCTCCGCCGCCACCCGCTCGAGGGTAGGGGACGGCGCGCGCGCGTCTCGCCGGCAGGCGCGGCTCGCTGCCACCCGTTCGAAGGGTAGGGGATGGAGCGCACGCGTCTACTTTGGACGGAGCGCGCGCATCTACTTCGGCTAGGTGCCAGCTCCGCGGCCACCCGTTCGAAGCGTAGGGGACGGAGCGCGCACGCATCTGCTTCGACTCGGCGCCAGCTCCGCCGCGTCGACTTCGGCAGCGTAAGATGGGCGGGTCTCCGCCTTACCGAGAAAGCGCCACCCGCCTCGACCTGCGCGAAGTATAACGCCAAGCCGCGCGAGCGGCAACCTCGCCGACGGCCTCGACGGAGCTCGCCTCGGGGCAGCGCGAGCCGCCGCCGGCACGAGTCTACGCGACGCCTCATGGCCTAAACCTGGGATCCAGCGCTTGGCTTTTTCGTATTTTGAAGCGCAGGGCGATATGCGGCGAGTTTGACAGTTCTCATAGGCAGATAAGTTTCAGTACATCAACATTCCCTGATGATAGCACCAGTTGGCACAGTCAGCGGATGCAGATGAACTCAAGCATATCTGTCTACGAGAACAGGTCAAACCTTGCCATCTTCATATAAGAACACGACGCGCATAGGAAGCCGTCTTTACGGTCGCCACACCAGCCTGGCCCCATTTTAGGGGAGCAGCTTCTATCCGAGGGCACGATGCAGGAACAACGCCGCACCAGCACCATATATATATACCCCCATCAGCGGGGGAGCCAACCGGCGGAAGCTCGATCGGTAGGAGTCCAACCGGCGGAAGTCCGTCGCCGCATTAAATGGCCGCAACGCCTCAAGACCTGCACCGCGCCGAACACACTTCACCGCGTGGACGGCCAGAAGAAGGAGCGTCGCAGCGCGTCCGCTATCGCTCGACGCATGTGCGGCGACTCGGGCCCGCTACGCCTACCTACGCCGGAGGAACGCCTCCGACTCGGCCCGACCAACCCCAACCCTGCCACAGGACTCGGGGGATGGCGTGGACTTCGCCACGTCGCTCAGCGCCACAGCCTCGCGATAGCGCGAACACTGCACCTTGACGAACGTCAAAAAAGCTCACAGGCCGCAGGGACAGAGGGGGCCAAAGGGCTCGGCAACATGGCTTCGACCCGTGAAGCCCTTCACCATGAGAGGCTCCTGTTGTAGGGGTGGCCCCCACCTAAGCCCAGCCGGCCTGCTAGAGGAATGTAAAGCCCAGAATAGGCCATGTGTAATGACATAAGTGCCCCTAAAGGGGATACTCGGATGTAAGGGTATAATTGTAAAAGCACTCCCCATGTGTATGTATATATGGAATACAGGCCATGGGGAAGACTCAAGCCATTACTCATCACTCTCTCCCAACTCTCCACTACCATCTCTCTCTCTGTTTGGTCTGTAACCACAACAATGGGCACTTAAATATTTTAGGAAAATGTGAAATTTTCTTGATATTTTACAGATATAATGTTACTGTCTAGTTAAAAACCTTGCGCACAGAATGGGATTCTCTAAGTAAGGAAAAGAGTATAATAACAACATGTGTATATACTAACTACTCTCCAATGTCGAGATTGTTTATGCTTTCTAGGTCAGTGTATGCCTATACGATCTCGGGACACTCCAATTGATGTTGTTATCGCTCTTTAGCCAATTCCCAACCCTTGACGCATGTGTTACGACTCCTCGATAGCATACCGCTCATTCTAATTAGTTGATCTTTGGAAATAATATATTTAGCAATTTTCTCACGAGTAGAAAGAGGGTGGTATACCCAAGTACTCACACAACCATCGGCCTCAAAGTTTTGCTCCGTCTGTACTCCTCCCCCTCGCTGTGCGCCCCATCTTGTTTAATCATGCTTTGTAGTGCCGGTTTAAGTGCCTTGTTTCTCCACTTGTATGAGCAGTTAATTGAGCTTTGCAATAATTACAAGTTGCGATCTCTACCATTTGGCCATCTCAAATTTCCTTACTCCAAGTCATGTGATTCCAGTATGGCGCCCATCATCCACAGTGCTAGTGCTACGATTCCTCGATAGCATACCGCTACTGAGTTGGACACTCCCACCACTGCCTTTGTGCTATGACTCCTTGGTAGCGTACCACTAGGTGCCATCGAGTTTTCTATTATACAGATTATTGAGACTGCTGAGCCAAGCAAAGAGAGGAGAATTTTGGTGCTTCGGTGGTGAAGAAATGAGTAGAGCATATGGGTTTTATAGTCATAGAGAACGAGAACATTGCATCTGCCCGTTGTCTCTCAACCTCCACCACTGCTCTGCCTTCTTCCTCTACTCCATCTTGTCACTAGTTCCCAACCGTAGCCTCTCTCCCTCAATGCCCGTTGCTTCTCTGGCCTCTGCTCCATCTTATCATTGGTAGTTTGGTGCCATGCTAACTGCCAGACAGCCTAGGCAAGTTAGGCAACCGTTGCCTGAGCCGTGCTGACTATTGAGTGTTGATGCTGCCTCTTGGCTCAGGGCACCCCACCGTGTCACTCTCTCCTCACTCTCGTCACTCGTCACTCTCTACTCAATCAACTCTCATCTCTGTCTCTCCTTACTTGAGCTGTCGTGGTAGCGATGAGTGCGAGGGTGCTGTGGCTGGAGGTGGGGTGCCGGATGAGACCATGACAAACGTCGTTCCCAGCCGCCCTTTCGGTATCTTCGAGGACAACACCACCACCATCCCTGGCCACCCAACACACTTCTTCCCTAGCACCGACGTCGTCGTTGGATCTAACGGTCCCCGGCCACACCACTGCAGGATCCAGCCTTTTCGAACCGTGACATATGTACTCCCACGTCCTTGCTCTCCCTCTCCCGCTCCGACTACCCCCACACTCCCGACCGCTGCACCTCCATGCCACTCTCGTACCAAGCTAGGCTCAGAACAGCCCATTATTCATGTCATGCTAACTTGGCCCGCTACGTGTTATATCTATACAGTACTTAAACCGTACAGTGCCAACCAGGCCTCGGGCTGCCGAAAAAGCTGGATCCGACTCCCAGTCCAGTTCTTTTGATGCAAGCTACGGTTGTAATGGTAATACTGAAGTCAATTGAAGGACAGAGACTGAATGCATGTCTGTCGACCTGTCATTGGCAACATGTCTTTCTGTCGGTCACTGTCAGGGATGAGGCTGAATGATTGTCACATTGTCTGAAACAACCTAACAAGGACTGATTGTCTGAAACAACCTAACAAGGACAGACGGGGACCATGCCCTTCTTTCCATTGGACACAACAGAACGGCCGGTTCCTTCACCGTACAATCTGTGAGAGAGTACCGCAACCTTTGCTTTTTTTCATGCTGGATGAAGTTACATCCACCAACGTTTGTCGCCTCTGGAATGTACCATCTACTGATTGAATTTATGGCATGGCAACTGCAGAATACTGACGGCAACTGAAGATTTGAGCAAGTCCAAGGAAAATATCTATTATTGACTTGCTTTGGCCAAAGTAGAACCACAACTTTCATTGGACAGTAAAAATTGAAGGTTAGAAACATTTAGTTACTCCACTCTGATAAGTAACCTCTCTTTGCGAAAGCAGAATTACAAACTTTCCTGAGGCAAGAAATTCGTTGACTACAATTAGTCCTCTCTGAATCTCTGATGCACGAGCATTTTCCATGACTTTTACAAGTTTGCAACATCACACAGCTCACACTTAAGGGAAAACAACACACAAATGCAGATGTTTATATGCGCACTTGTTCTCAAGAGGCATTCAAGCTTTCATATCTGCACCACATTCTTTCCCATTTCCACCTTTCCTGGCCGTCTGATGGGGTGGATGGCGGATTCAGTTCAAAATTTAGAGAGACTAATGAAACTTATTCATTGATTTACCGAATGCTAAATTGCTTGCCTGCGGTAACCTACTGCACTGCCAGTGAGAGACAAAAAAAACGTATTACGACTATAGCAGTCTATCTTGAAAGCTATGATACACATCGTATTTTACCAAGAAGGGCAGCGACGCCCACTCTTCGAAAGAGAAGACGATGGTCGCCACACAATCTAGATATAACTAGCCAGTGACCAGTACTAGATGAAACGGAAGCTAAAGTTGAGCTAGATGGCTTCGAGCCCACCCTCCCTCCCTGTCATCGACCGCTTCCACCTCTTCAAGAAGCAGCTCCACCGCGTTATATTGATGTGCAGTGTTGCGCTCTATGGCAATGCACGGCCAGGTTCTCCGCTTTGGCTCCCACGGGTATAGCGGTAAGTCTAGGCCTAGGATTCAGCTGGTAGTACTAGCAACTGTCACACGTTATAAATTCTAGGGATACAATACAACATTGCAAAACTTTACCAGCTGCAATTTCACGTGACATTCACATAGCACTTCACAAAGATAATTTAACCCCTCGTAATTGAACTTACTAAGGCATTTCATAGACAAAATTTAATTTACAACTTCATACTCTACTAAAAATGAACCTAATATGAGCTTGTGCAACTTCTTTGATTCTTGAAGCACAGTGATGTGAGCTGGTCTATTAATTGCACCTTCTCAAATTCTTGAGAGAAGATGCAAAATTGACAGGAAGAGAACAAAGCAACGTCCCTTCACATACCTGCTTCATCAAAACTCAAGACCTCCACACCATTTCTTTAGCAGCATGCAAAGCAATACAACCAGATCAAACACTACCCGGTTAGGGGTACCCACGGCCAGCCCCGACTGACCTTCCGGTGGATCCGCCCCCGAGACAGGCCACTCTTGAGTGACAAGAAAAAAGATGAAAGGGGAACTGATTTTTTGCTATGCCTAGCACCCATTCTTTGAGCCAATCTAAACCCATTCTTTGAGCCAATCTAAACAGCGAAATGCACGGTCTGCACCCTTCGACTCGTCTTATGTGTAATTTTGCCTCCACATGTACTCTCAAGCCTCAATCCCTCGATGACACGTGTTGTTAATCAGAACTTACGAATTTTATTATGCACAAAATCTTCGTCTCTGCACAAATAAAGTAAAATGGTGAGACCGACAATGCAACGACAAGCCGGTCCAAGTCCAAAGATGAAAAGAGAGGAAAGTAGTTGATCTTACGCGTAGCTTTGACCTAATAACTTCCTCTATTGACTCTGCAATTTCCAGTTGCTTCATCACGGTAGCTTGCAGCACCTGATCATTGGAAGTGGAACAATCGTATTTTCAATTGAGATTCTCAGCAACATTTAAATGAATAAATGATAATTTCCTATGAGGCTATGATAATTGAACAATCTGTATCTCAATGATCGTCAAAGATTGTTGCAGTGGTTGGTAGTAATAAACGCCAACTTTCAAATGTTTGCTTTCCACCACCTTACTGTGCTTTTCACTTCCCAACATTTTAAATTCTTTGTAGTTATGTACCATGTTTAATAATATAAATGTATGCTATTGAGAGTAACATTTAGCTAGACTGCAAATTTTAGTATATTTTCTTATTTATAATATTTCCTGAATTTTGAAATACAGATAAGCTTGTACGAACAATAATGTTAATGAAATCTTACCTTCTTTGTCCGTTCCAGATCAGATTCAATACATTTTATTCTCTCCCATGATTCCAAGAGGGACCGTTCTTTTTCTAGGGGAATCTCTGGGGGCTTGCTGCCAAGCTCATCAACCTTACCCTCGAGCCTCTGAAGGCGCTCGATGACAGGACTGATGTGGTCCAAACTGAAAGTCTCCACTGCCGGATGATAATCGGAAATTGGTTCGGGCTCAGCTGGAGGCAGTGGGTTGTTGACCCTTGTCTCCTGCTGAACAAATACTATGTGGAAGAAGGCAAAAACTTTGACAACCAAAGCCAGCAGTATTCTGAAAAAATGATAGAATTTTCCTTCGTCTGAAATCTCTTTGGGTACTACTGTACCACGTCTGTTGCTTGAGGAACCTAGAGGGGGCAGCAATAGAAATACATGAACAGACTACTCAACGCAAACAAGAGTGCTCCAAAGGTGAAGAACACAAATTATAGTGCAATAGCATGTTCTTTCATTAATGCATAGGGATAAGTATCATGCTATCATAGATTAATAAGAACATTAGGTTACCTACTTCAAATGTTCTCTACCCTACATTATTGTTCAGCTGGTTGTTAAGGTCTCTTCTACTTACACATATAACATCTCATTACATGGAAAGTCAAGAAAACATTTGTAGTGTACTCCTTAATAATTACATTGTCTGTTCACTTCAATACTAACAGATAGAGGACTGTTTTATAAGAATTAAGAAAGTGGACAAAGTTTTCTGGGGAAAGAGCAAAAAATTGCAGATTTACTGTATTACATAAAGTGAACTCCAAAAGACCACAAGTAAATATACCTGGCATGTTTTGTGCTCTGCCAAAGCCAAAAGGTGCAGCTTGAGCTCTTACTTCTGAGGCACCGCTTTTATCCGACATTGATCCTCCTCTACCATAATCGACTGTTTTATCTACCACAACAAAGTGATCATCGCAACTGTAATAAGCTGCAGAGTCTCGTGCTCTGATCTGCATCTGTGCAAAACGGAAGAGACTCAATATACAGAAAGCATTTGCATGAAAAAAAAAAAGAAAAAAAACAAGTTTAAACTACAATAGTGGCAGGAAAAAAGCTCACTTCTTCACGAACTGGAGCTAATCGACTACACTCCACTGTCCTTCTCATCATTGGAGAACCCAGATCATCCACATCGGATCCGGACTCAACTGTTGACGTATCACTGCTTCTACCCTGCCATTCGTAAGAACAAAAAAATAAACCAATGTGACTGATAAAACAGAAGAAAGGCTTCTTTCATATCAAAGAAAATAACAACATGACAACATAAGTGGTTGAAAGTGTAGAACTTGCCTTCAAAAGATGTAGCCTAGCAAATGAACCCCTACGTTGCTCAATCTCAGATATGCGTCTGGTATGTCTTGTAGATTTTGCTTCCTTGTTATGCACAAGCTACAAGAAACCACCCAAAGTACTACAATTGAGGATGCTGTTGTATACTTCTGTATAACATGCGTGAAAGACTTAAATTAAACTAGATGAGGAGATTTAAATTTAATTGTATGTTTAGCGGAGAAGTGCACCATGAACTGCACATGGTAATATTTATCTTAAAGTTGAAAAGAGAATTCATATGTTTGTCCAGCATATTAAGAGACAAATTCCTGAATGATTATATATTTATATTCAATCTAGATTTTAAGTATATCCAGCACAAACATGTCTGGGGGATTTTACATATTCTTACAAATCTATATCAACATGCATTATCAGGTTTCCAATCTTCAAAAGTTCAAGGGGAAAATCTAAAGGTTAAATCATAGAACCACCTCACTAAGAAGCAGCACAGACATGGCTAGCAAACAAATCAACAAAATTTACCTTCATGATGTTAGGATCATTCCATGGACCTTTGTTAGATTTGAGACATCCTCCCTCAGCAGCACAAGTGCATGTTCCCCCCAAAAATTCAGGAAGTTGGCTGTAAAAAAGCAAAAGAAAGTGTATTCAATTCAAGGTAATAGGGCAAAATGCTTATGGTCAAGAAACTATACTAAACAGTTCTAAATGGAAAGTGTACCTTGCATCTATTACTTCAAGAAGTTTGCTGTGAAATTTTGTTCCCAAAACCTACAATTGAGGCTCCATCAGAATCTATAGTATTTATTTGGACAAGAACAGGAAAAAAGTCCAGAGACGATTTATACTCACATGTATTTTTGAGGCAGTTTTAGGGTCAAGAAAGCCTTTCACTGAATTCCAGAGTAGCTTGAAACCACTACCAGCATTCACAACAAACATCTGATGCAGTGTCTGAGCATACAAGTAAAGTGTTACCCAAACTAGCACCGATTACTGATCAAGATAAGTAACAAAAGTAAGCATACCTCAGGATAATAATCACTGTCAATCTTCTGCATTCTAGTTAACATGTCCCTTGCTGTTTTGCTGAAGTTCTTGAGACCCTGCAGCATGATTGACAATGAACACTGGGAATATTGCTAGCGTGCAATCTTTTTTCACACTAATTTTGGTTTGAAACAAAAATATGACAAAGTTTATCTTCCATTTAGATTTTTTTTTAATGTACTCCACTTAGATATAAGGTCCAGGAAATATGAGAAGAATCATCATACCACACCATCGACGTCTAGTATAGTGGTTGTAGAATCAATATGCCTTTTCGCTGCAATTGAACATGCAGGAAACCTGTCCTGGAAGGCTCTCTCAAACTCTTGCACATGATACTTGATGTAGCGGTCAACTGAAGTGATGTGCATCAGCTTATTTGGTTCAACTCTTCCTAATCTCTCGATGTATACTGGTCTTCCCTGCCTATCAACTCCATGGTAACCCTGAGGATAATAGCAAAGCACCTCGTCTAGCTCTTCAAAATTGAAATCCTACAAGATTCAGGTGCAAATGGTGGATATAAAATATAGTTTTTTACAACAAGTAAAAATGGTTCTGAGCTTGCAGATACAATTATGCAAACAAAAACATTTATCACTCTGTACCTTAAGAAGAGCAAGTTTAAGTTGCCAGACGGCATTTCGAGCACTACGAGTCTACGACTAAACAACCTATATATGAACCAACATATATTTTGATTTCATTTAGAAAGGTTCAGTCCAAATTAAATATTCACACGTTAATACTGTTGAAGTATAAGTAAATTGCCGTCTTTCCTCCTGAGATTAGGCTTTTGGATGAAGATGCATAGAACTCAATACGGTATTAGAGCCAAGAGTTCAAAACCTCTTGGCTCTGATATCATATTGAGTTTCTGCACCAGCCAGTTACCTAAAAGTCTAAGCTCATGAGAAAAGATGGGCAATCCTCCTTATACTTCAATATTTCCCTTCACATGTAGGCTCGCTTAGGCGTAAGATGTGGAATAGAAGTGAGCTGCAATTATTTTTTTAATCATGTCAGCCGAGTTTTGAACCCAAGATCTCTTAACTCTGATACCATATTAAGTTATATGCACTAATCAATTCACCCAAAAGGCGAACAACTATTAGCCTCACCTCTAGTATTGTGTCCGTGCCAAATTCTTTTCTCCACTGGAGCATCTCAGTCCACATATGAATAGATTTCTCAGTGTCAAATTTCCTAGCCTTCAAAAACCTACAGAGATAATGAAAGCATTCAACTTTTAGACTCATAGTGCAAATAAAATTAGAAAGAGCTATCCATGCTTCAGTGGCTCTCAATCTATTTACTTTTGTTCCAGCACCAACCTCAGCAGCATGTGATAATCATTATGCTTGGCAGGCAGCAAGTTCCTGCTCAAAAGCTCTTGCTGGAAGGTAAAGACAGCACGCTCATCTTCCTCATCTCTGACATCTTCGATTGTGAAGGAAGAGGCCCGATGCTCCACCTTTCTCTTCCCCCGCTTCTTGAGTGAATGTGTGAGCTTGCTCGATGCATTCAGTGCCTTCCTCTTGAGTGACCCGATGGATAGCCTCCTCCGCTCGTCCTCGGAGTTCTCCACATCTGACCTCCGCTCTTTCCTCTCGTCAAATGAGAACAGCCCCTCCATGCTCTCTGACCGGCGCCGCACTTCATACAAAGCATGACAGGACAAATTAGTAATCGAATGAACAACAATTTCTACCACCAAGACAAGAGAAATGCATACGTGAGATAAATAAACCAGATTATACCTGACATTTTGCTGGAAGCAGAAGACTGAATTTGCAGGTTGGGTGGCAGAAGACTGAATTTGCAGGTTGGGTGGCAGAAGACTGAATTTGCAGGTTGGGTGGCTCTGTCAAGTGTCAAGAGATCAACAACGGCGGTTGCCAAAGATCATATTCTCGTCGTCTCCATTCACACAAATACACCTGGAATGGAGTAGAGATTGAGCAAAGTATCATGAGAATATGCCTGTCAGACGTCAGAGTACAGAACACACTTGCCCTTCCTTTGCAAGAGAGGACTTTTTTTGGTCTTAGACAAGCTGATGCAAGTTTCTTGATCTCTCTAGTAAACATACGAGGAAAAACTCAACTTTTAAGGTACTGCATTTGGTTTGCAGTTACCAAGCCAAGACATTGCAGGAAAATGAAGTTTCACCATTAAAGAAGAATAAAACGCTCTACATTATGCCAGGTGATTACAGCTTGTAACTACTGGTGAGTAACCACCGATTAAAGAGCCATCAAAATACGTGCTCGGTAGAAGCCCAGACAAGTCCTGTACGGGTATCGGCCGGGGCACAGAAAAAGCAGGTCAAAAAAGTAATTTTGACGAGATGTTAGTTTGTGACCATGACAGTAACCAGCTAAGAAATAGAGTCACACTGTAGTAGTACTATTTCGTAGCAAGAAAACAAGTAAATGATCCCAAAACGTGCCTACTGGACAGGTTTAGTGGAGCTTTATTTCCATGAAAGAACAACCAGACCAATGGGCGTAAACAAGCACTAGCTCTTTCACTACTCAGAAGTCAGAAGAAGCCGTGTAAACTGCCGTGGTTGGCCTGCCAGGTTGCAGAAAAGAAGTGCGGTCAACAAACTGCTTTTGACCAGAGTTAAGCACGGAAATTGCTCAGATTAGATTAAGTCATTAAACCAGGTTAATACACCCTAATATACTAATCTGTGACGGTCAATACGCGTATAAACGACCTTGACAAGATTTAAGTATGTACCAAAGCTTAAAGAACAATCGCAAGTGGACTAAATTTCTTCTAAGGGGGCTTCTATTGGAGCTGTTACTGGGTAGAGGCCAGCTACTCATCTCAGAACAAGAACTGTAAAACACTAACGGATACAATTGATTTTCTGACCAAACAGACTGTATTTTCTTAGGTTAATATGATCAGCAACCATCAAAGAAACTAAACAAAATGTTGCCAAATGCACCGGAACATATTTACCTATAATGTAGTAATTCTAGATTGCAGAAGGCTACTATTGCCATTCATCTAAAACGAAAGAATTTCTGCAATTCCTGATAATTCAGGAACAAAGAAATTGCGCTAAAACTTGCAGGGAAACCCAAACAAATAGTTATTCTGAAACGAGGTGTAGAGAAACAGAGATCCACTAATCAACAACTTTATCTTTCCTTAAATCCTCTGCAGATTGCAGGATCACCGGGATCACCAATTGACCAAGAAAAATAAATCAGAATTCAGTTCTGGCTAGATTCCGGCGGCGAAATGAGTCTTCAAAGGTTCAGGAAACCCCATGAAAGCAGCCCAGCCCCTGAATTAGGAAAACAAACAAGAATTCTACTTTTGACGCCATTTAGCACCTCGCAGTTCAAAAAGACAAGAAAACATGAACACAGCACAGAACATCAAATGAAGAAACAGACACCGGCTGGTTCTCACGGGCTCTAGACGAGATTTTAGCATCTAAAATTCACCACCAACAAGAAACATCCAACAAACAAAAGCTGATACACCACTCGAACCATATTTGTCACCAACCAAACAGATTCTCGCATCCAGGTGGATAAACCGATAAAAATTTCAGGATTCCACTCCCCAAAGGAACCAGCAACAAGGACGATCCCGGTCCAGTTCTTGGGGAAAAAAACAGACAAGCCGCAAAGAACAGGAGAAGCGACAAAGAAAGATCACTTCTGGGATCAAAGAAAGATCACCTCTGGGATCAAAGTCAGCACCGGACAATCCCGATTCTTGGACCGCAGCGCCAACAACCAAGAAACCAACGATGATTCCGCTTGGACCCTTGCCTCCCCTGCGCCCTCCTCCGGCTAAAAACCCAGAGGTGCACACAGCAACGGGAGCTTGCAGGATGGGAGAATGGAGGAGGAACAGGCAGGGTGTCCAATTGTCTATTCTTCGGCCTTGGCTGTTGCTGCTAACCTGTTTGCACCTAATAATATAAGCAAGATAGATGAGCAAGGCGGAGCTTCTGCTCCTTGGCAGTTTGGCGACACCTAATTATGTACTGTTGTAGCCAATGTAGGGGCTCTTGTGCAAAAAGTTCGCCATTTGGTTGTTGGTCTTCCTATTCTGGCCATGATGACCTGTTAGCTCAGCCGCTTACAATGTGGGCCCCGGAGTAAAGCACATGCTGGTGCCCACTTTGGTTTGCTTGCTTGATTTGCTACCGCTGCTTCCTTCGTTTGGGGGCTCTTTCTTTCTTTACTGTAAGAACAAATGGCAGCTAGTTCTACAGATGTGGATTGGATGTGGTCTTTTGACAACCCATCGTTTTTCGGAGGGAGTTTTTTTAAAACCAGGTGGAAGCTCTGTCGTTTATTTCAAAGAAAAGAAATACGCCGGCTTTGAAGTGTAGCAGGGCTACACTTAAGGCGTTAACAACGGCCTTAAGAGAGGTGACACTTACATTGAGAAAGAGTTTCAAACTAAAACTTCTACCAAAGTACTACAGCACCCACAAAATAAGCATCTTGCGAAAGAACAACAAAAGAAACACCTTCTCTAACAAACTACAAAGCTTAAAGCTAGCTAATCACGAGACAAGGTACAAAACTTGAAGGGAGTTTTTGACAGCTCGTTGTATGGCTAATTGCAAACAGCTAGTCTTATGAAGTGATATGATTTTTGGTTAATTGTGTAGAACTTAACGTCTCAATCAATGAAAACATAACAAATATTCTAGAATCTTGTGGGAATTGAACCGTTCCTCGTGAAATTACTGTAAAACCTTGGGTTCCAGACATGCCCTAAACTGGTGTTTGTACAGCCGTACCAACACAACACAGGTCAAAATCCACTACTACAGAAAGCCTAATATTAGACGAAAAATCACAGATGATTTTGTGAAACCGTCTGTGATGTACACTACCACAGACGGTTTTAATTTGAAGGCCGTCTGTGGTGTTTGTGGCGAGAAAAAAGAGTATCACAGATGATTCTTACCGCTGAACCGTCTGTGATACTAGAATATCACAGACGGTTTTATAATAAAAAATATCTGTGATATGTTTCCCGCCTTGCAATCCCTCAAATTTTCATATTTTCCCGCTTGAGTCCGAGTATGATTCAATTTTGACACACCTTCAGTAAAACGGGCATAACTTTTGCATACGGTGTCCGTTTTCGACGTTCTTGTACTCGTTGGAAAGCTAACGACGAGCCCGATCCAAAAACAATGACTGGCTTAAGCCAGTCACCCTCCAAGACCCCGACAATCGGCCATCTTTGGACCTAAATCTGCGTCGCAAGTTTTTGGTTTTTGTTTTTGCCCTTTTTCTTGGTCTTCCTTTTGGAATTTGAATTTTGCTTCAACTGAAAAGTTGTAGATCTTGTCGAAACCTTTCAAATGAGTATATATAAGTCATATAGAACTTTGCTATTTTATCTTTTCAGACTAGTTGTTTATATTGCATCGGTATATAAAATTGTGTGCTCTAATTCACAGACGGTTCTATATGTAGAATCGTCTGTGATATTCATTCATCACAGACGGTTCTATATGTAGAACCGTCTATGATAATCTGACAGCTGGGCCAGTCGATCCTGCTCAACCCAATCCTAGCCAATAGAAATCCACCAATCCTCACCCACGGATCCCCGCGCCAAAAAATTTCGAACTCCCGCCTCTCCCTCCCCTATAAATATAACCAAAACTCAGCCTCCTTACTGTTCTCCTCCTCCTCCTTGTCGTCCTCCTCCTTGCTGTATGTTCTCCTCCCTCCTTGCTGTATGTTCTTCTCCTCCTTGCTGTATATTCTTCTCCTCCTTGTTGTATGTTCTTCTCCTCCTTGATGTATGTTCTTCTCCTCCTTACTGTCCTCCTCCTCCTTGCAGACGACGCACAAGTCTACGGGAGGCAAGACACCGCAGAAGCAACTAAATCGTGCCAACCGTGCAGACGCTCAATCAACACCGACGATGGTGGGCGTCAAAAACATCCAGCTCATGCGTTGCATCAGGGGCGAGAAGGCATAGAGGATATTTGCTCTTTTTCTCTGTTCTTGTTGTGTAACCTGCACGTTGTTTGGGATATTGTAATGGTAGGCTCTAATCTTAATAAAAATGGATGTGTTTATGTTTGTGAAATGAATTGAGATGTGAATTGGATGTATACATATACATGTTGATCTGGTTGTTTCAGAGGGCATGGCTAGCATTTTCAAGCTAGCCAATAAACAGAAATAGGTTTAGGGAATATCACAAACGATTTTTAGTTAAAAATCGTCTGTGATTTATAAATATCACAGACGATTTTTAGTTAAGAACCGTCTGTGATATTTACATATCACAGACGGTTCTAAATTTAGAACCGTCTGTGATAACTATATATCACTGACGGTTTTAACTAAAACCGCTCGTGATATTTGCAAACACGTGATGACCTCGTGATGATTATCATCGACCCATTATTTGCACGGTTCACAAAACCGTTTGTAATGACGTTTTTGAACCGTCTGTGATGACCTTTTCTGTAGTAGTGATCTATCGTACCAAAATTCTATCATAGAATTGATCAGCTGCAAAACTAGCATGCGTTAGCAATAGAATAAAACAAAAGGCACTGGAAAATGGTTTTTTAAGTGAGTACAATAAAGATGTATTCACACATCTCACACACATAACACTATACATACTTACACGCACGTGGGTATGTCCAACGCATATGTGCAGACAAAATGGAGACCCTAGAGTCGCAGAGCATAGACACATGTTTTGACTACTAAACACACCAACGTGTGTATATACTCAGAGAGCATTATTCATATGGACAATACTCGAGGGCACTATTCATATCAAGGTTGTCAAGATCACGATATCAAGTAGGATCGTTTTTGTTTGAGGGGATCGAATTGTAGGATCGGATCATAAAATCACGATTCTATCAAATTTTTAAAAGCGTATATATTTTATATAAAAATTGCATTATATTTCTAAATATGCAAGTCTATATTAGATATTTGCATTTAATTTTCTAATTTGAGTACACTTATTCATGTTATATTGAATTAAAGTTGATTTTTTAAACTTATTTAATTATTTTTAATAAATTAATAATAAAAAATGCAATATGTCAAAAATAATACTTGTTTACCTTAGAACAACATGTAAACAACAAAACAAGGTAAATTAAACTAGTGCAACTTAAACTAGCAATGGGTAAAATCAAATTTTATATGATAATATAGCTTGTTGTTAGGATCACGATCCCACTGTAATCCTATTGCGATTCTACCCGATCCTAACGATTCTACGAGTAGAATCACGATCCCACTGTAATACAACATGATTCCGATCCATATGTGATCCGTATCATCTAATGTAGAATCGTAAAATCATATGATATTACGATACGTATCACGATACTGATAACCTTAGTTTATATACTTAGTTTATATAAACAGTACCGAGAGCACGGTTCATATGAACAGTGCCCCAAGAATAAGGCGCCACGAGGCAGACAATAGCGCACCTGGCTGCGTATATGTGAGGAAAGTGCAGACTAAACAAACCCACCAGAAAATAACTAGGCACTTACAAAGTTCACACCAAGTAAAATATCCAAACTTATGGGGATTAATACAAAAGAATACTACGATATAATATTCTCTCCTCTCGTACAGTTTCCTTTTCTTCGGCTTTTCTTATCGCGGCGTTGTGTTATTCCGGACGCGAAGACCACGTGGAAACCTCCGGGAGTGTGCGTAGCGGCTGCGCCGTGGCCTTCGCTTTGCAGAGGGCGCGGCGTTTGAGGCGGTCGTGTCGGGATTCGGCGGAGCAGTCGCCGGCGGATTAAGGCTCATTCCATTGGCCTGAAAAATAGTAATTTATAGTTAAAATTATATTATAATTAAGTAAAATTACACTACAACTATAGATAATTTATTTAATGTAATTAAATTTAAAATTTTAAAAATAGAAAAAAATGTTAGCTCATCACGAACAACGCAAACGAATACGGGAAAAAACCGGCAAAAAAACTCAAAAAAGCCAAAAAAATTTAGAAAAAGACGAAATTTATGAATAGCGAAAAAAAAGTCAGAAGTCAGAAGTTTAAGCCAAAATGAGCGGGACGTAGAGGGGAGGGGCGACCCAGCGCCATAGTCTCTCGATGTTGACCATGTACATACCTAATCAACTCTCTCTCTCTCCCCCTCTATAGGCCCTTTTTTCAGTTGACACTATATGGCTTCTCCTCCGAATAAATAAATAGTATGATTTTTTACTTTTTCAAAATAACTTATCGACATTTGGTTACGCTATATCTAAAAGACATCGTAGCTATAAACCATTAGGCATAATCCAAACGAACAGGACATACACGACTATGTTGCCACCACCAATCACTACTACAAAATAAGCTATATCGGACGTCTCATACAGACGGTTCATATGGAACTGTCTGTGCTTTGATTATTACAGACGATTCATAGCTAAAACCGTATCTGAAACTATCACAAACGGTTAGGTTTAAAAATCGTCTGTGATAATGTGTATATCACAGACGGTTAGGTTTTTAAGTCATCTATGATATACGCATTATCACATATGGTTTTTAATTAGAACCATCTATGAAACTATCACTGACTGTTTTTATTTACAGCCATCTATGTTTTGTTCTTTGTCGTATGAACTACAAATGCTACTGAAATGAGAGACAATTCAAGGCAAATTTTTTACAAAAGTCCCCAAAAAAGTGATTTCCAAATCTTAGTTTTTAGGACTTCATATGCTTATTCTTCGACTTTTGGAGTTGGAGGATCAGCCGCTGAGTTCTCGAATACCGTCAAGATTGTCCTTGCCCTCTGCACTTCCTCCTCCAGACTGGGCAAATCATTAGCACGGTCCATAATCTTATAGAGGATGCCATGACAAGCTTCCTCAGAATCGGCCGCTTCTGCTTGATCGGCAATGTTATCAATGTGTCTCTCCACTGCCGTAAGAGCTTCTTCCGCTTTATGCACATTGCAGAGAAGAACGAGGCTGAGGGCGGTTTCCCTTTGCTGAGTGGTAATGAGACACCTCCGTCGACGGCGGATGATGAGGTCCAGCTGGCGGATTATGGAAGCGAGTCGAGGAAGGAGAGCAGAGCGTGAGCGCAGGAGCCGCTCCAGACGTAAATTGTTGGCCGCTTGTGTAAGGTTGCGGCCAAACAACTCATGATGTATAGATGAGAGGAAGGAGATCAAAAGAATATTAGATGCCATTATTGAGAAATCTAGTGAAGAAGATGATCGAGAGGTCAGTTTAGAACAGCTAAATTAGTGAGCGCATATTTAAGCGTTATCACAGACGATTCGTATAATAAAACGTCTCTGATATTAATATCACAGATAACGAACCGTCTCTGATATGTGCCTTATCAAAAAACGGTTTGTTATACGAACCGTCTCTAATATTGATTATCACAGACAGTTCGTATAACAAACTGTCTCTGATAATGACACGCCACCGATCCGTGGTGTATCTCCTAGGATTTCGATCTCACCCGTCCATTCTCTCCACATCGAATGGCAGGCATCAATTCTTCCCACCGCTCGGCCCTTATTTATTACTCTCCATCTACCATCGGTAGTCACGCGCGAGTTCATCCACTATATAGCTTCCTGCATCGTCCCCTCGATGATGCCGATCGACTACCACCGTGAGCTAGTGCCTCCGTTGTGACACTACGGTCGACTACATAACACACTCTTGCCGTAAGTGTCGTAAGAGTGTCTTATCCAGTCTCACCGTCGTGCCACAAAGGTGGCGCTAATGCCGCCTCTCCATTGCCAGTGATATCCGGCCACCATCCGATGCATCCAACTAGCTTGTTCCTTGACGACGTCGACTACCGCCGTGAGCTAGCGCCTCCGTTGTGACACTACGGTAGACTGCACAACACATTCTTATCGTAAGTGTCGTAAGAGTGTCTTGTGCAGTCACACTGTCGTGCCACAAAGGTGGTGCTACCGCCATCCGCTGCATCCAGCTTGTTCCTCGACGACACCGACTCTCGCTGTAAGCTACCGACATCCGCTGCATCACCAGCTTCTACTGTCTACCAGGATCTCTGCTTCTTATATATTCTTGACGTGTTAAAGAGTTCATGGGTTTGTTATCTTATTATACTGTAATGGTGGGTTTGTTATCTTGTTATACTGTAATGGAATGGAATGTGTGTTGTGTTTGCCACTGTATTTAATTCACTTGTTTTCAAAGAGCATAGGTAACATCATTTGTTGAGGCTAGCTAAAAAACAGGAAACCCTAGGACACCAAATCCCATATCAGAGCCAGTAGGGAGCAGCCGCAGCCCCCGATCCTTGCCCTTGCCTCCGTCGGGCGCCACCCTCACTTGCGCAAGCCGCATGTCCGCCGGCCGCCGCCCTCGTGTGTGTGTGTATAGCAACATGAAAATGACATGAAAGTACATGTACATCTCTCAAAGTAGATATACAACTCAGAACATTAACATATTGAAATATATTCAATAGAACAAGTATGTGAGCATATAAATTCTGCATAATGCACAAATTTAGCATTTGATATATTGCTCTCAGTTTGAGGAGTTTCACAAATTATTAGAAATTTGGCCTTCTACAACTCTTTGTCAATTTTCTCAAAATTTGCTAGTCTGAGTTAAGCGAATATTACCTCAGTGTAGTATCAATGTCAAAAGCATACAAAATTAACAAATTCTGACTAAAATCAATCATTGGAGTCAGACCAATGCTACTATGATAATAACATACAGGTTAAGCAATTACAAAAGCATCTCATATATATATATATATATATATATATATATATATATATATATATATATATATATATATATATATATATATATATATATATATATATATATATATATATATATATATATATATATATATATATATATATATATATATATATATATATATATATATATATATATATTCTACAAGATCTAACAATGATATGTAATACTAAGTATGAAAGATGGCATAAACAATTGACAGTGCTACAAACTACACTCAACAAAGATAATCAAGTAGTATATGATCAGTCACACCAGCAGAATGAGTCTAACATGTCACTGTGATATCAGTTTGACAAAGTTTTCCTCATCGAGTATTCACCAAAACCCACAATCTACCGTGTATGTGACCTCTCAGTGCTAGTACTCCCTCAATTTTCAGATATGAACATATACAAATTAGCACGACTGACAAATACACAATAGATACAAAGAAAGGTGAAGTGAAGCTCACTGAGAGGCATCACTCCAAGCCACTGTGACGGCAAAAGGGGCTAAGCTCGTTGGAGACGATGTCCCAGAAAACCAATCACCAGCGAATACCAGAGAATCAACGGAGAGGCAATTGGAGATACAGAGTCCTACTTCACAAATCAACACTCACCAATTCGTTAAGCCGAGGAACAAGTCGGTGCCATACAAAGCCTACAAGAAGATGAAATCCTGTGGCACTGCTCACAGCCGAAGCCGAGCCAAAGGACCAGAGGCTCACCGTGCAAAGCGCACAATACAGAGAGAGGGGACGGTGAGCAAGGAGCAAGGGCGTCACTACTTAGCGACTACGCAAGCCCAGCCACCACCGAGCTCTCCCACTAAGATCCCAAGAACTGAATAGCCGATGGGACTCTAAATCTTAGTGGTGAACTTCTCCCCTTTCTCCTGTCTTCCATATCAGATATAAAGTCAAAGAGGCCGCACTCATCGATCCGGATTTGATGATACCGGAGCATGGAAGACGCCGAAGCGTCCTCCCGCAGAAAGAGAAAGAGGGGATAAGAAGAAGACACTAGCCAGATATGAGGAAAAGACGCCGAACGGATATCCGCCTCCTAATCTCGTCTTCCTCCTCTTACAAGTGAGCCCCATGGCTATTTTCTTTTCTTTCTCTAAAAATGAGAGAAATTATAAAAAGACCCAACATAACATTTCTTGCCAGAGGTGGATGTCTGAAAGAGAAGCGGAGAATATTCGAGGAGTAGGCTGTGTGCCTGGGGAATAGAAAATGGGAGAGGAGCGGTATGGAAAGGGTATTGGCGGGGCAGTGGCGGACGCAGGAATTTTAGAATGGGTGTTCAAACTCAAGCCAATGGCGGTTTATTTTGTACATGCTCTATAGCAGCCCCAGTCCCAGACCTCTATCCAAACCTCACCTAATTCCAGACATATAGCCAACATAAGCGATTAGAACTCTATCAAGCGTCGCCTAATTTGCTTACGCCTTATGCGAAGATGGCCATTTCAATAGAATGCGACTAATTTCGCATATGCCAAACGTGATGGTAGTCAGAAAGTAGTATGCTAATCAGCCAATGTCACAACAAACAAGCAATCCACCAACACATGACACCCAAAACAAGCACGTACCATAAGCATACGCGACGTTGGGGTTTTGCTCGCTCCGCAGATCAGTGTCGCCGTCGCATGCCACGCACCTCCTCGGCTCCTCCTGTTGAATCTCCGTGGGCTTCACCGTGAAACCAAAACCCAAATCAAACCACATTTCTCAAATCCAAACCCAACCAAGCGAAGCACCACAATGAAGCAAAACATGCCGAACTTTGGCGGCGGAAGCGGGCGGCGACATTCTCCCTCGGCATCGGGTCCTCGTCGGCCACGGCGAGCAGCAGCGAGAGCGAGCGGAGCGGAGGCGGGCGAGTGGAGCGGAGGCGAGGCGGGCGGTGGCGGGCGGCGGCGGCGCGAGGTGAGCGGAGAGAGGCGCGCGGCGAGGCGAGCGAGGCGAGGCGAGCGAGGCGGAGGAGGAGGAGGCGGCGGCGCGAGGCGAGGCGGCGAGGCGAGGCGGAGCGAGGCGGTTGCCGGCGAGCGAGGCGAGGCGGCGAGGCTAGGGTTAGGGTCCACGCGAAGCAAATGCAAATGGGGATCGGGGAGGGGTGCGGGACGGGGATGGGCAGGCCACGCCCGTGTGGACGGAAAATGGGTGGGCCCTTGGCTCCATGCGCCATCGCGCGTCCAAGCCTCTGCGTGCTGAATTTAGTTTATAAACAGTTGATTTAGCCCAAATACACATACATATATGTATTATACCTCATATATACTAGATTTTTTGTCAAAAAATTTGGGTGTTCAGCTGAACACCCATGAACCACTGTAGATCCGCCCTTGTGGCGGGGAGAGGCAAAGTGGTTCGTCGCTTCCTATGGTACGTATGTGTGTTATTAATTCTTTTTTATTTTTCGTTTTGTCCAAGGAAGAAAGGAGCGTTCGACTCGTCGCTTTCTATAGTACACTAGGCCACGGGCGCGGCGCACGCCGCGCTAGCTACCGTGTGGATCAAAGTAAAAGAGGCGATAATTCGCAGGGAGCTTCATAAAAAAAACCAGGGACAAATGCGTAATTTCGAAAAAATCGAAGGGTTTTTTTGCAAAAAAGCGAGGACTTGTAAGGGTCTGTACGTAAGTAAATAAGGACCTATACGTAATTCTGGAAACCCGCGGGGCGCCATCTAAAAATTTTTTTTAAGAAAAAACTTGCAGGGATTTATTCGCGAGGAAAAAAGACCTTTACGTAATTTTCAAAAAATTAAGGGAAAGTGGCTCACGTGCGTCGCATAGGTCGTTGCCACGCCGGCGGCCGGCGAGTGGGGCGACGTGGACACGGCGAGGGAGCCGGAATCCCACCGGCTATACTTCGGTGACGATGCGCGTGTTATCAGTTCTCCTATTATTTTTCGTTTTGTCCAAGAAAGAAAGAAACAAAGAAAGCGAAGGGGCACTTGCATGCATCACGGTATTGTAGTGGGAGGTGGAGATAGCACCAGTCCTGGACCGTGTGGTAATGTTCAATCTCATTGCTTATTTTCCAATAGAACTAAATACCCCTACATGCAGCAAATTATCCATTCTTTTGCTTGTTTGCGAGGCAAAACCACAAGCGATCCGTGCAGGACATAGGCGTATGTCGATCTGATCGGCGCACGTCGGGATCGTACCTTCCTAGAGGTAAGATTAAACAAAGCCACTCACAAAATTAGTACCTAATATCTTCGTGTCTTGTTGGTTAACAAAATGTTGGATGCGAGGCTCGCGGTCGGCTACGTCGTGCGGTGATCGTTGTGGTTGCAGCACGGCGCGGCGAGGGCGTAGAGCGTGCCGCCGACACGACTTGCGGACCGACGCGGCGAGGGTCGACACGGGATGAGCTCGTCCCCACAAGGAGCGACACTTTCCGTCCCAGGCGGCGAGGCGAGGGCGGCGGCGAGGTTGAGCGGACTTACGATGAGATAGGCCCGTCTCGGCTCGTAGGCGCTCCTTCGACTCACCTACACGGCCCGTCTGACGCGAGCGCGCGCCGAGCCTAGCCGTTACACTCCGAGCACCGGCGCCCTTGGTAAGGGTAAGGGTAAGGCTAGGAGCGATGATACTTATGTGTAGGCTTGTGGTTGGGCTTAACGATCGTTGTATATATTTTGTAATGAGCTAGTTGTTGTATATATGTGTTTATGTTATATTCAAGTGCTTTTGTAATTGTTGTGAGGTTTTCAAGTGCTTGATGGTTTGATGTTCACAGATGGTTTGCAGTATAAAGGCTTGCTATAAGTTTTTATTACGACTGACATACAACCAACCAACCAACACACCAACGAACAAAACAACTAAAATTAAACACAACCGTACATAAAACATTACCAAAATAGCTTGACGACAAGATACCATAAAACATTCCCAACACACACGAAGCGGAACCTCCAGCACTACAACTTGAGGATAACAATAATCACAAGTAGTACACCTAACAATTTAATTCAACACAGTGATCGTATCGCCACAACATCAACACATCAACATGGAGAATTGCTGAATGCCATAACCCTCGTTAGCTAAATGCCAAGCGAGCCTCGTGGCACCCACATGGAGAATTCTTTGAGGGCCGCCTCGGACGTGGTGGCCGTCATGGTAGTGGCATGCACATATGCGGCTTCGGGTTCGCGCAGCAACATGTGGGATCATAAGAGCTTCCTATATTCACGACCTCCTCGTTGCCTCTCGCGTTGCATCATTCGCGTGAGGTCGTTGTTCTCCTCGGTGAGATTCTCCATTCGGTACTCAAGTCCCATATTCGAGCCCATAATGTACCCACATAACGATCAACATACCGTTCATGAGGAGGGTCGATCCATGGGAGAAGTCGCATTTGGCCATCTGCACAAAAAGTGCAGTAAACCGAGGTCCATAAGCAATAAAAATGAAACATTACTAATTTGTACCGGAGCGCGAGCATCGAAGAAACGTCGCCGCCATCGTTCGGGAATCCAAGATCTGGACAACCGCGTACTCATTGTGTGCGCATTTCGCCACGGTGGTTGAGCACGCCGGCTTGGTATCAATCGATCTTCTTGACCGAACATATCCCTCGTTTCTAAGGAATGTCATCCTTCGGTGACCCAAATCCCATCGGCCTCGGCCGGACATGGTATGTTTCACCACGAAAGAGAGGGTACTCCTTTCTTCGATTCACAATGTCATGGGACCCCAACCGTGCTACTTATAGCAAAAGCGGGACAGCTTAATGCGATGACCACCAAAAAGAGGCTTTTGCTCGGTGACATGTCAAAGCGGGCAGCATATGTCGACTTTCTTGTGATGGAGTAGCCCTTTAGCCTGTACACATATAGGGCGTAGGTCTTTAGCCTTTACGAGGAGTAGGCTGTAGGCTGTACACATATAGGGGCATAGGTCTTTAGCCTTTACGGAGTAGGTCTGTACACATATAGGGCGTAGGTCTTTAGCCTTTACGAGAGTAGGCTGTACACATATAGGGCGTGGGTCTTTAGCCTTTACGGGGAGTAGGCTGTACACATATAGGGCGTAGGTCTTTAGCCTTTACGAGAGTAGGCACGTGAGGCTGTACACATATAGGGGTATAGGTCTTTGAAAAGGCTCTGAACTATGAATTTATTACGAGACTATAGTCTCTGAAAAGCCTACATAGGGCCATTTATTGCTACACTGGAATCCAGGGAAAGCGAAAAGATCCTCTCCATGGACTATGCCTTTGCAGATAACTTTGCCTATATGAAGGCCTCATATGTCTTCCATACCACATCTCCTCCTCAAGACATCACAATACTACCACACAACAATGTCTTCTGGAAGTCCGACCCATTTGGAGTGCGGAGTGGCATGGCGCCGAAGTGCCATTGCGGCTTTAGGGCGATGTTGGGAGTGCAGACGGATCGAGTACAACGAGCCAAATCTGGCCGTAGGTTCTTCAAGTGCCCGGACACGGATGCCGGCTTCGTGGTAACGACCACAACTAAATCATTTGTTTCTCATTATCTTTTTTCAACTTGATCCATGACATCTACCACGCCACACATAGGCTTGCACGTTCATCGAATGGGTGGATCGGGTGCCGCCGGCATGGCCAAATAACCGTGCAGTGGAGGTGGAAAACAAACTACAATACTATGTCAAGATGGATCGAGGCTCGCGAGGTGGAGCGGCGGATGCGGCTTGAGCAAGAGCGCCGCGTGAGTGTGGACAAAATCCGTCTGAAGGGCAAGGAGGATGAGCTGCAAAGGAGGCGGGAGCAATTAAGTCTGCGTGAAGCAGCCATCAAGCGTCGGGAGGAAGAGCTTCAAGCTCGTGAGGCGCTCTCAAGACCAGAGTGCGGGAAGAAGGATGCGGCGGAGCCATCTTGGGCGCGGCGAAAGAAACAACCACGCTACACCCGGTAGACAAGATGTAATAGACCGGTCCACACGAGAGGTCGATGCGGCGGTTAGGTCGATTAGTCGGATATCATGCTAGCATGTAATAAAATTATGCAGCGCCATGTTCGTCCCAACTTCATAAGCTTATTATCTCGGCTTTCGCATGCAATGATTCCCACGTGTCTTATTATCACTTCCCTCCTTTCATCCAATTGTTCCTATCACGATTGTCATAAAAATAATTCAAAAAATTCTACCAATAAAACAACATAACATGATCGAAAAATGTTATTGCGGTTCAACATATTTTCACAGTCGACATTGTACAAAAATCGAAATACACTAATCGTTACTTCACACATAACTCGTTCGTCAATCACACATAACTCGTGTGTAGTAACAAGTGAACAAAAGGAAGATGAGAGTTGCTTGTATGCCACATGTCGCCTCCCTCTGTCTTGCATGACATCTAACGACATGAACTTCACACAAAACTCGTTAATCACGGCTGCGAATTTTATTTTCAAAACCATTACCAACGTACCATAATATTTTTAAAAATCTACACGAATTTTCCTACATGTATCATCGCATTACATAACGAATTTTCAAAATATACATCGTATTTTTGCTCTGTATAAATAAATAACTAACTATATTACATAATATTACTATCATTAAATAATCCAAATAAAAATACAACTTAATTCATTTTGCGAAAAAAGGTGATCGGTGCAAACCCACAGTAGTGGCGCCACGTGGTAGCGGCTCGGCGCCACGGCCACGGCGCCGAGATCGGCACCACGAGTCCGTGCGCGAGCTCGGCGCCACGACTCACGGCGCCGAAGCCTCCTGCCGCGTCGGCGCCACGCCGCGCTCTGTTGCGCGAGGCTCGCACCTCGGCGCCGTGGTCCACGGCGCCGAGGCGTGTTACCTCGGCGCCGTGAACCACGACGCCGACTCGGGTCCAAAACGGAATTAAAACTACCGGAGTCTAAATGTGAATATTTTTCAAAAAAAGGGCTAAAATACAAAAAATTCGGGGCGACGGCCGGCACGCGTCCGTGGCTACTCGGATCGCGTGGACGAACCTGGACTGCGGGCCCCACCATCCCTGCATGCGGGCCCACCCAACAGAGAACGTACTGGAGTAAGTGCGACTAGACAGCAAGACAATTCGGGCGGGCACTGTGTTCACCGTGCCGCAGTGGGCGATGGAATTTTTTTGGAATTGTTCTCATACGCAGCCGCTATTGGCTTCGGCCGCATGGTGATTATTCCGCGTGCTCTGCTCTACGACGTCTACTTTCAAGGCCGGCCCGGCCAGGCCCTGCTTTACATGCATTGAGCAATTTTAGTATTGCAAATTTTCTAATTCTTTTTTTCACTGCTTTTGTGTTTTATTATATCTAGTTTCTTTGAATAAATAAACAAAACGTATCCTTTACTTTCTTTTTAAAGTAGTTTATTAGGATAATTTTTTAAAATAATTTATCGATATTTGATATATCCATAATCCAAAAAAAACCACACAAATGAAGGGGACAGGCGATGCAATAAGATAGTCGGCGGCGGTCTGCTGTTTGATGCCTACTCGTCCTACGTCGGATTAGCAGCATCTAGGTTCTCGCCATGCTATCCATGCCATCTAGTCACCGATACTACGAGTGTAACGGAGGATATGCACTACTGCTATTTCGGTGCGAGTTCCAGAGGGTTGGATTTGTTGTCCTACGGAATCTCTCTTTCGGTAAATTTTGCTGTTTTTACTACGGGTTCTAGGGGGTCGTATGGAATATAGGAATTTCATTAAAAAAAATAATGTTCTAGTTCTACGTGAACCGGACTAGAGAATCCGTGCGTTCCAAAACAGGTCAAAGTGGTTGCCTCCGTACGTTAGCTGCAATCATACGGATTAACTTAAGATACATACAATGTCATTTCCCCCAAGTTGCTGAGGGCATCCAAACCTCACTAGGTCGCATTATATATTACCAATCTAGCCAGAGCTATACCATATAACTATATTTTCTTGCTAGCTAGGCATATTGTGTGCATTTATTTTAGAGTTTTAAGCTATATATGTCAGCAAGTAAAAAATATCCTAATAAGATTTACATGTAACTTTTCTTTGGATTTAGTGTATAATTTTAAGGAAACAACTAAGGTGCTGCTCATTTGGGCTGAAAAAAGTGAGTTATAGCTGAAATTACACTGTAACTGGTGGTAACTTATTTAACGTAATTAAATTTAACAAATTTAAAATAGGAAAAATAAATTAGCTCATCACAGATAATATAAATAAATAAAGTTAAAATAATAAAATAATTAAAAAGCTAAAAATAAAATTTAAAAATAAAAAAAAGATAAATGTTAAAAGTTTAAACTGAAATGAACAACCTAAAACCTCGTGGAAATGCAAAACCGCACGTACATGGAGGGAGCCGTCCATCGCGTTTTACGATTCGTACTAGCCTGCGGAAGTGTACCGGGCTTCACGTGTCGTTAGCAGCAGTTAAGAGGGGATCTCAGACGTGGGATCCACTCGCCGTTTCTCTTCTCTCTCTCCCACTCTCTTGGATGGCATCTCTCTCCCGGCAACTGCACCCCACCCCGCCGGACCGGAGGACGACGACGGCAGATGACGAGCTCCGAGACGCGGAGATGGCGACGCCGCTGAGCTCGGAGCTCGAAGCAGGTGGATCCATGTTGAGCTTGGAGCTCGGAGCAGGTGGATCCGTGAATCCGTGATCAGTGGAGACGGAGAAGCTCGTGCACCGGACCTCGATCGAGAAGAAGACGGCCGGATGCGCGGCTTCGCGGTCGACCGATCCGGGGAGCCGAGCCGAGGAACTGCAGATGTGGGGGAGACGTTGGTCTCGCCGGCCACCACCCGTCGCGGTTCGCCGCCCGCTTCTTGTCCGCCGGAGGCCAAGGAGACACCGGGGACGGATCCGACCGCGGCGGAGCCGGCCGCCTTGAAGCGAGAAAGAGGAGAGAGGGAGATTGGACTGAGGAAAGAGAGGGAGCGAGGAGGGAGAGAGTCGGCGGGTTTGGTCATTCAGATATAAATTATTCTTATTATTAGATATAAATTATTCGTATTATTCGACTATCGTATTTGATAGGATATTAATATAGTACATATTTTTTATCTGATTAATAATTTCTAATCTATTCGTATTTATATTTGAATTTACACAAAAAAAAATATGGATGCAATATAGTATGGACTTTTACTATCCGAAAAGTTATTTTATCCGGATTATTCGTATTCGACGAAAAAATATGCATATTTTATTACAATACGACTAATTAGTAGGACAAATTTTTTTAAGGTGAAGTAAATGAATTAGAATGATTAAACGTGATTGTACGAGGATAAAATATCATTAATATCTTCATACTACATAAGTTATGAAGATATTCGGATCAGATTGAATTGAGTAAATATTCATGATACGGGGTCGCCCGATCTTCTCGACGTAGGATGGATACTCACGGGAGTCTTGATGAATCGTAATGATCCTCCAATGCCAATGCAAGGGACGAACACTCTTTAATCCGCCAAAACACACTCGTATTGATTTCGCCGACCACCAAGCGAAGATCTATCGTACACCCAATTCCCAGCGGAAAGGCTGAACGATCTTGATTGAAGAAAACACTCCTTCGGCAGCAATGCTAAACTCGAAAACTTTAGTAGATTGATTTTTCTCAAACGTGGTCTGAGCAAAACAAAGGGGATACAAGGGGGTTTTATAGTGCCTCCCCGAACTCACGCAAGGAAAGTTTTGCCGAATCAATCCCTTATTCGGTCAAGGTGTCCTATTCCAATTCCTAAAACTTAGCAATCTGTTTCCTTTATTTTCGGGCTAAGCCCCTATCCTATTACAAGACCGAGATTGAGTTGGACTCGGTCACCCTTTGGCACACAGGCCACATCTTGTGCACGCCATGAGATATGTGATCACGTGGCCTTCCGTTGATTAGCTCCTTGCCCGCATGGACTCCTCTTGTCATGACTCGTGGCCACTTGGTCCTTCTCCACTTGATCTTCTGTTGCTTCAAAACTGAGAACACATAACATATTTGCATTAGGTAGTATGCTATTCTCATCTAACATAATAGAGCACTCTCTAAGAAACAAAAGTACCTGTTGTTGAAGTAGCTTAGCTCTTGCTCTTGTCATAGGATCTTTTGGAGCCTCATCACTAGCTTTATCATGCACACTTGGAGTGGATGAAGAATGTGTAATAGAGATTTCCTCATCATCCTCCCCCTCTTGAAAAGGAGTCGTCCTCGACTCTGTGCCATCTTGTCCAAAGAATGGTGATAAATCAGCAACATTAAAAGTAGTACTCGCCCCATAATCGTCTCCTGGAAGCTCTATCTTGTATGCGTTGTCATTGATCTTGGCAAGTACTTTAAAAGGACCATCACCACGGGGCATCAATTTTGATTTACGTTTTTCCGGAAAGCGTTCTTTGCGAAGATGCACCCATACTAAGTCACTTGGTTCAAATAGCATTTTCTTTCTAGTCTTGTTAGGTTTAGAAGCATAAGCACGTACCTTCTTTTCAATTACCTCTTTAGTCTTTTCATGGAGCTTTTCACAAAATCAGCACGCTTAGAAACCTCCATATTTGTACATTCTTGTAATGGAAGTGGCATCAAGTCAAGTGGCGTGATCGGTTTGAAACCATACACCACCTCAAATGGACACAATTGAGTTGTAGAATGCACCGCCCGATTATATGCAAATTCAACATGCGGTAGACAATCTTCCCACTCTTTCAAATTCTTTTTGATCATTGTCCGCAGCAGCATTGAGAGTGTACGGTTCACCACCTCCATTTATCCATCTGTTTGTGGGTGACAAGTCGTTGAAAACAACAACTTTGTCCCAAGCTTGGCCCACAAAGTCTTCCAAAAGTACCTCATGAACTTCACGTCACGATCTGAAACAATAGTTTTTGGCATTCTATGCAACCTCACAATCTCCCTGAAAAACAAGTCAAGCTACATGCGACGCATCGTCGCTCTTATGACAGGCAATAAAATGTGTCATTTTAGAAAACCGATCCACAACAACAAAGACTGAATCCCTCCCCCTCTTGGTCCTAGGTAATCCCAACATAAAATCCATGCTAATATCTTCCCAAGGTACACTAGGAACTGGAAGTGGAGTGTACAAACCATGTGGATTGAGTTTTGACTTTGCTTTATGGCATGTGATGCATCTTGAACAAATCTCTCGACGTCGCGCCTCATCCTTGGCCAATAGAAGTGATCAGCCAACATAAAGTATGTCTTCTCTCTTCCAAAGTGACCCATCAATCCTCCTGCATGAGACTCCTGCAAACGTAGCAAACGCACAGAAGAATCTGGAACACATAGTTTGTTCATGCGAAAGAGAAATCCATCATGAACATGAAACTTATCCTACCCTTTCCCATCTTTGCAATTAGAATATGGTGCTGAAAAGTCATGATCAGAAGCATACAAATCTTTCAAACTCTCTAGCCCTGGAACCTTTACTTTCAATTGAGTGAAAAGCACATGTTTTCTAGGCAATGCATCAACTACCACATTTTCCTTGCCTTTCTTGTATTTAACAACATATGAAAAAGTTTCAATGAATTCAACCCACTTAGCATGTCTACAGTTCAGTTTAGCTTGTCCTTTCAAATATTTCAATGCTTCATGATCAGAATGAATGACAAATTCTTTAGGCCAAAGATAATGTTGCCAAGTCTCTAATACGCGCACAAGAGCATACAATTCTTTGTCATAAACAGGATAATTCAATTGTGCACCATGAAGTTTCTCACTGAAATATACAACAGGTTTTCTATCTTGCATCAAAACACCACCAATACCTATTCCACTAGCATCACATTCAATCTCAAAAGTTTTAGTGAAATCAGGTAAAACAAGCAATGATGTTTCAGTCAAACGCTTCTTCAATTCAGCAAAAGCTTTGTCGTGTTTTCCCCCCAGTCAAAAGTGATTTCCTTTTTAGTTAATTCATTTAATGGGGCAGCAATGGTGCTAAAGTCTTTCACAAATTGCCTATAAAAACTAGCAAGATCATGGAAGCTACGAATTTGACTAACATTCACAGGAGTAGGCCAATTGCGAATAACTTCAATTTTAGATTCATCAACTTCAATTCTATGGGCTGAAACAACATAGCCTAAGAACACCACTTTGTTTGTGCAAAAGGTACATTTCTCAAGATTAGCATACAATTTTTCAGCTCTTAGCACTTCTAGCACTTGTCTAATGTGTTCAACATGTTCTTGCAATGAGCGGCTATAAATCAGAATGTCATCAAAATAGACTAACACAAATTTTCCAATGAAGTGTCTCAAAACATGGTTCATTAAGCATGAATGTACTAGAAGCATTAGATAAACCAAAATGCATCACTAACCATTCATACAATCTAAATTTTGTTTTAAAAGCTGTCTTCCACTCATCACCATGTTTCATTCTAATTTGATGATATCCGCTACGCAAATCAATCTTAGAAAAGATAGTAGAGCCACTCAATTCATCAAGCATATCATCTAACCTAGGAATAGGATGACGATATCGAATGGTAATATTGTTGATAGCTCTACAGTCTACGTACATTCTCCATGTACCATCTTTCTTAGGAACAAGATTGATAGGAATGACACAAGGACTAAGACTTTCGCGTACATACCCTTTTTCCATGAGCGCTTGGACTTGCCGCTGAATTTCTTTTGTCTCCTCCGGGTTTGTGCGGTACGGCGGTCGGTTGGAAAGTGGAGCTCCCGGCACCAAGTCAATTTGATATTCAATGCCTCGAATGGGTGGTAAACCAGCGGGTACCTCCTCCGGAAAGACATCTACATAAGCCTGTAATACTTGAGAAACCACACTAGGAAGAGAGGTTAAGTCATTAGTAGAAAGCAAAACATCTTTATACAGCAATACCAAATGCTCAAAAGTGGAATCATCTCTCATTTCTCTCAGATCAGATTTGGTGGCTATCATAACCATCTTTTTCTCTCCCTCATCCTTTCTTTTTCCACTCAATTTTAACTTGTGGCTCTCTCTCACCTTTTGTGGAATCACATTCTTTTGCTCCTTCCCTTTCTCACTCTCTACTTTCACCTCAACTTTTTGCATGTTATCATGTATGATTTGAGAAGGAGTTAATGGCTGTAGCGTTATTTCCTTATTGTTCCACATGAATTTGTACTGATTAGTTCTACCATCATGAATAACAGAACGATCATATTGCCACGGTCTACCTAATAACAAGTGACATACTTCCATGGACACAATATCACATTCTATAGTATCACGATGAGAACCAATTTGAAAGCTAACATCAACAGTATATCCAACATTCATGGAACTATTATTATTCAACCACTGAATTTGATATGGATGTGGGTGTTTCTTGTATTTCAATCTAAGTTTAGTGCAAAGTTCTTTGCTAGCTAGGTTATGACAACTACCTCCATCAATAATAAATTTGCAACACTTACCATCTTTACTTACCTGAGCTCTTGTTTGAAAAAGGTTGCAGCGCTTTTCATGGTTGGGTTTTGCTTGAACGCTCAATACCGAAGGGGTGCACACAAGGATAGGACCGTACTCGGGGTCATAATACCCATCCCTATGTGTTTCTTCTTCTCTTTCTTCTTCATGATAGTCCTCAAACGCCTCAAAATCAGCAAGGTGCTCTCCATCATCTTCAGCAGAATCATATTCTCTATTCTCAGTTACCAACATTACCTTGCTATTTGGACAATCCTTTTGCATATGGCCGCGACCAAGACACTTAAAGCATTGGATGGAGCTACTCTTGGCCGTAGACCCAACAGAAGATGATGAAGATGGGACTGGTCCTCTTTTTGGAAAGGAAGGAGTGGCGTTCTTGGCACTCGGGGCAGCACGTGCACTAGGAGTAAAACTTCCACTAGATTGGTTAGTTTTAAATGAATTGAAACGAGATGTGGTTTTACCTCCTGTAGGTGCTGTACGGGGAGTGTAGGAAGATGATTTTGACACCCTTATGTCTTGTTGTACTTGCCTCTCAGCCTTAGTGGCTTGATGTACCAACTCCATCATGTTGTTGTAGGGTTGAAATTTGACAATTCGTTTGATGGAAGGTTGCAAACCAGCAAGGAAATGGGCCATAGTTTGCTCTTCTTGTTCATAAACATTAGCTCTTATCATAGCCATTTCCATCTCTTTGTAGTACTCCTCAATCGTGAAACTCCCTTGCTTCAAATTCTGCAATTTATCAAAAAGATCACGTTTGTAATGTTTAGGAACAAACCTTGCCCTCATATGGTACTTCATCTCTTCCCATGTAGTGATGGGTGGCTCATTGTTCTCCATCCTTTGGTTTTACACTTGTTCCCACCAAACCAAGGCATAATCATTGAATTCTAGTCCCGCCATATGGATTTTCTTTTCTTCAGAATAGTTGTGTAAGCGGAACACCTTGTCTACCTTGAGCTCCCAAGTGAGGTATTCTTCGGGTTCATGTGTACCTAAAAATGAAGGCATTGTAAATTCGAGCTTACCAAATTTCTCCTCGTGTGGTCGTTCTTCGCCGTAACGATTACGGTGGTGGTAGCCATCGTCGTAGTGCAGAAAGTCATTGTCGTCAACGTGAAGTGCTCCCCCACCACGGCCTCCATGTCCATGGCCCCTCCCCGGACCATGAAAGCCGCCCCCTGCACCTCTCCCAGGCGGGGGTGGACGGATGGCGTTTGCCACCATGCGGTCTCGCCGTTGTTGTGCATCTTGGCCACCTCGAGCAATGCCTGCTTCCTCATCTCACAGAGGTATGTCACCCCCACAATGAACACTGCCTTCCTCTTGTTGCGGTCGAAGGGCGCGCACCACGTCGTTCACGATGTTGGTACATAGCATATTCATTTGTTAGTTCATCTCAATGCGCATGTCTTGTGTGGAGTTGTTGATCTCTGCCTTGAGTTGCTCCTCCAAGGCAGAAGTAGTAGCAGTGAGCTCATTGCGCAAAGTTCCCCTTAAAGCTTGGAATTGAAAACGAGTCACCAGGGAATTCACACCATGCTCCTCTCCCATGTTGTCGTCTCCACCTAACATGGTTAGTAGCACAAAGAAGACACAAAAGCCACAAATATATGGATAATATGTGGAGTCAATCTAACTCACTTTTCCTCAACCAAGTAAAGTTCTTACCTTTCCAAAGTGAATTGAAGCCAAAAGAAACTTACACTTGGTGGTGGCTACAATAACAAGTGATGATCAAGCGAATTTAAGAGTGACTCACAATTGCACGGCAAAGGATATTATGTGGAGCTTGGTTAGGAAGTTTTTATCCTACACGATCTGAATTTCACGATGTTGTAAAATTAAGTAATAATCCAAGCTAGAAAATATTGCATATGTGCTGATCCAAAAGATATAAGTGAAGTGTATGAACGCACACGCAAAGATCAATGTGACTCAATGCAACAAAGGAATGAGCTAGATGGGAACAATTAGGAACAATAGCTCGTTTGCATCAAGTACTAGGAGAGACGCTAGCCAATTGCAATAACAAGAATAGAGGGCACAAGATTGCTCAAATCACTCACCCAAATAGGAGCTAGAACCACTCACCCAAATCAGCCTCCTCACCTTTTTTCTCTCTTTTTTTTGCTTGCCTCTTTTTTTTTGCTACCGAGCCACTGACCCAAATATGTTAAACTCACTATTCTGAGTCTATTGAGGTATATGGGTCATAAACTTTTTGTGGAAGGTAGGGGTATAAAGGTAATTAAAAGATACTATCTCTCTCTCTAAACTTTGAATTTTTTTTGATCGGCCGGGGTGGTGATGCACGAGCCCAATGTTCAGCTAGGAGACCTCCTAGAGTTGGTTTCGGATGGCAACTCCCAAATGGATTCGGAAGTGGACAGCTAGCCAAACTGACTTGGATTCTAGGGTTGTACTCAGATTGATCTGGAAGGAGTTGTAGACACGGACTCAACTTCAAAAGTAAATCGAATCTACTTTTTTTTGTTTTATGGGGACACAAGATCAAGTTACGCGAAGGAACACAAAGATCAGCACATAAACAAAATTTCTAATGGATCAAGACTTAATAAAACTCACAAAAATAGCAGATGCGAAACTAGGGTTTGGATTTTTTTGTGTGTTTTCGGTTTATGGACTATAGGACAGAAAGTAATATACTGAAATTTAAAGGGCTGAGATCCTACCGAGTAAACCGCGCTCTGATACCAAGATGATACGGGGTCACCCGATCTTCTCGACGTAGGATGGATACTCACGGGAGTCTTGATGAATCGTAATGATCCTCCAATGCCAATGCAAGGAACGAACACTCTTTAATCCGCCAAAACACACTCGTGTTGATTTCACACCACCAGCGAAGATCTATCGTACACCCAATTCCAGCGGAAAGGTGAGCGATCTTGATTGAAGAAAACACTCCTTCGGCAGCAATGCTAAACTCGAAAACTTTAGTAGATTGATTTTTCTCAAACGTGGTCTGAGCAAAACAAAGGGGATACAAGGGGGTTTTATAGTGCCTCCCCGAACTCACGCAAGGAAAATTTTGGCCGAATCAATCTCTTATTCGGTCAAGGTGTCCTATTCCAATTCCTAAAACTTAGCAATTTGTTTCCTTTATTTTCGGGCTAAGCCCCTATCCTATTACAAGACCGAGATTGAGTTGGACTCGGTCACCCTTTGGCACGCAGGCCACATCTTGTGCATGCCATGAGATATGTGATCACGTGGCCTTCCGTTGATTAGCTCCTTGCCCGCATGGACTCCTCTTGTCATGACTCGTGGCCACTTGGTCCTTCTCCACTTGATCTTCTGTTGCTTCAAAACTGAGAACACATAACATATTTGCATTAGGTAGTATGATATTCTCATCTAACATAATAGAGGACTCTCTAAGAAACAAAAGCACCTGTTGTTGAAGTAGCTTAGCTCTTGCTCTTGTCATAGGATCTTTTGGAGCCTCATCACTAGCTTTGTCATGCACACTTGGAGTGGATGAAGAATGTGTAATAGAGATGTCCTCATAAATTCAATTCAAATTTTTATTTGTTACAATATTTGATTTGTGTTCATATTCGAGAATATCGAATTCATATCGTATTTATTTATAAATATGAATACGAACGTGATTTAGGTACTATCCGATTCGTTTTCATCTCTAATATTGCATGCGCGTAGGGGCATAACGACAGTGGGTTGGGGAATTAACCACTTCTCTCCTAGACCCGAGCAGTGTTCAAAAAATGGATGAAAATTAACCATAAACAGAGAAAATAGGTTATATTGAACCCCGATAAAATTTCTTGTCAACAAAAAAAATCATTTTCACATGATTTTTGTCAAATATAAAAGAAGTTTGTAACAATTTCAAATCACGTATGTGATGTAGCCTGGTGGTAGGATATCTAGCCTTGGAGTAGCATAGCCCCGTGGTAAGGTTCTAGCCTTAGAGTAGTAGGTCTTGGGTTCAAACCCTCAAAACTGCATTTTTTTCATCCTTTTCGTTTGAACTTCAAAGACTGTGGTGTAGCACCACGTTCGACGAACCAGCTGCCGCCCTAGTGGACCAACGAGAAACATTGCAGTTTATTTATACTCATGACAATGCGGTATGTGAAATACAATATTCACAACTATCATATGTTCAATTGTCATTTACAATTGGTTAGAACCTCTGTTTGGGAATGAATGGTTTTTCTAGAGTGACACGTAAATGCCCAAGATTTTGTATGAATTCTTATGTTCCAAACAGGATCTCAATATATCAAGTGTCATTTGCACTTATATCGTTGCTAATGTTGCAACTTGATTAATTAGGTGTTGCTCGTTCACTATATGCTACTTAATTGCTTCACGGGTTGATTATTCATAAGAAAACTCAAAATTTCTCATCAATAATTTAGCCATGTACATTCAAGGTACTTTTAGTCCAAACCAGTACAAGTGATTTGTTTTGTGGTCTTTGCTGCGGTCCTCAACCTTTAGTTTGCAATTATCCAACATTAAACTCGAAAAAAATATGGCAAGCCTGGTCGAAAGGCAGACGTCCATTCCAGCCTCACAATTATGAAATGCAACAGCAACAGCAATCATGGAGTTCAGCAATTGATTATCGGTGATTTACACTGAACTAGAACAACACTAAAAATGCAACCAGATGCACACTGAAGATGCACAACCTTTGACTGAAGCTAAGATTGGTTCAATTTGTGTGCCAATTTGATTATTCATTTATTTGATTCATTTGTTTCGTTTATGAATGATTGCTCATGTGAGATCATGAGAAGCAATGAACTGCGTGATCAGGGGCAAATCCCTCAAGAATATTATGTACAAGAAACATGGACTTTGATTAATCCATTCACTTGTATGGGGAGTTCTCAAGTGTGAACCCGCAAATAACAAACCACTGCGTGCTCAAAATAATCACTAAGTATGATATTAGACAGGAATCAACATTATTTATTAATCCCAACTCCCAAGCAGCTTTGTTTCAACATGTCCATATTTTCTTCGATCTGAAATAAACCTCCATAAAATATGGTACAATTGGAGGGTCAAATCATCACCAAATAAAGTAACACAATGTTCAGATCTTACCATGTGCTTCCTGCAAAGTTTATTCCATTTCAGCAACTAACAACTTACAGCTATGATTAAGGAGACGTGACCTTCCCACCTTTTAGTTGGTCAAAATAATATTAGACTTACTCTGTTTTTGGGGTACTCAGAACACATGAAATCAACTGCTCTAATTAGATTGTGGCCTGAATAATTTAATCTTGTGTCATCTTTCAAAAATATTTACTTTTCAGAAATATGGCTAGCATAGGTTCACTCTGGTTTTCAAGTGGATTGTCAGTACACCGGCTGAATTGTCGCTCATGTTTCACAATTCATGCTGCTATCCCACTGTACTAAATTTATGTTTGATGACAGTATTAAATGTGAATCATTACCAACTAAAGGAAGATTTTTCAAAGCTAATCAGTGCATTCTGAAGATTTCATAGTACAAAATCAGTACATCAGACATAAAAGTCAGTTATATCCGCATATTTTTAGTATCAAAGATTCCCCTGCTCATCATTCTAGGAAGAATAAAGGTTGTTCTAATTAGTTAGCAACATACTGCTAAGAAAATCTAACATCCTAATCATTAGTTAGTGAACAACTAAGATTGATACAGACATATCTTAACTAGCTACTTTCAGTGATATGTGCAGTACTTCTGCCATCACCTACTGCAATTCACATCTGTTATCAAAAGATAGAAATCTCTTCATCTTGTCATAAAAAGTGAAGAATTTACTTGAGAAGTGCTTCTGCACTCCCCAAAAAGAACAATTGTACAAGTTTTAAGGCGGGTAAATGGCAGCCGACAGACCGATTTGAAATCATTTGAAGGAATATAGGAACACTGCACTCACTGGCTCACCTGCAATAGTGTCCATTTGAGCTCACAAATTAGTGAACAGTGACCATGTACCACTTCATCAGACCTCATTTGATCCACTCAGTAATGCCTACAAGCTAGGTTTTCTGAGGTCATCTTAGGACCATCACCCTTTGTCGGCTTGCTTGAACTAGAAGCAAGTGGAAAGCCCAAGAAGCATCAACAAAAGGATGGTCTAAATAAACACAATTACCACACACTTTTAGCGCACATGGGATGCACACAATCAAAAGAACATTCTTTTGGGTAATTTATGCTTGAAGTGGTTTTCAGTTTACCTAATCCTCCTAATCTTCTTGTTCTTTTCACAAGTAGAGTTACTGAAAAAGAATCTATAGAGATGCAATGTGGTTGATAGGATGCATGGTAGGTACATTTTATAAATTGAAAAGAATGGCTCTAACTGATTATACCTTTGCAAACTTTTAATTAACCAAAATAAGATAAGTTTCTAATGATTGCAAGTTTATGCTTATTGAGCATAATTGTTGGACGGCTAACAACATGATTGTGACTTGTGATTTTTTTGTTGTATGATGCATTTTTTGTGTCAATAATAGGTCGATTTTTATTTAGGTTTGTTTAGGTAATTATAATCTAAATATACTTAACTAGACACCATAAAATATACATACATATATATATATATATATATATATATATATATATATATATATATATATATATATATATATATATATATATATATATATATATATACATATACATACATACATACATACATACATACATACATACATACATACATATATATATTTTATGTGTATGTATATATATATATATGTATGTATATTTTATGGTGTCTAGTTAAGTATATTTAGATTATAATTACCTAAACAAACCTAAATAAAAATCGACCTATTATTGACACAAAAAATACAACATACATACATACATACATACATACATACATACATACATACATACATACATACATACATACATACATACATACATACATACATACACACACATATACATGTTGCGATCACTGCTTTTTTTCCTGATATGATTGAGAGTTTGTGGGGCTTGGTCATAAGCTATCCTAAATAAAAATCATACAACTTTTAAAGTAGTCATGAGCCCCTCCTTTAATCAAAGCAGCTTTCAAATTCATGTTCATCTAATATGTTACACTTTTGCAATGAGCTAGATAACGGTATATAATATTAGCCATTGTGCACCAATTAAATAACAAGTCTCTCCAAAACAAATGTAGTAAAAACATTTTTTATATCCTAGTTAGCACTTCCATTTTCTGCCTAACGGCTAGAGTTCGATTCGCACTAACTCCATATTAGCTAGACTATTTCTACGGATTGTCTATTGTGATTCACAAGATTTGATCCCATGAGTTGTGGGTTGTCAGCCTTTAATGACTACACACGACAGTTGTTATTACTCTAAAAAAACAAGTCTTCAATTTAGATAAGTTTGCGGCACGATGCAAAATACTACTCAACAAATTCTTGTACAAATTATGTGTTCTAAATGGGCCTAGTAGGGAATAAATGTTTATCGCACCAGACAGCATGGCAAAACAACGCCATGTGTAAACAACTAAAGCAGTTTTAGATTCTTGCACTTCACCCACAACTTCTATTTTGCAAGTGGTAATCAATAAGGCCTGAGAATCCCATTAGCTGCGATCAGCGCGAGGACCGGTAAAAGATTTGATTTGGAGAATTTTTCAGATCCCCTCTGGTTGTAGATCATCGGGCCAAGATCAAAATCTGCTGAAAAAGCCGATTAAAGAAAGGCGATCAAGAAACACATGAAGCAATAATTTGGCACTGCTATAGCAAGTGGACATGTCATCTTAAGGATTCATTCGTTCACAACATCATATGTATTGAGAAACCGTCGCTGGCGACCAGTCCGAACGATCTCTCTGCTTAGAATAAGAACGAATCAATCACAGAATCACAGAGAGAATAGATTGAACACACAGAGATAGAGAGAACTCCCGGTCTTTCTTTATTGCTTTTCTTTCATGCGTACATAATGAGGGGGGTATGGCTCTCTATTTATAGTCTACGGTGGGGTGCCCAAATATGCCAGGACTCTTGACCATGGGCCCAGTTTCCTAACAATATGCACCCTAAGCACTCATGGTGTGTGTGAAGCCTTTTTCTTTTTTCCTTTTTCCTTACCCCTCTCCTTTTTCACATTGAGATCTGCGTTCTAATTTACCAATAAACATCTAGTTATCAAAATAAGGTCATGAACATCGAGCGTAAATGATTACCGTGTTTGAACCCAATTGGTATCTTCTCGTGTATCAAATGAGATGCGAATGGTATATGGCAATGAATATCTTGTGTGCCACATAGCAGCGGTACCTTGTCTGAACCTAATTGGTATATTCTTTTTTCGAAATTTAAACCTACTTGGTATCTTCAAAACAATTGCAAAAGGAATATGAAATGATTGCGAGCTAGAATATCTTTCAGAATCATGATCTCTGTTTATTTTGTGGTCGCACCCTGCCAGCATTCACCACAGCCGCGACACTTATATACTTTCTTTTTGACTACGAGCCAAACAAGAAACCAGAGAGGAACAGACCACGCTTCCATCGTGGCAATGGTCCAAACATACACTACAACAAATTGTGTCAAATACGCATATCCAGATGCGATAAAAAGGTAAATCACACCATTGCTAATACAATGAAAGGCAAGACCAAGGCGGCTAGAGCAAGCATGTCATGTTTTATTGTGAACTGTTGCGATCCGAATTGTGAATACACCCTGCAGTTCGACCAGACAAAGACCAAGCAAAACTGTAAACAAAGCAAGTTACAATTACATTTCGCAGCCTTGCAGTTGTCAGCACGTATGACTTCTTTATTTCGATAAAACATTATTTGGTTCAATTCAAATTGCTACGATAACATTACGGAAAATTTCACTTGCAAACTCCTAACTAGTTGATTGATGGGCCTTTGTAGAAAAATACATCCCTGTGGTTGGAACAAAAGTGAGAACCCATGAAAATTCACGAGAAACTAAGATATCTAACTTAGAAGAAGAGGGAGCTTCACATATATCTCAATGATTTCATTTGATTCATCTCAGCTTGCAATCTATGCAGCGCGAGCCATAGGTTCTGACCCATCTGCCTCTTCAGGCCTGCTGAGCACAAAAACTGTGGTTAATGACTGATTAATGAACAGAAAAAAATGCAATGAAGAATTTAGTAGTAAGGAAAAAAGTTATATTTTCCATAAAACAATTGATGTCTGAAAAAAAGAAATTATTTTCCTTTCCATGAAGGATGGATCATCAGGTCAATATGCACAACAGCATGAGATTAATCAACCAAAATCACTATCCTATTCCTACCCACCAATCCCAACAACGCAAGGCAACAAAAAATACTAGTTGTTAAAGATGACGTGACAACTATATTGTACCTCTCAATTCCTTCTCCAACTTCCATTCTGACAAAATTGCTAATTGTTACTTTAGAACCAACCTCCTTTGGCAAATCATTCAGCACGGTTTGTAAAGAACTAGCCTCATAGGCGCGGCGACACGCCGCGCCAGCCACCGTGTGTACCGAAGTAAAAAGGCGATAATTCGTGAGGAGTTTTTTTTAAAAAAATCGAGGGCACATGCGTATTTTCGAGAAAGCTAAAGGGTTTTTTCGTAAAAATTCAAGGACCTGCATGTAACTAAACGAGGACCCGTACGTAATTTTAAAAACCGCGGGGCGCTATCCTGCAAAGTGGAGGGGTGTTTTCAAAAAAAGTGTTTTAAAAAATGGCAGGGACCTTTTCGCGAGGAAAAAGGACCTTTACGTAATTTCGAGAAAATGCAAGGAAATCACCTCCCGACCGTCACGAAAACCGGCGCCACGCCGCGGCGAAGCGCGCAGGGGCGACGTGGCCGCCCTCCCCTCGCGGCAATCCCCCCGGTCATAAGGGGAGTATGCAATCAAGAAGAAAAGTTGTAATACCTTGCCCATCCTCTGGATCCGGAATGCTACCACCATTGCATACTTTTACCTTTTTTTCAATTATTAATCATTTTAAGCAAACTCTACTTTATTCATAATGCAACGACCACTTTACAACATCATTTTAAGCAACTATTCTAGCATACTAATGAAGTTTTAATATGCTACCCAAAAACCGATATGCTAAGTGTTGCTAGTACGTGAAGTTATTCATATGTTACTCCCGCCCGTGTATGACGTCCTCAACGGTCAATTAAAAAAACAATAAAGTAAGGGTGAGTCTAAAGACTCAGCAAGTACAAAGTAAAGCAGTAAATAACAGGTTCACGAATCAGTCCATAACCATCACAGTTTCAGTAACCACTTGTTTCCATTTAATCTCTTTAAGTTCTTATCAACCAATCATTATGCATTTGCACCCGTTCTCTGTCATAATGCAATTGTGTATGCACATGCACTTTTCTCTTATCTCTTTATCCTATACCGGTATAGGCAAGTGAGCACCCGTCGGTACTCATCTAAGCCCACCTTGTTTCCATGCGGGCATCACAAGCCCGTCCTTTTTCATACGAGAATCTCAATAGCCCGTCTTTTTTCATACGGAGACCTCAGTCTCTAGTCCCGTGGAGTGCCGTACAAAGTGGACCAATGATACCACAAAACTATCTATTTTCATGACATGAATGCATGCAATGCAAATTTTCTATTTAAGCAATCAACATGTCATGTTTCAATAACCGTTATTCTTCATTCCTTAACATGTATCTAGAAATAGTCAACTTACTATGGCATAGTAATTAATGCACTAACATTCATCTAACAACAATTACCACCGGAATTTACCTCTTTACCATGCACTTGCCTGGTTAACCTTGGGAACGCGTAACTTGACTCTGGCATAAAACGCCCGGGGTTAAGGACCCATCGCGCAGGTACCAAACCCCTATTTTTTTCTTCTTTTTTCTTCCCTTTTCTTTTCTTTTCTTCTCTCTTCTTTTCTCTCTTTCTATTTTCTCTCTCCCCTTCATCTGTTTCAACCGAAAGGCCTCATCCGTTCCCCAATCCTTCCCCATTTCTTGCTCTCTCCGGCGTGCGACTGCACTTGGGTGCACCGGCCCTAACTCGCCACAGGCCGCCGCCGACCACCCCTCCTCCACGGCTCCCATCACTCCCCCTCTCTCCTGGCGGATTGCAACGCGCAGGGGCTCACAGCGCGTTGGCCTGGAGTGTGCCGTCGGCGACTCCTCCCAATCCGACTGACCAGCCTGGGCCAGATCCGCCCGGTGCTCTGTCGTCGACTGCCTCCCCTTCGGCCACTCCACCTCCCCCTTGCCGCCAAAGCCCCTCGACCGCTACGCCGCCGTGGCCAGCCCCTGTGGCCCCGACCTCCGTGCTGGAGCTTCAGGCTCCAGTCCTCCAACACAGATCCCTTCATGGGCTTGGACTCGTCGGCCTGCCGTCGGCCTCCCTCTGGTTCGTTGACCTCCTGCTCCAGCTCGGCCCCACCTCGGCTCCTGGCACCCCTCTCTCTCCCACAACGCAACGCCGTCACCTCGGGCTCAGGCTCCACTCGGTGTTGCCGCTCCCTCCGAGCTCGATGGCTACAACGCGTCGGCCCAAAGCTCGCCATTGGCTCCGGTCGTCTACACGCCGTCACCCTCGGCCAAACCCCCCTACAACCCGCCTCTGGTACTCCTTCCCTTACTACCTCCTTTCTACTCTGTGCATGCGTGGGATGCTTAGTGAGGCATGCACCGAGCTGTGCTACCGTGATGGATACAGGGAGAAGATGACCTACTTGGTTTGTTGGGAAAGAAAAGGGAACTGATGACGATGGTTGTGTTCCGGTTCCGTTGGTCCTCGGTTGATGTCGTCGCCGTCCTCCTGCCGCGGTGCTCCTAACTCCTTGGGCTCTCCTCTCTTCTTGGCCTTCTCCTCCTTTGTTGGCTTTGTTCTTGTGGTTTGGCCGTGCTGGCTCTCGGTTGAGGAAAGCAAAATGAGAGAGCTAGAGGTGTGGATGCTAGTGGTGACTCGCTCAGCTTTACTTTGCCTTAGGCTTTGAAAGGAGAGGGAAGTAGTGTACTAGCTTGGCTTTGGTTTGCTTTCTCTGAATGAGTTCTTGGCCGCGAGAGGAAAAATGAAATAAGACTTTGTGTGGTGGACCTGTGTTGAATTTGGCTTAAGAGGGGCATGGTCGGCCAACCTTTCCTCTAGTTTTGTGCAATGACTAGATTACTCTTCACTCATCATCTTACTCCCCCTCAAGTCTGAGGGCTTTAATGACCTTTTGGTCCACGGGTGGGCTTACACCGCTCATGGCTTTTCTACTGCGGTAGGTAAGTCGGTAAAAGATAAGAATGGAATTTTCCCGCCGGATGATGAGAACCCAAACGTGAGATGGTGCTGACCGTCCCTGGACAGTCTGGGAACCTCAGTGAGCATCTATGTAGCACGGACACTTGGTAAAACCGCCGTATCCGTGTCCGACACCGTGTCGGACACGAATACGACACGGACACGTCTTGGAGACGTGTCGGAGACGTATCGGTCGATTTTAGAATTAATTTTAATTAGTAAAATTCTCGACACGTGTCGGACACACTAAATATATGAGTCGGACACGGCCTGGACACAGCCGGCCCAGAAATGGTCCAGGACACGGCCGGCCCAGGCCATCCCATAACGCACGCACGGCGTGCCCTAACCCTAACGCACGCATCGCACGCACGAGTGGCCGAGCGCGTTATTCCCATCACACTGCTCCGCTTGTCCGCATCGGCTGCTCGCGCCGCCGGCTCCCGCACCTCGCCGCCACCCGCTCCCGCCCGCTCTCGCACCTTGCCGCCGCCCATCGGCTTCCTCCCCAAGCGCCGCCGGCTTCTTCCCCACTCGCCGTTGGATTCGTCCCTGCACCGCGCGTCGCCGGATTGTCCCCGTCGCGCGCCGGATTCGCCCCCGCACGCCGCCGCCTTCTCGCTAAGCGCGCTGGTTTTTTCCCAAGCGCCGTCGGCTTCCTCCCAAGCGCCGCCGACTTCTTCCCACTCGCCGGATTCGCCCCCGTGCGCCGCCAAATTCGCCCCCGCGCTTAAAAATGAAGTTGCAAAGGTTGAGAAGAACAAGCAAAAACAAAGCCAAGAAATGTGCCCTTGCCCAGGTTAATGGAATTCTTATTTCTGAAAATGGTATTCACATCAACAATTGTCGTCAGGATTAACAAAACAATTCATGAGGTACATATTCCGAGTATACACTTTACAAATTACAAGTTTACAATTTACATTATTGCAATTTAATAAGTATGTGGAAACATAGAAAATAATATACATATATATATATATATATAATTTATTTATTATTTAAATATATATAGCCGTGTCGCCGTATCGGTATTTTTGGGAAAACGGCGAATTTCCGTGTCGGTGTCGTGTCGACGTATCCGTGTCCGTGCTACATAGGTGAGCATTTAATTCATTTGGTATTTCTAAAGCCAATGGGTCTGACGGCAAAACTCTACTTTATTTCCTTTATTCTCCCTTGGATTGTTTCATTTCTCACTTTTTTCCCTTTGCATTTTGGTGGTATTACAAAAGCTATTAGAGATCACAGTTCACAGCAGTGCATCATTAAAGAATGAAAAGGTAACCAATGTCGTCGACAACATATTTTTGCCCAAAAGCACTACTTCCTCAAAGTACTTCCGCAATCGGCCTTCCACCATTTTCTCCATGGCCATTTGAGATTTCTCTCAACTTTCAGCCTAACATGTTACAGAAACAGCATGCCATTTCATTTCTCATGTAACTTGACATGCACAAGTTCACCTTGACATTAAGGATGGATGTAGCCCATGTCTCTTAAGATATAAAACGAAAAAAAAAGTTACTCAACACATGGAAAATAGGCAGTACAAATGATATCACAAACTTCTAAAACTGAACCAAACAGTTATCCAGATATTACTCTATAGCCAAAAATTACCCTATTAGGATCAGGCTACCTTCCATTCCATGATGATACGATGTCTCTCATCTCTGAAACCTAGCCAGGTCTTGCTTACATAAGCAAAATTACGATGCATTCTAAATTGCATTTCTCTCCTATAGCAGATCCACATGTTTCCTGTTTCTTTAATCCTAACGACTCAAGACAATGCATGTATTTGCTTCTCAGTTATTCTTAGTCATTCTCTACTTTCTTAATCATTTTGTTTGTTCTGTTAAGATAACAAGAGCGTTTAAACACTCATGGTCTGACCTGTGATATTCAAATTTAATCTGTAAGTACATGTCCATTTCTCGCATCATAGTGGCTAAACAACTCAGCCACATATATGGGAGCATATCTTCCTAGTGCAAAAGGAAAGTAATATTTATCAGAATAAGGTACCCGAGTTCGGAGTATGTCACATTCATTTTCTACAGCTGCAGCAGAAACCAGTTCTTTTGATAAGAACAATGGCTTTTCGGCAACAATATGCATTGCAATAGACGACCCAACCCCCTTGAGGGCAGGGTTCTGAAAACCGGCGGTTACCGACCGGTAAACGCCGGTAACCGCCGGTAACCGGATTTCCCGGTGGATACCGGGAAATAAAAAACTGGCCGGATTTTTTCTAAGTGTTTTTATATTTGTGAGTCTTTTGTACCGTCCCCCCGCCGGGATTTAGGCTAGTACTGGGTTTTGGAACCTTGCTTGAGAGCATCAAGGGGAGCATTGCTATCTTCTGCTTCTAATGTGATTAATCCAGCAATACGACCCAAACCTGAAGCAAAAAAAAATGCATGCTCATTTAAGTGAAAGAGTAAATGCATCATTTGTCAAAAACAAACTAAAAAAAAGATCTTCATTTTTTTAGGAGAAAATAGAAACTGGAGCTCTGACAGGAATCAAATTTATAATACATGTTTGACCAGCTCAAGAAAGAGACAACAAGTAGGACTAATCTATCATGCTAATTTATTGTATTATCAGGAGTACAGAAACAAGGGCTTCCCCATTTTAGCTGAATTGCCAATGTTTTCTCGTAATGTTGTGCCAATGCAACACTAAGAGAGTAGCAGGTGAAATTGTAATTTATCAAGAGTATGATTGTACGGTCATATTTCTGCCAACAGTTTTACAAGAGTCTGGTGAAATTGTAATTTATCAAGAGTATGCTTGTACGGTCATATTTCTGCCAACAGTTTTACAAGAGTTTACAAGCTTGCATCCTGCTACCAATAAAAAATACATTCATCAGTGAGCAACTTAAATGAATACATTAATAATTACAAGCGAGGGGAAGGTAGAGTAGAAAATTCTACTATGATGTTCAGTTGTCTACAAAAATTTAGATGAAAATGATGATAAAAATAAGCAATAGACAAATGTGCTCCCTAGTCAGTAGAAAACTATTATTGATTATGTTTAATCAAACTTAGCCAAAGAAATAAAAATAAAATATGAAGAATTAAAAACATATATTCTTGATAAAATTCAAAGAGCTGAGATCTCACTGTTCATTTACCTGGCTGAGGACAGGTGTGCAGATAAGATGAAACAACACCAAGTGCAGTTGTGGACAACATGAAACCTCTTCTGAGTTTTACATTCTCCCCAACCATGGCAGCAACTTCTGTAACAGCACTTTGGACAGTTGTTTCGCCACTGAGTTTAGGATGATCTAGATTGATACTCATCTTCTGCAAGATTGAAAGAAATGTATAGTTTCTTACACATGGGCTAAACCAAAAAGAGTGAGAGAGAGAGAGAGAGAAACATATCATATGAAGTTGTATTACAATTTTTCTAAACAGATTGGTAATATGTAATACTCAGACACTTAAGTTTATACAGATCATTGGACATTATTCATCCAAAAACTCAATATGATAAATTTACTATCTAACTATGTCAAATAGATACAGGCATGCCACTACAACATGAGAAACAGGCACTTAATCGTTTGGCAATTAGTGCAACAAAAGTAAAACAGGAAATCCAACCATCACTATCCTCCATTTCACATGATTGATACTTGACACCTATACGGCTATACCTGTATAACTGGAGACAATGATCCTCAAAAGCATAACCATACATTCATCTGCCCAATCCTCACCAACTTGAACTAAATCTCTGACGAACTAGTGTTCTCAGCATATATTCACAAAGTCAAACAATGCAATACATAAATATCTTATTTGCATTGCTAGAGGCTACATCAGCTTTATTATGGCAATTCTTGCTGGTGTTGCAAACCCTTTCCTATATGATCAATCTCCACATAATGTCCTCTGTTGCATTATTAGATGCCATGTCAAAAAATTTCAACAACATATCATATATAACTGGTTGAACCATTCTACAATTTTTCTTTTATTTAGACAATATAAAATTATGATCAAAAGTAGCTTGTTATATCTATCAGTTCATCAAACTGATTCCGTACCACATGAAAAGCTGGTGCCCATAAGGCTTAGATCCTAATAGGTTGTTACAGAACACTTAACACAAATTTGATCACAAAACCTGTTTAAATGGAATCTAAGTCAATGAATCTAAGCCTGTTCAAATCCAATGGTTCATAATTCGTAAAATGACAAGTTCGAATCCATACTGGTAGAATTGGCAGAACTTCTGTTAATTACACTATTTTATTATATTTAAAACCAAGTAAAGGAACTGCTCTGCAGGGTAAGAAGATAGAAACAAAAGATGTCCCATAAATTAACCTATGGATAATTGCATACCTCCAAATATTCAGGACCAAAAGGAAAAACCAATTCACAAGGACCCTAAGCCGATAAAGCCATATTTGCCAAAGATGAAGCCTGCATGTTGAATATAATTGAAAAAATAAAACAAATCAAAGTTATCAACCTTGTACCTGTATGTGAGTACAGATGATCAAGGGAGGCATAAAGTTAAGTATAGTATGGTGCTGTGTCCAATACGATGCCAAAAATTATTAACATCCTACAAGATAACATAGCGAGGACACAGAACTTCAAGAATACAGTTACAACAGTTTAAAGTTAATCTCCTCAAAGAAAGGTAATTTTCACACGGAAAACTACAAACTGATTAACACATGGGTAGAAAATTCCTATTTATGTTTGATATAACACAACTGACATGATATACCTACATGCTCAAATGCACAATACTTATTACTCTTGGCATATCTAGCAAAAAGGAGTCAGGAATGGCATATAGAAGGCCCAAAACTCCCTTAAACAAATCAGGGGAATAACAGTCAATATGGGGAAGAACCAGAACATAATCTGATGAGTTTCACAACTAAAAAAGAGTCACGGAGAATCTTCTTTGCAACAAAAGTGTGCCAACAAAGGATGGAAACAACATGTTGCACTAGTAGTTGACAACCATTGCAAGAAATATCACCATTTCATTTGACTTTTGCATTTGACCACCTTTTCCAAAAATAAACTGACACTCGTCAAGTCATTAACAAATGATTTATTTATGCTAAACAGCAATAAATTAATTTTCCAATTTCCATGTACTCATGTCGAGGATAAAAGAACCTTGTGTTGAACTCATTAATACAGTTTGATGTGCAACTTGTTTTTCAAAGAAGAACCAACAAAAGCAGCTCAGCTATCTATTATTAAAACAAAACACAAATCATGTTGCTGAGAGTGAAACCAACCAGATACTGGAAAACATCATTTCTTGCCACAAAATCAGTCTCACAGTTGAGCTCAACCACAGCAGCTCTTTTCTCATCTTGTGCAATAGCTAGCAACCCTTCCGCAGCAGTCCATGAAGACTTTTTTGCAGCAAGAACTACCCCTCTCTTCCTTAAGTCCTTCTGTGCAGCCTCTGAAAGAAATCAACAAACTGACACAGGAACAGTGGATACAGACAAATACACAAATTAAGTTACGCTAATGCAATGAGAAAAAGAAGAGCTAACCGATATCCCAGTTGCAACTAACTAAGGAAGCCTTGACATCTTTGATTGGAGCACTCGTTCTTTCTCAGAGTTGTTTAATAAGATTCATTTGCTCCGAAGCAGGCACTTCAGAACTGAATCTCCTAAGAAGCATGGCACTTTGTGCAACATGACTGCTCAAGAGATGAGTTTGAAATGTCGCAGAAGAGTGTCCCTGGGCAGCCTGTTGTTGAGCACGAAACAGAAGCCATATTATGGGCCTTCCAGCACCTTGACCCCAAGCCAAGCCATTCTCAGATTGTGCTGCACCATGTAGCATACAGACGCACTACTTTTTAGTATACAATCAATGAACATCACAGCAGCACAATTCCGTTTCAGATAAAATGCAATTACATTCTATCCGCAACTAGTGTATTCCAACTGAATAGTGGACACATTTGCCACAAACTGGACATAGTATCGCAGAGAGGTTTGGATTTGATTGCTCATAGCAAAAGGTCAAAGTGCCTGACCAAGCTAGGGCCTACAACCAAAAGAAATCAGACCGGATGGATCTCCCCTTCGCACCCATCCATTAGAGGGGAGGAGGAACGAGCTCCTTCGAGGTGGCATGCTTCGGTGGATGGAAGGAGGCCGTTCGGCAGCGCTGGCGAAGATTACGGGTTCAGCTTCGGCCGGAGGCCCCGGATTCGGGGGAAGTCAGGGTCAAAAGCGAGAAAGACGAGGAGGCACCGGAGGGGGGAAGGCGGCGGCCGCGGGCTGCTGCGCTTGGGATGGGACGGGGAGGGGCGGGGCGAAACCCTAGCCTAGATCTCTAGAATTAGCAGCGAGAGAATGAAAAGCTTTGCAGATGGGGAGGGTGGAGGAGGAATCCGGCCACCTACCTCGACCTGGTTGCTGCCAGAGACGGAGGCGAACGAAGCCGAGGAGGAGCCACCGCGCGCTGGAGTGGACTGGCGGCAGAGGCAGAGTGAGATACAGGGTTTTGTGGGGTTTTGGGTAGGGGTGAAAACGGGTCGGATTCGGACGGATATTGCTGTTACCATATCCTAACCTATATTTTTTCTCCGGATTCGGTACCAATCGGATTCGGTGTTGGATCGGTCGGGATTAACCCATTTCGTTTGCACCCCTACTTGTTTGTAACGAATGCATACAGTGCAGTAAATGGAGTAGGACGCACTGACTTGATGTTACTATTTAATAGCTGATGGAAGATTTTATTTTACCATTGCAAATGAAAATGAAACGTCAAATAGTAGCACTAACCTGAAATCAAACTTGAAGATGTATCGGATTCGGACGGATATTCGGATTCGGACGGATATTGCTGTTACCATATCCTAACCCATATTTTTTCTCCGGATTCGATACTAGTCGAATTCGATACCAATCGAATTCGATGCCAGATCGGTCGCGATTAACCCGATCTATTTTACCCCTAGTTTTGGGACCCTTTTGGTAGGGGGGTGACGGCAAAATCGCACTCAAATCTAACAACCGCAAATAACTGCGAACTAGGAACAGAGCCTGACAAAAATGGGACCCTGTTGCGCACGCCTGAAAAGTGGGTCTAATGCCAAGTTTTGCGAAATCCGAGGCTCTGAAAGCTCTGAAAACCCTTGATAAGTAAACGTACCACGGGTTGCGTCAAATACACGAGATAAATATTTAATATAAAAAATCTTTATGAGAAAAAATTATAGGTGTATAATCGGTGAAATTATTGTATGAACGAAAAGTTACTAAATCCTCTAGCTCAATTTGGCTAAACCTAACTTCACGCATTCATAATGTGTTGTGCATGTGTTGTGTTACAATTGCCAAAGGCATACATGGGTATAACTAGTCTTGGGAATAAGAGTCCCACAGAACAAAGGAACAGAGTCCTAAACGACAATAGAATAGAGTTCTACTCGAAGATGAAGCATTGTCCCAAAAGAAGTCGGAGAAGAGTTATAGTCGGAAAAGCTTTGTGTAGCCACATCTGACTCTAGTTGACGTAAGCACCCTTGAGCACCACGTCTGATGCAGGTTGGTGCAGATTCCATCATGGCACATTCATGATCCTAATTGTAGCTCCGACCAATTCACATTGCTTATGACCAGTCATATTGGTTAGAACCTTTTGAGCGAAACTTGATCAGACTCTTTAAGTGGTTGGACATAACAAGATTCGGATCACATGAATACAACAATATCCACCTTGAACTGAATTCCTCATGAAGTGAAAAAGAACCGAAGAATTTCTCAATGAACTTGTAGAACACCGCTTGTGTGTCGAACATTTGAAAGGACTAATGAGCAATACTAAGCAAGTTTGAGAAGAGCTCAAACTTAGCGGTCGAAGCTGGTTTTGTTAATATATCAGCTAGATTTTGATGTGTACTAATCTTGCAAACTTTGATATCACCTTAGTAATAACTCATCAGATGAAGTAATATCTAACATCAATGTACTTTATTCCAGTGTTCACCTAGGCTCTAGTCGAGCGGCAGACTGGCGCCTAACACCTAATCGTGGGAAAATCCGGTTAGGTAGGCAAAGCGGAAGGGTGGCACCTAGAGCCTAGGCGCCACTGTACCATCCCAAAAAAATTTATTTTCCTTAAAAATTTAATTTTCGAATTAATTAGTTAAAATTTTGGGATTTTAATTGGATTATTTGTAGTACTAGAAGAAAATATCAAAATTTCAGAGCCAGCCATCATCACCTTCCTCTCCTTTCTTCTTCCTCTGTCGTCCGCCATTGATGCCTTCGAGTTTAATGGTCAACCGTTACTTCCTAAACAAATGTTGCCAATTGAAGACCCCTCTTCATTCCCCGCTTTATTCGACGGTTTTCTCCGCTTTAAACCCTTTCATCAACCATGACCATGCGCATCTACACTGGCCATAAATCTCGTGAGCCGCCTCTCGGCCATTTTTTCTCCGAGCCTATAAATACCTTTCTAAGCATCTCTTGTTCACACTCTTCTGCCCCTCAATTTTTGCTTTCGTGCACCCAAAACTATTCGCACTAAGTATTTCCTTCGTCGGCCTTAAATTGAGCTCCGGCGAGCATTTCTGGTGAGCCCGGAATTCTTCGCGCTTTGCCGCCACTACCTCAGCCTTCACCGAGCCCGCACGACCGTCCATTGCCCCTTCACCGATACAGTCCACCGCCGGAGCCCCTTTGTCGTCGACAACCGAGCCACCTCCGTCGCTTCTTCTTCATCGTCGATCAACCTCCGACCTCCTCGCAATCCGCGTTGAGGTACTCAACTCTTCTCTCTGCATCTCTCGACTACTAAAGTCTTCTTCGATTATGGTAGTCTTCGACCCCGACTTCTTTGGACCCTCAAATCCCTCCGACCTCTCCAGATCCTCCGATTCTTTCGACAACTATTTCCGACCAATGCTATCTACCGCTAGAATATGAGTAGAGTTTTTAAGAATTGAAGAAGCGGTTGACCACTGCTCCAGTGTTGATTTTGCCAAACGTTCGAAAGGATTTTGAGATTTTCTGTGATGCATCATGTCAAGATCTCGGATGTGTTCTGATGCAAGAAAGGAAGGTAGTAGCCTATGCCTCATGACATTAAGACATCATGAAGTGAATTACCCAACTCATGACTTAGAATTGGCTGCCGTAGTGCATGCTTTGAAGATATGGCACCATTACCTCATTGGTAATCACTATGAAGTTTACACTGACCATAAGAGTTTGAAGTACATTTTCACTCAAGTCAATCTTAACATGAGGCAAAGAATATGGTTGGAATTGATAAAAGATTATGATATTGGAATTCATTATCATCTAGGCAAAGCTAACGTAGTAGCTGATGCTTTGAGTAGAAAGGTTTACTGCAATACTCTAATGATCGGGAGAGTTAGCCAACACTACATGAGGAGTTTTAGAAGCTCAAACTTGAATTGGTTGAAGAAGATTCCTTAAACAATTTGGAAGTGTAACCCACTTTGCAAAATCAAATTAGGAAAGCTCAGATTGAGGATCCAGATATCAAGGAGATCAAGAGCAACATGAAGAAGGGTAAATCTATAAGATTTTTAGAAGACGATCAAGGAACTATTTGGTTTGAGAAGTGTATATGTGTGCCCGATCAGAAAGAGCGTAAGTAGTTGATACTCAAAGAAGCTCATGAAACCTTATATTCTATTAACCCTGGAAGCATGAAGATGCATCATGATATCAAGAAATTATATTGGTGGCCTAGTATGAAGCAGGAAATTGCTGAATATATAGCTCATTGTGATGTCTGCTAATGAGTTAAAGCTGAACATCAAAGACCTATTGGATTGCTTCAACCTTTAGAGGTACCTGAGTGGAAATAGGAAGAAGTTGGAATGGACTTCGTCACCGGTCTGCCAAGAACAAGATTAGGATATGATTCTATTTGGGTCATTGTAGATCGTCTAACAAAAGTTACACACTTCATCCCAGTCAAGACAACCTACTCAAGAGACAGACTTGCAAAATTGTATATGGCAAAGATAGTATGTCTACATGGGGTACCAAAGAAGATAGTGTCAGATCGAGGATCCCAGTTCACCTCAAGATTTTGGCAGAAATTGTATAGTATTTTGGGTACTAATACGAAGTTTACTATAGCTTATCATCCACAGACAGATGGACAAACAATAAGAGTAAATCAAATCCCAGAAGATATGTTGAGAGACTGCGCTCTAGCAAACAAGAATTGTTGGGTCAAAGTTTGCCTTATGTAGAGTTTTCTTACAACAATAATTATCAATCAAGTCTGCAGATGTCCTTATTTGAAGCTCTTTATGGAAGAAAATGTAGAACACCCTTGTATTGGATTGAAACAGGAGAAGGACAAATATTTGGACCAGATGTTTAAATATTTGGACCAAATGTTTTGAAGGAAGTCGAAGATCAAGTTAGGTCAATTTGGGAAAAGCTGAAGACAGCACACCAGGCAAAAAAGTTATGCTGATAATCGTTGCCGAGACTTAGCTTTTGCACCTGGAGATCATGTGTATTTGAAGGTTTCACCTCTCAAAGGAATGCATCGTTTCAGAATAAGCGGGAAACTTGCACCAAGATACATTGGACCTTTTCCAGTTCTAATTAGAAGATGAGAAGTTGCCTATCAATTGGATCTCCCACCTTAGTTGGCATATGTTCATGATGTCTTCCATGTGTCTCAATTAAAAAGGTGTCTACGAGTGCCAAAGGAGCAAATGTCGTTGGAAGCCATTGATTTGTAGGAATATCTCACTTACAAGGAGCAGCCTACCAAGATTCTAGAAGTAGCAGAGTGTGTGACAAGGAGCAAGATTATCCATTTATGCAAAGTTCAGTGGAGCAATCACACTACAGAGGAAGCCACTTGGGAGCATGAAGAGAACCTAAAGTCTGAGTTTCCGCACCTATTCTCTAGCTAGCCCAAATCTCGGGGTCAAGATTCCCTTTAAGGGGGTAGGTTTGTAACATCTTTAAAAAAATCATTTTCCTTAAAAATTTAATTTCAAATTAATTATTTAAAATTTTGGGATTTTAATAGGATTTTAAATGGATTATTTGTATTACTGGAAGAAAATATAAAAAATTTCAAAGCCAGCCGTCATAACCTTCCTCTCCTTTCTTCTTTCTCTGCCGTCCACAATTGATGCCCCCGAGCCCTTAATGGTGGACCATTACTTCTTGAAGCAAATGCTACCAATTGAAGACCCCTCTTCATTCCCCACTTCCTTCGACGATTTTCTCTGCTTTAAACCCTTTCATCAACCATGATTGTGCGCCTCTACACCGGCCATAAATCTAGTGAGCTGCCTCTCGAACATGTTTTCCAAGCCTATAAATACCTTTCCGAGCATCTCCTGTTCACACTCTTTCGCCTCAATTTTTGCTTTCGTGCGCCCGAAACTATTCGCACCGAGTATTTCCTTCGTCAGCCTTAAATCGAGCTCCGGTGAGTATTTCCGTGAGCTCAGGATTCTTCTTCGCCGCCATCACCTCCGCCTTTACCAAGCCCGCATGACTGTCCGTCGCTCCTTCACCAATCTAGTCCGCCGCTAGAACCCCTTCACCATCAACGATCAAGCCACCTCCATCAATTCTTCTTCACCGTCGACCAACCTCTGACCTCCTCGTAGTCTGCGCCGAGGTACTCAACTCTTCTCTCTACATCTCTCGACTACTAAAGTCTTCTTCGATTACGGTAGCCTTTGACCCCAACCTCTCATAACCCTCTGATCCATCCGACCTCTCCAGACCCTCTGATCCTTTCGATAATTGTTTCTGACCATTGCTATCTACCACTGCTTTCGACCACTCTTCGGAGTTCCACCTCTTCAACCATGTTATAACTTCCGATCACCCCGACCATGGTCGCTCATGACCATAAAAGTTAGACTAGTTAGCATCGCCTAGATCGTGTGTTTTTAGGATTTTAGGTTGCTTTGGTTTATTGTTTCTTTAGTAGCCTTTTTGGCTATGGTCTCTTTTGTTTTCTGTTTCTGGGTAGCCTGCTCACTTAGAAGACTTTACCACTTATCTCTGGCTTGTTCCCTCTCATCTTTTAAACCATCAGTTTGCTCTTCAGATTGTTCAGACCACTACTTTGTTCTCTCATGGAATATTTGTTTTTTTGTAAGACAAATAGCACTCTGATTGTCACAATGGATATTAGTGTGAGATATACTTTCACAAAGCTTAGTGTAAAGACCTCTTAACAAAATAACTTTTCTAAATGCTTCTGAAATAGCCATGTGCTAGGCTTCAGTGGTCGAAAGAGCAACAATAGTTTGTAAACAAGCTTTCCAACTCATGGCACAACCACCGATAGTGAAAACATAACTAGTAAAAGACATTCTCTTGTCCAAATCTCAAGTGAAGTCAAAATCCACATATCTGACCGGCCCAACATTGGTCTTTTCAATCTACAAACAAGTATCAAAAGTATCTATCAAATATCTGAAGATATATTGAATTGCTCTCCAGTGATCTTTCCTTTGATTAGCCATCTATCTATTGCCAACACTTAATGCATGAGATAGATCGAGACGATAGCATACCATAGCATACATAAGTGATCCGATTGCGCTTACATATAGAACACTCGACATGTATTCAATTTCTTTGACAGCTTGTAGATTTGATGCTGAAGAAAGTTTGAAGTGTGCAGCTAACGAACTACTGTTTTGTTTGGCCGTATGCATGTCAAAACAGCGAAGAACTTTTTTAATATACCCTCTCTAACTCAGATATAATTTTCCAAACTGTCTGTCTCATGATTTCCATACCAAGAATCTTGTTTGCTACACCGAGATCCTTCATCTCAAATTCACTACTCAATTGTGCTTTTAGTTTCAAAATTTAAGCTTTGTCTTTTGTTGTGATTAGCATGTCATCAACATGTTGGAGTAAGTAGATAGCTGAACCGTTGATAGTCTAGTCAGATCTCTTAAAGCTCGAGAGATCACATATGACTCAAATCTCTTGTATCAAGTAACATCTTGGTTTTCAGTACCTTTTGAAGTTTTTAAAATAAAAATAATCATTTGGATTTTTCTTAAATTAATTAAAGCCTAATTTGAATTTTATAAATTAAAAAGATTTAATATGAATAAAATAAACTTCAATTAATTGAAAATCTATTTTTTCATTCCTTGTGTTGTAAGAAATTTTTCTGTATTTTCTTGGATTTTTTGGAGTTTATTTGCTATTTGTTGGAGCTCAATTTAATTTATCCTAATTTGTAGAATTCTAAAATTACTTTAAATTTGAAAATATCCAAATAGTACTGGGCCACCTATCGAATGAACAGTACCATGTGTACTGTTCACTTTCAACCTCCAGTGTCCAGACCATTCAAAATACGATGCCGCCTCATCGCGTTCTATGCGGTGTTCCCCTCGCTTTCCCTGGAAACCCACCTCAAATTTGTCAGCACTGATGCATAGCCAAGAATGTCTAGGACACATCGCATTCCCATTTATCTGGTGAGATTCTTTTTAATTCTTCCACGTCAAAACGTGTTCTGCACTCCAATATATCTATCCTCAAGGTTGATTCGGTTTTCTTTCACTAAGCATCGAGATCCTGAGTTTTTCCTTTCCCCATTGTCACTATTCAATTGTTGATTGTGTTATCTTCGGTGAGTCCCCAAATTAGCTAACCACTTCCCAAGCTTCACTGCGCCGCATTCTAGGCCGTGCTCACGCTCGCCACCGTTGGCCGCCACTGGAACACCATCACCCCAATAGCCCATCCTTGGTCATCACCCATTCCACCACCTGCGCTGCCACCATACTCCGTTTGCCATGCCGCCACCTCCCACATGTTCCTTGGGTCGCTATCAACCCATTTTACGAGTTGGCTTCTCCTCCCATGCCTTCCCTCGCTGGCGCCAAAGCCAATCTTGAGCAGTTTGAAGCTCTTTTGCTGCTCTTCAATCCTCTCTCTTTCAATGATAGAGGTTGCCCATAAGTTAGCATTCCTGTTTTTCTTTTGTCCAACCGAATGGATATTCCTAGCCTTATTTTTCAATTTGTTTACATCTTGTGAGTTTTGTTAGTTTTCAATCCGTTGGTTCCAATTGAATAGTTGTTGTCCATTGCATCTCATGTTTCTTTCGCATTGCTTGATCGTTCTTTTAGGTTTCTTAGTTTCTACATCTACAATAGAAAATTCATGGGTTACAACTCCTCTAATCTGCAACTAAAAAAATCAATCATTGTGGTTTAGACTCCCTAAATCACAACAAAAAAATATCTCCTCACCCTGTTTGAGTTGTTGGATATCCTAAAATCCAAAATTCGATATGGTTGATCTCCCACTTTGCATCTACAACTTGTCTCAGTGCTAGGGCTTGTGTTTGGAAGTGTCCAAGATGTGTACAACACTTGTATAGAGCCTAACCTCAAGTTCAATTCAGAATCCATCAAGAAACTGAGTAGAACTTCCAAAAAAGTGACCACCTTTCCGAAAATTGAAAAGAATGCCAAACTTATGCCAAATCTAGCGAAAATTGGTGGAGACCTTCTACATATAGCCCCAAACATTCACAAAAAAGTTTCAGCAAGTTTGGCGTGTGGAATTGAAAGATATAACGGCTTCAAGTTGAGCCCGAGCCAGTTTCTATTCCAAGTAAGATTCTGATTTCGAGACACCTTCAGTAAAACGGGTATAACTTTTGCATATAAAGTCCGTTTTTGACATTCTTATGTTCATTGAAAAGTTAACAATAAGGTGCATACAAAAAAGGTTAGCTTGAGCTGTTCACCCTCTTAGACCCCCAAAATCGGCTATCTTCAGCTCCAAATTTGTGTCGCAAGTTTTCGGTTTTAGTTTTTGCTGATTTTCTCGGTCTTCCCTTTTGAATTTAGGGTTCGTCTCCACTGCAAAGTTGTAGATCTCATCGAAATCTTTCAAATGAGGATATATAAGCCATATAAAACTTTGTTATTTCATCTTTTGAGACTAACTGTTGTTTACTGCTTAAACTAGAGGGTTGTTTTGCATAGCACCGTTATATTATTTTTGTGCTCTACATTGTGTGAACAATCTTGTGCCCTGGACAGAAGTTTGAGTAGTTGGCTAGCATCTCTCCTAGCACTTGGTGTGAGAACTTCCTTTGCTTACATCAAGTCACACTAACTGTTGCGTGTGTATGCATCACTTATATCTTGGACATTGCAACTAGCCTTTTGTTAACTTTGTGGATTGTTTACTAGATTTACAACATCTTCTGCATCTGAATTATAGTAGGATTATACACTAACCCTATTCTAGCTCCACATAATTTTGGTGAGTGCAGCTCTTGTGATTACTTATCGGCTAGTGACACCTCTGCCTTGTTTTCTCACTGCCTAGGTAAGTGATATTGCTATTCATAGGAATTGACAAGATACTTAGCCAATGGTAGCATTAGGTGTTCTGAGAGACCATGTGGTCGTGACTCCATGTGAGTGATGAGTAATTGACAAAAGTTTAGGATAGTCGAGTTTGGATTGTGTGGTCGGATCATGTCGTTGCGCGGTGCAACGGGCTCGGTCGAACTTGGTCAAACTTGGTCGTATGGGATTAGGATGCATATTCTTTGATTCGACAGGTTTGGACTTCATCTGTGGTAAGTATGATGGTATTTACGCTTTCATGTATCGAGCGGTGCTATTTGACGTGTTTCTTGTCTGTGTGGCTGCAGGACGTCGAGGCGGAGTCGTGGCGAGACACGGTGGACCGGACTAGCGCAGTGGCGCCGAGGTCGAACGGTCGGGATGTGTCGAAGACGACGTGGACTCAAGGTGGTTGCGAGGCGTGCGAGGCAAGGAGCGCGGAAGCTTCCCGGAAGGTGCAGGAGGGGCGAATCGGGAATTTCGCAAGACTGCACAGGCGGGAGCGGGCTCCGTTGGACTTAGCGGGCATAACGGGGCGGAGACCCGTTAGCCAAGGCTATATAAAGGATTGGAGGGGCGGCATGCCTCCTTAAGCATTTGGATGGATTTTAGAGGGAATTAGGGTTTCTAGAGTCAAAAGAGGCTTTGGGAGGTTGTTTCCCCTTTGCTCTTTAGTTGGTGGAGGGTTGGTGTTGAATACAGAGTGTGTTCCCTGGCTGTCCCCCTTCGATGTCTCCAATGTGAGTGCTCTGAGTGTTCTTGAGAGGGATAGGGAGATGGGTTCTTGATTCCTCCAAGCATGTATGGGGAAGTAGAGAGGGTATGAGTTGAATCTTCTTGTAATCATGGTATCTCTTTTCATCAATATCAATTTGAGATGGTTGTACCCAAGTTTGATTGAACTCCTGTCTCTCTGCATATTTTTCCTTTGATGCTCTCTGATTTTGATTTCTGAGATTTTCTTGTTGATTGTTGCTGGGGAGTGCTAACATGGGTTGTTTCATGTTGGGATGTGGCCTAAAGATCATTTGATCAGTAGAAATCCCAACAACCCATCTTTGATTTCAGTTTTACTCTTTGGACCTCCCCTGTTCATGTTTTGCCTCTCTAGAGTTTTGGTGGAATTTGTGTTTCTCTCAGAAAGATGGCTTGAAATTTGAGATGGAGAGTCTATGGGCTATTAATTAGCTAGCCTCAAATTTTCATGACCAAAGGATCTATGGTTTGGGAGTAATTTGAGTTTTGGTCCTGTTCTTGCAAAGTTTCAGGTTTTTACCCATAATCTGAAATTATTGCTCTCAAGGTTGATTTTTGTGTTTTCCAAAGTCCTAGTGCTATTTAGCTTGTTGTAGTGAGGCCTTGGGACAAAAAGATTGGAAGTAATCTGTTGGTTTCCCAGGTTTTCTGAAGTTCCTTTGTATTCTCGGGTTTCACCTCTTTTCAGTCCTTACCTGTCTGAAAATTCAGACTTAACCGGTCAGACCGGGGATGAGATGGCGGTCAGACCGGCCTTACAGGGGCGGTCAGACCGGCGGCCAGGGTGCGGTCTGACCGGCCTCAATCTGGCAGCTCTGTTGTTTGCTGTTTTTGCTTGTTCTCTTGAGGTATTCTCTTGTTTCTTTCTCTTGCTTTCTCGTTAGTCTCCAGAGAGGCTATTTCTGCTTCATAGCACTGCTTTGCTATAGGAGAGGAAGCTCTTTTAGTGGTTACTTGTGGGGGACGAGTGTTATTTGATCTCCTGTTATTTTCTCCTGGTACTCCTTTTGCTTGTTGTTTGGCCAGTAAGTCTTCCCAGAGAGCTCAAGTTATTTTCATCATAGTTTTGTAGCTATTGGTGAGAAGTAACTCAAAGTGAGTACTTGGGGGTTTTAATTTTAATTGATGGACATTCACCCCCTCTGTCGTCATTTCGGTCCAACATGTTCCTTTGCATAGTACACATCGTTTGTGTTGTTTTCTTGCTATGCTAACCATGTTAGGGATAGATAAACTGAGGAGCGGCCATCAGGGGATCACTTTGCTAATATGGATGACGTCAAGCAAATTGTGGAGGGGGTTTAATGAAATGCTTAAGGAGATTCATGCTAAGTTACAAGAACTAAAAGAATGGTGCAACAATTCTATAACTAACCCTGTTATAGGTGAAAACACAATGGTGGAGCATGAACTCGATGAGATCGACGCTGAGATGGCTACCCAAGTTCAACGAGAGGAAGAAGATGCAGTTTGCAAGCATGAAGAAGATGCTCATCTTGCTCGTCAACACTAGTATGAACAACAAGTACATCTACCTTGCGTACCACAGGATATATATCTTCTTCCACCGGGAGCGCACGCGGGGAGCCGTATGGGGCTGAGTCATTGCACGTGGTAGCACCCATGGAGGCTTCCTTGGAGAAGGGCTTGGTCACTGTGGGCCAAGCTTTGATGACAATGATGGACACTACGGTGATGCCTTTGAGAAGGATTAGAACGCCAACTGGACACTGATAGACCGCGGCCACCACCGCGGCCGTGCTGGGCATGTGTTGGTACCACGCGTGGAGGATCCTTTCACTAAGGTAAATATTACCTTGCCTAAATTTATTAGTGGTGTAGATCTAGGTGAATACCAAAAATAGGAGATGTGCGTGGACTAGATCTTCCGTATGCACAATTTTAATGAAGACCGTAAAATCAAGCTTGTTTCCTTGGAATTTGAGGACTATGCACTAATGTGGTGGAGAAAGTTCAGAACGACCACCGGAACAACGCTCACCTACCTATCACAACATGGGAAGCAATGAAGCAAGAGATGCGTACTCGTATTGTTTTTGTACATTTTTGTCGAGATGCTTTTACTCAATTGTAGGAGCTAAAGCAAGGCGCACAATCCGTAGAGGACTAGTACAAGCAGATGAAGCAACTCTTAATTTGGGGCTGAGTTCTGGAGGACAATAAACAAATAATGATGAGATTCTTGCATGGGATAAACCATAACATTTATAAGCTAATCAACTTTTAGCCGTATTCCACTACGATTGAACTGCAACACTTAGCAATCAAAGCAGAAAAGTAGCTTCAAGAAGAGGCGCTATTGCAATCTAGGGCAGCATAATCACTTCCGAGACAAGCAGTCCATCTACCTCGAGCTACGTGCACAGAGATAGACATCTGCAAAGGTATGTTCATCAAATCTTCGAATTCCAATACATAATCACATGCTGTTTCTAATGCTTTGAATATGAAATTTGCTCCATTATTTAGTGTTAAACATGCTAGTTCATCTGAATCATTACAATCCTCTACTGGTTCTAACACTAAAACAAGTTCAATTCAATGTTGCCGTTGTCAAGGATGTGGTCATTATTCTCGTGATTGCCTTAATGTTAAGGTTATGATTGTCACTGAAATTGGTTATGATTCTGCTTCTGATTCTAAAACTGAACCTACTCCATGTGATGATAATAACACCAAAAATGAATCTAATTCTGATGAGCAATATCCTGGTGAAGGTGAATTTTCTTTGGTTGTTACTTCATGTTTATCAATACCTATTAAAGAAGACAACCAATCTCAACGTTGCAATTTGTTTAAGAATAGTGCTAAAGTAAAAGATACCAATGTCAAAATGATCATTGATAGTAGCTCATGCTAAAACCTTGCTAGTGTTGAAATGTGTGAAAAACATAATATGAAATTGCTTAAACATCCTGATCCATATTGTATGCAATGGTTTCGTGAGGGAAGCAAAGTTAAAATTTAGCACCGTGTGGAAGTTTCTTTCAAGGTTAACAATATGAGGATACTGTTTTATGCGATATTGTGCCTATGATGGTATGTCATTTACTATTGGGCCGTCCATGCTTGTTTGATCGCAATGTACAACATGATGGCCGAGCAAATACTTATAGCTTTAAATGGGAAGGTAAGAACAGGGTTTTACTACCGCTTACTCCTTCTCAAATACAAGTAGCTGAACAAAAACGCCAGGAGAAATCATAGCTTGTTGTTCAGCAAGGTAAGTCAAAGGTAAGCCCTGAAAAGGTTTTGATTGCAATGAAAACATATCTGAAAGAGGTGAGCAATGATCCTAGTGTTATGCACATTGTTTTTGTTTATTAGGACACTAAGGTTATGCTTACAAGTAATGATCTAAACACTTTATCTAGTGTTATCCAGTCATTGTTGCAGGCATACGACGACATTTTTCCTGAGGAGGTGCCACCCGGACTTCCACCACCTCATGGGATTGAGCACTAGATTGACTTCATGCCGGGTGCCTTGTTACCAAATTGACCACCGTACCGCACCAATCCAACCAAAACCAAGGAAATACATTGGCAAGTGCAAGAGATTTTGGATAAAGGGTATGTATACGGAAGCCTTTCTCCTTGCGTTGTCCCTATTATTCTTGTTCCTAAGAAAGACGGTAGGTGAAGAATGTATGTTGATTGTTGTAGTATTAATAATATCACCATTAGATATCATCACCCTATACCTAGGCTTGATGATATGCTAGATGAGCTTAGTAGAGCATACATTTTCTCCAAAATTGATCTAAAAAGTGGATACTACCAGATTCATATGAAACCAGGAGATGAATAGAAAATTGCTTTTAAAACAAAGTTTGGATTGTATGAATGATTGGTCATGCCTTTTGGTTTAACTAGTGCACCCAGTACCTTCATGCGCTTGATGAATCATGTTTTGAGAGCTTTCATTGGTTGCTTTGTGCCAGTTTATTTTGATGATATTTTGATATATAGCAAAACCATGGCTGAACACTTAGATCATTTGAAGTAAGCGCTTGATGTGCTTATAACTGAGAAGCTATTCGCTAACTTTGCTAAATGCACATTTTGCACTGATAAGTAGTGTTCCTTGGGTTTGTTGTTTCTAAACATGGAATTGAAATTGATGAATCTAAAATTGATGTAATTAAGAATTGGCCTATTCCTATTAATGTGAGTCAAGTACATAGTTTCCATGGTCTTGCTGGCTTTTATCGTCGATTTGTGAGAGATTTTAGTACTATTGTTGTGCTGTTAAATGAATTGACAAAAAAGGGAATGCCTTTTGTGTGGGGGACGGCACAACAGGGAGCTTTTGATACTCTAAAAACAAAGCTCACAGAAGCATCACTGCTAGCTCTACTTGATTTCACTAAAACTTTTCAGATTGAATACGATGTCTGTGGAATAGGTATTGGTGGTGTTCTTATACAAGAAGGTAAGCCAGTTGCTTATTTTTTCTGAAAAATTGAATGGAGCTCAGCTAAATTGTCCTGTTTATGATAAGGAGCTCTATGCACTGGTACATGTCCTTAAAACTTGGCAACATTACTTATGACCTAATGTTTCTGTTATACATTCTGACCATAAATCTCTCTAGTACTTGAAAGGCCAATCTAAGTTGAACCATTGACATGCTAAGTGAATGGAATTCATAGAAACTTTCTCATATGTTGTGAAGTATAAGAAGGGCAAAGATATCATTATTACTGATGCTATATCTCGAAAGAGCATTCTTTTAACTCAGTTAGATAATAAGGTGCATAGTTTAGAGAGTTTGAAAGAGTTATATGCTGTTGATTGTGATTTTGCTGAACTCTTTGCTCGCAGTTCACATGGGAAAGGATGGGATAAATTTCATGTTTATGATGAGTTCTTGTTTCGCGCTAACAAACTTTGCATTCCAGATTCGTCCGTTCGTTTATTTTTGTGCAGGAATCACATTGCGAAGGATTGATGGGACATTTTGGGCATGAGAAGATGTTGAGCATGCTGGTCAATCACTTCTACTGGCCGAGGATGAGACGTGACATTGAATGGTATGTACAATGGTGTATGACATGTCACAAAGCTAAATCGAAGCTAAATCTATATGGTTTGTATACTCCTCTTCCAGTTCCTACAATTTCTTGGGAAGACATTAGTATGGATTTTATTTTTGGATTGCCTCAAACTAAGAGGGGGAGGGATTCGATATTTGTTGTTATGGATAGATTCTAAAAAATAGCGCATTTTATTCCCTGTCATAAGAGCGACGATGCGTCGAATGTAGCTGACTTGTTTTTCAGGGAGATAATGCGTTTGCATGGTATTCCAAAGACTATTGTTCCTGATCGTGATGTCAAGTTCATGAGTTACTTTTGGAAGACATTGTGGGCTAAGCTTGACATGAAGTTGTTGTTCTCCACAACATGTAATCCATAAACTGATGGGAAAACTGAAGTGTGAATCATACTCTTGGAACAATGCTGCGAACCATGATAAAGAAGAATTTGAATGAGTGGGAAGATTGTTTATCACATGTTTAGTTTGCATACAATAGGCGGTACACTCTACAACTCAACCCTCTCTATTTGGAGTTGTTTATGGTTTTCAGCCGCATACACCATTGGGTTTTTTGCCACTATCTTTTATTGAAAGAGTTAATATTGGTGCTTCTAAACACGCTGATTTTGTCGAACATATCCATCTGAAAACTTAGGAAGAAATAGAGAAAATGACACGTCATATTGCTGAAAAATGAAATCAAAATAGAAAACAAATTATCTTTGAACCTAGTGATCTTGTTTGATTACATCTTTGCAAAGATAGATTTCCTGAGAAAAGAAAGTCTAAGTTGATGAATTGTGAAGATGGTCCGTCCATTCAAAGTGCTTGAAAGAACAAATGATAATGCTTACAAGTTAGAACTACTAGATGATGATTACGGTGTTAGTGATACATTTAATGTTGTAGATTTGTCGCCTTTCTTTGGTTCTACTAACCCTGCAGAGTCGAGGTCAACTCCTTTTCAACAGGGTAAGGATGATGAGGACATCACTATGATTAAGGCTTCATGTACACCATCATTACTTCCATCATCAGATTCAAGCAACAATGACAATGATAAGACTAGTGTTGGTCCTACAGCTGAACCTCTACCACAATTGTACAAGGGACCAATCACTCGAATTAGAGCAAGGAAACTCACTAAACAGGTGAATCTGATCATAAGTTCCTTTGATTTCACTACTAAAGACATCTTGCTACCTAGTGCTTCCACTTTGTGTATTCTTAGGTTATTAGGTGAGCAATAACTTAGTGCTACCAAGTGGGAGGTGAGGGAGGTCTAGGACCAAGAATAATTGACTAGTGGGGTGAATAGGAGGTTCTTAAAATTCTTGCCTCCTAAAAATAATCACCACAATTTAGTCTAGCAAGATTTTAAAGCAATTCAAACCTACACAATACTAGTATGTCTAAGGCACACAAGCACAAGTCACTACAAGTATATCTCTGGCACAAATAAATATGACAATCTCAATAATCACAATATGCAAGAAATACAAGGGAGGAATGAAGAGACAAAAAATAACCAATTAACACACGATGTTTTACCGTGGTGTTCGAAAACTTACCGGTTTCCCTAATCCACGTTGAGAAAAGCCTAAACGACTTGGACCGGCTCCACGAATTAAGCCTCAACTCCTCAATCCACTAGTGGTTGTCCTTCTTCCGCTTCGAAGATGGTGGATACCAAACCACTCACAAGTCAGCATCAGGCTTCTTCACAACCTTTTTGAAGAAGTCACTGTGCAAACTCCCACTAAGCTATCTAGGTGCCGGCAAGTACTAAGAGTAATAAATCACAGCTTTATTTGATGGTGATCAAGTGCCAAAAGGATCAATCTAAGATGTATGCACTTGATTTTGACTCAAACCACCTCAAATGAATGCACAATGTGAAATTGAGGTGTGGAGCGAATGCACAATGCTCAAGAATGTTCAATGGAGTCTCTTACATCTGTCCTTGAGCAGGTAGGGGAGTATTTATACCCCCACCAACCAAAACTAGCCATTACAGGGCAATCCCTGAAAAATCAGGGCAAGCAAAAGTACCGTCGTTCATCGGCTGGTACTACCGCACCTGTTCTGACACAATAGTAACTAGCCATTGAAAATTTGTGTGGTACTACCGTCGTTGTAATCATAGTATTTCTGATATTTAGAAGTTCCAAAATTTTGGTGTGGCGATTTCATTTGCTTTGAGGGCAAACGTTGGCACTCACTAAAAAAACGTATCGCTTGGATTTTCGGAGCTTCGTGATCCAGAAGTACCATTCAAGGGTTGCGGTACTAACGCTGCGGTAGTTCCACCATTAAACTCTAGTACTTCCATTTTCTGGAGAGACAAAGTGTTTCCATGGGTGCTCTCTGGAAAAAACGTACTGCTCATTTTGTCGGAACTTTTGAAAAGCAGAAGTACTGTCGTTTACACTCCGGTACTTTTGATTATCCAGACAGAGCACATATTGGCTATCAATTTTAATTTTAAATGAATGCATGATCCTAAATTGATCCAAATGGTACAATAATATGCAATCAAGTTATTAGCCGTGATCTCTCTTAATAGTATGGCATTTATCCTATAATCGGATCTTCCACTCTTTCTCCTAAGATTGATAAAAAAACAAAAGGGATCCTATTCTGCTTATACATTTATTTTGAGCCACATTGATCTTCATGTTGACCCTTGGCATGCATCTCACAATCATTATAGGGATTAAACCTTTTAAACACTCAGTAAACATGTTAGCCCCATATTCACATAATGTCATTAATTGCCAAAACCAATTTTTGGGGCCTAAATGCTTTCAGGAGACCAGCACACCAAGAGAAGGTCCAAAATAAGGAGACGATTTCACTTATATCAAGGAAAAAGCCACCAAGATGCTAGAATCAAGTTTTCAAACTTCGAATTGAATATTGGAGAAGACTACGCTTTGGAAGCTCGATTATGTCCAGTCTTCACTTCTAAGTCCGTTTGAGTTTTTCACCAAGTTCTATGTGTCATGGGCTAGTTTTTATCTATAATAAGACATATTAAGGGTGTTTTGGGCTTTAGTATTCATTTTGGTTTAGTTTTGAGGTGATGGAGATGTTGAAGCTTCAAATGAGCTGAAAAGAAATACATGGGCCGTAAGGGAAGTTGGGCTGTTGTTAAGGGAGTAGTGTGCCACCCTCATGGGCAAGCCACCATGTGGGGCCCACCTCATGGGTGCACAAACCAAGGCAACCAGCCAACCACTTCTTATTGCTTTCAGTTTAAATTAGGAATTAAAATCAGATTCGAGTTGTTTTCCTTCTGTGAGTTCGGCAAGGCTTATACGAGGATATAAAGCCTTGGCCACCGTCCCCTGTAACCCTCGAACGTTAATTTTGAGTCAGAACAATTTCTTGCTATTTGGTTTATGCTGTGCGCTGCCATGAGTTGGGAAGTCAACTAGTTAGCATTCCACCAAATTACCGGTTACCAATGTTCTTTTTGTTCCTCACAAACCAGCAAGTCGTCCTTCTTGGTGTGGTGAGAAGACATAGATCTAGAGCATGTTGCTAGTTGAATTCTAGTACATGGGAGTCTGTAATCAAGACAAACAATCATTGCTTCTGTTCATCAGAATTCATGGGGTTTCAGGTTAGCCACATATTTACCTTTGAAGAGAGATCCTACGTCGTGAAGATCGGGCACCTACATATCACTTTACATCATGTTTTGATATAAAATTATTTGAAATGAATGTCAAAAGTGCATTTCTTAATTGTAGAATAGCCAAAATTGTGTTTGTTAAGCAAACCCCTGGTTTTGAGGATCCTAAGAAAGCAAACAACGTGTATGAACACTTCGAGATGCTATATGGTCTCAACAACTCCTAGAGCATGGTATGAGTGCCTTCGAGATTTTCTACTCTCAAAAGGATTCAAAATTTGGACGGTTAACACAACCTTGTTCACTAAAGTTATAGATGATGATTTCTTTATTTGTCAAAAATATGTTGATGATATTATTTTTAGGTCTACTACCAAGATTTTTGCAAAGAATTTGGTGAGATGATGTCTTGAAAATTTAAGATGTCCATAATTAAAGAACTTAGCTATGTCCTTGGACTCCAATCAAGCAACTCAAGGGTGGGACGTTCGTGAGCCAAACTAAGTACGTGAAAGACTTACTCAAGAGATTTGGCATAGAAAACACTAAACCCATCAAGACTCCCATGGCTACTAATGGTCACCGCGATCTTAATGCGGGAGGTAAACTGGTTTATTTAAAATTTTATAGATCTATAATTGATAGTTTGCTTTATCTTACCACATCTAGGTCCGATATTATGTTTAGTATTTGCATGTATGCACGTTTTCAAGCTTTACCGAAAGAGTGCCATTTAGTGGCTGTTAAAAGAATTCTTAGATATTCAAAGCATTTCTCTAGCATCAGCCTATGGTATTCCAAATGTGCTAAATTTGCTTTAATGGGATAATCAAATTCTGACTATGTGGGTTGCAAAGTAGATAGAAAAAGCACCACGAGTAGTTATCCACTTTTAGGTAGATCTTTAATTTCATGGTCATCCAAGAAAAAAGACTTCATTGCCCTATCCTTCGCCAAAGCGGAGTATGTTTTCGCAGGTAGTTGTTGTGCTCAATTACTATGGATGAGGCAAATATTGATGGATTATAGAATTGAATTTAAAAGTATGTCTCTCTTATGTGATAATGATAGTGCTATGAAGATAGCTAATAACCCGGTCCAATATTCTGGAACCAAGCATGTAGATATCTGTCATCATTTCTTAAGAGATCATGTGAGCAAAGGTGACATCATTATTAGCCACATACAGACTGATAATCAATTAGCTGACATCTTCACCAAACCACTTGATGAGAGATGATTTTGCAAGTTGAAAATAAGTTAAATGTCATAGATCATTCTAATGTTGCTTGATCTCATGCCTCATGTATTTGCTTTCATTTGGATTTTTTTGAGGTTCTTGCGAAGAACTTGTTTTAAAAATCCTTTTCATAATCCAAAAAATCTCTAATTTGATAAGAGCTATGTTATTTGAAGCTTTATTATCTATCTCATACATAATGATCCTGAAAAGTGTTTATTTGAGTGGTATATTAAGGATCATTTGCATCCTTGTCCAGACTATTTTTTCAGGAAAATCGGTACTACCGCGGTACTACCACTCCTCAGGTGCAATATTACCATTCCTAACTGGCAGTCCCAGAATTGGTTATGGTCGACTCCTTATCTTCTCCCCATTTAGCCAAATCGATCTAACCAGCCACTTCCCTCAAAAACCACCAAAGTCACTTCCCTTCTCTCTTCTCTCTCACTCTCGTCAAATCCAATCCCAAAATCTCCAAAGATCTTGAAGCTTTCGTCAATCTCATGTCAAAATCAACTTGTTGGCATTGCATCTCCTCTATTCCACTAGGGAAACCCTGCTGGAATCATTTCTTTCATCTTTTCTTTGGTATCTACTTCAATTTCTTGGGTTTGAGCAGAATGTGCATGAATAGTATTTGGTGACCTTTAATGTCTTTTTCATTATTCAATCCATGCCAAATACAAGTTAAAATCAAATTTGATCAAATGACTTAAGAGAACCCTGTGGGCACATTTCTACCACCCGAAGTAGTGCAGCACTACCGCTATCTGGTAGTATTGGCTTGCCAGCTGTGGTACTACCACCCCTACATAGTCTTTCAAACTTTTCATGTAAAATCACTTAAGTCTTAGTCTTCCCTATTGTAATCATCTATTCCTTAATCCAGTAACCATGGTAAGGATGAAGAGCTCTGTGCGCAAAAATGCTTCTCCTAAAGGAGAACCGATGGATCGTTATGATCCTCAAGCGGTTCCTTTATCCTCTTGCTGCAAGGTAGCCACTCCAAAATCCACATTAAAAAGAGCAGTCCTAGTCCCTCGAGAGGATAGCGACTTGGAGATAGATTCTTTCATGCAAGCAATGGGGGCTTGAGACAAAGGGTAGTCATAAGGCAAGTTCAAGAAAGTGAGGAGAAATTTGTGCAAAGTGGGGGAAGAAGAAGATGATGAGGAAGATGTGAGCTTTGCACAGGGTGATAACGAGGATGATGTTGATGTGACAGAGGTCGAAGGGCCAAGTATCAACCTCATGCAAATCACTAGTGACAAATATGCTCTACTCTATCATCCAAACCAGTTTGAGAAGCCAGCAAGCTCTACGGATACAAGATTTCACACTAAATTCCAACAAGAGGTGTTTGCCCAAATCTACAACCATCATAAGTAATTTGCGGACCGCAAGTACAAAGATTGAAGGAACTTGAACAACCTTGATTGCTTTGCTGGTGCATATAGTCTATTCTATGTAGCAAGACTACAAGATATAGTGGCTTTAAAATGCGACTATCAAGAGGACATGATCCGACAGTTTTATGCCATAGTTTTTCCTATGACTTCAACTATATGGTATGGATGACCGGAAATGAAAGGGTTGAAGCTTCAAAAGCAGATTTTGAGCAAGCACTTAGGACCTACTCAAGCTAATATGAGAAGGTCTACTCCCGTGGTGCACTTCAAACACAAGCTTGGTGTGAGTTCTATGATGCAAATATGAGGTACACACCCAGAAAGCTAGCTGGACTCCTTCCTCTCCTAAGTTTGATCAACCGAGTTATCAATCACACATTCTTTCCAAGAGTAGCAATTTTGATCATGCAAGATAAGAAATTTGATGCAGTGGATTTAATCATTATAGAGATTGCATCATCAAAGAATAATAGGGTGAAGCATACACACCTTAAATCATAGCCCTCATCATGAGGAAGGCTCACTTCTGTGGGGCAAGGCCGGTGGTGCACAAGCCCTACAAGCCTCGGGAAGGGCCTCTAGTGCCAACTGCAGCCCCTCCTCATGCTCAAGTTGAAGAAGAGCATGTTCAAGAGTAAGAGCACCCTCCTCAACAAGCCCAAGAACAAGCTCAACATTGGATCCCGTTCTCCAAGCTCTAAGTCAAATCAATTCTACACTCATGGAGATTCAAGATACTCAGTTTGAGATTAACTATCAGCTAGTGGCTTTGACTCAGCGCGTGAGTGCATTTGAGCCTCCCTCTTTGATGACCTCACCTATCATCATCACAACTATCATGATCCATCCCCTAACTAATGGATTTTTGGTACTTGATGCCAAAGAGGAGAGATAAAGGGAGAGAAAGGAGATGATCAAGGGAGAGATGAAGAAGATGAAGTCAAGTAAAGATGTTATCAAGATTGATGAAGTCATCCACCACCTCAGATTTGGTTGCGAAGAATGGTGAGGTTGTCGGTGGCGAGGTCAGCGACTATGCGAGCTTGGGCAGCGACAAATCTGATGAGATCAGGCTCAGCTTGAATCTGGGACGTGCACATTAGATTCCTGGGGCTCTAGAAATGCTGGCTGGAGTAGCACTCGAGGACCAATGGTCATCAGAGTGGCACTAGCAATGGTGGTGGCCATGGCGATGCTTGGCTCCACAGAGCGGCATAGCAATGAGGGTTCCTCTATCAAGGCGAGGTGTGCACAAGATAGAACGCGTCGAGGCAGAGGAAATGACAATGTTGATAGTGACAAAGGTTCACCAGTGATGGTAGGATCATCTAACAAAGGCAGTAGCAGTAGAACGGCTTCAAGCTTCGAATTCGACGAGATGGCAGTGGCATTGAGCTGCTAGGGTTAGTGTTTTGGTTGCGATTGCCGAGGCGAGGCTTGTGGCATGAACGTCGAGGCTTTAAAGGGCTCACAGATGTGCGACGTAAGAAACAAAATCAGTTGTGTCACAAAATCCAGCTCGAGCACGCCAAGGAAGTGGGGCCACATGTCAAAGGTAGTGGCATGGGTGAGGATGTCTGGTGGACACGCGTGCAACACATGGGCGGAGTGGAATGGGCTACACTGGGCTAGACCAGAGGAGAGAGGGGGGGAATGGGTTGAGGCAGATTCGGCCCACAAAGGTTTTTCGAATTTTAAATTAGCTTTTCCTTTTTATAAATTCCAGGAAATTCAAATCAACCAAAATAATTAGCAAACAAGCTTGGAAAATTTTGAGCAAATTCTGGAATATACTTTGAAACTTTTGGAACTTAAATAAAATGTTTTAGAATTTATTTTCTAACTAGATTAATCAAATCATTTCATTTTACATTATAAAAATTCTAATTAAGCTTGAATTAATTTGAGAAAATTATAGAAGAATTCAAAATGCTATTTTAATATGAAAACTTTTGAAAATCCTGAAAATTGGATTGTTACAGAGCTCCGGTGGGTCTCCCCGGTGAGGTGTTGCATGGACGATGGTGCGAGAAGGAAGTGATGACGGCGGCCATGGGTGAATGAATTAGGGTAGGGAGAGAGAGGATAGGGTTGGAGATGGAGAGGAAGGTTGGTTAAGATCTTGATGGATAGATATGGAGATTAGGACCTACATCGGATGACCTAAAATTTAGCGAAATTTTTGAAGAAATTAGTTGAATGACGTATAGATAGTCGCATATACATAGTCATATTGGAAAACCTTGATCACCTCTACTGCTCCATGCAATGAGAGGCAACTAGCACACTACACATTCCATAAAGAGAAAATCCACTTCATGCCACTGAATAAGTCTTGCTTCCACTATTTTGACAATGAATAAGTCCATATTCTCTCCATGCCACGGATTTCATTTTTTTCTTTACTCTGTGCCATCACCATCATCACATGCTGTTAGATTGTGGCATTTCTTTGGAAATATCTATAATGCCCCACTCTCCACACCCTGCTCCACGCCATTATCCCCTCTACCATTTTTCCCGTACATCATTTGTTCATTCTCTCTGTGTAAAGGATATCTTGTAGCCCTTATTTACATACCACATCATTAGCAGGCAGCTACCCATGGGTCCTGATCTTCTAGAGCAAGTGGACTCTCATTTTTAACTCTTCTCAAGCAATTTGGCCTAAGATATGGGTGGCACACCAGGGGATAAGCACATCTTATGGTCAATACGAGTAGAAGTAACCACACAATCACATGAGATTCCCAAACACATTATGAAAAGAGATATCAAGCATTAGTCTAACATCATAAAGACTCTCCAAACTGTTCTAAATAGATTGTGAAAAGTGATAGTTAATCACAAAGTGCAAGACATAATTTACATGTTGTTTTTCATGTTCTTAGTCAATAAGCCTCTTCCAGGTATGTGTTGTAATGGTTTGCATTACTGGGACAATGGTCGAAGAGGGAGCATGCATTGGTGGGAGAATGGTTAAGGAGGGAGCACTGGCCTGGTTTGTAGCACTATGGGACCCAGAGCTACAATTTGGAATTGGAAGTAAGTCAATGAGTTTTGTGAATGTTGGTAGAATATATTCTCATTAAATTTGTACCTCAATGATGCACACTCAGGCAATGATGATTGAGAATTCTCGTTGGAATTCGTCCTCTCTTTTTTTTTTTGAGTTAGTAGCCAAAGGAAATTAGATGATGCAATATAGTAATATTTGTAGCAAATGAATAATGCAACAAAATTTTACCTCGGTGGGCCTAAAAGTGCTTGATTTGATGATGCAGTACGTGCATCAATTCTTTTAGTATGGATATAACTTGAAGAGCTTATTGTTTTCTTCTACTTTGCCTACATGTTTAATGTATCGTTAAGTCTATATGTTCATGCAATTTTAATGGAAGCAATTGCAAAGTTCACAAGCGACTACTTTTGCTTTGCCACCAAAGCATAGGCTTCCTTAGCTTTTGGATCAGCCTCTTCGCAATTTTGCCACCTATGAGCATACCCTTTGCAAATTGGACACTGGTGCTACCCTTCTTGGCCCCAGTGCCCTTATGAAAAGCCTTGTACCTCTTATTCTTGGGCTTTCCTGCAACCCTCTTAAATATAGGTGGGTACAAAAAGAAACCATGGTTTTTGTTTGGCCATACATGTTTGTAAGGGCTAGCATAAGTTGAGCATAGGTTGTAATGAACTTGGCCACACTGAAATAATCATCAACATAACTCTCTACAAAGTGAGGTGATGAAGCACAAGGCATGTGTGCAGGGCTTTCCAGATACTTGCCATTCCCTGCATGTGCATGTCCTGTTGGCTAGGTCAACAAACTGCCTCATGGCACCTGGTGCTCTATTAGTCACTTCGGCTAGAGTGGGATCATTTCTTTCAAAGTCCATGTTCAATCCCCTGCTTTTTATAGACAGCTTCTTCATAACACTTGGTAGTATGATCTGCCCTTGCAACTTAGATGCAATCTTTCTTCTCTTGTCAAACTTTCCTATTATCTTCCTTCTAATCCTATCGAACAATTCATATAACATTAGACCCTTGTGCTTGTTGATCTAGTTGTTGAAGCTCTCAGTTAGGTTATTTGTGACATACTCTACCTTTGGTAAATTTAAAAACTTACTCATGTACACCCACTTGCTCATACTGTTCAAAGGGATTGGCTAGGTAATCCTTTTCTTCCTCATCTACCGGTTGAGTGCTACTGATTGGTTGACTAGGATCTGCCTGATAGGGGATTGGACGTGAAGGAGTACACAACACATCAACGCTACACACATCAGTTCTTGAAAACACTATGATGGTAACTTCACCTCTTTTACTACTCTGAAAACACCCAAACATCGTCGCGAGTTGTTGGTCTATTTTCACAAAAACAATTTCTCTGCTATGACTATCCAAGTAATGTATAGTCATAGATTCATCAGCACCCCATGGGTACTTCTCCCTAATAGAATCCATGAAATCTTTGAAGTTCGTCATGTCAGAGTTGACCGCCCAATTCACAACAAAACCCCTTGAGAACTCCTTCCTACTCATCTCATGAATAAATCCGATTTTAGTCCATCCTATGGATGGATGCAGACATTATCAAGAAACTAGTGCCCATCCTAACTACACGACGTGAAGGAAGAATAAGAAGATCCAATCTAAAAATACGTACCCATCTGATATCCTTGATGTCAGCAAGGAGCACAAGCTTGCCAGGAGGGGGCACCATGACAAACTACACTCCGCCACTGCCGACGGGTTAGGAGAGGGGATGGCAGGGGAGGGATAGATGAGATCTTGGGATATATGGGAGAGGAGAGGGGATACACTCTGGATGGAACGCCACTCTAAGGCCGCTGCCGCTGGGTCGAAAGGGGAGGGGAGGGATAGATAGGAGAGGGGAGGGGATAACTGTGTGGAGCGCAGGGCATTTCGGATATTTCTGAAGAAATGCCATAGTCTAATAGCATGTGATGGACGATAATGGCACAAAGTGAAGAAAAAATGAAAGTTGGTGATATAGAGAGAATATGGACTTATTCACTAGTGGATTTTCTCTTGGATAAATTGTAATTAATCCTGAGACGGACTAGCTTAGTGCCTCATTTACAGCCCAAAGCTAGTACACAATAGCACTCATTTCGATGTATTTTTCCTCCAAATAAAAAGTCCGACTTACCCCCTAACTTTGGTGCTCTAGCTACTTACCGAGTTACTCCAAAATACAAAACTAGGTATAGTGTTTAAATAAGATCAAGTAACCCATGAGAGGGGTGCTCATTTGATCTTATGCTTTCAGTTTTTGAGTTTATTTGGTATTTAGCACTATTTGAGGCTTTTTTTCACTGTAGTTGCTACAAGCTTTTTCGGCGTAATTAAATTTAAAAAATTAAAAATAAAAAAGGTTCTCTTATCACGAACAATGTAAAGGAATACCGAAAACATAGATAGATAAAAATAAAAAAAACCAAAAGTCAGAAAAAAAATAAAATTAAAAAGTTAGAATCTAAAAGCCAAAAGTATAAACAATTGAGCAAGTCGGCGAACGATGAGTTCTCAAAATTGACAAGTTTCCGGCTCTCTCTGTCTCGCGACTTCGGCGGTGGTGTTATTCACAAGTTTAGAGGGTGTTTGGGACTGCTTCACAAACTCTGCTCCACGAATTCTACCGTGGAGCAGCTCCACAAAAAACCTAGAGTTTGTGGAGCACCCCTTTAGGTGCTCTCACAACTCCACCTTTTTTTCCTCGAACAGTGTGCGTGGAGCTGAACCTGTTTGGCTAAAAAATATAGAGCGGAGCTGAAAAACGTGGAGTGAAGCAGTCCCAAACACTCATCTTAACTGATTAGTTCAACAGGGGTATTCTCGACTTACTCCTTCCATCAAACTACGTGCGGAGTGCCGCGTGGTGGTCGATCCCATTGCTGCATCGCAGCGTCTCTCTCATCACAAACCCCAACGGCTACTTGCCCTTCTCCCTCCACACCCTTCCCCTCCTCTCATGGCGGCCGCCTCCGCGGCGCCGCCGCTTCCCGACATGGCCGCCACCTCCACCTCCGGCTCCGACCCGCCGCCACCGCCTCGGCGCCCGCTCCCCTCCACCGCGCGCCGCCCACGCCGCCGCACCCGCGAGGTCAGCTCCCGCTACCTCTCCACGCCCCTCCCGGCCCCCTCCCCCTCCCCTCGCCTATCCTCCTCCTCCTCCTCGTGCTCCTCCTCCACGCTGTCCCCGCGCACCCACCACTGCCCACCCACCCCCTTCGCCAACGAGAACAACCCGCCGGCCCTCTCCTACGCGGCGGCTTCCCCGAAGCGCGCCGTCGTGAAGCTGTTCGACGAAATGCCCGCCTCGACACACCTGCCGCGCCCGCCCACCCCCTTCACCTTCGCAGCCGGCGTCTCCAGCGCCGCCACGCCCAGGATCCACCGCTCGTCCAGAGCTTACGCCCTCGCGTCACCGGCGGCGCACCGCAGGGGCTACTACCCACGCCCACCGACGCCGGCGCGCACGAGCTCTGGCTTCTCTGATGCTTCGTCGGAGACCTCGTCCACGATCATTGACTTCTCCGAAGGTGTTGGCATCGGGGACGTGGCCACCGTTTCCACGCCCTGCGAGTGCCCGATCATGGGCCCGGCGACCTGCCGTGGGCGTGCCCTTTGCTTCGAGCTCCAGTCGTCGCTTCCGGAGACAGCAGGGTCTTGGCGGGCTTCGAATCCGCTGTGCTTCCGGTCGCTCAAGTCGGCGCTGTCGAATTGCCAGGGTGCGGTGGGGAAGGTTGCTTTGGCGAGGCCGCCACATCCACCAGGGTTGAAAGCGATAGAGGTGAATAAGGTGGGGGCAGTGGTGGGAGGGATGAGGTCTTCGGGGAGGCAGAAGGATGCACACCAGCTTCGGATGATGGACAATTGCTACCTGCTGTACAGGTTCTTCAATGCCCAGGCGGAGAGGGCTGCGAAGGCCAAGAATGCTGCAGCTGATGTGAGTATTGCTTCAAATATAGTTCTTTCTTCATTGGTGCTTTTTGACTTGTGAGGGGAAGTATGACTTGGTTTTCGGTTTTTGCTGGGTGTACAGAAATCACTTTATGGGCTGTCGGAGAGGATTGCTGGTCTGCGGGAATCTGTCGCAGAGAAGAAGGCGGAATTGGAGCGTCTTAAGAAGGTGGAAAGGGTGCATTCTATTGCTGGTGCTCAGGTAAGGCAAAGTTGTGTCCTTCTGCTTCCTTGAAATACGGATGCATTTCAAGTCACCCTACTATGCATAAGAACTTTTTTTTGGCAAAGTGAGTTATGGAATTGGAGTGGCAAACAAATCATTAATGGATGAATGAAGTTCCTGCTTGTACAAAGAGTTTCTTATTTTTGGTACAATTCGTATGTGAAGAGATCAAAAGAATTAAATGATAGGTGTATCCAACATTCTAAATGCACAAGCTGATCTGAAAGGTTATGTGATTACCTTTTGTTTTCAAGAATAACGGGGTTGGTTGCACACGTGTCATGGACTTGGACATAGGTTTTTAGTCCATCCTTGGCCCTAAATATGATCCTAAATTATTCATTGATCCCTAGGGATAACTATGTTTGCTTTGCTTAATCATGCTTCCTCAAGTATAGCATGGAACACCATTTTTTTCACCAAATGCAACCATTGTCAACTCTAGTTGAATAAAACCACCATTTAAAATATTTTCATGGTTGTCCATGTACTATGCTCATTGTTTGTAAAACTTTTGGCTATCTTTTGGTACACTTCTTGACCTCTAGTTTTTTGGCACAACTGTTACTCTCAATCAGGGGCGGATCCAGCGGTGGGGGCTCGAGCCCCTACCGCTACCGGACCCTTGGAGCCCCCCCTAAATTTTTAGCCATGGATGTATATTGTAGAAGGGGCTGAGGTCGAGTGAAGGTACTTCAGCCCCTCCAAAAATTTTTCCTGGATCCGCCACTGCTCTCAATGATTTCATCATGATGGTCCTCAAATAAAAATGTGTTATGAACCTTAGTTCGTAGGGGGTAAACACTGTCGAGAGGATGGTTAGGCGGCGTCGACGTAGAGAGAGAGACTATAAATGATGATGATTTTGTTATTTCTTACTTGGTTCCAATAGTATACGACATCCTCCTTTATATAGATAGGCTCCCCCTAACAAATAGAAGCTAATCTTAATCATATCTCTAATAAATAGAAACTAATATCATATCTTTAATAGATAGAAACTAATATCTAACTTAGTAATAATAAACCGACTGGGCCCAGAATCCCGGCCCACACCCATAACATTGCATCCCTCTCGGACTTGCAGCTCGTCCTTGAGCTGCTAGGCGGTGGTCATTGTTGCAGTCCCAGGCGATCCTTGTTGATGACAAGGCTTGTGCCTAACTTATTTTGTTGCACCATCTTATTGACTGGGTCGCCACGCTTCCATCTGATCCAGCCTGACACCAGCTTTGTGATGAATTCCTGGTATATAGCTGAGTGATTGGGTCGCGACTCTCCCCCTTGACCGCCTCCTCCAGCTTCACATTGTCCAGTAGCAGCATGGCGGCGCGAGGGAAGTAGCAAAAGAAATGATCCCCGACGTGCTTTCTGATGGTGGGGAGGTTGGCGTCGTCGTGGCATATGTTGGTCTGGTAGTATTCGACGACGGCAAGGCCCTGCACTGCGAAGTGGTCCTCGACGACGGTGAGCATGAACTCCAGCATGGGGAGCAGTGGAAGGTGGTGCGGATGGTGGGACAACGGCACCGTGTCGACGACAGAGATGATGGCGGAGGAGGCCGCGTCGAGGAGGCCCCTAGAGGCGGGAGCGGGAGCGACGTAGGAGTCGCCGGAGTAGTCGAGGCAGCTCCAATTGGCGGCGGCGGACGGGCCGCCTCTGAGCAGCGCCTAGCAGTGGCACACCTTCTCCTGGTCAGAGGAGAAGCGGCGGGAGCGGCGGTGGTGCGCAGGAGCTCATCCGGTGGCATGGTCGTCGGGATCTAGTAGTGGAAGATGATGCGGTTGCGGTTCAGGAGAAAGACCCCTTTCTCCTCCTCGACGGCGAACGGGTCGCCTTCGAGTAGCGCCTGGCAGCGGATGAAGTCATCTTAGCGTATGATGCCATCGGGGATGACGTCGACCTTGCGGATCCACTCGTCGAACTTGTGCGGCTTGAGCTTCTCCCTGATGGAGGTGAGGACGTGGTGGAGGTGGCGATGGAGACGGTCCCAGAGGCGTCCTTGTCGAGGACGCGGAAGGCGTCGTGGAGCAGGCAGTCGAAGGGCTCTAGGCGGAGGTGGGCGCGCATGAGTTTAAGGAAGCGTAGGAAGTCGAAGGACGTGGTGAGCTTCTCCTGCTCAGCAATGTCGCAAAGGTTGCCCCCTTGGGAGCGAATGAGGATGTTGAGCTCGGAGGGCGCGATGCGGCCATCGCTGTCGATGTCAAAGAGGGAGAAGGCCTCCTGCGTGGAGGCCACCTGCTCCTCGCTCCTTGCCGCCCATCGCCACTGGTGAGGCTAGTCACGTCGGATCGGGGAGGGGTAGATCTCGCAGTGTGTCTGGTTCCTACGCGTTTGGTTTGGAGGGTGGAGGCTAGTGGCGGTGTGGTGGCAGCTGGGGTAGGGAAGGGGGCCAAGATAGCTAAGCCGCCTCTCCAACAGTGTCATCACAGTCACGGGGTGTAGCTTGTAGCCGATGCGTCCACCTTAGAAGATGCCACACCGGTGTCACTTGAAGATGCACTGCTGCCCGTGCCGGATGAAGGAGCAGCAGTAGCAGCGCTATTGCTGTGGCACAACCACCATTGTTCCTGCCTCTTGTGCCGTCGCAGATCAGGCAACAACAACTACTTGTGCCTTCTCCTTTGCTGTCATCATCTTCTTCAACATGTTAACTCGGCAGCAGAAGCCGTGATGAGTGTCTCTGATACTAAATTGTTATGAACCTTAGTTCATAGGAGGTAAACACCACCGAGAGACTGGCTGGGCGGCGTTGACGTAGAGGGAGAGAGAGAGACTATAGATGAGAATGACTTTGCTATTTCTTACTTGGTTCCAATAGCATGCGGCAGCCCCTTTTATATAGATGGGCTCCCTCTATCAGATAGAATCTAATCTCAATCATATCTCTAACAAATTGAAACTAATATAATATCTTTAATAGATAGAAACTAATCTTTAACTTCCTACTAATAAACCGACTGGTCCCAGGACCTAGGCCCATGCCCAGCCGAATTTCCTGCGTAATTGCACGGTTAGATACTACAATGCATATGTTTATATCTAATTATAGAGTTGTACTTCTTATACAATTCTAATAGCTCACATATCTATACCTCTTTCCATTCTTCCTCCGATTAACTTGGTAATTTTTTGCTATTGAGAGTGAACATGGTGGTTTTTTTTTCTATTGTGTTAATATAATAGATTGATGAATTATATATGGAGTGCTAATTGGACATGTTGGATATCGTCAACTGAAAATTAAAGTTAACTAAACTTGTTTAAGTGCTATCATCATGCAATTAAAATTAACATCCAATGCTTTTCTAAATGGCTATCAATTTAAGACTTGCAAATAAATTGTTCAAACTATTGACTGGTGCACAGCATAATTTTGTTGTTTTCCAATCTATCAGGTGACTTATTTGGAACAATGGAATGATCTAGAGGTTAATCATTCAAGCTGTCTTACAAGAGCAGCAACAGCCCTCCATGATGCTTCATCACGACTACCAATCATTGGGAATGTTAGGGTAAGCTTTGTTTGTGAAAATAACATGCCAGGCGTAAATTGCACTAGTTTCTATGTATACCGTGGATCAATTCTTGCATTATTATGTTAAGCATATGTTATCATTTCGATAATGTTTCAGGCTGATATCAGAGAAATCACAGAAGCCCTTGACTGTGCAATGCAAATGCTGAAACCGTTGTCTCCTTGTGTTGAAAATTTCTTACCAAAGGTAAGAGGAAATAAATAGGTTTGATGTAGGCATGATTCCTACTATATTATTTTTGGGTTTGTTAATTCATGAACCTTTATTTTCTTATAAAATAGAATCCCCTCTCTTCACTGCACATATAACCATAAATCAATGAGTTAGAACTGCTATCAGTCCGGTTGCTGCTTCATACCCAAGCAAATCATCAGACCTAGTAATTTAACTTGTAGAACAAACTGTGTGGTCTATGGTCATTTTTTGTTGTAGTTTTTTGCTGTAACTAATTGATAGTCTTGTAATGGAGGTTGGAGAAATTGATGATGCGGCCTCTAACCTCGTCAAAGTGATAAGCAGCGAGAGACTTCTGATCGAAAAGTGTGGGAACCTCTTACATCAAGCACACAATATGCAGGTACGGTGTCACCAAGAAAACAAAGGAACACTTTTGATCTGCATATGTTCACTTTAAATGAATGAATTCTATGTGGTGATACACTTAGCTTTTCCCATGAATCATGACATTGACCATTTCCAATTATGTAGATGAAAGAATACAGCTTGAGGAGCCAGCTGATGCAACTGAAACAAAGGAAAGCATCATAATCATGGAAAGGATATATCAATGATATCACTAATTTCATATCTTCGACGACTGGACCTAATTGTGCACAGAAGTCATAATGCATTCCAGACGATGTACAGTGGCACTTGATCATCTCAATGGAAGACGAAAAAAAAGATTATTGAAGTTATACTTCACTTCAGGCAATGTAAAGGGTTGCCTGATCATCTCAATAGAAGGCCCAACAAAGGGTCAAGCAGATCAAGAATTATTGATTCCATGCGGTATATATGTTCTTTTTGCACAGATTTTGTTTTACTTTTTCGTATTGCAGAAGCATATTCTTGCATAAACGTGGAAAGAACACAGACATTACAAACCTAAAGAGCCCTTCATCCTTTGAAGCGTGTGTGAATTATGTTCACTTCATTTCGTTGGAGGGGGTGAGCCATTTTCAACTATATATTATGCACAAGGACCCTCACATGTGTCCTCGGACAGTTTGACTGTTTGAGCATGAATCGTCAAAAGGGCAGGTTGTGCGATTTAACTCCCAGTTCCTTGCACTTTTATGTGTATTCGTGGTGAAAAGTCTTGTGTTGGCACATGGTGTCTCAAGAAAAGAAACAGGTACATGTTCAGCACTTGGCCCGCCGCAGATCCTCTGTCCGCCAACCTAGGGATCGCTTTCTTCTACCTTACCATTGAGCGATCACGAGTATGCCCTTCCATACACGAGCCTGAAACAAAAAGATCCAATGAATCATCTTGTGCTTCACATTAGTACAAAGAAACATGCAGTGCCAGTAGTGATCACGAGGACCAAAACCATGACATGTTTAGCACTTGCTCGGCTGCCCCATGCCGGTACTTCCCGCGGCGCTCACAGGTCAAGGCGGTAACGGTGGTTCTGGCTGCGTGGACCGTCGCGTGCATGTACCGCTGCGCTAGCTCCTGCCCTGCTGCGTTAACTCCAACACGTCCAGCGGCGTCGGCTTCCCGATCGACCAAGGTGCGCGTCGGGCGGGTTCGCCCCCCGCAGTGGCTGCATCGGCGAGCCCGGAGCAACCGCGCGCACGGAGATCGGCATGGCGCCGGTGCCCGCGGGACGGCACGGGATGCCAGGTTCACGTTCAAGTTCTCCAAACCAGCTGAGGCCATGGCCAAGGCCAACGCTTGGTTCTTTTACCATTACTATGTACGCACCAGGGGCGGAGACAAGGGGGCGGGCAGGGGACTGATCCCCCAATGGTCCACCAGATATATTACTAGGACCTTTTAATTACCCTTAATCACAGTCAATTAGTCAATTAGGCCCCTGTATGCAACCATCCAGAGCTAAGTACATTGCCATTGCTTGCTGATCTAACAAAGGGACTAGTGAGATTAGGTAAAAATTCTATTTATTCCATGGTTGATAGATTACTAAGATTAGTCATAACTCTTCCAGTATCAACAGTGACCATTGAGAGAGTCTTTTTAGTCGTGAAACTTGCCAAGACACGTACTAGGACTAAAATGGGAGATGACTTTTTGCGAAGCTACATGATAGTTTATATTGAAAAGGAATTGTCAGCTAAGGTTAATTCCAATGATATTATCAAATCTTATGATCTAGTTGGTAATCGTCGTGCTAAATTCAAGTTAGTGGAGATGTAACAAATTCAAGTTTGTGGAGATGTAATGAAAGTACCTTTCTTTTGTGTTACTAGACGTATGCTACATTATTTTGCCATATGTGTTATGATTGAATTTATATGACAATATATATGCGTATGTTTAATTATATATGTGTATGTTTAATTTTGCCGACACACGGCGCCCAGGGCCCATGACGCCGGCGCCTTGGCGGGTCGGCCCCCCTCTTGTCTGAATCCTGGTTCCGCCCCTGCCAACGCATGTGAATATGTGATGATTACTATGTACGCACTCAGGTGCTCCGTGCTCCACGCCGGCTGAGGCAATGGCCGAGGGCGACGCGCGTGATGGACTGATGGTCAATCAGCATGTACTCACAGCTCTGCCTACGGTTCGCCGACGAGGGGCCGAGTTGCGCGGTGTCCGTCGTGCCGAAAGGATACTACTACCCGGTGTACCTTGCTCAGCACAAAATTTCTTTATAACATAATTTTTTAAAAAAGGAAAAATGCAAAAATACCAGATTATTTTTGAAAAAGTGTCATGGAAACTACAAATAATGTACTCCCAAAAACATTCCATATTTTTTATGGATTAGTTTACACGGTGGTTAGTTTACTCGGCAGCGAAAGCTTAACGGGTAAGATCAGTTTAAGAATGAGCATTGTAAAATGTTTTCTGTGATCTTGGTCAACATGCCTAACGAAGCGTGCTATACCGGTAACATTACAAGATGGTTATATCATGTGGATAAAGTTGTGCAATCTCTACAGAGTATAAAACTATTCGAATAGCCGTATCTTCGGTCATGGATTGGATTTGCTCGATGACTTCACACTAGTGTTAGATTTTTCCTAAACATTGGTTTAGCTAGAAAGTAAGTTGAATAGGAAGTGAATGATGGTTCACTTATTGTTTATACGTCATTTCCATGAATATGTTTTCAACATAACTCTGTGGTACCCGTTAAGGGTTTGTTTGCTGCTGGGCCTCCCATTAATAATGATATGTCAGCCCGTTAACTACACTAGGCCAAATATAAATGTAGCCGAAAATAAGCCCAACTCAACACAACCTGAATCATGTTCTTTGAAGTAATAGTGCCCATCTACTGCAGCAAATGAACCCAACACAACATTTCATTGCCACTTTCAACTGTGTGAAATAGAAAATAACAGAGGTCAGCCTAATAACTAGATAAAGATTATTTGAGACAAACAAGGTAGGGTTTTAACACATACACAATATTTGAACTACTGCAAGTTGCAACTAATATGAAATGATTTCCAACGGAGAGAACAAAAGAGATCATTTTCAACATGAAAATGGGAGCATGTTAAAGAAAGGCAGCATCAGACCCGCACTTGTAAGTGAAAATTCTAAGAATAGGAGCATATTACAAAAGGCAGAAGACAACACAACTGGCATCGTTGCCCGAGCTGCCTTCCTTTTGACATTCTTTCCGCTGCAAATATATGCATGATGAGTGTAAGCATTAAAACAAGGAGTAGTAGTACATTAAAGAAAGAAACCAACAAAACATGAACTTTCCAACTATGCATACAATACTTCTACCAACAAGCATCATACTTCTGAATTAGCACCTTCAACTGTCCTGAGTTACTTGCTACTGCCCTTGTAGAAACTGTGCCTAGCAATATTTCCAAAAGAAAGAAATTTCTATGATTGGTGAACCCATATATAAACAAATTATAATACCATAATATTCCAAAGTTGACAAAAAAAATGACAAGGCATACTAAGTTCTCAACTCTAAAAATAATATTTAAGATAAACTAAATTTGCACATTAGTTGTGAACTGAAATTTCTACAATGATATGAGCTTTTCTATGTGGTAGCAAAACTTAGACCGAGTGATTTCCCTTATAGTGTCTGATAAACAAATAATGTTCTAAGCTAGAGAACATAGGTTCTTTTGCTTTTTCTCCACCAATGCAACATCAAACTAACTGTTGTAATATTTGCGGTATAAGCATAATTCTTAATTTAATTCCAGCAATAATTATAATAGACCAAGCATGATTAACATGGCACATAAATGACTTAAATAACACACTAACATGTGAATCTTTTAAGCCATTGCAAAGAAAACATATGCTCAACATAGATGCCATATATAAGTTCAAAATTAGCATGTCATCAAGTATACATATGTGTCTACATGCTAATCTCATTGCAGAATTAACAGACATATTAAAATCTAGCATATGTTTAGCACATTGAAGTATATTAAGTGCTCTCAGAAGGCGAGTTGCACAAGATGTAATCTTGGCCATCACCGCCATGACAATGCATAATCTTGATTATATATGACAATTATAGATTAACTCTTGAGCTACAATTGAATCTTGCTATTGACAAGGACTTACAGATTAAAAGTAAACTGACTGGACAGAGCCAAACCTCCCAGAAATCAATCTTCCATTCAAACAGAGTAATCAATTGATTTACAGAGTTCGGCACAGGCCAGATATCAGGAAAACTAGCAGCAGTCCAAATTAACAAGGTTTGGCAGAGGTCAGGAATGACCAAACTAGACCTCACACAGATATTAGAACTAGAACAGCTAGCAGATTTTGATACCAATGAACAATAGCAGATTCAATTGAATGCTCAAAGTAAATCTACCCTCACATTCATATATAGTCTTCAGCAATATGTCATTTCATCACAGAGCTAAAAGCCCGCAGAATTCAATCTTTGCAAATTATCTTCTAACAAGACTCACTGATATAAGAGGTATATCACCGAACTGCAGAAAGAACAAAATACTCACAACAGAGGTGATACTCAAAATCACCTGAGGTAACCGAAATGGGCAAGGCACGCATTCGCGCTGTCCCAGAAAACCAATGACCCCACAAACCGAGCAGGGAGATGGTCACCGGAGATACAATGCCCTTCTCCCCGTCTCAGCCGCAGCCAAGTGAAAGTCGAGGAGTCGAGGTTGGGGTTGCCGCACAAGACCACAAGAGCGTTCCGGCCAAGAACACTCAAATCACAACTCAAATCTCACGGTGATTCTCCCGGTCCAAGCACAGATCAAAACCCTAATCACGGGTCAAGTCCCTCGGCTGCCGGCGGAACACAGAGAACCGGCCAACAGTCCAAAGACTCGAGATCGCCACCGGAGAGTATAGAGAGGAGGGGAAGAGAGCTCACTATATTTTGCCGCTTACCGGAGAGAGGAGAAGCTCGAGCTTTATAGCGGAGCGGATAGAGGAGGGGAACGGCGGGCTGCGGTGCGGCTGGCGTCGAAACGCTCACGCCGACATCGCCTCTGTCGCCAGCGCCTCCATGACCCGGCCACCGTCGTTGCCCCGAGAAAGGTGTCAGATCCGGATGGATCGGAACCGCCCGCACCGGCGCTGTGGGCAAGAGACGTTTCGTCTCCTCCTTATCTCCTCAATCGGCCCACTAACAGGTGGGGCCCACCAGCACCTTTTTTTTTCTTTTCTCAATTGGGAAATTCCCAAAATGCCCTCACATATATAACACTAACAAGGATAAAAGTTGGGAAAATTTTGTTGCTACCACTTAAAATATGTGCAACTCATTTTTACCATCGAAAATCTGCTCATTTCCTTTTTGCCACCATTCCGTCCATGCGCATTTCGTTTTTGCCACTCTGTCCAATTTTTCGTCAAGTCAATGAACTTTGGCCGTGTGCGATAAGTGACACGTGTCGGTTCATTTGACCAAAAATTGGATTGTAACACCCCGGCTTAACACAAGCCCAAAATATCACCTATAACCACTATCACTACCAATTTAAACCAATAAGCAAGCATTGATGACATCTATGATACAAGAATCAATAATCCATATAAAATTAAATACAAATTTCAGTAACGTGATAGACCACCAATTGAATTTAATATGAACCAAATAATTACCAAAAGCATCATAAATAAGTCTAAGTTAAGAAGTGTATCATCTATCAATATCACATATTGTAATTAAACTAAGAAAAACCACAAATTAATCAATTATTACAATGAATAACGCTAAATTGTTCATGACCAAAAGTGAAGTATTGTTAGGTAAAATGAAGAGCTATAAAGTGCAAATATCCACGTACCACTCCCTCCTTTCAATGATCACCTGAAAAACAATAAAGAAAAGGTGAGTCTACGACTCAGCAAGTACAAAGTAGAATAATAAATGAGATATCAACTTATTAACAATTCATATCCAAATTGTTAGTATCCCAACTTCTCATATTTATCCTCATCAATTTCCATTCACATGTTTCAATATCTCAAATTACTATTTGCTTCCCATAAATGCAATGCAATGCTCATGCTCATGTCTCATCTTTTGCTTATACAAGTATAGCAAAGCGTAACACCCGTCAGTATTTACTCATGCCCACACTCTTTAGTGTGGGGGCCAATTGTCTGTCCTTTTTATATGGGATATCATTGCCCATATCTTATATATGGGGACCTCACCCCACTTCCTTCGGTCTCATAATTCCATCATAAATGCTCAACATACAATGCAACAAAATATTATCTTTTTATCATTAGCAATCGATATACTCATCATTCTTCCATAGTCATCAACATCATCATCAATTTATCATAAACATGCGAGCAATATAAAAATAGGAATAAGCTTATAATTCATCATGGCAAGTACTCAATCAATAAATCAGCAATTTTAACACACGAGTTATCATTCTATCATACACTTGCCTTTTTCTTAAGTTTGACGACCATAAAGATTTGAATGTGACAACACACCCGAAGCTACTCCACCTATAGTAAATGTTCAATCTAAATATACGTTATAGCAATACAAGGCAATAAATAAATAACAACGCTCCTACAAACTCCCCATTCTTACAACTTTTCCTCTCTACTGGGCAGTCAACCCCGCTACCTCGGTACTAAAAATACCATAACTCTCAATTCCCATATCGAAAAAAGCAAACCATACTACTTCTAGAACCTACACAATTAACTATGTTTTCGTAGTTGGCCAAACTTTCAGATTAAATCATCTAAATCCTCATTTTTAATCCAGAAGATAGATATATCATCTTCTAGACAGCAACACTTATTAATCTAATATTTTTTAATCTATATGTGCAAATACGTTAAACAATGCTATTTTTAAATTCTATAAGAAATTTCCTATTATTCCTAAAATTTATTTCTAGAATAAATTATTCAAAGTAACGTTTTCCCACAACTGCGTTCAGCAGTAACCCAATGCTAAACAGTAGCCTCCTAAAATCCATATCTTTTAATCTACTAATCTAAAAATTGTGTTCTTAGACTTTCTGGAAACCATAAGAAATTATTTACAATGTTCATGTTGACCAAATTCTCAGATTAATTTATTTACTATTTTTAATCTATTAATTATGATATGCTGCTGAAACCCAACAAAGTTAGCAGATAACAGAATTATAAAATTTATATCCCACGGTCTACTCATCCGATTGACATATAAAAAAAAGTTTTTACAGAAAATTATCAAAATTCTATACAATTCTTGAATAGGTGAAATTTCCTAATTATGGCCATGGAATACCCGTAAAAATAGTACAACAATACAAGTAGATCAAACTGATCTATTCCCCGATTTTTCCCTGAACGAACGCACACGTCATTTCTCTCTCTAATCTGGAATCTACCCTAAAAACCGAGAGAAATCAAATCATTACCACTACCCAAAAGCTTACTGTTCAACCTTGATAGAACTAATACGTACAAAATGTGAAGCTTAGAACTCACTTCTAGTCCCCAGCTGTCACGTGCACCGGGTAAAATTAGGGGTGGAAACGGATCGGATACAGTCGAATAGTCTCAAATACGAATACGAATCCATATTTTTAAAACGAATACGAATACGAATTCGAATATTTTCAAATACGGATACGAATATTCTCGAATACGAATACGGATATTTTCGAATACGGATTTTCTCGGATACGAATATCGGATAAAACGGATTCCTAACGGTTTTGCCGATTTTTCATCGGTTTTTGACCGGTTACCAGTTTTAAACCGCCTAAATTCAAGTTTTGAATCACAAAATTTGTACGGATTTTTCATGGGTTCTAGAAACGGATCGAATACGAATCGAATAGTCTCGAATACAGATACGGATACGAATATTCTCGAATACGAATGCGAATACGAATACTCTCAAATACGGATACGAATATTCTCGAATACGAATACGGATATTTTCGAATACGAATTTTGCTTACCATATTCGGATTTCTCTCGGATACGAATATCGGATAAAACGAATTATCCGTTACCGTTTTCCACCCCTAGGTAAAATTAAAGACTTTGGCCGTGCTAACTACTAGCTGCATGCATGCATGCGGCATGCACTTACGTGTGCTTGGGGTGGTGCGAGCGGCATGCATGGCGACGTGGTGGCTGAGGCACGCTGCAGGCAAGTATACTGGCCCGCGGTGCACCCAGGCGACGTGGCGACAGGCAAAGATGCGGCGCCGACCGGATGGCAAAGCCGACGAAGTTTTTTTTTCTAACGAAACCAAGATGGCGCTTGGAGAACTTGAGGGCGGCACAAGGAGATGGGAAATTAGGGAGAAGGCATCTAGGGTTTTTATCTGGCTTTTGTCCTTATCCCCATCCCTTTTATCACGGCACGAGTACTTATCCGTTTCCAGCTCCCCTCACGACTTGCACTAGGAAACCAAGAGCAACTCCAAGAGATTAGCCAAAAGAAGTATCTAAATTTAGTGATTTAGCTATTCTCTAAAATGAATCTCACCCCAAAAACAAGACTACTCCAACAGGCTATCTAAACTAGAGGGCGCGTGTGGGCGCGCTGACTGCGGGATGGGGCGCAGCGTGCGGGAAGGAACGCCGACCGCGCCAAGAGGTCGGATGGTGAGCGAGGTAGGCTATCCAAAAATAGAGAGCGAAGGAGGATGGATAGAGAGCTACTAAATTTGGAGAGTCATTTACAGAGTCTATTGGAGACGTTTTTTCTCCAATAATAGCCAAATTTACCTTTAGAAAATGATTTAGCTCTTCTCTTGGAGTTGCTCTAATCTCACAACAAAAACACACATATCTCGCTTTCTGTATTTCTTTTTCATTAATCGCACATATATAAGTCCTTAAGGCTATAATCGGGGTATTACATTTCACTCCCTTAACAGAATTCAACCTTGATTCTCTGTATCATGACTCTAACCGAAAAACACCACTGAATAGAAATTAAACCACATAAAGCTGAAGCGAACAATTCTGGATACTTCTCATGCATGTGAAACTCCAGCTTCCAAGTTGCTTCCCGCTCGGTCTAGTGCGTCGAAGCATCTTGACATACTTACTGTTGTGGTTACAGACCAAACAGAGAGAGAGAGAGAGTGTGTAGTAGTGGAGAGTTGAGTGAATGAATGGCTTGGCCCTCTTTCCTCATGGCCTATGTCTTATATATCTACATCCACATGGGGAGTGCCTTTACAATTATACCCTTGTACATGAGTCCTCCCCTCAGGGGTACCTATGTCACTATACATGTCCCATTCTGGGCCTTACACTCCCTTAACAGGTCTGCTGGGCTTAGGTGGGGGCCACCCCTACAACAGGAGCCTCTCATGGTAAAGGGCTTCACGGGCCGAAGCCATGTTGCCGAGCCCTTTGGCCCCCTCCGTTCCTGCGGCCTGTGAGCTTTTTCAACGTTCGAAGTGCAGTGTTCACCTTATTGCGAAGGTGTGACGCCGGGCGGCTTGTCGAAGGCTTCGTCACCCACCGAGTCCTGCCGTGGCGGAGTCGAGGCCGTCGTCCGGAGTGGAGATGTTGGCGGAGTCAAATGCGTCGGCATAGGAGGCGGAGCGGGTCGTAAGCCATTGCGTGCGCGCGCGTCTCTGGCGTCGAGCGCCCTTGACAACAAGCGACTGCCAGCCTACCCCGCGGGAGTTGATTGGCGCGACGCGAGACTTGAGGGGGGGGCGGTGATGCCATGTGGCGACGCTCCTTCTCCCGGCGCGGATCTTGGAGCATCGTGACGGCACGATGCTGCAACGTTGGACTGTCGCTGGTTGGACTTCTGCCGGTTGGACTTTCGCCGGATGGACTTCCGCCGGTTGGACTTTCCCGTTGATGGGATATATATATATAGCGGGATGGTGTAATCTTGTACTTGCTTTGTGCGCGCGAATAGGTGCTGCTCCCCTAAAATGGGCCTCTTCAGTACATCCACATTCCATGGCGGCACCACGCGGCTCGGGGGATGTTGATGTACTGATGGAGGCCTATTTTTCTCGGGAGCTTGGTTAGCGTCTGTTAACGGCAACTGCATGCACTTGCTGTGTCCGCTCTGTATTTCTGCATACAATGGCAAGGTTTGCCCTGTTCTCTTAGACAGACTCACCTTCAGTCGGGGCTTGTGATCAAGCCCGCCTTCCGAGAAAATCTTGGTGGACTGAAGGTGGTCTGTTTATGAGAACAAGCCAAAACTTGGTGTGACATGACCTGCGGCAGTGCGGTGTGTGGGGAATGCCGTCGGATGTGCCGCCCCGCAGAGGCGGTGCCTATAAGACGAGCAGTGGGGTGGTGTTCCGAAACCACTGTTCTCCTGCCTTGGAGGATAGTAGCCGCGAGGGCGAGCATTTGCGGGTGGTCCAGGGATGCTGAGCGGTGGCGGCAGAGGCGCGCTAGTCGGCGAGACGCGCGGCGCTCCGTCCCCTACCTCGAAGTGGTGGCAGCGAGTGGCGCCTCGTCGGCAGACGCGCGAGCGCCCGTCCCCTATCTCGGCGGTGGCGGCGAGCTGGCGCCTGGTCGGGCAGACGCGCGAGCGCCCGTCCCCTACCGCCGAAGGGTGGCGGCGGGCCGGGCGCCTGGTCGGAGACGCGCGAGCGCTCGCCCCTATCCTTCGAGCGGTGGCAGCGCCGGCGCCTAGTCGGGCAGACGCGCGAGCGCCCGCCCCTATCCTCGAAGCGGTGGCAGCGAGTGGCGCCTGGTCGGCGAGACGCGCGAGCGCTCCGTCCCCTACCTTCGAGTGGTGGCGGCGGGCTGGTACCTAGTCGGCGAGACGCGCGAGCGCTCAGTCCCCTATCCTTCAAAGCGGTGGCAGCAGAGTGGCGCCAGTCGGCAGACGCGCGGCGCTCCGCCCCTACCCCGAAGTGGTGGCGGTGGATTCGCTGGGGTGGCGCTTCGTAGTGCGCCTAATGGCTCGGGAATCGCGCCGACTTCGGTGACATGGGTCGGGCGCTATATCTGTACACACTTGTCCATTCGGGATGAACACGCGGCGGGTCATGATTGGTGTGCCAACGGGCCGTCCGCGGTCAAGCCCCTTCCTCAGAGGAGTTGGGCACGTGGCGCGGCGCTGTAGGCGTGCCGCCCGCTGGCTGCCCCCCTTCCAACGCGCACCACCGGCTGCGAGCGGTTGCGCTGCTCGCCGATCCTCGGTTGCGCATGCCGCGCGGACTTGCGGTTGTCCCTTCAGACAAGTGTGGCTAGGGTCGGGGGGGCCACGCCGGCGCGCGCCGAAGGCTATACCGGGTCGTGCGACCTGCGGTTATTGCTTGCGCAGACCGACACACGGCGGGACGCTAGTGACGCGTCGCGTGGTGACAGGACTCTGTACGACCACGGTCGCGTGCTGGCTACGTGGACCGCTGCGACGCTTCGGCTCGCGCGTGGGGAGGTGAGCGGTTGTCGCTTCGCCGTTTGCGCTTACTCATGGTGGGAGGCGGGGCGCCTTTAAGGACCCCCCGTGGTGTTGTGCCCACGCCTCCTCGCGCTTTCTGGTTATTCACGTTGCTTTCCGTATTCGCTCGCCCTGTTCCTGCGCTCCTTTCCTGCCGCCGAGTTCCTCGTGGATGCTGATGGTGACTTGCGACAAGCGTACTCAGGTGGGCGGCTACGCCATTTGCAGGCGGTCCTCACCGCTCAAGGTGAAATACACGCTGGGGGAGTGCGATCCGCCGGCGGCAGACAAGTGGTGGGCGGCGAAGAAGAGTCAGGGTCCGTACTTCGGCGAGTTGGGCCGCACGCTCGTGACGGAGGACACTATCCGGTCACTGCTGCGAGATGGGAAGCTATCGGATCGCCACGCGGTGCGGTTGCCCACCGATGACGAGACGGAGCCACGCCCTGGGAAGGCGGAGGCGATCGTCTTCGTTGCCTACTTCGAAGCCGGGCTTTGCATTCCGTCCGCAGCAATTGTCGGGGCGGTGCTGCGGACCTTCAAGTTGGAGTTGTCACAATTGACTCCGAACGCGGTGGCTCGTCTCGCCGTGTACAGCTGGGCCCTGCGCTCGGAGGGGTGTTGGCCCAGCGCTTCCTTGTTCGCATATCTGCATGAGGCCCGGTGCCAACCAAAGGAGCGGAAGGACGGTACGCTGTCGAAATTTGGCAGCGTCAACTTCATCCTGCGGGCGTCATGTGGGAAGCTCTTCCCTGCGAACGCGACCCGAGGGAAGTGGGAGGTCAACTGGGTGAGGCGGTGGTTCTACCATCGTGTGACGAGTGGCAGCGGCCTTGAGTGCGTAGGCGGGCTGATTACATTCAAGACCGCCCCCGGCTTAGCGCTTGACCAGGAAGATAGGCTGAGGGCGCGGAGACTTGTGGGGGTCGCTGCCCGCTTCAATATGCGCGACCTCGCCGAGGAGTACATGATGCTCGGTGCAACGCCGCTTTCCCACGGTTGGCGCTTCACAGCCGGTGAACGTCGGGCTGATAACGTTCGCCCGTCCGTTTGCTCGTTGCTCGTGCCGATTGGCCTTCGTAAGTCTCAACCATACCTTCCTCTTCATTCATACGTATTGCATTTATGTAAATATGCTGTCTGGGGCAGGGACTCGCCTTGAGGACGCGGAGCGCGCCGCGCGCGTGTTCCTCGGGCCATACACCGGCGGAGAGCACGGGCAACGCGCAGCTGCGACTGCGGAGGCCAGATTGGGGCGGATAAACCGCGTGTGTGAGGCCTTAGGGCTTCCTGTGCCGGATCGCCCCCTTCCGGAGCAGCAGCACGGGGATGATGGTGCCGCGAAGACGAAGGCGCCGTCCCGCAAGAGGACCTGAAGCACCGCGACCACGGCCCGTACGGCGGTTGCCGCTGCTTGTGCCGGCGCGGCGAGCCCGGGGTCGGGTTCGGCGAGGTATGCCGATTCTGATTTAGAGGGCGCGGGTACTGAGGGCGAAGGCGCCGACAGCGGAGGGCGCGCCGCGGAGGCCTCGTTGCCCGCGACCGTTGCCGAGGTGGTGGTGCCGGCTGGCCACACCGGTGCGGAGTCCTCGTCTCCGACCATGGCTTTGACGGGGCTGCCCTCCGCGGGAGCGTGTGGAGCGCCGCCTTTGCTAACCGCGGCGGCCGAGGCCGAAGTGTCGCTCGCGGAGGCGGGGGTGTCTCCCGCAAAGGTGGGGGTAACCCCCGCGGAAGTCATGGGGGTGAAGTCCCCGACCTCTATCGTCGTAGCTGTGGAGACCCCTTCGGCGGGTGATGCAACCAGAGGGGCCCCTTCTGTGGCAGGTACCGCGGTGGTATCTTCCGCCCAAGCGAAGCGGGCGCGCCTGTAGTCCCCCCTTCCGCGGACTTCACGAGGGTTCGTTGTGGCGACCGGTGTTGAGAGCCTGTGGGACCCTGCTTCGAGCACCGAGGTCCCTCCACCCCGCGCCCTCCCAGCCCCTCGGGCCACGGTGACCGTGGCGCAGGCTCGGTTGGCGCTAGGTCCTGACTCGGAGGTCCCTAGGCCTTGCGAGACAACGTCGTCCGTTGGGGCTGAAGTGGAAGCGGTCCCGCCCGCGGCTAGGGAGACGTCTCCGCGAAGCCCCCCGCCCGCGACCGAAGGTAGGTTATGATGGTACTCCTTCGACTTTTTTTAACGCCTCGTGACATGTGTAATTCCTCTTCACAGCGGCACTTATCCCGGAGGAGGAACCGTTCCTTGAGCGCGGGGGTCCCGGTGCTGGCGACACAGGTGCCGCGCGGCCGAGCCCGGCGGACTTCGTCCTTCGTCAGATGCTCTAAGGGCATGGCGCAGGATTGCGGAGGACGCGGCCTCCAGCATCGGACAACAGGTGTTGCAGACCTACGGGTCAGGGCACCTTAGAGATGCATTGGAGGTGTCGGGGGTGCGGGTAAGCGTCTGTCTTTTAGACCCCTTGCAGCCGCTTCGCGTTTGCTAACTCCTGCATCACACAAACACTCGTGCTGGCCTAGGCCCTGCGAAGTGCTCACGTCCGCGAGGGAGCAGTGATACGGAGTAGGCTGCGGGCCGCCGAAGAAGAGCTGCAGGGAGCTGCGGGAGGGCGGTCCACCCAGGATGCTCGTATACACTGCCTGGAGTTGGAGTGCGCGGAGATGAAGACGCGCACCGATGGGCTCATTGCCGCGGTGCGAGCCTCGGCCGCGGAAGCGGTGCGGCAAGAGGCTGCTGCAGAGCGGGATGGTCTTGTACAACAAATCGCTGCTCTGGAGGGGAGAAACAGCGAGCTTGCCGCCTCTCTCGCGGAGCGAGATCAAGCCTTGGGCGGCAGCCGCAGCCGCACGGGACGCCATCGCCGCCCGGAAGACACTCTCAAGGGCTTGTCGCGAAGCGCCGACGCTCCTTCGAGTCACGAGGACTCGCGTGGTCACTCCGGTGGATTGGAGAAGCAGACGGCGTTGCACGTGGTGCCACGGCGATCTTCGGCAATCACTGCGCCTACGTGGCGTCGTGTCTGACGTGCACGCTCCTGCGACACCACGGTTGTGAGCACGCGTTGCGTGGTTAGCCGATCCCGGCCGGAGATGCGCGCGGGGTGGTGATGTCCGCACCGCGGCGAAGTATGCGCCGCGCCGTGAGGTTCTTCCATGAGCGGATATGGGAATACTGCGGCAAGGCCGCAGCCATAGTCGAGCTACGGAACAACTTGTACGGCGAGGGGAATCTTGGCCGGTTGCTGGACAAGGTCCCCCGGCGTGACGAGGATGGCGCTGCGGCTCCGGAGGACACCGTGGATCCACAGGTGTGATGGGAGGTTGTCGCGTGTTGGTGTGCGTTGTAACCGAAGCCCGGGTTGTCTTCTTTGTTTTGTGTTTACAAAAATACGGAGTTGTTTTCCGCTGTTCTGATTCCTGCCCCCTTGTCCCGAGCAGCTACCCAGCCGGGGCCGGCTGCTGATCTCCGACCTTGCGACCCGACGGCGTCTTCAACGCTGGCAAAGAGCCGAGGAAGCGTTGGATTTCTGGGCGAGTCAGGCGTCTTCGAGTGGAACCTCGGTATGGACGGTACGGACGCATGTTAAGGATGAGCCTGCCGAGTAGCAGCCTGGTGCGCCGGAGGTGTTTATGCGCCTTTGTAAGCGTCCTTAGCGAATACAAAGAACAGTCTTGACCAGATCTTGCGAAGTGCATCGCCGCCCTCCGGCTACGTTGTCCCATGGTAAGCTCGGAGGGTTACCGCGCGCGCCCGTACGCAATGAGTTGCGCCCGGCGGGGGCAGTGTGATCGAGGTATACACGTAGTTGCGATAACCGCACACGCTCAGTCCGATATCCCCTCTAAGCGGGCGGCGCGGGCTGGCGCCTAGTGTCGGGCAGACGCGCGGCGCTCCGTCCCCTACCCTTAGAAGTGATGGCAGCTGAGTTGGCGCCTAGTCGAAGTAGACGCGCGAGCGCTCCGTCCCCTACCCTTCGAAGTGGTGGCAGCGGAGCTGACGCCTAGTCCAAGTAGATGCGCGAGCGGAGCCATTCCCTACCCTTCGAAGTGGTGGCAGCGGAGCTGGCGCCTAGTCAAAGTAGGCGCGCGAGCGCTCCGTCCCCTACCCTTCGAAGGGGTGGCAGCGGAGCTGGCGCCTAGTCGAAGTAGACACGCGAGCGCTCCGTCCCCTACCCTTCGAAGCGGTGGCAGCGGAGCTGGCGCCTAGTCGAAGTAGACGCGCGAGCGCTCCGTCCCCTACCCATCGAAGTGGTGGCGGAACAGCCTCTGGTGCTTCTCGCTCGCGGGTGTGCGCGCGGGAACCAGCCTCTGGTGTTTCTCGCTCGCGGGTGTGCTCGTGCGGGACCCAGCCTCTAACACGTCGCCTTGGTACTTCGCGGGCAGTGCGTGGGAGTGGGCCCCCGTGGTGCACTTTGCCCGCCGTAGAATTAACGAGGGTGGCGTGCTCACGCACGTGGGGCCAATGCCCACGCCTTGTTGATACTCCAAGAGTGCGCGGAGATAGCGTCCGCGTCTTCTTTATACTCCGGGGAGTGCGTGGGATCGGCATCCATGTCCTATTTATACTCCGAAGAGTACGCCTTGGGGGACGCCCGTGCGTGCGCGGTGTTCGCGTCTTGTTTATACTCCGTAGAGTGCGTGGGATCGGCATCCACGTGAAGTACATGGGGCCAATGCCCACGCCTTGTTGATACTCCGAAGAGTGCGCGGAGATAGCGTCCGCGTCTTCTTTATACTTCGGGGAGTGCGTGGGATCGGTATCCACATCCTATTTATACTCCGAAGAGTACGCAATGGGGCGACGCCCGTGCATGCGCGGTGTTCGCGTCTTGTTTATACTCCGTAGAGTGCGCAGGGATAGCGTCCGCGTCTTCTTTATACTCCGGAGAATGCGTGCGAAGGTGGACCTCGACGCTACGTCTTATTTAGAGTCCGTAGACTGCGCGCGGAGGCGAGCCTCCGTGTGTTGCGGGCGGTGAAACTGCGTGCGGAGGCGAACCTCGACGCTATGTCTTATTTATACTCCGTGGAGTGCGTGCCGAGGCGGACCTCGGCGCCTCGTCTAATTTAGAGTCCAGAGCTGCGCGCGGCGAGCCTCGCGCGTTGCGAGTCTTTGAAAGCTGCGTCGCGGGCGAACCTCGGCGCTACGTCTTATTTATACTACGTGGAGTGCGTGCGGGCGCCCCCGCTCGTCTTTGTTTATACTCATGCCCGTATCTTTGACAGAGAGTGCGCGCAACGCGTGTCTTTGTTTATACTCATGCTCGTATCTTTGATGAGAGAGTGCGCGTAACGCAGCGTGTCTTTGTTTATACTCATGCCCGTATCTTTGGCGGAGAGCGCGCGCGACGCGCGTGTCTTGTTTATACTCATGCCCGTATCTTTGACGAGAGTGCGTGCGCGAACAGCGTGTCTTTGTTTATACTCATGCCCGTATCTTTGTGGAGAGTGCGTCTTGTAACGCGTGTCTTTGTTTATATTCATGCCCGTATCTTTGACGGAGAGTGCGCGCGCGAACGCGTGTCTTTGTTTATACTCATGCCCGTATCTTTGACAAAGAGTGCGCGCGCGAATGCGTGTCTTTGTTTATACTCATGCCCGTATCTTTGACAGAGAGTGCGCGCGCGAACGCGTGTCTTTGTTTCAAAGAACAGAAATTTGTGCAAATGGTGAACTTTATTAAATTCCCGTTTGCGCGGGTGAGCAATTACAAAAGAAGGGGGGATACCGATCACTAACTGCTATGAGGGCGGAGCCGCTGCTACCGGGGCAACCTTGTGCGTGAGGAGCGCGGGACGCTCTCGGGGGGTGCCCGAGGGCTCCGCATCCGCCTCCCGGCTTAGGTGCCTTGGCGAGCCGCGTGGCATGGACCTCTGGCGCCAAGCTCTATGCGCCGAGCCATGTCCTGGTCGCCATGGACGATGAGGATGGCCCGCGGCCCGGGAAGCTTCATGCACAGGAAGCCGTGATGCGGGACTGCCCCGATGGTGTTTAGGAGCGGCCGCCCTATTATGTCGTTGTAGGGGTATGCAATGTTGACCACGTCGAAGATGGCGTCCTCGCTCCTGACGTTGTCGTTTTGGCCGAAGGAGACTTGGAGGCATATCTGGCCTAAGGCGCGCAAAGGCTGCCCTCCAAATCCTTGCAGCGGGATGCTTGAAGGGCCCAATCGGCTCCGAGGGATCCCCATTTGGTCGAAGGCCGCAGTGAACAGGATGTTTGTGGAGCTTCCTCCATCGACTAGGAGACGCCTGATGTCGTATCCGGCTACGAGGACCCAGACAACCAAAGGGTCTTGGTGGGGGAACTCCACGCCCTCGGCGTCGGCGGGCGTGAATGTGACTTCATGCTGTGCCCATTCGGCGCGCTGCGCGGTATGCCGCGACGCGTGGTGTAGCCTCCGCGTAAGCCTTCCGTTGTCTTGCCGAGGCGAACTCGGTGAGGAGCCTCCGGAGATGGCGTTGATGATCTGCTACTGGGCTCCCTCCGGGGCTTGTAACTGTAGGAGGCCTTCCCGAGGTTGTTGTACATGCGCCTGGATTCACAGGAAGCCTTCCTGGGGCTGTGTTCCTTGGTCCTGGGGGTGTTGGATGTGAGCCACAACGGGCGCGCGTGCATCCGGGATTTTGTCCCTGGCAACGCTCTGCCGTAGCGCTGCAATGGTGGTACAAGCACGCGTGTCGTGGTTGCCCCGGCCGTGGATTTTGCACCACTGCCCGTGGTGCTGGTTGCCGTACTCTTCGCGGGTCCGGTCGTCTCGACCGTGGCCACGTCCCCGTCCTCTGCCTCGGCGCCCTCTGCCTCCGCGACCTGCGGAGGCGTTGTCTTCGGAGCCGCCCTCGATGTCGAAAACATAACGAGGTTTCCTGGACTTGCATTGGTCGCGCTTGGGCCTGTCGCCTGGCTGGTCATTGTGTTGGGGGTCCTTGCGTTGGAGGCACCGCCGGTGCTCTTGCTTGCGCTTACCTTTCGAAGAGCCCTGTTTCGACGAGTCTTCGCTCTTGACCGAGCCTTCCGCCTTGTTGGAGTCGGAGTCATCACCGTGTCGCCTCCGCGCATCCTCCTCCGCTCTGGCGTATTCTTCCATCTTGTCGAAGAGTTTCCCGACCGTCTTAATGGGCTTGCGCGCCTTGTACTCGGCCATTGGCCCCGGTTGGAGGCCTTGTATTGCTGCGTTGATGACCGTTGTTTCGTTGACGTCCTTGACTTGGCAGTGCACTTTCGCGGCGCAGAAGTAGTCGGAGCCTTTCCTCGAGTTTTTGCTTGACTGCGAAGAGCTGGTCCGCATCGACACGCTCGATGTAGTTTCCACAAAGTTGTTGTAGAGTCGGTGCGGACTGTTCCCACGCGTAGATGGGTGTGGTTCAATGGTGAAGAACGAGGACAGCGCCACCTTGTAACGCGAGGAGAGCCTTTTGCCTTCGTGGTGTCGTCTCGCCGGCCGGCCGATGGCGGTCTCATACATGCGCACGAACTCGCGGTCGGAGTTGCCTTTGTAGGCCTCGATGACGCCGAACTTGAAATCTTGAGCCATGGCGCTGCTGCAGCCCGCGAAGCGGGGACTCCGGGTCTACGCGCCGTAGTGGGGCGCGGCTAGACGTAGGGGCGTCGCGGCTATCCGCCCTTTCCGGGGCGGGTTCGGATGCCACCGCCGGAGGGGCGTGTTGGCTCCGAGCCTCCTGCATGTCCCGGACAGCTCCGCGGAGGTCTGTTAGCTCCCGCTGAAACGCGCTGAGGGCTGCCAGCAGGGCCGTCTCTACCGCGGGCGTGGCCGGAGCCATAGGTGCGCTTGGCGGTGCTACCGGCATGGTGGTGACCACGGCCTGTGCGCCCAGGCTGCGCGCCGCGTTGTCCCGGAGGGCCCTAGAGCCGGTGACGAGGTTCGCGTCGCTGCTGGGGTCATTCACCGTTTCTGCGCCGGGTGGAAAAACGGGTGCGCCTGCGTTGCCATCACCGGGGTTGGCCGTCGGGGCAGTGCTGGTGGGATCGGTTGTCATGTCGGTGGCGGGGTTGGTCATCTCATCGATGGCGGGGTTGGTCGTCGCGTCGATGGCGGGGTTGGTCGTCGCGCCGGTGACGGGTCCCGCCGCACTGCACCATCGCTTTCACTGCGGCTGCTAAAGCCGAAGCCCTTGTGCTGACGTGAGACTTCGCCGCCTCCGCCTTCTTCTTTTTCACCGCCGACGGTGAAGCTTTCTTTGGTGCCATCCTCCTTGAAACTTGGAGGCTTGCTCTTGTCCTCCCCACAAACGGCGCCAACTGTTGTGGTTACAAACCAAACAGAGAGAGAGTGTAGTAGTGGAGAGTTGAGTAAATGAATGGCTTGGCCCTCTTTCCTCATGGCCTATGTCTTATATATCTACATCCACATGGGGAGTGCCTTTACAATTATACCCTTATACATGAGTCCTCCCTCGGGGTACCTATGTCACTATACATGTCCCATTCTGGGCCTTACACTCCCTTAACAGGTCTGCTGGGCTTAGGTGGGGGCCACCCCTACAACACTTACATGTCTCGTGCCTCAAAAATCGCTTCGACTTCCCTAGAATCCGCACTATTCGCCTTGGCTAGGACTCGAAGGTAATGTCTTGCTCGATGGTCATTGTCTCTAATGATATCTCGTGCTACCAATTTTCTCCAAATATTTCTGTTGTGGTTACAGACCAAACAGAGAGAGAGAGAGGTAAGGTAGTGAAGAGTTAGGTGAGCAATGCTTAGGGTTTGCCCCATGGTCTGGATCATTTATATATATATATATATATATGTATATATATGCACATAGGGAGTGTTTCACAATTATACCTTTACACTCGAGTATCCCTCTCAGGGGCATTTACGTCATTATACATGTCCCATTTTGGGCCTTACAATCTTCTAACAGGTCGGCTGGGCTTAGGTGGGGGCCACCCCTACAACAGGAGCCTCTCATGGTGAAGGGCTTCATGGGCCGAAGCCATGTTGCTGAGCCATTTGGCCCCCTCCATCCCTACGGCCTGTGACCTTCAACGATCTTGGGCAGAATCCTTGTTTGCCGGTGCAGCCTAGCTTCGCACCGAGGGTATGGAGTCGAACTGGCTACCTAGGCCGTCTTCGACCTCGGAGTCCTTTAGCCGTGTGGTCGAAGATGCCAGCGGAGCCGCTGGGTGAGTGGGTCTTTCGGCGGACACCCCGTCGAGGCGCAATGCAGGTCCGCCCGACGTGCGTAGTGTCAGAGCCAAGGGCAAGTTGGACCCCGCGAGAGCGAGTTCGAAGCAGACACACCGCCGAGGCGATTTGCGAGGCTATTCTGCAGATGAGAAATTGGCGTAGTGCCTGACGGCCCATGTCCCGACAACAGTGTCTTAATGGCGCCGAGATTTGGGCAGCGTCCACGGGGCCTTTGCGACTCGCGTTTCCCGAGGCGTCGGGACACGAGGCGGAGCTTGACTTGGGCGTCGTGCGCTGTCAAGGGGCCGCCTTGGGGGAGGTGCGTGTGCGCACGCGACCAGGCGACAGGTGCCGCATGTGTCTTCGCGAGGGCGTGGGACAAGTGCGCCGCGCACACTCGATTGAACTTCCACCGGTTTGGCCATTCCCGGCCCGGGGAAGGTAGGTGTGTGTATATATATATATATATATATATATATATATATATATATATATATATATATATATATATATATATATATATATATATATATATATATATATATATATATATATATATATATATATATATATATATATATATATATATATATATATATATATATATATATATATATATGTCGCTTCTGCTTGCATCGCCCTTCCGCATCTCGGCTATTCGCTTTGTTGCTCTCTACTCGGGCGCATCGCGTTCCTACATGTGATGATCTTCTTCTCACGAGTAGGCCTACTTTGGTTCATCTGTGTTCTTTGATCGAGTCGATTGGCACTAATATCAGAGAATGTTGATGAACTGAACAGTCGCGCTCCCCGATTATGGGGAACACAGGCGGATGGACCCCCCTGGTCGGGGCTGTGAGGTTGTCGCGTAGACTTCGAAGTCGTGATGGCTTCCGGCATCGCTACGCGGGTTCGATTGGAGCAGACTCCAGAGTCTTTGCGCGGACCAGAGATCGGAGGGCCTCATGGTATCCCGCGACTCGAGGACGGTGCTTTGATGGCGCAGTAGGTTAGACCGGCATTTGCACGTCTCCACATTCCGCCCGCCAGGGGTGGCCTATCAAGAGGAAGCCGAATCTGCACCGGACCTCACTCCATGGATATTATTTGTGAAATGTTAAGCGTGTAAAGTGAAATGTTTAGAATGTTAGTAGCAGGGTACGAAGCCGCCCCCGGTGCATGAGGCCAAGTCGGAGGCCCGGCTGGACCCCAGAAGTATAGGCCGAACTAGGCGTCGGGGTCAACCTGAGCAATCGAAGTCGAGGTGGTATTTGGGCTTGCCGCGCAGACTTGCGGCGGCGTAGCGAAGTGCCCCTTCGTGGGGATGGAGTCGAAGTCGGAGCCGGAGTCGCCTTGCGAGGCGGAAACCCCGCCGAAGTTGCAGTCGAGGTTGACTGGTCCATGGCCTGTTGCTACTGCATTAATGGCCCCGAGAATCGCGCCGACACACAGCAGAGGATACGCCACGTCGCGCGACCTGCATTTATTCCCGAGGGAGCGGACACGTGGTGGAACGCGATTGGCACGTCGTGTGTTGTCAGGCCTTCGCACGACCGCGGTCGTGCGTCCGTTTTTGAAAAGGCACGACGCGCGTGGGCGGCTGCGCGCCGCCAGCTTCGATCGTGGGAGACGAGCGGTTCGTCTCCTGCCGGTTACGCTTACCGGCGGTGCGGGAGATGAAGGGGCCTTAAATACCCCTTGTGGCGCCATGTCCACGCTCCCCTTCTCATGCCTTCTGGTCCCTTTTCCTGTGCCCTGCTCTCTTGCCTCCTTTGCTGCCGCGCTGCCCCCATCGTTGTCTAGCTCCTGGGGAACGATGGCACACGGCGAAGAACATGTTCAGCAGGCCGGCGGTAGCGCCTTCTCCCATCGGTCGTCACCGCTCGAGGTGAAGTACACGCTCGAGGAGCGCGATTCATTGCTGGTAGACATATGGTGGGTGGCGACGGAGAAAATGGAAGGTCTGTGCTCCTGTGTATTGGGCCCAACACTCACGACGGAGGAGACGATCCGCAGCCTGCTGGGAGGTGCGACTGCCAGCCAGCGACGAGACAGAACCGCACCCCGAGAAGTTGGAGGCGATCGTCTTCGTCGCCTACTTTGAAGCCGGGCTCCGCATCCCGCCGCCATGATTAGGGATGGCAATTGTGCCCGTTTACTCGTGTACCCATGGGTAAATACCCTAATGGAGCCGGGTATGGGATGCATTTTCTGCTCATGGGTATGAAAACAGGGGAAATTCTCTGCCCATCGGGTAAACGGGCACGGGTACGGGTAAGCTCTACCCGTACCCGTCTCACCGGTTTACCCGCCAACTAACAAACCCTAACCCTAACTCTGGTCTCCACTTTCCAACTCTCTATTCAACATTTCAACCCGAATCAACTCCCCACTCCCCAGTCGCCGCCACCCATTCAACTCCCACTCCCGAATCAACTCTTAGTCCTCACTCCTTATTCCTCACCCAGACCGGCCAGACACCCCGCAGTCCCGCACCCGTCTCCTACTTTGATCTGTCGCTGCCCCCACCCGCCGCCCCCACTCACCGTCGTCCTTCGATCTGCCGCCGCCCCCACCTGCCGAGCCGCCGCCCCACCCGCGCCCCACTCGCGCCGTCCTCCGATCTGCCGCCACCCCACTCGCCGAGCCGCCGCCCCACTCGCCGCCGTCCTCCGATCTGCCGCCGCCCCACCTGTCGCCCCACTCGTCGTCCTCCGATCTACCGCCGCCCACCGCCGAAGTCGCGCCCCTACCGCGAGCCCGCCCCACCCGCCGCCGTCCTCCGTCCGCCGCCCCCCCCGCTGCGCTGCCCCCCCGCCCCGTCGCGCAGGCGTGAGAAGAGCTTCTTCTTGGAGCGGTGAGCCTTAGTATAAGCTTCTCTCCATCGAGGTATATGGATATGGCGCATCGATCTGCGGCTGGGAGGAGTGCATGGTGTACACCATCTCGATGACGTCGCCGGCCGACGCCTGCCACTTGTCCACCGTATCAGCGGCCTTCAAGGCCGCCGCCAACTCCGACGCCGTCTGGGACCGCTTCCTGCCGCCCGACCACACCGCCATCCTCGCCCGCGCTGACGAGCCCCTCGACTGCTCATCCAAGAAGGAGCCCCTCGACTGTCGCCGTCCTTTTATTTTAAGTGATAATTTGTTATGCTGATTTTGGTGTTTGCTTGTATGACAGGTGCTACGGACTGGGCAAATAGATCTAGCTCAATTTGGAGTTGACCCTAGTAAATGTAATCCTTTCAATTTTCCTTTACAGACTACTAGTGAAGTTATGCTACTAAGTTTAAGTTGTTTTAGATCTTGAAGTGTTTTTGTCTGCGTGTGATGGACATGACATGAGATGATCTTGAAGTTTAAGTTCCATTTGAGCCGTTGAAGAGTAACTGGATGATATTTCCTTTGTAGAATATATTTTTATAAGGATGTTGTGTGTTAACAAATCCTGAGATGACTCTGAATTTCAGAATTTCAGAGTTTGTTATTGTCCATATTGTTCTAGTTTATTTCAGCAATTGTCCATTTGAGCCGTTGAAGAGTAACTGGACGTAGAAGCAGCGGGTAAACGGGTATGCCCGTGGGCGATGGGTACCCGTGGGCGACGGGTATGGGCAGGGTTTTTTACTCATGGGCGGGTACGGGTATGCCTGTGGGCGAAAATTGGGGTCGCGGGGTACGGGTATGGGCGAGCACTACCCGTACCGCCGCGCCCGATTGCCATCCCTAGCCATGATTGTCGGCGACGTCTTGCGGACCTTAGGGCTTGAACTAGCGCAGATGACTCCGAACGTGATAGCCCGCCTTGCCGTGTACAGCTGGGCCTTGCATACGGAGGCATGCTGGCCCAGCGCTTCGCTGTTCGTGTTTCTCCATGACGCACGGTGTCAGCCAAAGAAGCAGAAAGACGGGACGTTTTCCAACTTCGGCAGCGTCAACTTCATCCTACGGTCACCGTGCGGGAAGATCTTCCCTGCCAACTCGACTCGGGTGAAGTGGGAGCTGAACTGAATGAAATGGTGGTTTTACCACCGTGTAGCAAGTGGTAGCGGCCTCGAGTGCTCAGGCCGGTCGGTGGCGTTTAACACCACGCCTGGTACGCCGATCGATGCTGAGGACCGCGGAGGGCGCGGTGGCTTGTGGGGATCGCCGCCCGCTTCAACATGCGCGACCTCACCGAGGAGTTCATCATGTATGGTGTGGCGCCGCTTGCCGATGGATGGCGCATCACACCTGGGAGCCTTCGGCACGACAATGTCCGCCCGTCCGTGTCCTTGCTACCGAGACCCACCGACCCTCGTAAGTCTTGGTGGAGCCTTGCTTTTCCCCTTCTGCCTATTGGACTGTATTTTAAACTCTGCCCCTTGCCGCCTATAGGGATTCTCCTGGAGGACGCGGAGCGTGCGGCGGGTGTGTTCCTCAGACCGTATACGGCCAGGGAGGTAAAGCTAGGGCGGATAAACCGTGTGTGCGAGGCCCTGAGCATTGGAGTGCCGGAGCGCGCCACGCCAGCCCCGAGCCAACCTCGCCGCCGAGACGACAATGCCGAGGAGAAAGGATTGCCGTCTCGCCGGGGGGCTCGGTCCTCCGCGGTCGCACCTAGTGCACCGATTGCCGCTCCTGTCGGCTTTGTCGTTGCCGACAGTGCGGTGGACGCCGACTCCGACTCGGCGAAGTATGCCGATTCAGAGCTGGAAGCAGGTGCGGAGGACGAGGGTGAGGGGGCCTTGGGCGGTGCCGGAGACCAAGAGGGTCGTGCGGACCACCGGGAGGGGGATGCTTTTTCACCCTCGGTGGTCGCTGAGGCAGAGCCGTCGCTCGTGGAGGATGCTGGAGTAGAGTCCTCGGTCGTGGTGGTTACTGGAGCAGAGCCCTCGCTTGCGGCAGCTACCGAGGTGGGGTCCCCACCTTGTTCCCCAAAGGCGAAGCGGCCGCGCACATGATCACCACCTCGTCCGAAGAGGGGGTTCGCTGTGGCGACCAAGGTTAGGGGCCTGTGGGATTCCGACTCCGACATTGAGGCCCCCTGGCCTAATGCCCCGTGGCTCCCTCCAAGGCTGTGGCGACCAAGGTCAGGAGCATGGTGGAACTAGCCTTCAACACGGAGGCCCCCTGGCCTGGAGGGCCGGCCTTGTCGGGGGACGCTGGCATCCTTGCGCTCCCTTCTGAAGCTGAGGGGACACCCCGGAGGAGTCCACCAGCTGATGCCGAAGGTAAACTCACCTTCTTTGGCATGATCCTGTGCTGCGTTCGTAGGGCTCTAATCGCTACGTCTCTTCGCAGTGGCTCGCTTCCCCGAGCGCGAACAACCTTTGAGGCGCGGGGACGTTCCTTTGGGAGGGACGCCCGACGCTCCCAAAACTATCGTCGTGGATGCCGCGCGCCCTAGCCTAGCGGATTTTGTCCCTCGACCGGAGGTGCTGAGAGCGTGGCAGGGAGTCGCAGATAATGCGGCCGCGAACCTGGATCGCTAGGCGCTACTGACATGCGAGTCGGAGCTCCTTGGAAGCGCACTGGAGGTCTCACAAATGAGGGTGAGTATCTAACCTTTAGCGACGCATGATCCTTTAGAAGTTTGCTAACCTCTTTGTCGTACAGACCCTCGCCCTTGGCCGGGCGTTGCAAGCGGGGGGCGTTAGAGGACAGGCTGCGCGCTGCCAAAGAGGCCCTTCGCATAGCCGAGGAGGCGCACTCCACCAAGGATGACCGCATTCAACGCCTGGAGGTGGAGCGTACAGAGGAGATTTCATACGCTGAGGCGCTCGTGGCGCGCGCGGTTGGCGGCCACAGAGGCGGCACGGCGAGCGGCCGCGAGGAGCAGGACGGCTTGCTCTGGCAAATCGCTGCGCTGGAGGAGGAGAAAAGCCGCCTCACTGTGTCTCTTGGGGAGCGGGACCGGGCTCTGGAAGACGCCTCGCTGGCGGCATGGGACGCTATGCTGGCTTTAGAGGGCACCCTTGAAGATCTTGTCGCCAAAGTGCCGCCTCGCTCCTTCGGGCCTGAAGAGCTGTCACGGACACTTCATCGGATCGGGGATGCGGCCAACCTTGCTCACAACGCCGCGACATCCTTTGGCAACCACTGCTCCTACGTGACCTCGTGCCTGGCATGTGTGCTTCTCTGGCACCGAGGCTGCTGGCATGTCGATGAGCTAGCTGACCCCCAACTAGAGATGCCAGCCGTGGCCAGGGTGATGTCCAGTGTTGTGTGCGTTGTTCGCCCCGTTGTTCAGGTTTTCCACGAGCGGATTGGGAGTACATCGGGGAGGCCGCGGCGAAGGTAGAGCTGCGGCGGACCATGTACGGTGAGGGGAACCTTGGCGATGGCTGGATGAAGTCCCACGGCGCGACAAAGGTGGTACCGATGCCTCGAGGCATGGCGCGAACCCATAGGTGTGACACCGGGGGTCTCGTGTGTTGGTGTGTGTTGTAATGTTCACGCCCCCTCTTATGAATAAAGTGGAAATTGCCCATTCTTATGCTCCGAGCAGCTGCCCAATAGAGACCGGTTGCTAGTCTCCGACGTCATAACCCGGCGCTGTCTTCGGCACTGGCGATGGGCTGAGGACTCGCTGGACTTCTGGGCGGGTCGAGCTTCGATGGGCAAGGCTCCGGCACGAGGGGTTGTCAAGGCGGAGCTGGACGAGTAGCGTTCCCGGACGCCCAAGGACGCTTATACACTAGATCTTAGGGGGTGTTGATCAGCAGACGCCCTTGTAAACATTCGTATACGAACGCAATAAAGACTAGCCAAAATACTTGACCCCATCGCTTTTCTTGGCCGCACTCTTTTCTGATTCCTTCGTGAGATTTGGCCTTCCATTCTCGTGCTTAGTAGCCGAGGTGGGTGCTTCGAGCGCTCGTCCTCCAGCCGCTGACTTGGTGACGGCGGAGCTGGCGCCTAGTTGAAGTAGATGCATGAGCGCTCGTCCCCTACCCTTCGAAGTGGTGGTAGCAGAGCTGGCGCCTAGTCGAAGTAGACGCACGAGCGCTCGCATAGTCGAAGTAGACGCGCGAGCGCTCCATCCCCTACCCTTCGAAGCGGTGGCAGTGGAGCCGGCGCATAGTCGAGTAGACGCGCGAGCGCTCCGTCCCCTACCTTTTGAAGCAGTGGCAGCAAAGCTGGTACCAGTCGAAGTAGACGCGCGAGCGCTCCATCCCTTACCCTTCGATGCGGTGGCAGCGGAGCCGGCGCATAGTCGAAGTAGACGCGCGAGCGCTCCGTCCCCTACCGCCGAAGCGGTGGCGGCGAGCCGCGCGATAGTCTAAGTAGATGCGCGGCGCTCATCCCTACCCGCCAAGCGGTGGCGGCGGAGCCGCGCATAGTCTAAGTAGACGTGCGAGCGCTCTATCCCCTACCCTTCGAAGCGGTGGCGGCGGAGCCGGCGCATAGTCTAAGTAGACGCGCGAGCGCTCCGTCTCCTACCCTTCGAAGCATTGGCGGTGGAGCCGGTGCCTAGTCAAAGTAGACGCGCGAGCGCTCCGTCCCCTACCCTTCGAAGCGGTGGCGGTGGAGCCGGCGACTAGTCGAAGTAGAGCACAAGCGCTCCGTCCCCTACCCTTCGAAGTGGTGGCGGCGGAGCCGGCGCCTAGTCGAGGTAGACGCGCGAGCGCTCTGTCCCCTACCCTTCGAAGCGATGGCGGTGGAGCCGGTGCCTAGTCAAAGCAGACGCACGAGCGCTTCGTCCCCTACCCTTTAAAGCGGTGGCGACAGAGCCGGCACATAGTTGAAGCAGACGCGTGAGCACTCCGTCCCCTACCCTTCGAAGCGATGGCAGCAGAGACGGCGCATAGTCGAAACAGACGCGTGAGCGCTCCGTCCCCTACCCTTCGAATCGGTGGCAGCGGAGCCGGCTCATAGTCGGAGTAGACGCGAAGCGCTTCCTAGCGCGGACGACTTCCATACTTTCTACCGTAAGGCGCGCACGGGGACAACATCCACGCGTCTTGCTTGCGCTCCATGGGGTGCGCGCGGGGGCCAGCCTATGCTACGCCTTATCTACACTCCGTAGAATGCGCTGCAGGGGCAAGCCTCTGTTGCATCCCATCTACACCCTGTAGAGTGCACTGCAGAGGCAAGCTTCTACTGCGTCTTATTTATACTCCATAGAGTGCGTGGGAACATCAACCACGTCTTATTTATACTCCGGAGAGTACGCGCAGGGACAACACCCACGCGTGCGCGGGAACATCCGCGTCTTATGTATACTCAGTAGAGTGCACAGGGATAACTTCCGCGTCTTATTTATACTCCGTAGAGTGCTCGCAGAGGCAGACCTCGACGTTGCGTCTTATTTATACTCTGTAGAGTGCGCGAAGGCAGACCTCGACGCTGCATCTTATTTATACTCCATAGAGTGCGCGCGAAGGCGGACCTCGACGCTGCGTCTTATTTATACTCCGTAGAGTGCGCGCGGAGGCGTCCCCCGCACGTTTTTGCAGGAAATAAAGCCAGTTCCGCAAACGGTGAACTTTATTGAATTCCCGTTTGCGTGGGTGAGCGATTACAAAAGACAGGGTACTAACCACTAATCGCTCGAGGGCGGGAACAGCAGCGACTGTCGTTGTCGTGGCGGCGAGGTAGGGCACGGTGGGAGCCTCTACTACTGGAGCAATCCACGTGGGAGCCCGGCGGGGTGCTTCTTGAAGCCGCCGAGGTCCCTTGCGCTAGCGTGCCCAGTCTAAGAGTTCCGTTGAGCCTCGTGGTGCGGGCCTCGGGTACCGAGCTCTATGCGCCGGGCCATATTTTGGTCGCCGTGGGCAGTGATGATGCCCCGCGGGCCCGGGAGCTTCATGCATAGGAAGTCGTGGTATGGAACTACCCCGAAGGAATTGAGGGTTGGTTGCCCCAATCCAATATGGCGTTGTAAGGGATGGGATATCGACGATGTCGAAGGTGACGTCCTCGCTCCTCACATTGTCGTCCTGGCCAAAGGAGACCTGCAGGCATATCTGACCCAATGCCCTCAGAGGCTGACCTCCGAAGCCCTGTAGCGAACAAAATGTTAGCAGAGCTTCGGGGGATCCCCATCTGGTCGAAGGCCGCTGGAATGTTCGCGGAGCTTCCTCCATCGAATAGGACAGGCTTAACGTTGCATCCTGCGATGGCGACCTGGATGACTAGGGGATCTTGGTGGGAGAACTCTACGCCCTCGGCATCAACGGGCGTGAAGGTAATCTCGTGCTGCACCCAGCCCAGCGGTGCCTGCACCGGGTATGCCGCCACGTGGTGTAGCCTTCACGCATAGGCCTTTCTCCCGCGCCGAGGCGAACTCCAGCGAGGAGCCCTCAGAGATGACGTTTATAACCCTGCGCTGGGCTCCCTCCAGGGCTTGGATCCACAGGGGGCCCTCCTGAGGTTGCTGCACGTGTGCTTGAATCCGCAGGGTGCCCTCCTGAGGCTGCAACCCCTAATCCTGGATCCGCATGGGAACTTCCAGGGGTTGCTGGACATGGGCAACGATGGGCGACCGCACCTCGAGGTTTCTATCCCTGGCGACGCTTTGTCGGAGTTAGGGGTGAAAACAGTTGAATTCGGTCGAATATTCCTTATTCCATATCCTATCCTATATTTTTTTCTCGGATTCGGAGTCGAATATGAATAGTGCCAGATACGAATACAAATCCGGATAGTATCGGTCACAGATACGGAACGAATACGGAGCGGATGCGAATACGATAATGAATATCTCGTCGGATATTACGTAGGAATACAAAAGGCATATATAGACGGGTAGAAAATGTAATGTAATCTAATGTAACAAAAAGCATATATAGACTAGTACAAAAGGATATAAAAAAGGCTTCTCCAACTGGACAATACCACCAAAGTGATGGATTTCTCAACATTCTTATGTGATCCCAAATACTCCGGCTTCTCTCCTTTGCACCATCTCACATACACACATGTGCACAGGGAAGGATCAACAAAAACTAAAAGAACAAGAGAATCTGTTGCACTAAGAGGATCAACAAAAACTAGCAAACACATGACAAGCAGCCAACTATCCGAATTCGAATATCCGAAAAAGATATCCGGGTATTATCTGATAAAATCCCAGATAGTATCTGTATCCGTCGGATAGTTCTTTTCCGAATCCGAATTCGTATCCGAAAACAACTATCGAATCCGATAATTATCCGACATAACTATCCGAATTCGATCTGACTCGGATTCGGCGGTCGGTCGGTCGAGAAATATCCGATCCGTTTTCACCCCTAGTCGGAGTGCCACGATGGCGGTGCATGCGCGCGTGTTGTGGCTGCCTCGACCATGCACCTCGCACCACTAGCCGTGGTGCTGGTCGTCGTATTCCGCGCGAGTCCTATCATCGCGACCCCGACCGCGCCCCCGCCCCCGCCCCCGGCCCAACGAGCCCTAGCGCCGCGGTCGGTGGGGGCGTTGTCTTCGGAGCCACCCTCAATGTCGAAGACGTAGCAGGCTCTCTGAGACTTCTGTTGGCCACGCTTAGGCTTGTCGCCCAACGAGTCCTTGTGTTGGGCATCCTTGCGCTCGAGGGCATCCTTCGATGGCTCCTACTTGCGCTTGCCCTTTGAGGAGCCTTTCTTTGGGGAATCTCCATTCTTCGTCGTGCCCTCTGCTTGATTGGTGTCGGAGTCGTCACCTTGGCACCGCCGCACATCTTCTTCTACTCTGGCGTACTATTCCATCTTGTGAAAGAGCTTCGCCACTGTCTTGATTGGCTTTCGCGCGTTGTATTCGGCCAGCGGCCCCGGGCGGAGGCTCTGTACCGCCGCGTCGATGATGGTTGTCTCATTGACATCCTTGACCTTGCAGCGGACCTTCGCGAAGCGCTTGAAGTAGTCCCGGAGCTTCTCCAAGGATTTTTGCTTGACAGCGAAGAGCTGATCCGCGTTGACGCGCTCGACTAAAAGTTGTTGTAGAGGTGGTCGCAGATCTGTTCCGATGCGTAGATGGAGTTCGGCTCTATGGTAAAAAACCAAGAGAGTGCCACTCCCTGTAACGCGAGGGGGAGTCCCTTCGCTTTTGTGGTGTCGTCCCCACCTGCAGCCTCGATGGCGGTCTCGTACACACGCACAAACTCCCGAGGGTCTGTGTCACCTTTGTACGGCTCGATGGCACTAGGGAACTTGATGTCCTCTGGCCATGTCGACTGCAGTAGGCCCGCAGAGAGTGGGGACTCCGGGTCCACATGTCGCAGCGGGACGCGGCAAGACATGGGGGCGTCGCGACTATCTGCCCGTTTTGGCGTGGGCTCCGGCGCGACCACTAGCGGGGTTTGCTGACTCGAGCCTCTTGCATATCCCGCACAGCTCCCCGGAGATCCGCTAACTCCCGTTGGAGCGTGCCGATGGCCGTCAGCAGGGCGCTCTCCACCGTTGGTGTAGCCGGGGCAATCGGCGCACCTGGTCGCACTGCCGGGACAGCGACGACCACGGCCTGCGCTCCCGGGTTGCCCGATGCACCGGTGCGATGGACCGGTGTCGATGACGAGGCCAGTGTTGCCGCCGAGATCGCCCGCCGCTCCCGCACCGCGTATAGGGATGGCGGCCGTACCACCATGGGCACCGGCGCTACCGCCCCCGACTGCCCGGTCGGTGTTGCCGGTGTCGACCATCGCGCCAGCGGCGGGGTCGCTCGTCGCGCGCGGGGTGGGGTCCGCCGTCACGCGCACGGCGGGGTTGACCGCTGCGCCGGTGGTGGTGAGGTCGACCGTCGCGCCATGAGCGTCGACGTTCGTGGCTGCCGCACCCGCGCTGTCGTCCATGCCCGTGACTGCCGATGCCGAGGCCCTGGTGTTGATGCGGGACTCCGTCGCGCCCCCCTTTTTCTTCTTCGACGCCAATGATGAAGCCGTTTTCGGTGCCATCCTTCTTTAGATCTTGAGGCTTGCTCTTGTCCTCCCCACGGACGACGCCAACTATTGTGGTTACAGACCAAACAGAGAGAGAGAGAGAGGTATGGTAGTGGAGAGTTAGGTGAGCAATGCGTAGGGTTTCCCCATGGTATGGATCATATATATATATATATATATATATATATATATATATATATATATATATATATATATATATATATATATATATATATATATATATATATATATAGGAAGAGCTTAAATGGGACTCCTAGGAGTCCAGGCACCTAACCTATAAACCGTTTGATCAAATTGAGATGTGCTATCTTGATGTAGATAAGATGATAACGGGTATACCCAATATCCTATACTGCTTGCCGTATTATTCAAACTCCTGATTGAATGCATGCGAATCGGATTATTAATTGCCATAAATCGTAGTATACTCATTAGTCAAAACATTCCTTCCGTAGCGATTGAAACGGCTGATATACCCAATAGTAAATACATTCCTTCCGTAGCCAATACACCATTAGCATATATTTGGTACTGCTATAATTATCCAGCTAAATGATTCTTTTGAAGTATGTGTAGAACCTTTTGATGTAACGTGAAAATTTTTATGTGTTAAGATCATTTGGTGCCATATAGATTTCCGCCATTACCGTAGAGTATGTATGTGTATTGGCAATGAATTAATTAACATGGAGTGCATGGAGTATGTATGCAAAACCGCATCGACATTTAAATTATGATCGTTTGTATGTATAAATTTAATATAGTATGGTGCATGCGAAATATCAATACTTGTAACATATGATGAATCATTGTGATCAAATGGAGTATTATACCCAGAAAAAAATTTAAGTGGTCTTATGACGGAGTATTTAAAACTGTGTTGACTTTCATTATTTTTTATTCAACACATGAAATGATTGTGAGCGGCGAATTTATACGAGATGTTAGCAGGTAAGCGGAGAATCTTTTGTGAAATTGTCAGTTCAATCGGTCAACGAAATGCTTTATTAACTGGATGATGCATACGAAAGAAGTTTAAGTAAAGAGTATATTATAATTATTATTAGAGTATGTTTAAATAGACAAAAAGATATAACAACACTATTAAAGTAGTATATTAGAAGTGGAAGTATCTACTCTCAACGCACGAAATGATTGTGAGCGGCGAATTTATACGAGACGTTAGCAGGTAAGGGAAGAATCTTTTGTGAATTTGTCAACTCAATCGGACAACAAAATGCTTTATTAAATGGATGATGCATACGAAAGGCTTTGAAATAAAGAGTATGTTGACTTGCATTATTTCCATTAATTTTTAGATGTGGCACAGAACGATTTAGAGTGGCGAATTTGCACGTGTTGTAAGCATTTAAGGTGACAAATTTATGTGTTTTTTTGCATCTCAATCAGACAACAAAAGCTAACTTAAATGGTTGTAGTACACAAACGGCACGTAAAAGATGGGTATATTTGCTTACATTATTTTATATAAGCCACACGTAAAGATTTAGAGCATCGAATTTTTACGCCATGTGAGCGCTTATTGTAAAATCTTATTTGGAGTTTTCATCTAATTCGAGCAACAAATGTTCATTGAATTATAGGCACGATCCGAATTGATATTGCCATATATAACTAAAGCGATCTGAATGAAACATCAATTAATATTTAAGAATTAATTTGTATTTCATTGTGAATCCGCGCATGATTTCTGATGAATGTGTAAATAGGTATGTGTCTAGAACCTTTTAAATTAACGTGTTAGAATGTTTTGTGTATATCATTATTTGCCCATACATAGTTTTCTTGCTACATGTGTCATTCTTTGTGGAATAGGTATGTGTATTGGCGATGTATTAATTAACATGGAATAGGTATGCAAAATTGTACAGCATTTGAAGTATGATTGCTTGTACATATAAATTTAATACTCTATGGTGAATGCAAAATATCATTACGTGAAACGTATGACGAATCGTTGTGTTCAAATCGAGTATTATAGTACGCACATTAACGTGGAATAGGTATGTGTATCTGCGATGTATTGAATAAACATGGAATAGGTATGTGATGTTATCTTAAATGGTTGAAGGAGACGAACGGCATAGAAAAAACGCGTATGTTTACTTACATTATTTAAAAGCCTATGGTACATGCAAAATATCATTACGTTGATCATATTATGAATCATTGCGAACAAATCGAGTATTATACTCTGAAAAAAATTTAAGTGGTTGACTTACGGCATAATAAAACTTGTGTTGACTTTCACTAATTTTTATACACCGCACGAAATGATGTTGAGCAGCGAATTCGCACGTGATGTTAGCAGTTAAGGTGAGAATCTTAAGCGAAATTTTTCAACTCAATCAGACAACAAAATGCTATATGAAATGGTTGATGGAGATAAACGGCATAGAAAAAATGTATGTTGACTTGCATTATTTCCATTATTGTTTAGACACCGTGCGGAATGATTTAGAGTGGCGAATTCGCACGTGATGTTAGCGATTAAGGTGAGAATCTTATGTGAATTTTTCATCTCAATCGGACAAAAAATGTATCTTTAATGGTTGAAGGAGACGAACGGCATAGAAAAAACGCGTATGTTGACTTACACTATTTTTCTATATGCCACACGGGATGAATTAAAGCGGCGAATTTTTACGTCATGTAAGCGGTTTAGGTATAAATCTTATGTGAAAATTTTTGAGATGAACGGTACAAGAACAATCGCGTGTGTTGACTTCCATTAATTTTTATACGTCGCACGAACTGATTTATAGCGGCGAATTTGTACATAATATTAGCAGTTAAGGTGAAAAAAAATTATGTCAAATTTTCATATCATTCGAGCAACAGATTCTCGTTGAATGGTTCATGGAGACGAATGGCGTAAGAAAACGCGTATGTCGCAAGGAATGATTTAGAGCGGTGAATTTGTATGTCATGATAGTGGTTTGGATGAAAATCTTGTGTGAATTTTTTAGTTGAATTGGAAATCAAATGTTATCTTAAAATGTTACGCAACTCTGAACTGGTATACAAATATCCGCCCGGAGATATGCACACACAAATCACTCTATCAAATTCTAACAACCTCTCCTTTGTTCTTGTATAGTTGTAGACAAAGACTCTATCAAATTCTGGACTGCAATGTGGTGCCAAGTTTAGTTAATTAGTTGGTGTGGTGTTATATCGCAATCGTATAAGGATGTCATCGATCAAAATTGAGCTGCAAAGAGCCAAAGACTACAGAATAGCTAGACATCTTACAAGTTCAATGTCTTCACGAGAGACCTTTCTATTATCATTACTAGCGAAGGAACCGGCGTCTCTCTGCAGAGCATCGAGGCCATTGGATTTGGTTGGTTACTTTGCACTTCATTAGTACCTTGTCTTTGAAGACATCATCAAATCGACATCTTAACTCCGACGTACTACGGATGAAAGCGAAACGGAAGCAAGTACCCATTTTATTCTCCAGCAATTACGGAGAAAGGAAGAACGACAAGAGCCCCACAAATCTTTTGAACAATTCCGAGGATTGAACTCCAAACCGAAACCCACCAAAAGCGGAATAAAATTCGCGCTCGAAGAACACATCCAACGATCCACCGATTCCACCTAAGAAATCCAACAAAACTTCCTAGAAGAAATCCATGAAACCAAGATTACCGAGAGCACCAAGATCCCGGGAGGAGAGGTGGGAGAGGACAATTCTTGTGGAGCGACTCAATCTTGGCCTGCTCGCCTCGCTGGTGAAGGCCGAAGGGTCTCAGCGTCTACACCGGGAAGAGGAGCAAAACCTTTTAAACATCCAATTATTTCCGTCTCAGTGACAGCGGCGTCTACACGGAAGAGGAGCTCCATCGTGTCGAGGTTCGCTGCGACAGCGCCATCGCTGCAAGATGCACGCCTGGCGAGCGGATTCCGCGAGGTGGCCCCGATGAAGCGACCGCTCGCGATTTGGGGAAAGATGCGAGACCGGGAGACGCGATTTGGGGAAAGAGGCAGATGCGAGACGCCGAGACCGGGGAAATACGCGATTTGGGGAAAAAAGTCGTGACCGAGCGACGGAGGTTCCTAATTTGCTCAAGTAACGGGTCTAGCATCTCTCAATCCGTTAATCAACTTTTCCCATTTGAATGTGTATGCGCGATCGGATGACACACGATTGAGGAGTCAGGACACCTAATAGCACTCAATACTTTTACTATATATATATATATATATATATATATATATATATATATATATATATATATATATATATATATATATATATATATATATATATATATATATATGTGTGTGTGTGTGTGTGTGTGTGTGTGTGTGTGTGTGTGTGTGTGTGTGTGTGTGTGTGTGTGTGTGTGTGTGTGTGTATGTATATATATATATGTATATATATATATGCACATAGGGAGTGTTTTACAATTATACCCTTACACTCGAATATCTCTCTCAGGGCCATTTACGTCATTATACATGTCCCATTTTGGGCCTTACAACCTTCTAACAGACCGGCTGGGCTTAGGTGGGGGTCACCCCTACAACAACTTCCTTAACACTAGGCGTGGAACACATTATGCACAACACATATGGACTCAGCCTTTTACAATGCATGGCAGCAAGCACCCACCACCTGACCATTTGCCTAAGTCTAAACCAAGTTTTGTATTTTATTTTGAAATATTCCACAGCTTTTCTTGACTCACCGAAGTCAAGAATATATTTGAAAAGCTTACCATTTTATGTGAAAAGTTATCCCAAACCAAAAATTATGTCTAAGAAGATCTAAACATTTGATACAAAATTCTCTTGTCCATACTAGCGTACTAACCAGAGTTTTTTTGTAAGGTGATAAGGTATTTGAGAATCAACATCAAAAGAGGTATTAACAAGTAGGCAATAACTAAGTTTAAAACTGAATTGAAATACGTTGAATAAAAATATGCATGCAGAATAATTTAAAACAATATAATTTTATTTGTAAACTAGAATCAACATGATCAAGATGTGTAACATGCCTTGCTCCGTGAATTGATGAGAATTGTCGTCAAAGAAATCCTCGGAATTGTCATAGTATACATATGAAAATAACCCACCAAACTCAAATAAAATTTAAATAAAATACAAAAATTATGAAAAAATATACCGGGAGATAGATTATGAATTTAGATGAATTTAGGAATTTGAATCACCAGATTCAGAGTTTGGACAACGGAGAAAGAGTCATTTGAAGTTTATGGAAGATAAATGCTGAAATTGGAAAAGGGAAGAATATTCTAGGGAATATTCCACTCGGTGGGATAAATATAAAGGGAAAAGGGATGCTTATGGGACCATCCTGTAAAGTGAGAGAAAAGGGATGAATAATAAGCCTTCATTCAAGGAATAGAGGAAGAACCAGTGCGTGGAGATGGCCATGGCATTGGTGATTGAAGGCATGGGAGGTGGATACAATTGTCAAAATAGGTAGCTGGGGTGTTGAGGAACACATAGGAGGTGGCGGCACGGTGGGAGACACAGTGTGGCGGTTGTGGCAGCGGCCAGGCGTGGGCTCACATGGGCGACATCGTTCCAACGAAGAATGCGGTGAAGTAGCATGAGCACGGGCTCGACCTCGGCCCAAGGAATGCGTAGGCGAGCTCGGCTTGGCCGGAGGATGGCCAGAGAAGCAGGGCAATGGTGACGTCGGTTTACATGGGGTGGTAATGGTGCGGCTCTTCATGGCGAAGCATGGGTAAAGTGAGACTTGGAATATGTAGAGGAGATGTTGGTGATGGTGTAGTAGTGAGGATCGAAGAACGGCTCATCAGAGATGTCGAATCGATAGTGGGAGTCAAAATGCTCAGTTTTAGGAAAAACTTGATTACCGTCAATTGGTTGCCCCAAAAATCAAATTAAATTGGTAGAGGGGTTGCTTAGATGCCGGAACACCATATGACGCAAACAAAGCTCAAAAAAGTTCACTGGAGCAAAAGTTGGCATGGTGGAGGGAGGAGACCGGCCCACAAGCGGGCTACGGCTTCTCTAGTGCTTTGTGCAAAGATAGGGGAGGTGCTGGGGATTGCAAAGATCGGGGAGGTGCTGGGGGTTGGCATGGGAATGGAACACAACGTGGTGCTTCTATTTATAGGGTAAGAAGGAGGGAAATGGGATTTAATTCAGCTGCAATGAATCTAGCGTCAGTTTTTCAACTTTTCATGACTTGGAAACTGAAAAACTAAAAATTAACTAGCTAAAAATAGAAAATGAATTGATGCTTGGCAATGAATGTTGACGTTTCTTGCTGCCTTAATTTCTTTAGCGGAAGGGAATTGATTTGGCATGCATGCAATGGGTTTGTGGGTGTTCAGCTATGCAACAGAGGATGTTGTTCAGCTAGGTAGAAATAAAATAGAGAGAGTAGCAGTTTTAGTCAGCAAGCATGCAGCCAAACGGAAGACAAAAGAAAGGGAGACAAAGAGAAAGGAAGAGAAAGGAAGGAGAAGGAAAAAAGATAGAGAGATGGGCCAAGAAGAATGGGTTTGACCAGAAAAATGGATTTAATATTTTTGAGATTTTGAATCTTTAAGATTTGAATTTGAATTTTGAAAACAAACTGAAAATTTGGAATGGAATTGAGACTTTGGAGTTTGAACTAAGAATTGTAATTTGGAAATTAAATTTTGGAATCACCAAATAAACTCTAGATATTTCAAAAGGATGGTAGAAATGGATAGATTAGAATTTCTTATGAATTTAGAAAATTGAAAGGAAAAACAGGAATTTCACTGTGGTAAAAAACTACCGTAGTCGAAAGCTACAATAGTAAAAAAGTTATAGTGATCAAAAAAGCTTTAGTGGTCAGAGAGTTATGGTGGTCGGAGAAGTTATAGTGGTCCATAAGTAGTCAAAGGCTATATGTTGTCGATAGTGGCAGTGGTCGAAATAGCGTGGTCGGTGGTCGAAGCGACAGTGGTCAGGAGTGACTCTGGTCGGAAGCGAGGGAGGTCAAAAGCGGAGGTAGTCGAAAGCAGAGGTGGTCAATAGCAGCTGATTTTACTGAATTTTCATTTTCTAGAAGAATTGAGGTTTTTCTGATGATCTTCTCAAGCCAAAACAGCTAGACCTTGATTAAAACAACACCAAGACCTTAGGAAACAGGAGTATTCATCAAAAGAGCAGGGAAATAAGATTTTAACAGAAATCTGAAAAATGAAATGGGAGTGAGTCCAATTCTCAGATTTCTCATGATTCTTTCATCCCTTGCTTACAATCTTTTGCAATCAACATAGCAAAGAACTCAAAACTTTAGAACCCAAACCTCATGCCATCTTAAGAAAGGAAATCAAGTGAGCCAAGGTTCCCCTGACATGAAACCCTAGCTACAGTGAATAATAGAGGAATGGAGCTAAGCTGAAAAGAGAATCTTTGATTCTTCCATTGGGCTCTTGGGAGTTTATCTGACCAAATGGTCTTGAGGCATATTCCCATCACAGAGCAAACAAGATCCAATCATTTAAGCTAAAGATTCAACTCAAAAATCAATTCTAGCAAAGATGAACAAAGAGATGACTGAAAAGTAATCCATCACAGAAAAGGAAAACAAGACTAAAACTTTTCAGGTAACTTCATTTCCATGAATGATTACAAGTGGTACAACCAACTACGTCCCCATATGCAGTTGTGGAGAAAAGCTATAACCCTCTCACTACATGCTTGAGGTGACACACACAGAGCACTCTCCTGCTACCTCACTGCATGCTGAGACTCACACACTACCTTGCTCACTCTCTTGAGCTCTCTCTCTATCTCTTTTGAATGCATAACCTTCTTGCTTCACATCCTTCTCCTTTAAAAAGAAGGACACACCCTCCAGGAGAAATACAAGAAGTGTCATACCAAGCACACTCCATGCCTCACACACACTTGAGGCAAAAAGTCAACACACATGGAAATGGAGGGAAACCAGCCTCTCCACTCCAAAACTTGAGTCAATTGTCTAAATTGCCCTCAAGCACCTTCCGGAAGCTTCCCGCGTCCGGTACCTTGACCGTCTGGATCTCGACTCCTCCCTGAGTCTAGTCTGGTCCGCTTCGCTGCACATGACCGCACCCCGCATCCTGACCGTCTGGACCTCCGACTCCACCCTGAGCCTAGTCCCGATCCACTCGCCGCTGCCCGTCGTGTCCACTCGACTCTGACCGAGACCTCCGACTCCACCTGAGTCTGGTCTTGGTCTGTTCCGTCGCACATGACCGCAACCGGCACCCAACCGTCTGGACCTCCGACTCCTCCCTGAGCCTAGTCCCGGTCTGCTCGTCATCGCCCGTCATGTCCTCCACCGGTAGCTCCAGCTTTGGTTCCTCGTCTCCCGACTCGCAACCACCTCACCAGCCTCGATCATCTTCGACATCACCGACCGTCTGAACCTCAACACCTCCTGTGCCTAGTCCTAGTCCTACTCGCCTCACCATGACCTAGCTCCAAAGTCCTGAAGTCACACAGACAAGCAAACCGTTACATAGCACCGCACGAAATAGCATATCAACAATAGCATAAATGAAAGGTACTCAACCCTAGAATACCCAAAATAAACTCAAACTCACTAACACAACCGTCAATTACTCATCACAAACATGGGGATACCTCCACATGGTCTCTCAGTGACGAAAGGTCGTGGTTGGAAAGCACCATGTGGTTGGATAGCTGTAGTTGTGAGCGACTGTGGCCAGATGGTTGAGGTGATTGAAGAGCTATGATCAGATGGCTAAACATGGTTGAAACTCTATACGAGGTCGGTGGTCGAAACGGCTATGGGTGGTCGGAAGAAGTGGTCGAAACGGACTACCGTGGTCAAAAACAGCTATGGTCAAAAATAATGGTGGTCGAAAGCGAAAGCGGCAGAGGTCAGAAATGGCTACGGTTGAATGATTGCCGTGGTCATGGGACTACATTGGTCGGATATGGTAATAATGATCATGAGGGACCAAGGTTGTGTGCGGTTGTGGTCGAGAGACTGTGATCGTGGTAAGTCGTGGTCAAGGCGGTTGTGGTCATGAGTGATCATAGTCGTAGAGTTGCTGTGGTCGAAGTGGTTGTGAGTGTTGATAGTCGAAACAATGGTCGGAAAGGTCGGGGTCGAAGGCTACCATTATCTGTGAGGACGTCGGAGGGTGGTCGACGGCGAAGAAGAAGCGGCAAAGGCGGCTCCGTTCATCGATGGTGAAGGGGTTTCGGTGGTGGACTAGATCGGTGAAGGGGCAACGGACGGTCGTGCGAGCTCGGTGAAGACGGAGGCGGCGGCGGTGAAGCGCGAAGAGTCCCGGGTTTCCCGAAAATGCTCACCGGAGCTCGACTTAAGGCCGGTTGAGGAGGAACTCAATGTGGAAGTCTCGGCCACACGAAAATAAGAATTGAGGGGCGGAAGAAGAGCAACACGAGCGGGAGATGCTCAAGGTATTTATAGGTGCGGATAAGAGGAAGGGTTGAGAGACGGCTCAACGGATTTATGGTCAGTGTAGTGGTGCATGATCATGATTGATAATGAGGTTTAAAGCGGGGGAAACCATCAGATGAAGTAGGGAATGAAGAGGTCTTTCGATGGCATCAATTGCTTTTCGGCTAACAGGAAGTAATGGTCGCCATAAAGAGCTCGGGTGGGTGTGGCAATGGCTGTGGATGGAGGAAGAAGAAAGAGAAGAAAGAGATGACGACAGGCCCACTGGTCGATGAGAGGAGAGGACTGTGAGTGGATACATGGTACGTGTCAATGGAAAATCCTGGTCGCCTGAGTGTCGGCTCTAGGAGAGGGTTGGGTTTTTAATTTTCTTTTTGATATTAAGAAAATCCAGGAAACTCCAAAAAAAGCTTAGAAAATACTACATGATGTCTAAAAAATCTAGAACAATTCACAGAAATTTCTAGGGATGTTTTAGACTGAGGAAAAATATTTCCAATTTAAAGTTGGTCTTTAAATTTTTACAAAAATACTTTTTAACTTTGAAATTGATTTTAAATTCGAGAAAAACACAAAATATCTAGACAAAATCCAAATGCTTTAAAATAATTAATTTAAAATAGTATTTTTACATAATACAAAATACCCTTTATCTAATAATATTTCCATGTTTTTACTTAAACTACTTTTAAGAACAAGTCTTTTTAAAAGCTGAAACTTTAAAATTTAGCCCACCAAATAACACTGTTTTTATTTAAATTAAATTATCTTTTTTCACTAATATTTTTTGAAATAAGCAGCTGGCTGTCACACTTGAGATGTTTTTATGCATTTGATGAACTGATGAAATGCATTTGTGTCATTACATTCATATGGTGTCACATTCAAATAGACTGTTGGTCGATATTGACAAATGTAAAATAATTTTGAAAATTTATGTACAAGTAGAAAGGAGGAAGAACCAAAATATAATTGAACTGATAAAACCAGGGGTAGCATGGGCTTTTGCCTCCAATTTTCTCTTTTAGTGTTTTGGGAGTCAACTTCCTATCCAAAGCCAACTCTAGATTCTCAGATGAGTGGATTCTTGAAGAATCTAGAACAGGAGCTAAGAAAATAGAATCTAAAGCTCTACCAAACAAGCTCTTAAATGTTCATCGTGTTGTTAGCTACCACCATCGGTCAACATCCATTGCTACTAATGTGTCAGCTCGGGCTACATAACAATTCGACCATAGTCAAAAGCACTTCAAATTTATGTCAACTCGGTCTACATAACAATAGGACAAGATGCTATGATCATGAATCGAGTAGTGATTCCATTCCTATGACTTTTAAATAGATCACCACGAAATGAATGCGTATTGGTTTCTAAAAACTGTTTTTTATAGTAAATAACTTTTCTATAATATCTAGCTTTCAAAACAGAGTGTCTTTTTAAGATAGGGTTTACTAGTCAATTGTAGTATACACTATAGTGACTTTATTTATATCGGTTAAAATCACACGTGAGTGTGTCTCTCTACAAGTTTCTTTATAAACTATTACCATTCATACACCAAAATAAAAAACCAATATGAACACGTCCTAAATCAACCCATAGTTACTTAGGGTCTACTTTAAAGAGCTTAAGCTTCTGAATTTTAACTGAAATTGCACTTTAGCGGTTGTTAATTATTTTGAATTATTCATTAACACAAAAAATAAGAAAAAAAAGTAAAAAGCCATTACATCGTTATGAATAATACAAAGAAATAAAAGGAAAAAACAAAAAGTGAAAAACCAAAAAACCAAAATACACCAAAATTAGAAGTTAACATGCATTTCAAGTGGGTTCTAGTTAAATAAATCCAAAGCCAAAAAAGAAAAGTTGAAGCCCTTTGGAGGATTAACTTAGTTACATGGCATGCCTAGTATAGGTAGAAATCAAATCGTAGCTCAACCCGTAAGTCATGATCAATTCTTAACTGTGCTATTTAGGGTTTCAATTTGGATAATCAAACACAATTTTTTTATAATTGATGGACGGGGTTAGGGTCGAGACGTGTGCCGATTCATCGCAGCATCAATTGCATTAGGTGCAGCTGCGCTTGCAAAGCACACTTCGAACAAAACTAGATACGAATACGAATTCGGAATATTCGGAATTTCGAATACAATGCCGCCGGAACGGATACTTGATGGCTTCAGATCAAAAACGGATAATGTAGACGGATAGTACGTGCATACGGAAAGGAACATATGCTAAACCATACCACCATCACTTCAAGTCTTAAACTGTTAGACATAATTACATAATAGTGATTTATAATTCATCGCCCGAAAATGGTGTGGCGTTTCCCCAAAATTGCCCATGAGGTGTGGCGTTTCAAGATAAATCTTGATTCTTGACGGACATCATTTTCTTTTTTTAGGCTAAAGAAATTTTACTAAATTAAGGTAGAGACAGCAGACAATTGGGGATAATAAACTTTTGAGAATTTTACCTGTTCATTTACTAAAGCATGCCAAAGTTCATCGTTTAATAATACTCTGATTACATGTTTTTCATTCCATTACCTAGGAAGGGTGATCTTAATAAGCAAATTTAGAATTCCAATTGCACAAGCAGCAGAATTAGAAATTAAACACTATTTTAGTATCTGTATATTTATAGTTGTCACAACTGAATGTCATATTCCATTTAGAGAACTTAAGCTTACACGATCCAGGAAAACTTTCTATACACTGCACACCTCAACCAACTAACATGACAAAAAACAAATACTACCAAAATAAAAGGTGAATTCGTAGCTCTTACCAGATATCCGAATCCGACCGGATAATTATCCGGTATCCGAATACCGATACTATTCGGTTGGATAATAACTCTCTCGAATCTGAATCCGAATTCGACATGAATTATCCGAATCCGAATCCGACCGGATACCAAATTTTCTTCCCGAACCTGGTACCAACTGGATTCGGTACCGGATCGATCGGAATTAACCCAACCCATTTGCACCTAGAACAAACCGGAAAAGGAAACAACACAAAACCCCCTCCGGTTTGCAGCGCACGCGTCCCGCCTAGGGGTGAAAACGGGTCGGGTTAATCCCGACCGATCCGGCACCGAATCCGATTGGTATCGAATCCGACTAGTACCAGAATCGGAGAAAAATATGGGTTAGGATATGGTACGACAATATCCGTCCGAATCCGAATATCCGTCCGAATCCGATACATCTTCAAGTTTGATTTCAGGTTAGTGCTACTATTTGACGTTTCATTTTCTTTTGTAATGGTAAAATAAAATCTTCCACATCAGCTATTAAATAGTAACATCAAGTTAGTGCGTCCTACTCTATTTACTGCACTATATGCATTCCTTACAAACAAGTAGGGGTGCAAACGAAATGGGTTAATCCCGACCGATCCGACACCGAATCCGATTGATACAGAATCCGGAGAAAAAAATATGGGTTAGGATATGGTAACAGCAATATCCATCTGAATCCGACCCGTTTTCACCCCTAGTCCCGCCCCCACTACGTCGAGGGTATAACGGTCTTTTGCGTAAATATCCCCTTCCCCCAAAACCCTTCCAGACCCTTCGCCTCTCGCTCTTCCGTGAAATCTTCTCTCCGATTTGTTTTTTTCCTCCCTGAAATCGTTTCTCCTCTTCGTCTCTCGCGTCGATTCCGACCGATAAGATGTCGGCGGCGCGTCTCCTAGTGCGAATCTCGAGGCAGGGCATAGCCTCCGCTGCGTCGGGCGCGGCGAGGCGGCGGCCGGAGGCGGCGGCGCTTCTTGGCCCCTCGGCTTTGGCGGCGGAGCCCTGCGTCGCGTCCTGCTCTTCGATCAAGGTGAGGGTTTGGAGTCGTGGGGCAAGGCTCGTGGGTACGAGTTGCCTGTAAAAAAATTGATCTTGGATTGCGCTGCGTGTGGAGTGGTTTACGAACACTGGGTTTTGAAGGGTTTATTCGTGATAGTTCTTTGGAGGCGTTTTAGAGGATTAGGGTTCGTGCTCTTCTTGAGGGATTAGGGTTTTGAGGGGTTTATTCGTGATAGGTCGTGCTCTTCTTTAGGGATTAGGGTTTTAGAGGAGTTTGCTGTTATCAAGGTGATGATGCGGATTTTGGGTCTGCTGAGGGGCTTACTGGGTATCCCGTGGGGAAGCTTTGTTTACTAGGATTTGTGCTTTGAGTATCTTAGAATTCGACTAGTTATTACCTTGTTGAGGGTATAGAGTAGTTCTTGAATATTTGAGAGCTCTTTATTTTTTATGCGTTTAGTTTTTTTATGTGAGTTCTTTTGTGCTTTTGTGGCCTACCTCTGTTGTTTTAGAGTTCATTCAGGTTACTAGAGCAGATTCTTGATAGGTTAAGATCGATGCTGGGTCTGTGCTAAGCTTAGGGTGCCTAGCATTCGCTGAATTTTTTACGGTGTTGACGTGTTGTAGCAATGTTGAAATGTTTTAAATGTGGAAAAAATAACAGCATACATTTGAAACATTACCATTCAAAAAAGGCTCAATTCTTAGGAAATATGGATGATGTCAGGGTATTCTCTAATGGTCTTTATCAAATAGTCTTATATGCTATTAACATCTTGCACGGAAAACAGGCTAGTATGTTGATGCACTGATTCTTAAGGTATTTTAGGCAATTAAGCTAAATACCAGCCGTTGTACCATTCTTCAGGCTGAGTTGATATTTTGGACACTTTTGTTTCGTTTTACTTTCCTCTGTGCTACCGTTAAACAATTACAAGCAGGTCTTGCCTCTGTTGAATCAGCCGATGCGATACTCAACATCAACCTTTCAAAGGTTTGGGTTTTCATCTTCTGCTCCTCAACAAGATGATAAGGAGGCAAACAAACCCACAGATGATGGTGGTGATAAAAGCACTGGCTCAACAGCTGAAGCTCCACATGAACCCAATAACACATCCGGAGCTGAGAAAGCACCTGAAGCAGGTTCGCAAGAATCCATGCCTCGATTTAAACAGGAGGAGATGTACTAAACGAACTGCATTTTCTGATTCAGGTACAGAAGATCTTGACCTATCAAAGGAGGACCTGGTGAAGCTAGTTCTTGAGAAAGAAGATCTGTTGAAATCCAAAGATGAAGAAATTAAAGATATGAAGGATAAAGTTTTACGCAGCTATGCAGAGATGGAGAATGTCATTGCGAGAACAAAGCGCGAATCTGAGAACTCGAAGAAGTATGCTGTACAGGTCTGTATTTCATATCTCGTGGCTTGATTTTGTATATTTTTGTTTTACATGGATTTATATTTCTTTCCATTAACTCTGGGAATTAGCTCTCACTTAATAGTTTTTCATGCAGGGCTTCTCCAAGAGTTTGTTAGATGTTGCAGACAACTTGTCTAGGGCATCATCTGTTGTCAAGGAAAGCTTCTCAAAGATAGATACGTCTAATGATTCTGCTGAAGCTGTGCATTTACTGAAAACCCTACTAGAGGGTGTTGAGATGACTGAGAAGCAACTCGGGGAGGTATTTTTATCTCTAGTTCCCTGCGTATCAATCATAATAACTGTGAAAGAGATCTATTTTCCACGCATCTCAATCATAATATGCCGCCTTTGCTTTAAATATCATAATTTTTTTGGATAACATTCGCATTCAAACTCTAATTCTTCGGCTCCCTATTGCATGCATGCATACAAATAATTTGACGATCTTCCTAAAGCACAACACACTAACAATTAATGTGCTCAGGTCTTCAAGAAGTTTGGGGTGGAAAAGTTTGATCCTCAGAATGAGAAATTTGATCCAAATAGGCATTGTGCGCTATTCCAAATTCCTGATCCTTCAAAACCGTCAGGGACTGTTGCGGCTGTTGTAAAGGTATGCCTTTCCAATCACTTTGATATACATCTTTTTTTTTGTCCTTTTTCCGGAACTCAATAGCTCATTGAAACACAGCAGTTGACCTTGTTCTCGTTATTACTTTAACTTTGCCTGGGATATATATGACAGTTATATCATATTTTAGAAGTTGGCTTTGTAATTTTATATTATATTTGGATGAAGCCTGTTTGACAAGTAGCATGTGTGTATGAGTTTTAAGAAATTTGTTGCTTTTCAAAAGTTATAATAGCTTGGAATGCAGTCACTGTTTGAAAATCAGTGGGTTTTGATAGGGCTATTGTTATGACCGGGATCACGTATGGGCGCCGGACACGCACACAGGGAGGAGCATCAACCAGCAATTATGAGGCCTTGGGCCCATAAGACTTTCCTTCATTATGTTATTTCCTTCCTTCATTAGGTTTAATACCTTTCTATCCATAAGCAATAGGATTGATTGATTAGCAATCCGATTGAATTGATTGATTAGCAATCTAGATTGATGTGTAAGGGAGGATAAATAGCCTCACCTAGGGATTGAATAAAGCAAGCGAGCAACTTCTAGTTCTGAGCTTCCCGATTGTCTCCCTGCGCCATCTTCCCGAGCCATCGGCAAGCTTGGGTTCCTCCGTGCTCTAGCCGCACACGGCCTCTCACGGCGCGAGTGCGGCCCGATCGCCACCCCTCACTTCCTCTCGCGCCATTGCCCACCGAGTGCTACCAATTTGGTATCGAGATGCCAGGCGGAGAGCGGCAAGCACCGAAGGGACGCCGCCGCCCGGCCGATCCTGCCGCCAGCGCTGAAAGACCTCAACGGCCAGATGGCGACCCTCTTGCGCGCATGGAGGCCTTGGAGTCCCGGCCGCAGCAGGCTACCACCGCCGCCTCCACCCTGCCGCCACCAACCTTTCCGCCGCCGCCGCGATTCCTCCACCAAATCCAATTCCCCGTTCGCGTCGCGCTTCCGCGGGACCACGACTTCCTCGCGACGGTCTTCCGTCGGGGCCGGAGATAAGCGGCGTGTGCGGCCGGACTGGCGCGCGCCGCTCACAAACTCGACTTCCCGACCTACGACGCACAGAAGACCTCTCAATTGGCTCAACCGATGCGAGCAATTCTTCAAAGGCCAACGCACCATGGCTTCGGATCGCGTATGGCTCGCCTCGTACCATCTCACGGCGCGGCTCGGGCGTGGTACTACGCTTGGAGCAAGACGGCGTACCTTCCCGGAGCGTTTCAGGAGGCTATGCCACCTCCGCCGCCGCCATCCGCGCTAATCGCTGGCGGAACTCGCGCGGCCGCTGTTCCTCTCAACGATCCAGACTACTAAGAGCGCTTCAACGCTTCTTCTCGTCTGCAGCGCAAAGATTTGACACCAACTCGAAGGTGGAGTTATTCACCGCGGTCGCGAGCATATCAAGATCGGCGTCGAGCCGGAACCTCATGATCTCGCAGACGGCCATGCACCTCGCGGCGTATGAGCGTCGCGAGGTGACTCCACCAAGACCGCGCCGCGCGGTCTTCCCGCTTTCCCCGGCCACGCCGGCGCGCTCGCCGCGCGCGCGGCGGGACGGCCGCTCCACCAACAGCCACGCCAAAGACAGCGCCAATCCGCTGCCGCCAAGACCACCTCTGGCGGCAGCAGTGTCGCCCCTCTCGCCTTTCCGCGCTCTCACCGGCCGAGTTGGCCGACCGTCGCGGCCGGGCTTGCTACAATTGCGACGAGCGAGACGTCCGCGCCACAAGTGCCGATCGTTATTCATTGAGCGATCGACTACTTGGGCGGCGACACCGCCGAGGCCTCTCGTGGTGCGGCGCAGAGGACATGGTCGCATCCGACTTGCCGGTAGTCTCCGCCATGCGATCGCGGCGATTCGCACGGATGATACCATGCACCTCCATGTCCACATCCAGGCCTCCGCTTTGGCGCCTCGACTCGGCCACCCATAACTTCATCAATGCCGGGGCCTGCGCGACTCGATTGACGACGGCGACCGGCGCCAATATGCGCGTGTGCGCGCCGCCAATGGCGACGGGTCCCCCACGCGCGTGGCCGCGGCGTCGCCATGAGCATCGGACGAGGAGTTCTCCATCAATTGCTATGGCATCGACCTGGCGGGTTCGACCTGCGCCTCGGTGTCGATTTCCTCGCGCCTTGGGACCCATCCTTTGGGATTTCGAGGACCTCTGCATGGCTTTGGCGAGGAACTGGCGGGTCTTACGAAAGGCACAGGCTCCTCCCGCGAAGACGTTCTACAACCGCCCTCCGTGCCCTCACCGGGCACCTCAGCGGCCTCTTGGACCGACTCTGCACGATGCGGCTCGATCTTTACGGAACCACGTGGTCTTCCACGGCCGACCCTATGATCACCGAATCCACCTCTTGCCGTGGATCGCGCGAGTGGCCGTCGCCCATACCGCTACCCATACCGCAGAGGATGAGCCGAACGCTAGCGCGCGCCATGTTGGAGCAGGGCATCATCCGACCAAGTACCTCACGTTCTCTGGCGGTACTCTTGGTCAAGAAGGTGGGCGACTCATGGCGGTTCTGCATTGACTACCGTGCACTCAATGACAAGACTTCCAGGACAAGTTTCCGATACCAGAGTGGGCGAGCTCTCGGCGAGCTCCATGGCGCCCGATTTTCACTAAGCCGACCTCTCATTCGTTACCACAGTGCGCATGCATCGCAGACATCGAGAAGACGCCTTCCGCACCCACCACGGCCGCCGAGTTCTCGTCATGCCCCCGGCACATCTAATGCGCGAAACGTTCGAGCCCTTATGAGCAGCGCCCTTCGTCCATTCCTCCGCAGTTCGTGCTTGTGTTCTTCGGCGACATACTCATCTACGACTCGTCGTGGTCCGAACATTTGCGGCATGTCCGCCTCGTCTTGGCGCTCTCGCGCCACGCCTTACACCTCAGCGCTCTAAGTGCTCTTTTGGGGCGCCTTGCCGCCTACCTCGCCACGTCATCTCGTCAACGGCGTCGCCATGGGCGGCGACAAGGTAACCGCCGTCGCCTCGCGCGCGATGCCGCTTCGGCCGGATTGCGGGGTTCTTGGGCCTCGGGCTACTACACGGAAGTTCATCGCGATTTCGGCGCGATCGCGGCGCCATTGACGGCTCTGCGCGCAAAGACGCCGCTGGGCCGACGATGCCGCGGCGGCTTTGCAGCGGCGAGCTCGACAACAGTCGGTCCTGCAGATGCCCGACTTTGACGGTTGTTTATCGTCGATCGTGGCGCCTCCGGCGTGGGCGGTGTCGTCCTCGCGGCGCGGGGCGGGCCCGCTTTCTTCGTCCGCCGTCACGCGCGCCATCTCAAGTTGGCGGCCTATGGCGGAGCTTATCGACCTTGTGCAGCCGTTCGACATCGGGCGTCCATACACGCGGGGCGTCGCTTCCTCATCCGTCCGACAACGGTCTCAAGTTTACGTTGGACGGCGACTTTCGGCGATTCCGCGGCACGGTGGATTAGCAAGCCGTTCGGCCGACTTCACCGTGGAATATCGCCCGGCGCCTCAACACGGTGGCGGGCGCGCTTTAGCGCCGCGACTTCGGGCGCCGCCGCGATCCATGCTCTCTTAGGACCCCGTTCCACCTCTTTGACGAGATCCGCGCGCGCCAGCGCCACCGACGAGGCGGGCGCATCCGCCAGCAGCTCGGGGCGGCACAATTGAGGACGCTGGCGCGCGGCCGACGGCCTCTACTCCATGGCTCGCGCATCTTCGTGCGGCAGCAGCAGACTTGCGTAATCGGTGCTCTCCCAGCCCATACGGCGGGTCACGAGGGCACCAGAAGACACTCCAACGCTGCGCGCGGACTTCTACATTCTGGCGGCGGGCGCATGCGGGACTTTGTGCGCGCTGTCTCACCCGCCAACGCAACAAGACGGAGACTCTGCGGCGGCGGGCTGTTGCGACCCTCGACGTGCCATCCAGTGTGGGCCGACATTTGATGGACTTCATCGAAGGCTTGCGAAAGGTACATGGGAAGTCGTGATCCTCACCGTCGTCGACCGCTTCTCAAATCGCGCGCACTTCATCGCTCGGCCACCCATACTCGCGCATCCGTCGCGGGCTTTTTCGTGAGATCGTCGCCTCCACGGTTCCCGCCTCCATCGTCAGCGATCGTGACCCGGTCTTCACTGGCCACATGTGGTGAGACCTCTTCAAGATGGCGGGCGTCAAACTCCGCATGAGCACGACCTTTCACCCCCAGACGGACGGCCAGTCTGAGGTTGTCAACAAGGTCATTGCCATGTACCTACGTTGCATCACGGGTGATCGGCCTCGCGCTTGGATCGACTGGCTGCCATGGGCGGAGTATTGCTACAACACTTCGTTCCACACCGCGCTGCGCACCACTCCTTTCCAAGTGGTCTACGGCCGGCCTCCTCCGCCACTTGTGCCGTACACGGGGGGTGCTGCCAGGACGGATGCGGTGGACGCTCTCCTGCGCAACCGGGATGACTTTCTCGCAATGGTCCGCGATCGCCTCCTCCAGGCACAGCAATACGCCAAGCGCTACTACGATGACCACCACCGCGAGTTGGAGTTTGCGGTGGCGATCGGGTATGGTTGCGTCTCCTCCACCGACCGCAAGCACGAACATTGGAACCCCGACCCAAGGGAAGCTTCGGTCCACGCTACGCGGGACCGTTCCAGTCTCCGAGCGGGTCGGCCAGTGGCCTACCGTCTCCGGCTTCCGGAGGAGCCGACTTCATGATGTCTTCCATGTGGGGCTACTCAAGCCGCTCCACGGCGATCCTCCATCGACGATGCCTCCGCTGCCGCCTATGCACGAAGGCCGCCTGCTGCCCGCCCCGGAGCGCGTCCTCCGCGCTCAGCTTCACCGCGGTGTTTGGCATGTCTTGGTCCACTGGCGCGGCATGTCCAGCGATGACGCCACCTGGGAACAGCTGCCGCACTTCCAAGAGAACTACCCCGATGTTCAGCTCGAGGACGAGCTGTTTGCGGAGGCCGGGAGAGATGTTATGACCTGGATCACGTATGGGCGCCGGACACGCACACAGGGAGGAGCATCAACCAGCAATTATAAGGCCTTGGGCCCATAAGACTTTCCTTCATTATGTTATTTCCGTCCTTCATTAGGTTTAATACCTTTCTATCCATAAGCAATAGGATTCAGATTGATTAGCAATCCAGATTGAATTCAGATTGATTAGCAATCTAGATTGATGTGTAAGGGGAGGATAAATAGCCTCACCTAGGGATTGAATAAAGCAAGCAAAGCAACTTCTAGTTGCAGGCTTCCCGACGCTGTCTCCCCTGCGCCATCTTCCCTGAGCCATCGGCAAGCTTGGGTTCCTCCGTGCCCTAGCCGCACGGCTCCCTCATGCCGGCGCGGGGTGCAGCCCCAGTCGCCACGCCCGCACCCCTACTTCCTCCGGCGCCGCCGCTGTCCACCGAGTGCTACCAGCTATATGTATGCATTATTACTTCCGAATGTAGTTTGGAGAACTGTCTACTAGTTCAATCTGGTTCAGTTATCAGATCAAAATGGCTTGCTGGGAGGGAGGGCTTCAATTTTTCAGCGTATCTCTTGCTTACTTGGTGTCAGATACTTTGCTTTTTGTAGCCTAAACGGTAATGGACCGTCTGCCTTTTCTGCATTGAACAAGTAGGCTACAGATATAAGAAAGTACAAAGACAGTAATAATGGCTTCAGATAGTTTCCGTTGATAAAAATAGCAATCAAGAGGAAAGTACTGACATTAGAGGGTCAAAACTACTGCAGAAATCTGTTTGATCCCTACACTGCAGCCTAAGGCCCTAAGAATAACTTCAGATAATCCTGTCTATTTTAACTTTTAATATTGAGCGAAGGTGGTGTACAAGGATACTAGTTTGTGTATGTTTTCAACTTCTTAGTTTAGGACTAGGTGGATCTATGCAAACCCAAGGGACCATTGAAGTGCATTGCAATTATATAGTTGAATTTCGCCCTCACATGGAGCCAAATGGCATTCTCAACTGTTTAAAGATGAACTTTTGGTTAACAAGACTCTTGAATATACCTTGTGTAACAATCCTAACCAGAATAACTCCCAAGTGACACCTGGACAGGCAACCCAGAATACCATAAAGTAGAGTCTTTTGAGACCTTGATGCATGAAAATCATTTTTTTCCATGCTCCAATGCTGTATTTTGCCTGACAATATTGATGACTCCTCTCTTTTTTCAGGTGGGCTACATGTTACATGATCGTGTTCTCCGCCCTGCTGAAGTTGGTGTCACTGAAGGTGGACCAACCGAAGAAGAGCCAGAGGAGAAATCTAGCAAGTCGGATTAAATTTGATACCAGCTCTTCCGGAGGAGATTTTCCTTCGCTGCCATAGTCACGTGGACAGACATGAGTGTGATTTTGACATTACAGTGCTTGAACTTACAAGGGCATGGCAAGCAGAGTGGTGAACTGGTGCATCAACTGATTAACGATTTTCTTTTTTTTTTGGTTCGATAAGCATAAGGGTACTTGTAATACGAGATGTCATTTTTGTTGTGATGAACATGTTGGTGTTTGATAAGTTAGTCCAGAAATTTGCCCTTTTTATCTGGTAGGTACTGAATAAAAACACGATAGTGCATGTGCATGCCTGAAATTGTCAATTTCGGGCTAATTGTGGTCAACTCGTTTCTCCTTGCATGTATAAGCTCTTGCTGATTTGCATTTTAGGTAATCAAAATACTATGAAATTGGTCGAGAAAAATCCAAAACTATTTTTACAATATTGACAGTTACTCTATCATGATGCAAAATTTCAAAAAAAAATGAAATATAAATTAAGCTGAAAAAGGTGTCCAAAAATAAAAAGAAAGAAGATACAGATAAAGGAAACACAAAGAAAGGGGGAAAATCCTACATGGACTGTTGTGTCGACTTTTTGCAAAATTCTTGATCATCTCAGGACCTGTGAAGCCAAATTTTGGTGGAATTCTTCATCACCGTATGCGTAGTGCATTGTATTGTAAGGTGTGATACACAGGATGCACCGGATACGCCCTACTTAGCTGAGACCTCGATGAAGTATTGCAGGTTGGTATTTTACACGGATAGCTCCCGTCAAAATAATTATACTACGTAAGTAATCGGGTTTCGGTGCACTGCACGGAGGCATAAATTCTGAAAAGTTCTGATCGCGTCGCAACTTGTCGAGCTATGCTTGTGTGCAAAATTTTATGCACTGTATTATATGGTGTTCCGAACTGAAGGTCTGGATATAGCTAATATTTTCTCTGATCACATTGATGTCATTTGGCCCGTTCGCAGTGTAACACATAGTAGGAAATAGGGTGCAGTATACAAACCTTGCCAATATTGTCCAGTTGAACTGAAAATTAGTTTTTGGATGCTCAACAATGCAAAAAATTAAATTGATAATGTTTGGCAACGAAACGCAAACACTAAACTATTGCAGGTCCTGTAATCGTTTCTGTTGAGTTGTCTCTACGTTGACAATATGTAAGAAAGTTACACAATTGGCCCAAAGGCAAATAGTAAAGAATTAAGGAAGAAATGAAGCAGCCGGTTACATTCTAATCTCAAGGTCAGGGGTAACAGATTTCCTCTTCAATCTATTTACTGTTTTCGGGTTCCTGTCCGCCTCATGTTGATCGCTTGTATCACCTTCATTGTCACCGTCGGGGTCTTTCAAACCTAAGTTTAAATTTAGGTCGGTTCCACCACCATTTTTGCCGGAATCTCGAGCATCATCTGATGCCTGAAATAGGACATTTATACTCAATTCTCGATTGATTTCTCCTTTTCTATTTTAAAAAGGAATCTTCAAAAATAACAAACAACATACGAAATTGTGTTTGTATAACGGCTGAAAAGAATACAGCCAAATAAAAAAACAAAGTAGTTAAGAGGGAAAGCAAATGGCTATGATTGCAAACAGAAGAAAAGATTCAAAGATGGTATATTCGACAGGGGTTGGGAAATGGGCTCTTATTTACGAAGATTAGAAAAATGAAAAAAGTTGGGTATATTAAATTTCTCGAAGTGTGGGATGTGAGTTACTACTTGAAAAGATATTGTCAGGTATCAGTTACAACGTTTTACTTTATCTGCACATGGAAAGCACGAGTGATCACCACAATTGATCTAAAAGAGAGAAAAATTGTCCAGGAGCTTTAAATCAGTGTCTTCCTGGTATGACATATTGCACAATCTTGAAAAAACCATAAACAAGATCAGAAGATTGCTGCTTGAATAAAAACAATTTTCATTCTGGGATCTGAAAGATGGACTTTCCTTTTCAGTTAGTGTAGATTGAGTAGCAGAAAGGACCATAGCGTAAATAGGTCAGTAGATTTTAAAATACCATCCAGATGGTCTTTTGGAGGTTTAGAATACATTTTCCTTTCAAAGGGGCTTTCCCCTTTAATGCTACCAAGGAATATAACATATGAAGCACAACATTATGCCAACCATTTGCAAACATGCATATAGTATTGCTTGTGAGAACAATCATGATAAGCCCTGGGTGTTGCCGTTTGAGGTTAATATTTATGTTTCAAACAATTGGATGGCAGAAGGCAAAACATTTCGAACAATAAACTGCTGGATTCTTGGCCACACAAAACTATATGGAATAACAACTATTTTGCATGCATCACAATGTTAACCATCAAGATAATCAATTGCATGCATCACGATGTTAACCATCAAGATAATCAATTGCATGCATCACGATGTTAACCATCAAGATAATCAATTGCATGCATCACGATGTTAACCATCAAGATAATCAAAGTGCAAAGAAGAACAAGGTTGTCACATACTGTCAAATGACACTGTTTGGGAGTAGAATGAACAAAAGATGCAGATTATTGAATTACTGAAGTGAACTGTTGCAAATTAATGGTACGACTGCTGAAGGGCCATGTTACCTGAGATTCATCCATAGGTATATCATTAATATCAGTTTTTCCATTAGATGGCTCAGTTTCAGTAGATGACGGATCTCCATCATTAGCCTTATTTTCATCGTCAGATTTGGCAGATTCTTGCCTTTGCTCTTCAACTACAGAAACCTGTAGTATGGCCAGATTCAGTAAATATCCATTGACAAGATATCTTAACAGACAGTAATAGCACCAGCTGTTCCAAAAGGTAAATGTTGCCACCAACAGTGAACTTGTCAGCAAATTTCAGTAGCTGGACACCAGTGAGCCTAGACAGTCCTTGTGCTTGCCATGCCAATAACTCATAACACTGTGAACTTGGTAGCATTGGCAACATTAAGTAATCACAAATAAATTAATCATATAATGAAAAACGGGAAACAACAAAAAAAGAGCATTCTAAGCTGTAACTGTACATGAAGTAAATGATCCAAACATGAACTTGATATGAAATCTGTTCGTGAATCACAAGCCTTTCAAAATTATCCATAATCAATGAACAAAGGCGTTTCTACACAGAAACTATTATTCAGAACTAGATAAGAACTACAAATCGTTTAAATCGTCAAAGAAACAGAGATTAACCAACTAATAATTATGGTGCAGCACAGATCTGCTTAAATTGGCTTAGAACAGGAGTAATCCTGTTCAGCAGCATCGAACCATAATGCATAGCCGACTGAAAATTACCAATAGCTAAATTGGATCATGAGCTTTAAGGTATAAAATCACTGGAACAATCTAATACATACAGAAATAACCAACACTAGTTCATTACCAGGAAAACTCTAAACCCAAGCAAATTATACTAAAACACCGCAACTTCTACAATTACCCAACTCCTAACAAACAATTCTTCTATTCTAGCATTCTCCAACATGTTTGGGGATCACATATTCACACCCGTTTCAACCATATTATCCTTAATTTTCACACCGACATGTAATTCCCTTAATCTAAAGATCAATTAATATTTCAAGGGCTTAACTCGACCAAGATCCAAAAAAGTTCCAATCTTTATGCCAACAAAAAGAAGCTAGAGATCCAATCCGTATACCAAGTCGAACACATCGTGGCCTAAGAAATCGACCAAACAAAGCCCAAGAATTAAATCAAGAATCCTCACCGGCACGTACCGCCGCCTTCTGGTGGCCGTCTCCTCCGCAGGCGCCGCTTGCTCCCCGTCTCCTCCTCCTCCGTTGGCGCCGTTCTGCGGGGTCCATTTGAACAGGACCAGGTTATTCCCGCGGGATCCACCACCGGAGCCGGTCCCGGTGGAGGAGGCCGCTGTGGCGGCGGCGGCGGCGGCGACGGGGACCCACTCCTTGCGCCACTTCCTGACGGGCCCGGTGAACGTCGTCGCGGTGCCGTAACGGGCCGAGGAGCGTCCTAGCCGCGCGCCCACGCCCTCCATGCCCGAGAATTTCTGCGGCGAGGCGGGTATGAGAGCGGGTAACGGTGGGGATGGGTACACGAAAATAACCCGTCGGGTGAAGTTAGACTCTCTGAGACAGGGAGATCTAGCACGAAAGGGTGTGTGATATGTTTACTTGTCTTGTTACGCGTGGATGACAGATGGGACCCGTTTGCAGGCACGGGGATCCGTGCGTGGGCCCAGCACGGGAGCTGGGGTTGAGCCACGTGCGGGATCTCAACCCACCGTTTTCTTGTCGACGGCGCTGATTTTACCGTGCCCCCAACATTTTTTACCGCGCCCCCAAGGCTGCCGCGCATCTTCTGTTCTTTTGCTTGGTTGAATACGGGACTGTTCTTTTCCTCCCAAGTTAACGGTTTTTAACTTTTATTACAGTATCTAACTTTTAAATAGAGTATTTTTCTTAAGATAGAGTCTACAAGTTAAACGATGTACATGTTAAAAGCCCAACATCTGTACCATCCAAAATCGCAAGTGAGTATCTATATCTCCGTAATCTGTACCGTAAACAGTCGAAATTCAAAAATTTTAGCCAAAAACCACAGCCGTTACCAAACATGCCACATCGACTGTTGTACTTGTTTTTTTTTATGAAAATGGATCGGATACGATAAAATAGTTTTAAATATAAATATGAATTTATAATTTTAAAATAAATATGAATATGAATTTAAATATTTTTAAATATGAATTCGAATATTCTCGAATACGAATATTCTTGAGTATTCACCGGTTACCAGAACAATTACTGGTTTCAAACTGCTCAAATTCAAAATTTGAATCACAAAATCCCAAATCGTATAGAAAGCGGATCGAATACGAATCAAATAGTCTCAAATACGAATACGAATACGAATATAAGTACAAATATTCTCAAATATAGATACGTATATTCTCGAATATGAATATAAATATTTTCAAATACAAATGTTGTTTATTACATTCACGTTTTCTTGAAAATAAATATCAGATAAAACAAATTATCCGTTTCTGTTCCTCACCTCTACTCCTTTCCGTATCAACAGATACGACCAGTATTAATCCGCTTGGCACCATCCATAAATCAAACTACAAGACCATACACGTCACCATAGACGTTACATATGCTATAATACTAAAGCCGACGCAGGCTTTGTTATAAAATGGTGTGACTTTTTAGTTAAAATAGCTCAATAGTTGTTATTAGTTTTCTGAGATATCTAATTAAAGAAAAATAAATAAGAAAATAAAAACACTATTATATCTCAAGGATAATGTTAAAGAAAAAGAAAAAAGTATTAAAAAGCGAACCGGTGTGCCATCCTAACCACTTTACTGTTATGCTATCCGTGCTCCAATTGCGGCCGCACCGCACCTCCACTGCTCCGCAATGATGCAACCGGAAACTATCAACCGTATGCATGTAGCTAGGGGGTGTAAGTGGACACGTGCCATCTGCATACCTACTTAACCCGCCCCACAGAAAACACTAAATGGCCTCCCGCAGGCCAATTTCTCACTTAAGTGGACTTAAATAGCTGCCCGCATACATCCTGCATCCTGACCTTATTCCCATTCTTGTTGGACGAAGCTTATTGATAAATCGAGTTGCGTAACACAACCAAAAGCCAATCTCTTCATTTGGCAATTGCCGACGAGGGCTGTCGTCGAATCTTCAGGTATCCAAACATGCCAGCGCCTAGATATTATCCATTGAAAACGGTTGGTAGGTAGCCAATAGCCGTTTTGTATTCTTTGCTGAATCTGAAAATGCAAACTTACATACTTGACTATGACTGTAAGCTTAGCATATGAGCTTACCTCGACAATCTCTTTAGTGCTTTTAAGGCAGTTCTTCCCAATAACGCAAACTGAGCCACTAGAATCACCGCTGGTTATCTTAGCACCAAATACACTAGGAGTGGTGGGTGCCACATGTCTCGCTTAAATGTTTGACAGGCTGCTGCATTAGCCCGCATAAACATTTGTGGGTGATGCAGACAAACGTGGCCAGACCACAAAACGCCCCACTTATACCTTGACATGTAGCACGTTGGATGCCATGGGCCACCACTTCCCTTGCTCTGCCCTATTGACTAGGGTGAGGGATGCACTGGTTTGCTAGAGCCTAGATGGATGGTGCATTGTGGCCTTGTGGGTTGAGGGCTTCGGTCGTTCAAGGTGCAAGCGAAAATGGGGCCTCATCCAGACGCCAGCTTTGGTGTACCGTGCGCCATGGATTAGGTGGCGAACGCCTAGGCTTGCCATGGCGGTGTGTCTTTCTTTGACTTCAGAAGAAAAGCAACTTCTACTTCTATTAACATTACTTCATTTCGATTTTATGCTAGTTAGATGTGGAGTAGATTCTAAAGATTAGGATATTGGCAATGTTCAAAAGTGCCCATGACTTTTGGCTGGTTGTGAGAGAGATTGAGGCAATAAGGGTAATTACTACAAATAAGGGTGGCAAAAAGGCTCGGGACTCACGAGCCAGATTGGCTCGTGAGAAACTCGGCTTAGCTTGGCTCGTGGCATTTACAAGCCAAGTCGAGCCAGGGTTTGAGCTTAGTTTGGTAATAAGTCGAGCCCGAGCTGGCTCGTGAGCCGCTCGCTGGCTCGTGAGCCGCTTGCTGGCTCTTTAGGCTCGGTCAGCCCAGTTGCTATGTGCCTACTAGCCCAGTCCAATGACAACATCCCAGTCTAAATGAGTGAAGTCAGTAAGTCACCAGCCAAGCCAAAGCCAACGATCCAACGATGCACACACATTCATTCATTCGATCCAAGATACACCACCTTCCTTCATTTGATCCCACTTCTCAACCCTATAGAGAGGTGGTGCACATGGCGCACCGCACATCCACCGCAGCGCCGCAGCGCCGCACCTCCCCATCGCCATCCGCCTCCACTGGCCCCTCCCCTCCTCCTCACTGTCTGCCTCCACCCCCCTTTCCAAGTTCCCATCGCCTTCCCCACCCACGTAGGCCTGTTCCTCACCGTCCGCATTGACCTCGTCCTTGCCGTCCACATCGATCTCATCCTTGCTTTCCACGTTGGGCTCTCGTCAGCATCCGACGCATGGAGCAGCTTGCATAGGCCAGCATGGAGTTGAAGAACTGCATAGGGAGGAGGTACTCCAGCTTTGGCTCCGCATCGACCCCAATGGTGAACTGCCTCGTCAACCCTTATCCACGGCCACCTTACAGTGGCAAAAGTATCTCCGACCCCAGCAGCCTCGGTAAAGCACTTCCCTTGTTAATCTGTTGTTACTTGAGCATATCTCAGTCATGGACATGATGAAAAGCATAGAAGCACCTTCTATATATTGATTATGTTATCAGCATTTTAGTTTATTTTCTAAAAGATCAGATGATGAAATCCATTGTCACTGATTAAAAAAGTCACATAAGAAATGTAAGGAATGACTCATGAGTCATCATTGCATACATAATGTGAACTGGAAGAAAGCGAGATAAAGCATGCCATCACCAATGTTATTCCAACAAAGGTTTAAGATTGACAATAATTAAAAAAATTGTAAAGTGCATACCAGAGGCTTGGAGTTCTGCCGCAACTTTCTTGGTTGGTATTCCAACTAGGATATAGTCATTATTGATTTCAACAATCTGTTTGCAAGATTCATGTATGTGATCATTGGTATACAAACCAGATTTCACATTATCGATCTCCGTAAGTGAAACATCAATGTTTGCATTGGGTCCACAATTTGGATTTCCATTGACACCAGAAGTTACACAGCCATACAGACGGACTGCCTTTACATGCTTCAAGGTTCCTTTGGTTACCGGGTAGAGAAAACTAAACAGAAAGGCAACTGCCAAGCTTGATCTATAAGCAGCATTTGTTGTGCCTTCTTTTGGAACAATGGTTTTCTTGAGAACTTTACATGCTTCAAGTAGGACTGATGCAGTAATGGGTTTACCCACTAAGAATTTCTCAACATTCCTAGCCCAGATAGCATGCTGGGTTCCATATGCACCAAAAGCCAAACATAGCTTTTCCAACATCAAGCTTCCTGAAGTTTCATCCAACGTGAACAGCTCAGAACATCCAAGCTTCCTGAACCAAGAAAGCAGAGTTAAGGTAAGAAACCGCATTTCCAAGGGGCGCAGAGCAGCTCGGTACGTCTCAAATAGCAGAGAACTTCCTGTTTTAACTCCTGACTAATTTACAGTCCAAACACTTGATGAGACACTGTTGGGAGTACAATAAGGAATGTATGTGCTTAAGAGCAGTATCTTGTAGTCACACGGTGGCATCTGCAGGAATTTCTACAACGTGACATTCAACCTTTCTGATGACACCTCGATGCACACTGATGAACCAGCAGCAAGAAGAATGGTCACAATATCAGAGGCAAACTCATCCCTTTGCGCCATTATCAGATTTCCACCCAAGCTTGCCGTGTTGCGGACAAAATGAGAAGCCACCTTTTCCATGTGATCAGCAATCTTAGCAAAGACCACATCTTTGCAGTCATCACCTTCTCCTCTTAGAATCTCAATAACATGAGAAATCGATACCGCAGCCCCAATTTCAACACCCTTGGCATCCTTGCTAACTGAATTCAACTCTGGGATGGCTGTGAGGTCAATGTACCTATCATACACCTGTCTCCCTGTAAACACCAGAAGATGTGTTTCCCACAACCAGCTTTGTACTACTTTCGTCAAACCACTCAGAACCTATCAGCTTATAGTACTCCACATTCCGAGGTTGAAGCCAGTGGCGGACCCAGGAAAAAAAATCTAGGTAGGACGAAATCCAGTGGCAGACCTAGGAAAAAAACTAGGTAGGCTGAAGTCGGAAGCGTGAAATAAACAGTAGTACCAAAAAGCAAAACAATCCATGATCAAACTATGTTGCAATCACACTAATAAAAATATGTGATACGAAATAGAAACAACAACTACAATTCGCATGTTAACATATGTAGATAACGGAAGGATAATGAAAAATACCTCACTAATAAAGCTTAATCCACAATTGTAGATGAGCTGTAAAAGAAACAACTTGTCAATTGTAAAAGATAGATAAATCAGTAGTGTCACAATTCGATAATAGAATATTAAAGATGCAATAAAAAAAGACAAAAAATATACCAGTAAATGCTTACTTTGTACTATACAACGTTACCAAGTAGTTCGACTTAACATCTAGATGCTTTGAGGAAAAGGTTCATGGAAAACCATATTATCATCCAAGACCATCTTTAGCTGTCTCTACTCATTCATGTGTGTGTACGCTTATGTTAGGCATACAGGCATATGATGTTATTTTGATCCTCTTCATCTCAATGCTTGTGTCTCGATCTTGTAGCTGCAATGATGTTATCATGTTATTATTTTTTATCAATTTACTTCGTAATAGCATTTTTACTTTGCATATCATTACATTTAATTGTTCGATATGTCTGTCAAATTCATGCAGCCCCAAGTTTTCAAGAAAATACGATCTGAACTTACTTCAATGTGGAATTCTACCAGCAAAGCTAAAAGTATGAGAAGGTCATCAATTAGAAGTGAATTGCTTGCCTCAATGAAGGATGTGCATACAACATCCACCCATGATTTGTTTAGTTCGAACAACCAAGAAGAACCAAATATGAGGGTGAGTTCTTTGTGAAATGAATATGCTTGGGTCTTCAGTGATATCCACACGCGCTGAAGACTAAACATTAATTGTTGGTTGACTAACATTGACATTTTGCAATAGTTTCATTTATTCTCTCTCTCATATGCCCCCCCACCTCATAAACGTATATATGAATAAAGCAATAAAGCCGTTCTGATTTTCCTTGATGGGTAGGGTGACCACTTGTGATATTGGATATCTTATTACTATATGTTTTTCTTCCAGCAGAACCTATTGCAAGCTGTATTGCCATTTGACCTCTTTTTGATCGGAAAAGGCGCTCTTACTTCCTTAATAATCTCCAAAGTAGTTCTGAAGCTTCCATGCCAAAGCCTAAGATTGTTGATGACGCTGCTACTGCATTAGCATCTTTAGCTCGGGCGGCGAGGGGAGCTCGGGTGGCCGCTCGGGCTCGCCCGGAGGGCAGGTCCGCCCCTGGTCGAAGCCAAGAGCTCCCACTCCCTGCCTCCCTGCCAATGTACACCGATCAATCCCCAAAAAAGCTCTGATCTCATCCTTCAAAAACTCTTGGAAGGTACCTGTGGTAGGAGTGGCCTCCACTTAAGCTCATCCGACCAGTTAAAGAGTTATAAAGCCCAAATGAGACGTGTGTAATGTTATAGATACCCCTATGGAAGGCACATAAATGTAAGGATATGATTGTAAAATACGCTTCATAAAAATATATATACATGCCCTGGACACAGGGAAGGGGCGAGCATTGTCTATCACCTCCACTCCACTACTCTCCTCATATACTGTTTGGTTAGTAGGGTTGCACTTCTGATGTGTGGATTCGGAGTCCCCCCTCTCCGCCAGACTGCAGCAGTCAGCGTGGCTAGAGGACTTCAAGTTCCCCACCATCGAGCCGTACAAGGGTGACACGGACCCCAAGGAGTTCATTCGCGTGCACGAAACCGCTATCAAGGCCTTGGTGGGGAAGACTCCACCAAGGCAAAGGGACAGCCGCTTGCGTTACAGGGAGTAGCGCTCTCTTGGTTCTTTACCATAGAGCCAAACTCCATCTACACGTGGGAACAGATCTGAGACCGTCTGTATAACAACTTTCAGGGAAACTACATCGAGTGCGTCTAGGGCTGGAAACGAGCCGAGCCGAGCCGGCTCGAGCCAGGCTTGGCCGAGCTCAGTCAAAGATGCGGCTCGGCTCGCTTTGGAAACGAGCTACGCGGAGGCTTGGCTCGGCTTGATCGCAGCTCGAGCTACCGCGAGCCCGACCGAAGCTGCGCCGACCGAGCCAAAATGGCTCGAAGAGGCCCGAACGAGCCATTTTGGCTCGAAGAGGCCAGAACGAGCCATTTTGGCTCGCCGATGCCCGAACGAGCCATTTTGGCTCGCCCCTCGCAGAAACCCATCAGGCCATCACAGACACAGATTCACAGAGCAGGAGCATCACAACAGAAATAAATATCATAGTAGACTCAGAGAGCAGCATAGTAGAAATAAATATCATACAGTCTGTATTTCAGATTTAATACTAATAGCATATCAGCAGCAGCACAGCAGATTTAATAGTGCATTTCAGATGTAATACTAATAGCATATTAGATTTAATAGCATATCCAAAAGTCCAACCAACACAACAGCAGTTCACATAAGCCAAATGTCCAGCATAACACATAAGCCAATACACACATCAGAGCAATTCACAGCAGACAGCAGTTCAAGCCATCACAAGTTCACAACAGCAGGGAGCAGCAGCAGTTAAAGCCAATTCTTGCAGCAATTTCTCCAGCAGTAGCAGTCTGCAGCAGCCATCACAACAGCAAGTGCACAGGAAGAGCCATTTGATGATTCACTTGATCTTCCCTCTCAAAGTGTACAGTTGTTCATGATCAGTACACAGATAAATTGAAACAGAACAAGGGGATAACAACAATGCTTAACAGGACAATGCTTCAACCAAGACTACAATTCAACAGTGTTAAATGACTCTTGTACTGCTGAAAAAGAAAAGGCTGATGCCTGTTCAAGACTAGTAAATGACACATGTACAGGACAATTTGCTTCTGTAGTTACTGGTTCAGTGCCTGATTTTATCATTTTAAGAGGTACAGAAACATGAAACTATTATTTTGTTGACTCTATCTAATTCTAAAATAGAGGTAGATGTTAACTTGACAAGCTACAAATCAAGACATTATAATATTCTGCATTAGTTACCTAATCCTTAATTTGGGCAACCAAAATTGGATGCAAGAGTAGCATACATCTGAGCGTAAAGAAAAGAATGAAAATAAAATTTGTGGAAGCATTACGAAACTAGTTGCTCTCACGACGCTTTTAGGAAATGGAATGGTTTGAACATCATCCTCTTCGTCTTCTTCTGAAAAGATATATAATATTGGAGTTAACATAAGCAAAAATAAAATAGACAAATATTGTATTACAAATGAACGTACCACAACTATAGGAGATCTCATATCATCATGTGCACCTCTGATCCAGCTAGAGGCACATACCAAATGTTGAACCATAGCCGGACGTAAAGAACTCCTATAGTCATCTAGTACTCTACCACCAGCACTAAATGTTGATTCGAAGATACACCGTAGTAGTGGTATAGTCAAAAATTCTTGGCCATATTCGACACAACTAGAAATCTATGTGCATTCAAATTCCACCACGCGAGCAATTTAAAGTCCTTGTTATCTAAACTCTCATTTATTTCATCTAAGTAGATGAGTAACTCAGACTTTGAAGGCTCGGTAGAAGTGGAACGCAAGAATGGTGGCGAGATGAGACGATGATAATGAGTGCTTGTACCAATAGTCAAGAGGAGGTTGCTTCACCTCTATTGCCCATTCATTGTGTGCCGATGATCCATCTCATACTGGGAATACAAATCCTCCAATTCCCTCTTTACATCATCAAGCTCTTTTGCAGCTTTTGAGGGTTCATACATTTGATTAAAGCATCAACTAATGAATCTCATTTTAAACACAGGATCAAGAATAGTAGCAAGGACCATGACATTGTTCTTTTCTTCCCAATACTTGTCAAATTTATCCAACATTGCAGTAGCCATTTGCTTCAAATACTCATCTCCAGAAGTAATTGCAGCTCTTAATGCAATCTTGACATTAACTATATGAGGATAAAAAATATTTGCCGTTGGATAAGTTGATCCAGAAAATGCAGTAGTCACTTCAGATAAGGACTGCAATATTGGTGCAATTTTTTCATAAAATAACCATTCTTCGCCCGATGGTTGCCATTGATAATTTGCATCCGTATCAGCATAACACACTAAAGCATCCTTATAAGCAATACATACTGACAACATTTTGTATGTAGAACTCCATCGTGTAGACACATCCAGGCTCAATCCAGGGCCAATTTGCAAAGCAAGCGATGAGCAGATTTGTAAAAATTTGTGCATACGAGATGGAGACTTCTTTATATACTTTACTGTTTCCCTGAGCTTGCTAATCAAAGGTTCTAATGGTTGTAGTCCATCATTAACAACCAAATTGACTATATGAGCACAACATCGAACATGAAAATACTTGGCAATGAATCGAGCTGATCCTCTAGCAAACAAACTTGGCCATTAAACTACGTGCAGCAAAGAGATTCGAGGAAGCATTATCAAGAGTAAGTGTGATGATCTTATCCTCTATCTTCCATTCAACAACGCAATCCCAAATAGCCCGAGCTATGACAACCCTTGATGTGTGGAGGATCCAACTCAATAAAGTTCAGCACACGACATTGCATAACCCAATTTTTATCTATATAATGTGCCACCAAGCTTATATAGCAAATGTTTTGGTTTGAGGTCCACAAATCACAAGTCAAACTAATATGTGACACACTTCTGAGACTTTTTCTAAGAACTTCTCTCTCTGATTCATAAATCTTGACGCATTCATTTCTTATTGTCTTTCGACCAATGAACTGATATAATGGATTTAAATATCTCATCAAAACATTAAACCAACTATGCTCGACCATCCTAAAGGGATACTCATGGACAATGATAATCTTAGCAATAATTCGACGAGTTTCATCTTGATCATATTCCCTAGTAGAAACAAATGGTAAACCAGTCTCACCTCCCGTGGCAGGACCGAAGTTCAAGTTCGCTTGAGCTTTCATCTTTGCGACCTTGTTCACATATGGCGTGCACTTGGTATATGCCTCATGAGATGTGAAGTTGCACCCTTGTTTGTAAGACATGAGCTTGTAGCAGAACCTACATTTTACCTTTATATCAACCTCTCCTTTCTTTGTCTTCGATGGAACATTCACCACCTTGAAGATCTTCCAAACTTCTGATCTCTGTTTCTGTTTACCAGTTGCCATTGCAGATCTTTTCCTCCTTTTTGCCTCCCTCTTCTGAGACACTGTACCCTCTTCTGTCAATGCCACATCGGCTTCTTCACACCATTTGAACTTGACGAGTCCACATCCACATCATCCATGTCCTCACCACCATGAACATCACCACCCAAAGCCTCCCAATCCACATCCTCACTCGACGACTTCAATAAAACATTGTACAATTCAAAAACACAATTTCATAACAATAACATATACAACATATGTATGGAATAACAATTGCATAACAATAACATATACAATTTCAGAATAAATATTACAATTTCAGATTGAGCAGATTTGTAAAATTTGTAACATATACAACATATGTATGGAATAACAATTGCATAACAATAACATATACAATTTCAGAATAAATATTACAATTTCAGATTAAACAGAGGCACATTCATATTAAAGTTTGAAATAGATACAAGTAAATCAATGTGGGTAGATCTACATTACAATGGATATTACAATTTCTAGATGATGCTGTATATTGAACATGAAGCGGATAAAAACTTTAATTCAAATGGGAAATGGATCCTCTGCATTGCATAACTAATGGGCATGCATTGTCACTAATGGGCATCACAAAGACAAATTGAAGGCATAAGCGGATTACCTAATCCTAACCTAACCCTAACCCTAATCCTCATCAGAATCGGTACTCACCGATGCTGCTGGTTCGGCAAGGTCAGGAGGCGGTGCAGCTCATGCAGGCTCGCCCCCTATTGCCGATGGGGAGGCCCCGACGGCGGCCGGCTTCTTCCCTCGACCTCGAGCACGGGATTCGGGCTCCGTTCGCGCCCATTCGCGTCGGTTGGAGGAGCCGCGTTGTGGATCGGGATTAGGAAGAACACCGCCGAGGCGCCGATCGGGACCTGGCCGGGGATTCGGGATGGACGGCGGGTGGCGGCCGACCGCGTGGGAAGGAAGGAGGGGGAGGATCCGGGAAGGACGGCGGCGGCGGGCGCGCGTGGGGAAGGAAGGGAGGATCCGGAAGGATACGGCGAGCGCCGCGCCGGCGGAGGGGTCGAGGACGGACGCCGGTGGCGGCTGCGAAGTGGGAATCGTGTCGGGGCTCGGGGCTCTGGGTGGAGTGCGGATCGCGGAGCGGAGTGCCGCCGACGGGTTAGGGTTAGGCGAGTCCGACCGAGCGAGATGCGGTGCGGAGTGCCGACTGCGGTCTGCAGAGTCGACCGAGCTCGAACGAGCTCGCGAGCGGCTCGGGCTCGGCTCGTTTTTCTCACGAGCTACAAACTGCGCTCGGCTTGGCTTGAATCCTTACGAGCTCGAGCCGAGCCGGCTCGAGCTCGTTACAAGCCGAGCCGGCTCGCAAGCCTCAAGCCAAATTTCCACCCCTAAGTGCGTCGATGCGGATCAACTCTTCGCCATCAAGCAGAAGCCCTCGGAAAAGCTCCAAGAGTACTTCAAGCATTTTGCCAAGGTTCGCTGCCAGGTCAAGAATGTCAATGAAATCACTATCATCAATGTAGCGATCCAAGGCCTTCGCCTGGGGCCACTAGCCGAATACAACACGTGTAAGCTGATAAAGACGGTTACCAAGCTCTTTGACAAGATGGAGGAGTACGCGAGGGTGGAAGAGGACACACAGCGGCGCAGAGGTGATAACTCCGACACCAACTAGGCGGAGGACGCACCGAAGGACACCTCCAAGTGCAAGCAAGACTCCTCGAAGGACACCTCCGAATGCAAGCAAGACTCCTCATTGGACACCTCCAAATGCAAACAAGATTCGTCGAACAACAAGTCCAACCATAAGCAGCATAAGTCTTAGAAGGCCTGCTACATCTTCGACATCAAAGGCGGCTCTGACGATAGCGCCCCCGCTAGTCGAGGACGGGGCCGCAAAGGTCGGGGACGCGGGTGAGGCCGGGGCCAAGATGAGGAACTGCGCGAAGGAGACCGCCAGTAGTACCGCCTATGGTGCAAAGTGCACGGCCGCAGCGACCATCTCACGCGGACTTGCCCCACCATTGTGACACTTCGTCAAAGTGTTGCCAGGGACAGAGCCCTGGAAGTGGGGACACCAGCGGTGGCCCACATGCAGCAGCCTCAAGAGGGCCCCTTGCGAATACAGGCCCCGGAGGGAGCCCAGCGCTGCGTCATAAATGTCATATCCGGGGTTCCTCCCTAGAATTTTCGTCCGCACGGTAGCAGAAAGCGTACGCGCGTTGGTTGCATCACGTGGCAGCGTACCCGGCACAAGTACCACCGACCCGGGCGTAACATGACATCACTTTCACCATTGCCAATGCAGAGGGCATCGACTTCCCTCACTAGGATCCCCTGGTCATCCAGGCCACCATCGCATGCTGCGATGTTAAGCGCGTCCTAGTCGACAGAGGCAGTTCTACCGACATTCTATTCGTGGCTGCCATCGACCAGATGGGAATCCCCCGGAGCCGGTTAGGCCCCCTAGGAAACCCACTTCAGGGCTTCGGAGGTCAACCGTTGAAGGCTCTGGGTCAGATATGGTTGTAAGTGTCCTTTGGACAGGGCGGCAACCTGAGGAGCGAGGATGTCACCTTCAACGTCATCGATCTCCCGTACCCGTATAACACCATCCGGGATGCCTGACCCTCAATTCCTTTGGAGCGGTCCTGTACCATGGTTTCTGTGCATAAAGCTCCTGGGCCCACAAGGCATCATCACTGTGTTCGGTGACCAAGACCTTGCCCCGCAGATAGAGCTTGGTACCCAGGGCCCGCATTGGAAGGTGCATGTGCTCACGGACACCCCCAGAGCAGGCGCGCTCTTCGCCCCGGGATGGACGCCCAAGCCCCGGCCAGACGGTGGGATCAAGAGAGTCCCCCTGCATACTGATGACCATCAGGTGTCCGTTGGCGAGGGCCTTCCCCCAGAGGTCAAGCAGGATCTACTCTGGGTACTTTGGGACAACGCGGACGTCTTTGCGTGGTCCCCAACTGACATAAAAGGTGTGGACCGCACCGTCATTGAGCACACTCTAGCGGTCCACCCCGACGCCAAGCCGATCATGTAGAGGCTCCGGTGCATGTCTCTTGAGTGTCAACAGGCAGCCAAGGCAAAAGTAGCGAAGCTACTCCAGTCCGGGGTCATCTGCGAAGTTCAGCACCTGGATTGGCTCACCAATCCAGTGTTGGTGAAGAAGGCCAATGGTGCGTGGCGCATGTGTATTGACTCCACCGCCCTCAACAAAGCATGTCTAAAGGACAACTACCCGTTGCCTTGCATAGATCAGCTAGTGGATGCCACAGCAGGATGCGAGCTCATGAGCTTCCTGGACGTGTATTTCAGCTACCATCAGATTCACATGGCCAAGGACGATGAAGTCAAGACCAGCTTCATAACACCGGTAGGGACATACTGCTTCGTCAGGATGCCCTTTGGCCTTAAAAACGCAGGCGCCACCTTTACGCATCTTGTTGCACTCGCGCTCGCCTCCCAGCTCAGAAGGAATGTCGAAGCCTACGTTGACGATTTCCATTGGGATGATGACTGTGCGAAGGCTTTCGACGAACTCAAAAAGCACCAAGCAAGCCTTCCCACTTTAGTCACCCCGGCACCAGAGGCTCCGCTCCTGCTGTACCTCACCGCCACCGCAACAACAGTCAGTGCAGTCCTTGTCCTCGAGGAAGGCACCCTTTAGCAACATGTGTACTTCGTCTCTAAGGCCCTTCAGGGCACCAAGACACGGTACACCGAACTGGAGAAGCTGGCCTACGCGCTAGTCATGACTTCAAGGAAGCTTCGGCATTACTTCCTCGCTCACCCCATCACCGTGCCATCCTCATTTCCCTTGGCGGAGATGCTACATAATAAGGAGTCCACAGGTCATATCAGTAAGTGGGCGGCCGAGCTCACACCATTCTCCTTGACGTACGCTCCGCGCACAGCAATAAACTCTCAGGTCCTCGTGGATTCCTCACTGAGTGGAGTCCACCAGCTCAGCCGCACGCGTGGCCGCCAGCAGACTTAGTGTGGACCCTTAATACCGATAGGGCCTACGACGCTCCTAGTGCCAGGGTGGGCGCAGTGGTCACTAGGGGTGGAAACAAGCCGAGCCGAGCCGGCTCGAGCCAAGCTTGCCCAAGCTCGTTTCAACAGGCGGCTCGGCTCAGCTCGGCTCGTTTTGAGCATGAGCTAGGAGGGTGGCTCGGCTCGGCTTGAAGAAAGGCTCGAGCTGGCTCACAAGCCTTCATGAGCCAGGAGCAGGCCGGTCGTCGAAGTGTGGGACTTTCTCACCGGTGCCGTCCTCTCCATCTGCACCTCATCTCTCTCTATCTAGACCAGTGCCGAACACGTCTGGGAGATGGCCGGAGAACCGATTCACGGACAAATCTAGAAAGGTGAGGTTTTTGAGCTCGTGGAGGCGAGAGCTCACCACGCCGGTGAGTTCATTGGATGTGAGGGAGAGCTGCTACAGGCCGTGGAGGCTGAAGAGCGCGGTGGGGAGAGCACCCTTGAAGGAGTTGGAGGCCAGGACGAGCTCCTGGAGCAAGGCGGCGCAGTGCGGTGGGTTGGCGGACGAGGGAAGCGCGCCGGTGAGGCGGTTGGCGGAGAGGTCAAGCACCCACAGGGCCAGCGCACCTGCGCAGAGGTCCGGAGCGAGCGCGCCGGAAAGCAAGTTGTTGCTGGTGTTGAAGGCGGCCAGGTCCGGCAGCGCGGTGAGGTTCGCACGCGGAGGCCAGCGGCGCTAGTGAGGGGGAGACCCCGCCGAGAGCGCGTTGTGGCTGAGGTCGAGTTCCTCGAGCCGTGTGACTGCGCAAGGCCACCGAGGGAGGCCGGGATGGGCCCCGCGAGGCTGCGCGTGGGGAGGCACAGCCGTGCAGCGCCGTGACGCGGCCGGTGGCGTCGCAACCTACGCTGTCCTAGGAGCAGCAGGAGTCACCGGACCACGCAGCGCGGAGGACGAGGGCGATGAGATTTCCGGCGAAGGCCAAGAGATGGGGCGGTGAGATTCTCGGCGAAGGCCAAGAGACCGAGTGGGGATTCATGAGTGGGGACTAGGGAGGCAACAGGCAGGAGTGGGGAGACACGATGGGCTGACTTAACAAACGAGCCAAATAGCTCGTGAGCTAGCTCGCGAGCAGCTCGAGCTTGGCTCATTTTTTTCACGAGCTATAAAGGAGGCTGGCTCATCTCGAAATTTAATGAGCTCGAGCCGAGCCACGGCCTCAAGCTATTTTTCCTCCCCTAGTGGTCACTACACTAGAGGGACATCGTCTGCTGTATTCGGCACGTCTTGGGTTCTCGGTGACAAACAACACAGTTGAGTACGAAGCACTACTCTTCGGCCTCACTAAACTCAAAGCCCTGTGCACACGAAGGTCCTTGTCCGCACCGACTCACGTCTGATAGCAGGCCACATGGACAAATCCTACCAGGCCAAGGACCCCGATTTGGCCAAGTATCTGGTCGCTGTAAGGGCGAAGGAATGCCATTTCTTGGGCGTCACGGTAAAGCCATTCCGCGAGCGGACAATGAGCAGGTTGACACCCTTGCCAAGGCCGCCAACCAGTAGATTCCCCTCCTCAAGGGGGCATTCTACGAGGTCTTGCCCACAGTAGCCATTGAGCAAGACAAGCGTGATACGACCATCGTCCATCAAATTGCCCAGCAGGGCAACTGGCGGGAGCCTATCTACGGCTATTTGTAAGGCATAGCTAAGCCGGATGACCCCCTCGAGCTGCGACATTTACAGCACCGCGCTAGGTCTTTCCAGGTCTTGGACGGCATCCTCTACAAATGGGGAGTTTGTGCCCCACTCTTGCAGTGCCTTCCGTGCAATGAGGGAAGGCGCCTCCTTATCGAGATTCATGCAGGGCTTTGCGGCTCGTATATCGCGCCGAGGTCCCTCGTTGGCAAGGCGTTCATGCAGGGCTTCTACTGGCCAACGGCCATCGCAGACACGCAAAACCTCGTGTGTCGGTGTCAAGGGTGCCAGTGGATGGGACAGGTCATCCACAGACCTCCGAGCAACTTGCAGCCCATCCCACCGGCATGGCCGTTAGTGCGCTGGAGCATTGATGTCGTTGGACCACTTCCGCGCGCCCCAGGGGCGTTCGATTCATTGTAGTCATGTTGGAATATTTCTCCAAGTGGCCCGAAGCGGTGGTATTGGCTAAGGTAATATCCACAGCCATGCAACGGTTCCTCTGGCAGAACATCATTTGCCGCTTTGGAGTCCCCAAGGAGGTCACTGTCGACAATGGCCTACAGTTTGACTCTGCGCCGTTTAAGGCATTCTGCGACCGCATGGGTATCACACTTCAATACGCCTCAGTTGGGCACCCGTAGTCCAACGGAGCGGTCGGACGGGCAAATGGCGCAATTTCTGCAGGAGTCAAGAAGCGCCTCATCGGGCTGCCGAAGGGCAAGTGGCTGGACGAACTTCCTAGTGTGCTCTGGTCTCTCCGCATGACGGTGACATGTCCAACAGGGTTCACGCCATTCAAGCTCCTCTTCGGCGACGAGGCAGTCACACTAGAAGAAATCAAGGCCGGTTCGAGGAGAATCCTCGCCTAGGCCTCGGTGGAAGAACGTGCGTTGTCCCTCGATCTTCTCGACGGTGACCACGTTAGCGCCACCCAGCATGTCATAAAGTACGCACACCAGGTAGCGTGTGTGCACGACCGCACCGTGTACTCGTGAGAGTTCCACCCGGGAGACCTTGTCCTCAAAATGGTGCTGCACGCAGCGACGGTGGGCAAGCTGGAATCGAAATGGGAGGGCCCCTACATCGTCACAACGGCTTTGCAGCATGGAGTGTATCGCCACGCAACTTTGGAGGGGTGAACTCTCCGTCATACGTGGAATGTAGATCGGTTGCAGTGGTACTACGCATGAAGCCCAAGGGATGCTCGTCACACTGCTGGCACCTTGCCCTTTGTAATAGCTCACCTGTGCAAACGGGAAATCAATAAAGGGCACCGTTTGCAATATTGGTCTTGTTTTATATAAGACACACGGAGGCAAGTCTCCGCGTGCACTCTTCGGAGTATAAATAAAACACGCGGAGGCGAGTCACCGCGTGCACTCTTTGGAGTATAAATAAGCTATGCGGAGGTGAGCCTCCGCGTGCACTCTTCGGAGTATAAATAAGACACACGGGGCGAGCCTCCGCGTGCACTCTTCAGAGTATAAATAAGATATGCGGAGGCGAGCCTCCGCGTGCACTATTCGGAGCTACATGCGACTTCAGTTGACAAAAGCGAACAAGATAGCGCTAGCGCCTGCGGAGAACTTTCGTTTGTTCGCCTTCTAATAGGCCTACGGACCTACCGGTGAAAAGTCGGTTACAAAATATGCTCTAGGCTTGGCGCTCTTTCATTCCAAGGCAGTGGCTGTAAAAATTCTTCTGCAAGTGAAATAAACATCCAAAGTTTGCTTAAATGAGTTGTGCAGTGGATTCTTTCTTGTACTTTTGATTAGCTTGGTTTTCTTGTTTGCCCAAGACTGCTTGATTTGTATAAAAGTTAAAACTTTAGCATCGATCTTCATGATCTATTATTGCAATAGGTTTCTAGCATCCTAAGGAGCGTTTGTGTCAAGTTTCACTACATTTGGATCAACGATTTGAGAGTTGTATTTTTCTTAGATCGCGTGCTGTATAGTCTGCAGTGTTCCTCGGCGAGCGGTCAGACTGCAAGGAAACAAGCGTTCTGACAATAGTGTCGTCAGACTAGTGCGGTCATTCCGGCTAGTGGTCAGACCACTTGTAAGCCGGCGGTCAGACCTATGGAGACAGAGTCTCAGTGGATTTTGGCTCTTCACTTTGGTGAGATTGTGAATTTGTGTTTCTGCTGTGTAGATTCATTGATTCCTAGAAGAAGATTTTGAAAGAGTTATTCAGGCACTCTGACTCGCCATACCAGATCCCGCACTGTATTGTGCAACTCATCGATGCATTGGTGTATTGTGCAGGTCATTTCAGTGTCTTTACAGGCAAGTTCATTGATCGCATGGAGCAATGCAAGAAGATGGCTGTGCCAACTAGCACAACACCAATCATTCTTTCCTGATGTCTCATGTTCCCTGATGTTGTCCAAAACTTTTGGGGGTTCTTCTGTCCTCTCCTCCCTTGTTCCATCTTCTCGGTCGTTTGCTGCCTAGCTACCTGCAGAAGATGGTGATATCAAAAGTGTGAACGATGATTGATACAATGTCGGGATTGGTAGGGACCATTCATCGATATTAACTTCTGGATAGTTTTTGCATCATATCTAGATCTTGAATTGATGGCCCTGTTTGGATACGCTTAAAATCCGATTCTGGGTAGAATTAAGCGAGAATCCCACCCAAGCGCTTTGATTATTTTTCGATTCTTTCAACGCGCGGTGGGAAAAATCAGCATTTGCACCGAGAATCCAAAATCTGCATCGCAAGCCTCATCGATTATTCAGATTATTCGGATCGCAGATTCTTCAGATCGCGACTTATCGTAAAAATCTTGATCAAATTAAAATCGATTCTCGGATAAGCGTATCCAAACAGGGCGATGTGTCTGCACAGATTTTAAGTATTTTGTGGCGCTTGACTGAATGGTGTTTGGTACAGATATATATATTCTACTAACGATCGTTAGCAATGATACTACTAACAAAAAAACTCGACTGCGGGGAAGAATTTGCATTGTAAGAAGAAGGTCTTCTCACGCAGAGCGAGAAAACCCCGAACCCTTGCTCCACCCTTACACGCGGCACCATCGCCCGACCTTGTGAGACTGGCGGATCCTTTGGATCAACGCCTTGGCGGGCCTTAGACTGTGCTTTGGTGTGGTAGCAAAGTAGGATTTTTTTCCCAAGCCTGAAATTCGCTCCCACTGGGAGTCGAACCCAGGACCTGGGGGGTGCTACTCAGGCCTCTAACCATTGGGCTAGAGACCCTTTCGCTGATACTACTAACAAGACGGATGCTATTTAATAGTCTGAATTGATTTTGAGTAAAATGCATAGATATAATTAGGTCACACAACTATAAATTTATTCATTTACATAACTAATTTTATTTAAGTGATGCAATGAGATACAAAATGAGACGTGTGGCATATTTGGTGTTGACGTGATGCTAGTTGTGCTTTCAGCATGGCTCAAGGTTATGTCTATTAGGCTTGACGAAGAAAAATATTACAAAGAGCCTTCGGTTTTTATTCTCTCAATTAGTTAGGCCCAAATCATCTCCTATTCTTACGAAGAAAGCAATGGGCACTTCGAGCGCACCACCTGGGTCTGATGATCTAGCTGGCATGCACGGATGGTGGAGTTAGAACTTTGACACCAGGATAACGCCGCCTACATATGGTGAGTTATGGAGCTTGGAAGGAGATAGGAGAGGTGGAGAGGCACGGGAGGTGGTGGTGGTAGGGAGAGAGGGTGCGCGGGGGCCGGGGGTCCGATGTTGTGGGTGGGGAGGGCATGAGGAGCGGTAGTGCAGAGAATCACTCGAGGGATAGTAGAATGCTGTCAAAACTCTACAGCTCATGTTGGACCGAGATGTTACAGTTTTCTTCAAAAAGATCAATCGATTATAAGAGCATTGGATCTAGACCCAACGCTCTCCCTCTTCCCCTCTTCCCTACACCTCCCCACCTCAGGGCCTATGTGCGTGTCAGCGCCCTGCTGCCTCTATCAGCAGCGCACCCCAAATCTCTGAATCCTGCAGCCTGAAAACAGAGATAAGAGTCACACTGATCCTTGCCGGACAGTGAACAATTTCGTCACGGTGTATGTATTTTCAGTGGAATCGCAGAGCTCCGATTCAGAGAAAACAGAAGCGAGTTTTTGTGCTGCGCAACCAACTACAGCTTTTTGGTTTTACTTACATTTATATGCTGAATACAAGGGAAATCGGTTACATGTAGTTAGTGGGCCGATTCTCACTCTGATCCGAGAATGTCGCTCCACCTTAAAACGAAAGACTCAGTTTAACAGAAAATGCTAATTCCTATCGCTATGGCTTCCAGAAAGCAAACAAACATTGCCGACTATGCAAAGAAACTACAAAGAAACGTGCAGCGCTAGAAATGCTGAAGATGCAGTAAAATTACCAACAATCACTCCCTAGAAATGTGGCATCTACCAGAGAACCTTCACCTTTCTTGCTTAATTTCACCCTTGCATCCATGGGCACCTGGCTTGGATTGCACTCCCTCATACCGGCCTTCTCCAGTATCTTTTGTGCATATGCAGATTGACAGATTGTAATACCTTCCTTGGACTGATGCACTTCCAGACCCAAATAATAACTAAGCTATCCAAGATCGCTCATCTCAAACAATCTCTTCATTTCCTCCTTGAGCTTCTGAATTTCCTAAAGCATTGGCCCAACAATGACTAAACCACCGACATAAACACCAACTAGCAAATAAGAAAGACTTGTACGCCTCCTGTACAAAGCATGATCAGAGGAACTCCTCTCAAAGCTGAGGGAAGTGAGAGTCTTGTCCAGCTTTGCATTCCACGCTCGTGGAGCTTGCTTCAATCCATATTGTTAGAGATATGTATAGTTTGTTATTCCCCATTGTTATGAGGGGTTCTTTGTATATTTACCACCTGTACTTTGTGTATATATACCGGCCCATTGGCCTCATATGAATACAAGCGCTATTCATAACATGGTATCGAGCCAAAACCTTACCTAGGGTTCCGCCGCCTGCCGCCGCCTCGCGCTCGTCGGCCCGCCGACTTCGCCCGCCTTCCGCTCCGCCCGGTGGTCGCCGTCTCCGCGCTCCGTCGGCCCGCCGACCTTCGCCGCGCCGCTGCCGCCGGCGTCTCCCCGTTCGGCCTCGGCGCTCGGCCGCTTCATCCACCGCCGCCACCGCTGCTCCTCGCCGCCTGCCGGCGTCGCGATCTCGCCCGAGGTCGCCGCCTCCACCTCCCGCCGCGCGATCTCGCCGGTCGCCGCCTCCCGTCGGCGCTGCGCCGCCGGCCCGGCGCGTGTTCGTGTCCGCCGCCGGCCGGCGCCCTCCGGCCGGTGCCGCCTCGCCGTCGCCGGCCGCGCCGCCGGCGACCGCCGCCTCGGCCGGCGCTCGCCGGCCGCTCGGCCTCGGCGCCTCCGCCGCCGGCGCCGCCGCCGGACTTCGCCGCCTCGCCTCCCGCCGACTCCCCTCCGCGCGCCGTCTCGCCGCCGCCGCCGCGCTCGCTTTAGGCCATTGCCGGTTGCCCTAGCGCTCGGTCGGCCCGTGGCTTTGGTTCGATCGGTTTGGTGGTTTGACGGAAGAAAAAGAGCAAAAAGAGCAAAAAACGTCGTTCTAACCGCCGCGCGCCGTCGGCGCCGCTGTTAGACCGTTCCCTTGGTCACCGCGCCGTCGGCGCCGCCTACCAATGGGCACCGTTTCCCTCCTCGCTGCCGGTGATTTTTGATGGTGTTAATTACACCGACCGTGTCTCACATGCGCATCCACATGCGTGGTCTTTGTCTCTGGGCGTCCTCTCTCGCGATGTCACTGCCCGTCTTGCCCTATTCCTCCGACGAGCCTCACGCTGTGGTATTGCCCCGACACCGATAAGGCTGCTTCTTGAGGCCGCTCGCCTCGATGATGATGAAGCGCCTCGCCTACCACGAGGCTCTGGATTTCTACAAGGATCATCGACCGTCTACACTCGGTGAGTGCGATGGCGGCGCTCGAGTGCTTGCTGTCTTCATCGCGATGTCGACCTCGATTTTCTTACGAGGTTGTGGGACTCCTTCGGCTTTTGGATGTGGACTCATCTTCGTCGGTGCTACGAGTTCTGCGCAGAGGAGACTCGTTTGAGTGGTGTTGATGCGATGCCACTCCCCTGCGTGCTCGCCGCTTCGTCGCTGCTACTTTGCCTCCTCCGGCTACCACGGTGGTGGTGGCCGTCCTCCGTCTCGAGGTGGCCGTCCTCACTCATTCCTCTGCGACAAGGATGGCCACGCTGCGTCCCGGTGCTACAAGAAGAAGCGACATCTTTCACGCCGTTCTTCTCGGCACTAGTGCTTCTACGACGACGTCGCCTCGACTTCTTTAGCGACTTCTCTCACCGGCGAGAGATAGCCGGACCGACGCCTACTTGCGCCTGAGTTACGCCTCGGCGAGTTCTCGCAGATTACGCTCATCGACTCTTCGCACCGAGACCACCTCCTACACGATCGAGCACCTCCCGTGGATTCTTGATTCGGAGCATCTTTTCACATGACTCTGATCCTTCCACTCTGTCTTCTATTACACCTCTTGATTCTCCGCCGGTGTTCTTACTGCGATGGTACATCTCTTTCGTCTCGGTCGAGGATCTCTTAGCAACTCATCCTTTCATGTTCCTACATTGCTCATGTTCCTCGCCTTACCTTACTGACTTCTTCTGCTGGGCGATTCATCGACCTTGGTTATCGGGTCATTCTCGACTCGACTCTTGTTGTGTTCGGGATCGCCACACGGAGCTCGGTTGGTTCGGCCTCGGCGCCGTGACTCACAGCGTCTCGGGAGCTTGGCGGCTTCACCTTCCTTCCGCTGCCACCACCGCCGCCGGTCTCTCCGCTTCGCCACGCCGTCTAGCGGCTCTTTCCAGCAGTGGCATCACCGTCTTGGCCATCGTGTGGATCCCGCCTCGCCGTCCTTAGTTCGTCGTGGTCTTCGGGTGCATCTCGGAGACACATCTTTAGATTGTCGGGCTGTAAGTTAGGTAAACAGATTCAGCTTCCTTATCCTCATAGTGAGTCTGTGTCTCGGCGTCCTTTTGATCTTGTTCATTCGGACGTTTAGTCCGGCTCCTTTGTTTGAAAGGGGTCATCGTTATTATATTATTTTTATAGATGATTTCTCTCGCCACACTTGGATATATTTCATGTCTTCTCGTAGTGAGGCCTTGCCTATCTATAAACAATTTGCCACTATGATACACACACAGTTCTCCACTCCTATTCGTGTCCTTCGTGCCGACTCTGTGGTGAGTATCTCTCTCGTCACTGCGCGACTTCCTTGCTGAGCAGGGCACTCTCGCCGATTCTCTTGTCACGGTGCTCATGCTCGAATGGTGTCGTGGCGCAAGCATCGGCACCTCCTTGAGACGGCTCGTGCTCGATGATCGCCGCCTCTATTCCACCTCACTTTTGGGCGAGGTCGTTTCCATCGCCACCTATCTCGTCAACATCCAGCCCTCTTACGCTCTTAAGGGTGCGATCCTCGTTGGCGTCTCGTGGTCTTCTTCCGACTACTCGCCCTTCATCTGCTTGGCTGCGTTTGCTACGTTCTCTCTCGCCTCGAACGCGCACAACCGACCTTCGATCTGTTGAGTGTGTCTTTCGGGATCTGATGCCGAGCACAAGGGCTATCGGTGTTGGGATCTGTTGGTCGTCGGATGCGGGTTTCTCGGGATGTGACTTTCGACGAGTCTCGTCCATTCTACCCACGCCCCGCCTCTCCTTGGCTTCCTCTGTGGAGTCTCTGTCTTTCTTGACCTTTCCGGATACACCTATATCATTTTGCCTCGTCCACTGTCCCACCGAGTCTCCACATATTCCTCCTGTGGCCTCTCCGCCGCTGTCGCCACTTTGTGTCATCTCCTCGACTCCCCGTGCTCCTCCTACTCTGATACCTCCTCCTCTTATCTTCTACACTTGTCGACCTCGTTTTGAGGATCTTCCAGCTGAGCCATCTTCTTCTGATGTTCCCTCTTCTTCTGATGCTCCATCTTCCCCTGATGGGCCATCTTCTCCTCGCTACGCTCTCCGCGATCGCCAGTTGATTCGGCCTCCTGCCCGTTTTGCCTTTGCCGCGCAGCTACTCGTGAGCTTGTCTCCTCTGGGATGTGTTACTCACCCCGAGTGGCAGCTTGCCATGGCCGAGAGATTGCTGCCCTTGAGCGTACTGGTACTTGGGATCTTGTTCCTTGTCCATCTCATTCTCATCCCATCACTTGTAAGTGGGTCTATAAGATTAAGACTCGCTCTGATGGCTCTCTTGAGCGCTATAAGGCGCGTCTTGTTGCTCGTGGTTTCCAGCAGGAGCATGGTGTTGACTACGATGAGACTTTTGCTCCTGTAGCCCACATGACCACTGTTCGGACTCTTATTTCGTGGCGTACATTCGCCATCGGTCTGCATTTCTCAACTTGATGTCAAGAATGCCTTTCTTAATGGCGAGTTGCGTGAGGAGGTCTACATGCATCCGCCACCTGGGTATTCTGTTCCTGAGGGCATGGTCTGTCGCCTTCGTCGCTCTCTCTATGGCCTTAAGCAAGCCCCTCGTGCTTGGTTTGAGCGCTTCTCCTCTGTGGTCACTGCTGCTGGTTTTTCAGCTAGTGATCATGATCCTGCGCTCTTTGTCCACACTTCGTCTCGTGGTCGGACTCTTCTTCTCCTGTATGTTGATGATATGATCATTACGGAGATGATTCGAATACATTGCCTTTGTCAAGGCTCGTCTTAGTGAGCGATTCCTTATGTCGGATCTTGGTCCTCTTCGTTACTTCCTTGGGATTGAGGTTACTTCCACTCCGGATGGTTTCTTTATGTCCCAAGCGAAATATATTCAGATCTTCTTGATCGCGCTCTCTCATCGATCGTCGATCGTTGAGACTCCCATGGAGCTCAATGTTCACCTCCGACTCTCTGATGGCGAGCCTCTTTCTGATCCGACTCGCTATCGTCATCTTGTTGGGAGTCTTGTCTACCTTGCTGTTACTCGTCCGGATATCACTTATCCAGTTCATATTCTGAGTCAGTTTGTTTCCGCTCCCACTCAGGTCCACTACAGCCACCTTCTTCGAGTTCTGCGATACCTTCGCGGGACTATCTCTCGCCGTCTCTTCTTTCCACGTTCCAGCTCTTTACAGCTTCAGGCCTATTCGGATGCTACTTGGGCAGCGATCCTTCCGATCGCGGTCTATCTCTCGCCATCGTGTTTTTCTTGGTGGTTCTCTTATTGCACGGAAGACGAAGAAGCAGATCGCATGTCCCGTTCGAGTGCAGAGGCGAGTTGCGAGCTATGGCTCTCTGACATGCAGAGATTACTTGGCTACGGTGGTTACTTGAGGATTTTGGTGTTTCTGTCACTACACGACCCCTCTCTTGTCCAGACAGTTACAGGTGATATCGGTATTGCTCGTGATCTGTGAAGCATGAGCTCACCAAGCATATTGGTGTTGATGCTTCTTTCATGAGGTCTTGTGTGCATGATCAGATGATTACTCTTCAGTATGTGCCTTCGGAGCTTCAGATAGCGGATTTCTTCATGAAGGCCCAGACTCGAGCACAGCATAGCTTCTACCTCTCCAAACTCAGTGTTGTTGATCCACCATGAGTTTGAGGGGGGGGGGTGTTAGAGATATGTATAGTTTGTTATTCCCCATTGTTATGAGGGGTTCTTTGTATATTTACCACCTGTACTTTGTGTATATATACCGGCCCATTGGCCTCATATGAATACAAGCGCTATTCATAACACATATAACGCCTTGTCGAGCCGCATTACTTTGTGAGAATTGTTTTTGTCTCCAAAACCTGGTGGTTGAATCACATAAACTTCCTCCTACAGCTCTCCGTTCAAGAAAGCCGATTTTACATCCATATGGTGTATCTCGTGTCCCTTTGCTGCAGCAAGAGCAATCAGCACACGTACTGTCTCCATCCTCGCCACTGGGGCAAAACTTCCTCAAAATCGACACCGTGCTGCTGCACATACCCTTTAGCAACCAATCGAGCTTTGTTCTTCACAATGTTTCCTTGAGCATCCCGCTTAACTCTGAAAACCTACTTCAAACCGATTGGTTGGTGTCCTGGAGGGAGATCCATTGCACACCAAGTTTCATTATCCTCTATGGACTTGATTTCCTCCATCATTGCTTGCTTCCAGCATGTGCGCTTCTCTGCTTCTGAAAAGGTTTTAGGTTCTTCAGATGCTAGAAGGCACATCTCGCTGAAAGACTCTACCAAATCCTACACAGTAGTGTTATCATAAAGATCTACCACTGTTCGATACCGACGAGGCCCATCAGCCGTGGTAGATGACTGTGCACTTGGTGGAGAACCAAACTTGACACCGACTGAATCAGTTTCAGGTGCTACAGACCCTACTGCTTCAGGTGACAAAGACACATTTTCAGAGTGTGGCCTCGGTGTGGAGTCAGGACTCAGTATTGCCATTCTGGTTGCTTCTTCATTCCCATCTCCTGCTACATCTGCACTCCCAGTTGACACAAAAGGATACACTGTGTATTGGACAGTGAAGATATCCCTTGCATTGTCTGGTACCTCATCATCCTCTGAAACCTTCCAGTCCCAGCTAGACTCTTCATCAAACACGACATCACAGGAAATGTGAAGCTTATTGCTGACCGGATCATACATCCGATAAGCTTTGCATCCCGGTTCATATCCAAGAAAAACCATTGGTTTGCTTCTGTCCTCCAACTTCTTGAGATTAGGCTTAGGATTCTTCACATAACCAATACACCCAAATGTTCGAAGGTGATGAACAGACGGGCATCTTCCATACCAAGCCTCGTAGGGGGTCATTCCTTCAACACTTCGAGTTGGAGCCCGATTTAGCAGATATGCGGTCGTGGTGACCGCCTCCCCCCAAAATCGACCCGACACACCTTTTGCTTTGAGCAGGCTTCTTGCTATCGCAACAACCGTTTGATTTCGCCTCTCTACCACACCGTTTTGTTGTGGTGAAAATAGAGCTGTCAAGTGACGTTTGACTCCCTGATTTGCCTAGAACCGGCCAAACTCCCCAGAGTTGAATTCTCCTCATCGGTCTATGCAGAAGACTTGTAACTTTGCATTGCTCTCCCATTCAGCTCCAGCTTAGAAGATCTTGATGTCCTCCGCCGCTTGGTCCTTGGAGTTCAGCAAGGTGATCCACATGTACCGAGTTAGATCATGTACAAGAAGAAGGAAGTATTTCTTACCCCTGGAGTGATTGGCGCAATAGGACCACACAAGTCACCGTGCACCAATTCGAGTGCCTCCCTTGCGCGATAGTGTGCTTCATTTGGAAATGGAGTTCACCTCTATTTTTCCACAAGATAGCTATCACAGATCTCCTCCATATGCTGTATCTTGGGAAGCCCTTTTACCATCTTTTGTTGAGCCAATCTTTGCAAAGACTGGAAACTGATATGTCCAAACCGAGCATGCCACACCTAGGCTTCTTCTCTGCAGCTAGTTCTCAAACAGATCGGTTGTGCTAATGCAAGGTTTAAAACATACAAACGCCCCTTTGTTCGCTTTACCTTCAAGGATTGTCAACACCCCCGCCTTCAACATGGATTTTACACCCACATTCATCTAGCTGTCCAATACTGACAATATTATTTCGAAGACTCGGGATGTAATAGACCTCTGTCAGGATTCAATGATCACCATTTGCACAAGTGAAGACCACTATTCCACGGCCACAAAGCTCCACTAGAGACCCATCTCTGAACTTCACAGTCCCCACCACTCCAGTGTCTAGTTCAGCAAACAATTTCTTTGAGCCAGACATATGATTTCTCATATGTCTTGCCCCTATGTCAAGGAACCATTCATTGTCACAGCTCCCTCCTGGAGTGTCTAGATTCACCTGAGCATGTATCTCATTCAACTGCACTTGTTCAGTGATTTCCTCAACAGCCTCTGTGAGCCTACAAACTTGTGCCATGAGGAGAGTTGGTTCATCATCTTGAACCTTGACAAATTCACTTGCTCTTTGCACTGCCGGCGTGGTGGTTTGCGACATTCCTTAGCAAAATGCCCAAAGTTATTGTAGTTAAAGCATTTTATCTTGGACTTATCACATTTAGGAGCTGTGGCACCAATGTCCCTCCCGTCAGTGGAGTTTCTTCCTTGACCTGACTGCTTGTCGCTGCCTCGGTACTGGTCATGGAAGTTCCTGCCTCCAGATGAATGGGATGAACCTCCTTGTTTGCTCTTGGCACGAGCAATCCACTCTTCCTTCGTGAGCAATAGGCGCCCGGCTCCATCTGCTTGTTCACCACCACTCCATTGATCTTCAACGGCCTTCAATCTTCCAGTGAGTTCCTCAATTGTCATGGTGCTAAGGTCCAGGAATTGCTCGATTGAGATGGCCACTTGTGAATACCTGTATGGTACCACATGCAAGAACTTCTTGACAACCTTTTTTTCTTCAAGATCATCACAAAGGATGCGCATACTGTTGACAGGACCAGTAAGACGCATGGAAAAATCTTCGACCATCTCATTTTCCTTCATGCGAACAGCTTCAAATTCTCTGTGCAGCGCCTGCAGTCGTGCCTCTCGGACGCAGTCGACTCCCATGCGCATCGTCCGAATAGCCTCCCACGCTGATCTGGCCGTATTCTTGGTTGCTAATGAGGCCAGCATCTCCGGAGGCACCGCTTGGAGAATGGTAGCTAGCGCCATTCGATCCACACGGTACTCAGCGCCACCTGGTTCAATCGCCTCCCACACCCCTTGTGCCTAAAGATTCACTCTCATAAGCAGCGCCCAATCATTGTAATTGGTTCACGTGAGCACGGGATATCGCAGTGACACCCCCGTCTCCCTTGGCACCGTCTGCGCCACCAGGTCCTGGCCGCCGTCTACGCTGATAACCATTACGCGAGAGCTACCACTGCTTCCAGCACCTTGATACCAACGACCACTACCGCTGGAGCTCCTCGTTTGGGTAGGAGACATGGACCTTCCTCCTCGCACCATCACCTCAAGGTCGGTAGAGACCCGCTTTGATACCAATTGTCAACAGCACACCCAAATCTCTGAATCCTGCAGCCTGAAAACAGAGATAAGAATCACACTGATCCTTGCCGGACAGTGAACAGTTTCGTCACGGTGTATGTATTTTCAGTGGAATCGCAGAGCTCCGATTCAGAGAAAACAGAAGCGAGTTTTTGTGCTGCGCAACCAACCACAACTTTTTGGTTTTACTCACATTTATATGTTGAATACAAGGGAAATCAGTTACATGCAGTTAGTGGGCCGATTCTCACTCTGATCCGAGAATGTCGCTCCACCTTAAAACGAAAGACTCAGTTTAACAGAAAATGCTAATTCCTATCGCTATGGCTTCCAGAAAGCAAACAAACACTGCCGACTATGCAAAGAAACTACAAAGAAACATGCATCGCTAGAAATGCTGAAGTTGCAGTAAAATTACCAACAGCCTCAACTTGGTGGTTTATACGTCAATTACAAAGAGGCTAAACGCATATGATACCAAGAAAAACACGACTAAAAATATATCGCTAGTCATGGAAAAAGACGATAGCTGGTCGAATTTGCTACCGCGTGTACGACTCTTAGTGCAACTAAATTAGTAGGGCCGACCCCGTCATTTTGAAATCATGAATTCTATTGCTGTTATGATAACAGATATCAGTGGCGGAGCTAGAATTTTTGACGAGCCTAAACAGCCAGCTCCGATCTCCCCCATGGCCATCCGCCCCTGTGAGCCCCTTTTAGGCTCCAGGCTCCCGGCTCCGCTTTCCTCTTTGGCCGTCTATTCTGCATGTCTCTTGCGCCTTGCTGGCTTGCTGCTCCGCCCGTCTGCCACCCACTGGCCTCCCCCAGCCGTCCGTCTCTGCGGGAGGCTCCCTGGCGGTGGCTCCGCCCGGGGAGACTGAGATTATCAAAGCTGTATGTTGTTAATTTTAATTAACGGAAAAGTGCCCCATGTAATTTATTGGATTAATTCTAATTATAAAAGATCTAGTATGATGGTTGCTAGATTTAAAGCATTAGAATTATTGGGTTTAAAATCCCTCTTGTCTCCCTTATAAAAGTATTATATATGTATTCTTGTATGAAAAAATATTAAATCTAATAGTGTAATATGAAAGGTATTTAAATGCATTAAAGTATATTTTGTTAGCAATTGAGATTGCACTTCTCTGCGCAAGGCTGTGGAATGTTTGCTGCATGCATACACATTTCACTGCGTAAGGACGGAGGAATGATTGCTGCATGCATGTAGTTGCTGGTTGCCAAAGCAATTATCTTGCATGCATGCCGAATGCTGCATGCAGTTACTGGCTGCCAATTCTCTTGCTTGCAGACGTCTGCCGACAGGAGACGCCTTGCTGCCGATCGCCTCTTCTGGCAGCCCAAGTGATTGGTTAACTGCAGCATTTGCCCACTATAAATAGTGCTCATATGTCAAATGAAAAGTATGGTATTACACTGAATAGAATTTTCATACAAGTAGTTCTTTGACCATCAAAAGAACGCTGTAAAGAAAGGTAGAGACAAGAGAAAAGACTTACCACAAGGAAGAAAAGTTTGCTGCAATATGGATCAAGGTATGTTTATATATGATTGAGGTTGAACAAAATAGTGTTGTAAATTAAAGTTTCGCTTACATTTGGTATCAGAGTAAGGATACAACACTTTTGTTCACCATGAAAGTTTTTTATTCTGTTGTCTTAATGCTCTTTTATGGTCTCTTTGTTGATCATATGAAAGTTTGTTTATGCTATTTTGTACTGGACATAATATTGTTCATCCGAGTACATTGAAATAGCATATTCTTATATTTGTTTCTTATGAAATGAAATACCAATTAAATGATCAATGTATAGTACAAGTTAGTCGTCACCAAAGTGGCCTAATTAAAAAGTTATTGACATTTATTTGAGTATTTTTCTAATGCCCGGTCGTATCGAATGCTGTTATAATGACCGTACAATTAATCTTATTAATTATAAAGCATGGAGGTTGCCCAAAGGTGGATCATTGCTTATAATTAATAACATGAAAGAGATTGATCAATATATTTGGTAACATGTATATCCAAAGATAGCATGTGTAAAGATCTAAGTATATTTGAAAAATCTATTAAGGTTTATCTTTTGACAGTTTTAAAGTTTGTATTTAAAATTCATCCAAAGATGATTTTTAGATGCATGTCTAAAAGTTTTTGTCTGGATCTAATTTGGTCAAAATATTTATTTTGAGCATGTTTTTTATTTCTGCAGCCACTATAAACCTGTATGCTCAAAGCAGCAGGCTTGTAAAGTTTAATGGACTGAATTATGCTGATTGGTCCGAGCAAGTGCGTTTCCAATTGGGTGTTATGAATTTAGATTATGCATTGCTTATGGATAAACCAATCATCACTGAGGACAGTACGAATGATGGCTTGTCTCTTTTAGAGGCTTGGGAAAGGTCCAACAGATTGAGTTTGAATCTAATGCGTATGTTGATGGCTAAAAATGTTAAGCCATCAATGCCCAAAACGGAAGATGCAAAAGAGTTCATGTTGAAAATTAAAGAATACTCTCAATCGGACATTACGGACAAGTCCATTATGGGGAGTCTTATGAGTGAGTTGACGACTAAGAAATTTGATTGGTCGCAACCCATTCATGATCATGTGACAAACATGGCTAATCTTGCAGCGAAGTTGAAAACCATGGGAATGGGCTTGAATGAATCTTTTTTGGTTCAATTCATTATGAACTCGCTACCTCCTGATTTTGGCCAGTTCCAGGTGAATTATAATACCATTAAGGATAAATGGAACTTTCAAGAAGTAAAGGCCATGTTAGTTCAAGAGGAAGGGAGATTAAAGAAAATTAGAGAAAATTCTGTCCATCTCACGGTTCATGAGGGTGCTAGCTGCAGTAAGGGAAAACCAGGGAAAAAGGGTAAAAAGAAGGATAAGACTCCTGGAACTGTTAAGGAGGGTCAAATCCGTAAAGATATGAAGTGTCATTTTTGCAAGAAATCTGGACATTTCAAGAAAGATTGCCCAAAAAGAAAGACTTGGTTCGAAAAGAAAGGTACATATTATGTTTCTGTATGCCTTGAATCAAATCTTATTGAAGTTCCTAATAATACCTGGTGGTTAGATACTGGTGCAACTACTCATGTGTCGCACATTTTACAGGGATTCCTTTCGATCCAAACCATAAGCGGAACTAAAAATTTCCTGTATATGGGAAATAGAATGAAGGCACAAATTGAAGGCATTGGGACATATCGCTTAATTCTAGATTCTGGATGCCACTTGGATCTTGAAAAGTGTCTTTATGTTCCCGAATGTGCTAGAAATTTAGTTTCTGTTGCAAAGTTGGATAATAAAGGTTTTAAGTTTAAGATTGGAAGTGGTGCATTCTCCTTGTATAAGTATGAGTACTATTATGGTTGTGGTACTTTATCTGAAGGATTGTATCGCTTTAATGTAAATAATGGATTTGCTAAATCTCTGTTTAATGTTGATTTTTCAGTTGGCAATAAACGTAGTGCACATAGTGAATGTTCTGCTTTCCTATGACATCAAAGACTTGGTCACATATCCAAGGAAAGAATAATGAGGTTAATGAAGAATGAAATTTTACCTCAATTGGATTTTGTCGATTGGAACATATGTGTAGAATGTATTAAAGGAAAGCAAACCTCACATATATCAAAGCATCCTTCCATAAGAAGTAATGCACCATTAGAGTTAATACACACTGATATCTGTGGTCCTTTTGATGTTCCTTCATGGGGAAATGAAAAGTATTTCATCACTTTTATTGATGATTACTCACGTTATTTCTATTTATACTTGTTGCATGAAAAGTCTCAAGTAGTGGATTACCTAAAGGTATTCATTGATGAGGTTGAAAGGCAACAAGATAAAAAGGTTAAAGTTGTGAGATCCGATAGAGGTGGTGAATATTATGGCAAATTTAATAAAAATGGACAATGTACAAGTCCATTTGCTAAGTTCCTTGAAGGTAGAGGTATTTGTGCACAGTATACAATGCCTGGAACACCTCAGCAAAATGGTGTAGCTAAAAGGAGAAATCGTACTCTCATGGATATGGTTAGGAGTATGATATGTAGTTCCTAGTTAGTCAGTTCCTAAGACTCCTTATGAACTGTGGACAGGAAGGAAACATAGTTTAAGACATCTTCATGTTTGGGGTTGTCTAGCAGAAGTAAGGATATATAATCCACATGAAAAGAAACTTGATACAAAAACCATTAGCGGTTATTTCATCGGTTATCTTGAAAAATCTAAAGGATATAGATTTTATTGCCCTAACCATAGTACAAGAATAGTTGAGTCTGGAAATGCTCGATTCACTACTAAATCTTTACCCTTGCGCAACGACGAGAAAACGTTGCAATAGCCCCAATTTGGTTGCAAAAGGTACATATTGCAACCAAATTGCGTTTGTTGCCAATGGATGCAATAAGTCACGTTGCAATAAGGTATTGCAACCGTTGCTAGTTTGGCGTTGCAACTGTTGGGGTTTATTGCAACCATAGCTGTCCATTGCCAAGCATGGCAATAGGACGTTGTTGCAACATTCACGGTCGTGGCAATATAAGCAATTGCCACGCCCGTCTTCGTAGCAAGAGGTGGTACATGCAACGATCGATAGCGTAGCAATAGAGACATTTGCCACGAACAACGTCGTGGCAATAGGCTGTATTGCCACGCCATAATTTTGTTGCCAAAGGTGTTATTGCCACGCCATAATTTTGTTGCCAAAGGTGTTATTGCCACGACCGTCATGCCGTGGCAATAGTACCATTTGCCACGCAATTTTATTCGTTGCGAGAGATCATACGTTATTGCCACGGCAGCCATGCCGTGGCAATAGTACCATTTGCCACGCAATTTTATTCGTTGCGAGAGATCATACGTTATTGCCACGGTAGTCATGCCGTGGCAATAGTACCATTTGCCACACAATTTTATTCATTGCCAGAGATCATATTGCCACGCAAGTGAGTTCGTTGCCATAGATCATATTGCCACGCATAGCAGTTCGTTGGCATAGTTTGTATTGCAACACTAGTAGCATTTGATTTGTGGTTTAATAAATCGTCATTACAAAAACAATAAACCATAATAAAAGCGATTTCACTCACATATATTAATTATAATCAATCATTCAATAAGTTGACAATCCATTGAAGTAGTATCTAAAATCATAGACGAGTGTACAGTTCACTCATTATTTCACAACTTTTTATAACTTGCAGCAGTACAAGACTCCCTAACATCTATGCAGCACTCGAGGGTTTCCTAGCAGCGCAACATGTCGAGCCTGTTCTTTTGGGCTTTTGAAAGCGGCTTTTGGCTCCTGCTACAGTACCTAACTTTTAAACGGACTATTTTCTCAAGACGGGGTCTACAAGTTAAACGATCTACACATTAAAAGCCCAACATCTATACCAGCCAAAATCGCAAGTAAGTATCTGTTTCTCCGTAATCTGTACTGTAAACAGCCAAAATTCAAAAATTTCAGCCAAAAGCCATAAGCCACAGCTGAAAAGAACAGGCCCGTCATCGCCTCAGCTGTGTCCTTGCTTGATTCTGAGCCTCCCACTCAAACTTTGTCCACCTACTGACCAAAAGAATAAGATTGGGATATTAGAAACTTATTAAGTTTACTACTTCATGCACAGAATGTAAAGAGATTCGGATAGAACATGGTTGTAATTAAGCAAAAGTAGAATTAAGCAAAACTAGTTACCTATGGAAGGAGTGCTGTCAATTTAATTAAGCAAAAGTAGAACTAAAAATTACAAAGCCTAGTACTAAAGCAAGTACTCAATGAACACCACCACCTACTGGCTAGACAGGTATATGTTTCAATATCCTCTAGCACTTCTATTGTAAGAACAAATATACGTTGCTCTTCTAGGGAACACCAAGCAGTGTGTCCATCAGGATGCACTCCTTCACATGGCGGGAACCACTACACTCATTGCAGCACATAAGTGGAGTGTGGACATGTTACTGACAACCTTCGAGTATTATTGTGTTTTTATATGCACAAACAAGCATGTAGAGGTGATTGTGGATAGTTGTTCTGCTAATAAAGTTTGTTTGTTGTCAAAAAAAAACTGGGAGCCGTATACAAATCTTTAATGATGAAATACAACACAAAAAATACATTTTGACACTATAAGAACTGTGTCCAAGGTTGGCTGATAACATATTGTAGTTGTTACCTGATTCTTCTTTTTCTGATTTCTTGTTTTATTCATCAGCTGCTGTGAAGTGATATATGTCGCCGGTGCCACATTTGAACTGTTTTCGTTGAATAGATTTCTGCTGACAGAAGTAGAAGCTTTACAGTTGCGAGTAGGTGGTACTGCATCTTTTTGTGTGGTGACAACGCTTCTTGGCTGAGTCTGGAAACATGAAATTGTTCGATCTATGTTAGCTAGAGTTTAAGGTACATAGCTCAAGATTACTTGGAACATAGTGCAATAATGTCATTACTCTGTAATGCATCTTCCTTTTGATTTGCATGTTCATCAGTCTCATCGTCCTCTTGTATGGTTGGTGCAATTTGTATATGTCATTGTTTTATGGGTAGTCTACGATAAAAATATTGAGGTAAAATATTAGGCATCATAATCATAATCATAAGTTTATTAAAAGGACGAAGGATGAAAATTATTCTGAAATTTTACCTGATTTATAGTTCCTTATTTCTGCTGCGCTAGCATTTTAAGAAATTCTTGCTTCAGTTCAATCTTAGCATTTTCCAGATCCTCTTGCATCTTTCTCCTATTTTCTTCTTTCTCCCTTTCCCTTTCAAGCAGACTTTTCGTGCAAGTCGTTGTTTCAACTTCTCAACCTCTACTTCAAAAGCAATTCTCTTCTCTTTGGCTGTAGCTTCAGCACGTGCATGTACTTCAAGGTTCTCTTTCATAAGTTCCCTGCGAGTTCGATACTTCTCCAAGTATCCATGCCCATGTACTTTGGATGATTTGATTTGTGTGGTTTCTTTGTAGCATGAGTGGAAAATCATGTTTTCCTCAGCAGCTGTAAGTGTTTGTCTATCAGGTTCTGACTCAATCTCACACATTTTGAAGGCTGCTTTTTCCTAAATGAAATAACAGAATCCGTTAGAGTTGCTTGATACAACAAGCATCTTTAAAAAAGGCTTGACGAAAGATTTACTCACATATACTTTAGCTGACACAGAATTTGACCATTTCCCCTGTTTTGTGTGAGTGGTCTTCCAAAGAAAAAGATCACCTGGCTCTTCACCAGTTTCTTTGTCTCTCTAGGATGCCAAAATATAATTCAACACATAAGTATTGCATCATACAATGGAAGGACCAGATTAGTGTATCTAATGATTACCTGCTCAAAGCTACACTGTGAGAAGTTTTTTGAACCCATTAGATGCTTGGTTTTTTTTGCTGCTGACGGTTGGAGGAGTTCTGGCTGCTAACCTTCTGCAAAATGACAACAAGTGGTATGTAACAATGCAATTTTGGTTGCTAAAGTTTGTTTGACAAAGTATATTTTACTAGAACTAACCTTGAATTTATCAGATCCAAAATACAACAGCAAGTAGTGCCACTCAAGAAGGTGTAATTCTTCAGGCTTATTTCGTATTCTCTCACCATAATTATTATAAGCCTTGTATGTGGCACTCAGAGCTGATCGCCATCCTTTGTACCGCTCCTTGGCAATGTTCCATATTTTATCTTTTGCTTCATCCTCAGTGGCAATGTTGATGAAGTTCCACCTAGTCTGTTTACAATTAAAAAACAATCAAATGGTTTATCACGATTAATTTTATGCATCACACAAGTAGGAATAAAAAATAGTACGCAGCGTACCAGTATCTCTTCTGCAATTACATTTTTGACATCTTCCTTTATATCCTTCCAACTGTTTACTCCAATTAGTGGGGCCCTTTTCCTTGTAAACAGTACAACCTCATCGACAAATGTACGGGCGTTCGGTCCAACCGGACCTCCAAGCCTGGATGAAAATTTGATTTGTAGTTTTTGAGTGTGATCCTTAACTCTCTTGGTGGCAGCTGCTAGTCCTTTAACAGTGCCACAACCTCTTTTCTTGCGTTGATTGGAGCCATCTCCTTGCAAAAAAGACAATAACGAACTTGAGCTGTTCTAATTCTCAATTAAGATATGTGAACCCAATATTAAAAGTATATGAATGATCACAAACCATTTCCCTCTTCCCTTTTCTTCCTTGCATGGCTTGGCCTATTTGAGGGTGGTGTCGCATTGCTTCCATTACTTTCATCGTCTTCAATTATAATGCCATCAGTGTCATGTTGCTCTACATATGCCACTGCACACAAAGTTAAAAGCTTCAGTTAAAAAAAATTAGTAGTAAAATAAATTGGTTGAAAAAGGAAAATTAATTACTAATTTCTGGAATGTGCCCTTTCAGCCTTAACCATTCCTTGTACGTGATGATTGTTGCATCCCTAAAGTCATCCCTCAAATCTGTTAGTCACCAAAAACATATTAGATAAGTTGTAGTTTATATAAAGTGGCTAAGATTGTAAACAATACGAATCCATATGGAGAAACATAGATGTTATACTTGTGGATTTGTCCTTTTGCAGCTCCACTAGCCAGTCTTTGTATATATGCATCAAATGGATCATCCATAAACGGATGCTCATCATCTTCTGGCTGCTGCCTTGGTCGCTTGAGGGGTGTTATGCTCACTTGCTGTGTTGTCTCTTGCTCCTTTGAGAGTACTAATCTGATTTTCCTTTCTTCCTCATGTTCCTGTAACATGTGTTCTGCATCTGGGGTATAATCAATAGCCTGCAGCGTTGCTACATCCGTGCCACATCGCTTCTTGTAGTATAAGTAGTACCGCCCAGCATACCCTAGCTGTTCTTTGAAACTTAGCAAGGTCAAAAAATTTATATCACAGGTCAAAAAATTTATATCACCCTTATCAAGTGTGAGGTGGAGGTGTGCTTTGTCTGCAGTTGTCCCCTTGCACATAAAATGTACTGACCACATCTCTCCGGTTAAATTTGCTCTGCACATTACAAAATTGTCAGTGCAATCAATTCAATATGTGATTTGCAGTTACAAAATTGTCAATGCAATCAATAGATTCGTTTCCCTTGATAGTTTTTCTTTTCTTCTCTGAATAATCTCAAGTGGTGGTGTACATGTGAAGAGGGGATGAACCAAAACCCTAGATGGAGGTGCGGCACGGCTGCATACCTACTAGATGACAGTCCGAAGAACTCTTGATCGACACGAACAGTGGCGTGGGCTTCTACTGCTTCTGGACGAGTACCAACGGCGGCGCGGCCTTGTTCACTGGAGTCAGCGCCGTCGGTGGCGGCGGTAGGGGAAGTCCGCGCCCTGGTTGGTGTAGTCACCATCGCGCGCAGGAGGGGGTGGGGGGCAACACGAACCGTCACAGCCCTCGTCTATGCGTCGTAGTCTCGTAGATTGATTAGCAAGTAGCATTTATTAGGGGTAGTCGGTCCAGATTTTGGATGGTGGAAGGGTTTCCTGGAGGGAAAATATGGCGGGGTGTGCAAATATTCCAATTTTTGGAGGGAATTTTTTTGAGGCAAAACATGACGTACTTTGTATTGTTTAATAAAATTTGAATAATTTTGAGTTGTCATAATACCAGCACCGAACATGGCATACGTTTTTCTAAATGTTTTGTTACCTTGAACTGCGATTTAATGATTTATGCACCGATCGTACTGCATCACTTGTTCATCGAAATCGTATGATCTTTTGAGAGACCATGTGGTCGTGATCCCATGAGAGTGATGAGTAATTGACTAGGGTTTAGGTTAGTCGAGTTTGGTTTGGGTGGTTCGGACCTTGACGTTGCGTGGCGCAATCGGGCTCGGTCGGACCTTTGGTCAAACTTGGTCTTTTGGGCTTAGGATGCATATTCTAATGTTTTGACAGGTTTGGACTTCATATGTGGTAAGTGTGATGGTATTTACGCTTTCATGTATCGAGCGGTGCTATTTGACATGTTTCTTGTCTGTGTGACTGCAGGACGTCGAGTTGGACTCGTGGTGAGACACGGTGGATCGGACTAGGCGCAGGTGGCGCTGAGGTCAGAACGGTCGGGATGTGTCGAAGACGACGTGGACTCGAGGTGGTTGCGAGGCGTGCGAGGCAAGGAGCGCGAAGTTTCCGGAAGGTGCGGGAGGCGATCGAAATTCGCAAGGCTGCACAAGCGGAGCGGGCTCGTTGGACGTAGCGGGCGTAACGGGCGAGACCCAGTTAGCCGCTATAAAAGGAGAGGAGGGGCTGCATGCCCACTTGAGCACTTGTGATAGAATTAGGGTTTTAGAGTCAAAAGAGGCTTTAGGAAGGTTGTTTCCTTTAGCTCTTTAGTTGGTGTGAGTTGGTGGTAGAGGCAGAGTGTGCTCCCTCTGTGTCTCTACGATGGTTTCTATGTGAGTCTCCTCTCTCTGTGTTCTTCCTCCCAAGAAGTGGTGAGATTCTTGGTGTTCTTGAGGATTGAGAGGAGATGAGGATTGAGAGATTGTAATCACTCCTTTAGTCCTAATGTCCATGCGTATCGGGACTCCTCTGTATTCCAATTGATCCAATGAATGAAAATCTGAAGTTTCTCTGTTTGTGCTCCTGTTCTGTTCTTCGTTGCCTTCTTGAGTGATTTTTGGATTTTCGTCTTTTCGAGTTCTTGCTTGTTGGGAAGGCCCAAAATGGGTTGCTCTATGATGGGTTAGTGCCACAAGATCATTTGATCGATTTCCCGAAGAGCAAACTTGGTTTAATTCTTAGATTTCAGTTTTGGCCTTCCTCTATTCATAAACTCAGTTTCTAGGGTTTGGAGCTGCTCTTGATTCCCTTGTTGAGATGGCTTGAAATTTGGTATGGAGAGTCCAGAGGCTATTAATTAGCTACCCTCAAAATTTCATAGCCAAAGGATCAATGGTTGGGGAGTAATTTGATTGTTTGGCTCGGGTTGTGCAAAAATTCAGATTTTTACCCATAATCTGAAATTCTTGCTTCTTGGTTTGATTCTCTTGTTTCCCAAGGTCCCCTTACTATTTAGTTTGTTGTAGTAAGGCCTTGGATAAAAAGATTGAGAGCAAACCTTCTTTTTAGCCAAAAATCCGAAGTCTCAAAGTTCCAGCCTGAAAATCCTGTTTGCTGATTTTCTCGAGAGGTACTACCGCTCGTCCTAGCGGTACTACCGGTTTTGTTCGGACCAGTCTGATCGGCAGCGAAGAAACGTTCGGACAAGTCCGATCGTCGTGCGGTACTACCACTCCTCGAGAGGTACTACCGCTCCTCAAGAGGTACTACCGCTCGTCTCAGCGGTACTACCGCTTGCAGTCAGACTTGCTATGAATTTATTTTTCTTGGCTGTTTCTTTCTGGATCTGGTTTTTCCTTGTTGCCTTGACTTCCAGTAGTGCATATCTTCTATCTTCATAGCTTTCATAGCTATAGGAGAAGAAGTATAAGTGTGGGTACTTGAGGGGCGAATTTAATTTTTTGAGAGCGCCATTCACCCCCCCTCTGTCGCCATTTCGGTCCAACATCTTTGTTACTTGATCATCCACATCACTTGATCATCCAACACATATGATGATCTTCGTTTTGTTGGTTCACGAAGCGACCTTGCGACGAGGAGGAGGTTCTACTATCATCATGGCCATATGATGAAGATTTTTGGTATAGGGTCACAAAGTAATGTGTATGTCGGACCCGGATTTTTCAATCCAAATCCACCGTGTTTTATTGCACTATTCCCTGGATCAGTAGATAGTGCACACAGTAACATTGCTGAATCATACACATACATCGCAAAATATTACATGCCATAAAGGTCTTTTCCCATATCGGGCGATAGTTCACATAGGAGCCACATTGGCTAACAGTTACATCACATTAAAGCAAAAGTGAAACCATTACCACAGGCAAGTGACCGGAGGGTAATTGTGTTCCATGCATATTACCCAAGATTGGATAATATATATATGCACACAATCTCCATCTAGTCCTCTTGTCTATGTTTCAAAATACGTAATAAGCGTCCTAGTTGTTGTCGTCGCCTCCTCCAGCATTTATAGGAGCCTCTTCATGCTCATATAGTGCTCCTGAGTCCCTGTCTCTGTTTGATATTTGCGAGTGTGAGCACAAACCACCGTGCTCGCAAGCCAACACACAGAATACAAATATATATAACATGCATGGCTCGACAAAGGAAAGGCATAGGGTTATTTTGTTTTGCCAAAGAGTGCTTTTGAATACAATTACTTAAAATTCCCTATGACCTAGCAGGTTTCGTAACACATTTTTAAACCATTCATTGTAATAATCCACGTAATCATTGTTTTCCATATTTATGGCATCACACCATATCCCATTCTTGGCATCACACCAAGTGTTGCATATGACATCGCACCATATGCTTATTGTTGGCATCACACCAACTAACCTTATGGCATCGCACCATAAGTTACCCCTTGGCATCACACCAAGGGTTGCGTATGACATCGCACCATACGCTATTTGTCGGCATCGCACCAACATTACTTATGGCATCGCACCAATAGTACGTGTTCTGTGTAAATGTTCCTGGCGCTCTGGGGGTGGTCCTGGCGCGAGGAATTGGGCTCTGGTGCAGTAGATCAGTGGGCTCTGGTGCAGGCGGCGGCATCGTTCCAGGAGCGGAGGCGGCGAAACCAGGGGCGGTGACGGCTTCGCAGGCGCTCCCACCGGGTGACGTGATGGCTCGGGCGGAGCTGGCGGAGGCATGAACGCCACGGGGACGCGGGCGAAGGAGGAAGAAAGCTTGGCGCGGGAGGGCCACCGGCCAGAGGGAGAGGTCGGGCGAAGCCGGGCCCGTTGGCAGCGGCGGGAGGAGACGCGGGCGGGGAGGGCCGCGGCAGGGAAAGAGAGCGGGTGCGGGGGCGGGGCCCGCTTGTTTTGTTGCTTTATATTTCTTGCTATATTTTGGGTTAACTTTGGTACAAATTCAAATATAAATTCCAGATTTTATCTTAAGTTCCTCCCTCCTATTTTCTGGATCATCTTTTCAGATTCTTAATTACCATTTGAAATTACCTCCTTAATTGTATATTTCTTTTTTTTATTTCAAATTTTGGGAACCTCAACCAAAAATCTTGAAGAAACACCATGAAATTCAAATCCAAAAATAGAATATATTGCAAAGTGTTTCAAGGGCTCTACATTTTACAAAATCTAATTTTTAGGGATGTTACAGTGTATGAGTAGGTTTTTAAAAACTATATTATGATTTTCAAAAATACATGTATGTTTTAAAAAATATAAATAATTTTTTTAAAAATTTGAATAGGTTTTCTTATCTACATTATTCATCATCAATACGACCATGATATAAATAGGTTTTTAAAAATTATAAATGCAATTGGAATGTTCAATTTAAAAGGTTAAACAAAAAATGTAAAAAAAACTAAAAAGGTTTGCACTGTGTGGGCCTGCCAAGGGCTAGTGGCCTCACCAGGCTCAACCGCATAGCGGAGCCCAGCAAAGCCACGCTGGCCTAAGCAGGCTCAACAACATGCATCGTGTTTACGATGGTCTATGTTAATAGGAGTTCGACGTGGATCACTCTCTTCAACTTTTAAGCTGTGTTTCATCTCTCTGAATAGGCGAGGTGGTACTAATGTACAACCGTTGCGCAACAGCCAACACGAACCCGTTAATGGGCCGGCCCACTTCGTTTCCTCAAAACCCTACTAGCCCCCACCGGCCGCTTCCTTCTCCCGTACCCTCCCCACATTCCCCACCCGTTACTCCCCACGGGCGACGGTAGCGACGGCGGAGTGAATCCCCACGGCGGCGACGGAGTCGTCGACCATGTCAATCGGCAAGCACGGCCACAACGCCAGGACCCAAGCACGCAACTCGCGCGGCCAGTTCACCCCCGCGCGCGAGGTCTACGTCGTCGACTCCGACGAGGACGTCCAGCCGACCCCAATGCGGTTGGCATTGGAGGCTCCAGCGACCGGAGGAATCAAATGTTGTTCTCTCAGGAGGTTTGGAATCTGTCATAGATATTATTTGAGAGAGGTCCCAGAAATCATTTGAGGGGTCTAAATCTAATATAAACATGGACCACTTCAGCACGAGATGGTAGGACTGCATCAGATCGGGATTTCTTGCGATCATACCATCATCTTCTTTGATACAATCCGAAAGCGCAGCATCGGTTCTTGAAGTCTATTATTACAAAGATGGATATGGAATCAAATAAATGCACACAAGTTCACATTTATTACAGGTTCATTGTTTCCTGAAAACATGTCTACAAAAATATCAAATAAATGCACACAAGTTCACATTTTCCTCTCACTTCTTCCTGGAGCAAATTTTACACAAAAAAATCATCGTCAGAATCAATATGGAGGGACGACTCCATCAGCAATGTAAGTGTCATCTGGGTCTTTGTCTTCATCAAACAGGTCATCGTTGTCAAGTTCAGGCATTGCTGTTGCAAGAGCCTGCTCAATAACACAAGCATCAACACTAACCCCGTCAAGGCCTGACCTACTCCAAGTTGTCACATCTTCATTTTGCTATTCAAGATTCATATCTTCCACTCCTACAACAACTGAGTCCAGATCTATCTCGCCCACCTTGTCAGTACCTTCTCCTTCAGGCATGGCAAACAGGTTTCTAGGCTTCATTCTAAGGACATTGCACCAATCTGGTTTCTTTGCGTTTTTCACATAACACACTTGCTCCGCTTGTGTGCTCAGGATGTAAGGTTCATTTGAATATCGAAACCGAGTGATATCAATATCGATGACCCCATATTGATCCTTATTGTACCCTCTAGATTTGCTCCTACTTGCTGCAGGGACATCAAACCAATGCATTGGAACAACATTACTTCCTTCGATTAGGAAAATCAAGGCGATGATTTTCCTAAGCACGCCATACCATCCATGTTTCTGTACTCGCATCGCCCTTCACAAATACACCACTATTTTGAGTAGTTAAGAAGTTCTCTATGGAAGAGACCCGGAAAAGGAAGCCATTTATGAAACACCTGTTGAACACACGAGCCCGATGGTCTGGACCGCGAGATAGATAATAAATCATGTCATCTATTTCCCCTTGTCCACGCAAGTTTCTGATTTGTGATTAGCATCATTTTTAAAATATATTAGGAACTAATAAATTAACAAGTAGCATGTCCAAACTACACAAAGAAAATATGGATAAATAAACGACTCACTTTACGCTCAAACCATGATACAAACTCCTCCTTGTGTCTTTTATCAACATGCCGAGGGTTGGTTGTCTTCAGCTCATCCATATGCACACTTCCCACATCAATTGAAAATACAGTTCATTAGTTACATATATATTTTACACATTCATGAACACCATAAAAAATCAATTTTGAAAAATAGCTTACTTTATCCATGGAGTGACCTCGTCACAGTTGGTTAATATGTAATGCCTCATCCTCTGCATGTCAATATCAGAAACGTTCTCGATAGTACTTCCTTTCCTACTGTAGTCAATGCTCCCATATATACTTAGCCCAGATGGTGGTTCACTAGCAGTGTATTTTCAAAGAAGCGAGAGCAAAATGTGAGGCACTCCTCAGATATATACCCCTCTGCTATTGAACCTTCAGGGTGCGCTTTGTTCCTCACATAGCCTTTAAGAGTACGAAGGTACCTCTCAACTGGATACATCAATCTATAACACACAGGGCCTCCAAGTCTAGCTTCTTCAGCAAGATGAACTGGTAAGTGCATCATAATATCAAAAAAAGCTGGTGGAAAAATCATCTCCAGCCGACAAAGGGTCTCCCTAATCGAAGTGCTCAGTTTTTCAATTTCTGAAAACTCCAACTCCTTTGAACATAGTGAGTTAAAGAACCTACTTAGCTCGATCACTGGGATCACTACATCTTCAGGCAATATGTTGCGTACGACTAAGGGCAAAAGTTATGTAAGATTATGTGGAGGTCATGAGTCTTAAGTCCAGAAAGCTTGCAACCATTGACGTCCACACATCTCCTAATATTTGCGGCATAACCATCAGGAAACCTGACACCATGTAAAAATTTGCACAGAATTTCCTTGTCATCCTTACCTAGAGAGTATAACGCTGGTGGCAAGGTGTACTTACCCTTTTCGCCTTTGGATGTTGATCTTTCCTTATACCCAAATCTGCATATCAAGTCGAGCCTTGTCACTGTCCTTGCATTTACCTTGTAACTCTAGCAAAGTCCCCAGTAAGCTCTCACATATGTTCTTCTCAATATGCATGACATCCAAATTATGTCGTACAAGCAATGATTCCCAGTAAGGAAGCTCAAAGAAAACACTCTTCTTCCTCCAGTTGTGCCACCTTTTTTCTTCGTCACATTGCTTCCTTTTCCTTGTATCCTTTCCAAAAGTCACTTGCTGGAAACTCTCATCTCTTTGCTTCACTGCTCACCACCGAGCGGCACTTTGGAGCTTCCCTGGTTTCAGCCTTGTTATTGAAGCTCACCTTGTTCCTTCGCCACTTGTGGTCCGAGGGAAAAAATCGGCGATGTCCCATGTAGCAATGCTTTGAACCATATTTTAACCACAAGTAATCAGTATCCTTGTGACAATAAGGACATGCCAACTTACCTTTTGTGCTCCAACCAGTTAACATCGCATATGCAGGGAAATCATTAATTGTCCATAGCAGAATTGCATGTAGAGTAAAATTCTTCTTCTCCTTCTCATCCCATGTTTCAACTCCTTTAATCCACAGCTCATGTAGCTCATCGATCAGAGGTTATCAATGTTAACTCCAGGAGATTTAGGCCCAGGTATCAACATCGACATTATCTAATAAGGTTGTTTCAAACACAACCAAGGAGGCATGTTATAAGGAATTAGTATCACAGGCCAACAAGTGTAATTAACATTCAACATCCCAAATGGATTGAAGCCATCAGATGCAAGTCCCAGCCTAACATTACGTGGATCTGAAGCAAATTTCTTATACCTTGTATCCACGTGTTGCCATGCCAATGAGTCCATGGGTGCGCATTTTCCCATCACGGACCAATTCTTCCTTGTGCCACCGCATCAATGATGATGTTTTCTCCGACATATATAATCTTTGCGATCGAGGAATAAGTGGAAAATACCTTAGAACTTTGCAAGGAGTGCGCTTCTTCTTTGCTCCACCACTTTCGCTAGACTCGCCAATCTCATCGAATTTGTGTCGTTCTTCCACCTACTCACCACATGTTGGACACGTGTCCATATCAGCAAACGCCCATGAAATAACACGCAGTCATTCACACAAGCATGGATCTTAATGTAGTTGAGGCCAAGGTCACGAATAACCTTCCGTACTTTCTCCATAGTGTCCGGGATACAATGTCCCGGGGAGCACATCCGAGAATAGGCTAAGTAGTTGCCCCTGTGGAATGGTTACTCCAACCACCCATGCACTTAAGCTGAAAGAGCGACAATGAAAGATACCTTGGTAGCCTCGGTGCAACACGGATACAAATCTTCTGCGCATCTTCCAACAAATCAAAGAATTTCTTTGCACTCTCATTTGGCTGTTCATTGTTATTACCATTGTTAGCACCCCTTATTATTGCGGACACCAGATTCTTGGCAAATGATGCATCATCTGCTGTGCCTACATTCAGATCCCTATCATCATTCCAAGGTTCAACATTACCTTTCTCTTTGACGAAATTCTCATCAAACCCTTTAGATAGCAAGTCCATTTGAACCTCGGATATTGTTTTGTATACGACTCCACGACACCTTGAACATGGACACGGTGCAGTTTCTGATGCATAGGTGCCTTCAAAAGTAGTATCAATAAATTTCTCGAATCCTGCTTGCCACTCAGCTATTGACTGAGACAACAGCATCCAACTCCGATCATCATCATGTGCCATTAATTCTATCTTCCAAATGTCACAAGACTTTATTTCCTGCAGCACGTTAATTGAAGGGATCACGACATTATAAACTATATTAGAGCTAGGGAAAAAGCACCACAGAAAGATCTTGCAATAATGCATGCATACGTGATCCTCTCTTTCTCGTCGATGATGGCCGGCCGCTGATTGTCTCTTCTCATCGATGATGGAGGGCACGCGGTGGCACTGGCTGAACAATCCCTTCTCGCGCGCCGAGGAAGGATGGTGCACTGGCCGGTGCTCCCTCGCTCTTTATCTCGTCGATGAACAAGAAGGGCGATGGCGCCTGGGGAAAGAACTAGGGCGTTGATGAGCAGGGAAGGGCCGCGACGACGCCTGGGGAAAGAAGTCGCGCACATCTACGTGACTACGTACAGATCAGATCCTATTTCAATACCTAAACGGGTTCTACATTAATTTGTATAAGGTTCTGTGGTACTAGTGACAAGAACGCAATTACGGTCCAGTGGTAAGTAGCTTTCCTTTAGACTCTTAAGGTCTCAGGTTCGAAACCTGGTTACAGGTCTTTTTTATTTTTTTAATTTTTTTCCTATAAGCGTTGTGCTCCAGAACCTTAGCGATTGCAACGATTTATTTTTTCGTTGCTATATGTACAACTCTTTTGCAACGCAAGCGGCTATTACATACAACGAAACATATTCGTTGCAACATAAACGCGCTATCGCAACCATCAACTAAAGAGTTGCAATATCATCTCAGTATTGCAACGCCAATAAAACTGTCCGCAACGCAAATCAAATCGTGGCAACCGTGACAACTTATTGCAACCGGTTTACAATTGGTTGCGATAACACTTACTTATTGCAACGATCTTCATACTCAGGGCCATGAAACAATTTGCGTGGCAAAAATCCCATCTATCGCAACCAAAAGTGCAAATGGTTGCGATAACACCCCCTATTGCAACCAAATCTTGCCGTCGCGACAAAAAAGCGTGTCATTAGGGTCAAAACTTAGTAGTGATCCATCAAGAATAGTCAAAACAGTGGGAGTAATGAATCTTAAAGAACAATTAATGAGATTCGAACAAAAACTTCTTCAACTAATATTTCTCCTCCGGATGTTGTTTTAAAGTTACCTAACAACTCGGAAAGAGAAGATTTAGTTGGTGAAAAGTCGATGGATAATATACAAGTCATGAAGGAAAAAGATATACCACAAGAAATAGCACTAAGAAGGTCTGTAAGACAGAAAAGACCAGCTTTTTTGGATGATTATGTGGTATACTCTTTAGAACATGAATATGACTTAAGTATAGATGAAGATCCGGTCTCATTTATAGAAGCCAAGAAAAGTAATAATTCAGAAAAATGGTTTAATGCTATGAAAGATGAGTTAAAATCAATGGATGACAACAATGTCTAGGATTTGGTTGAGTTGCCTAAAGGATCAAAGCAAGTTGGTTGTAAATGGGTCTTTAAGACCAAACGCAACTCAAAAGGCAATATTGAAAGGTACAAAGCCAGACTTGTTGCTAAAGGTTATACTCAGAAAGATGGCATTGATTATAAAGAGACTTTCTCTCCGGTTTCTAAGAAAGACTCTCTAAGAATTATTATGGCTTTAGTTGCACATTATGATTTAGAACTTCATCAAATGGATGTAAAGACCGCATTTCTGAATGGCGATCTTGAAGAGGAAGTTTATATGGATAAACCAGAAGGTTTTAAAGTCCAGGGAAAGGAAAACTTAGTGTGTAAATTGAAGAAGTCAATATATGGGCTTAAACAAAGCATCCCGCCAATGGTATATTAAGTTTAACAACATCGTTACATTGTACGGATTTACAGAAAATTCTGTTGATCGATGTATCTATGTTAAAGTCAATGGGAGCAAATTTATTATATTAGTCCTATATGTTGATGATATTTTGTTAGCCGCTAATGATAAATCATTGTTACATGATGTAAAGAAATTCCTCTCTACGAATTTCGAAATGAAAGATATGGGTGAGGCATCCTTTGTTATTGGAATAGAAATATTCCGTGATAGAAAACAAGGATTGTTAGGATTGTCTCAGAAAGGATATATCAATAAAATTTTGGAGAGGTTTAGAATGGATAAATGCTCCATCGGCATAGTTCCAATTCAGAAAGGGGACAAGTTTAGCATATGTAATGTCCGAAAAATGATTTGGAACAAAAAGAAATGGAATCTATTCCATATGCTTCGGTAGTTGGGAGTTTAATGTATGCTTCAACTACTCGACCAGATATTAACTTTGCTGTTGGTATGCTGGGTCGATATCAAAGTAATCCTGGGATGGATCATTGGAAAGCTGCGAAGAAAGTTCTTCGGTATTTACAAGGCACCAAGGATTACATGCTCACTTACAGAAAATCAAATAACCTTGAAGTGATTGGTTATTCAGATTCAGACTATGTTGGATGTGTAGACTCAAGAAAATCCACATTTGGCTATATTTTTATGTTGGCTGGAGGAGCAGTCTCTTGGAAGAGTGGGAAACAGTCAATTATTGCTACTTCCACTATGCAGGCTGAATTTGTGGCTTGTTTCGAAGCCACTATTCAAGCATTATGGTTACGGAATTTGATAACAGGTCTCCATATTATTGACTCAATAGAGAGACCATTAAAAATTTATTGTGACAATTCCGCAGCCGTATTCTTCTCCAAAAATGACAAATACTCGAAAGGTGCAAAACACATGGAATTGAAGTATTTGTCAGTTAAAGAAGAAGTACAAAAATAGAAGGTGTTTTTTGAGCATATCAGTACTGATCTTATGATAGCGGATCCGCTAACTAAAGGTCTACCACCCAAGACATTTAATGGTCATGTCGAAAGTATGGGCTTAATTGAGAAGTCCTTGTTATCATAGTAATGTGTTTGTAAAGGTTCGTACAAGTTTGTACAGATAATAATTGCTCATATTATTGTGACAAGTTTGAATTCAATAAAAGTATTGTTTTTGTCCTTTATTTCACATTATGGAGTTTAGTGAAATATTTTTTTAAGGATTATGTTTTCCTTAATTGAATATATATATTTTTGTTGGATTAAATTGACTGTGATATATAGAAGGAATCTTATTGACTAAAAATTTGAGACCGCCATAATCCTTTCAATTTAAATTCAATTAAAGATATGACTTGATAAATTCATGGATAGTGTGCACTTAAGGTTTATATGTGAATCATCAAGTTATTACATGGGTCAAGTGGGAGATTGTTAATTTTAATTAACGGAAAAGTGCCCCATGTAATTTATTGGATTAATTCTAATTATAAAAGGTCTAGTATGATGTTTGCTAGATTTAAAGCATTAGAATTATTGGGTTTAAAATCCCTCTTGTCTCCCTTATAAAAGTATTATATATGTATTCTTGTATGAAAAAATATTAAATCTAATAGTGTAATATGAAAGGTATTTAAATGCATTAAAGTATATTTTGTTAGCAATTGAGATTGCACTTCTCTGCGCAAGGCTGTGGAATGTTTGCTGCATGCATACACATTTCACTGCGTAAGGACAGAGGAATGATTGCTGCATGCATGCAGTTGGTGGTTGCCAAAGTAATTATCTTGCATGCATGCCGAATGCTGCATGCAGTTACTGGCTGCCAATTCTCTCGCTTGCAGACGTCTTCCGACAGGAGACGCCTTGCTGCCGATCGCCTCTTCTGGCAGCCCAAGTGATTGGTTAACTGCAGCATTTGCCCACTATAAATAGTGCTCATTTGTCAAATGAAAAATATGGTATTACACTGAATAGAATTTTCATACAAGTAGTTCTTTGACCATCAAAAGAACGACATAAGGGAAAGGTAGTGACAAGAGAAAAGACTTACTACAAGGAAGAAAAGTTTGCTGCAGTATAGATCAAGGTATGTTTATGTATGATTGAGGTTGAACAAAATATATAGTGTTGTAAATTAAAGTTTCCACTTACATATGTAACTAATGGCATGCCTCAAAATTGATGAAATACTAATGGAGGGTTCTGACAAAGGTGTTGAAATTAAGCTATGTAACGTTTCTTCATTGATAGTTATACATATAAGAAGGTAAGTTGTTAACGTATCATACACAAAAACATTGCATTATAACAGTTTTTTCTCCATATCCATAACCATCAAATTCTAGTTGTGCACAGCATTGTTTTATTCATGACACTACGCAACCCAGGCAGCAAAACAGAATTCTAACATGGAAATTACATCAAGCGATCAAGCAGAAGACGTAGAGCATTTTTATCCTAGTTTAGACATCAGACTATTTTAGCTCCTCTTAGATAGTTCAGACTTACAAATGGATTTATTGGGATTTTAGCTTATAAGCATAAATGGTTAGTTTATCAAATAACCTTCAAGAGACTATTTGGATAAACCAAGTTTATATGTACTGGCTACGAAAGTGCAGCACCACGCCGTGCTAGTTACAACGTAGACCAAAGTAAAAGAGAGTGCGCTACGCTAGATCACAAGGGCCTATATGCAAAAAAGGGAAGCAAGGACATGTACATAATTACGGTGTATGCGAAAACTGAAAGTAAGGATCCGTACGTATTTATGAGAAAAGGAGGGATTTTCTAAAAAAAGCAAGGATCCATACGTATTTTCTAAGGGCTTTTCTGCAAAAAGTAAGGATCCGTATGCAATTTCAAAAAAGTGGAGGGTATTTTGCAAAAAGGTGACGTGGTGCTCCTGGGAATCCCTCGGCTAATAATAGAGGGAGTATGCCCTGAAGATTATACACCTCGTAAGACATTCTGCACTTTTTTCCTTGTATGAAGGACTGTAAGTGTAATATCTTGTTTCCTATTCGCCTTGGATAGTAAGAAGAAAGAAGAAAGGAAGAAAAATCTAGGCCGAAGTCGTCTCGGCTAGGGCATGTGTGTGCATGCAGTGGTGGAGCCACCTCCGAATGACCGGCGGTTACCTAGGCTTATCGATGACTAGCACAATGGGTGTTCTTGGCTCGTCGATGAACAGCACAGTGGGCCTACTCAGGCTCCAAAATATTCCTGGCTCCGCCACTGTGCATGAGTGTGCATGTGGGGTATGAGAGGCGCAGGATATGACCTAGAGGTGATCATAGAGATAATTATATTATTCCTATATTTATGATCTTTTGAATAATATATTATTTTATCCCTTGAATAAATATTTTTCGTATTGATCAATAAATATATGGCTTGTTCGTAAAACTATTTATTCATATTTTCATGTATTATAAATTATCCCTGATATTATGTAGGACAATTATGATTTATAGAGCAACACATGTATTGATTGATAATCATGTTTTATGAATCATGGATATGAGAATATTAAATCAATAATGTGGACACATGTTAGATAACAGAGTGTTAAATTGATCTACTATGAGACACTGCGGGAATTATTTTATTCTTAAGTGTCATCAGTTGGTCTTATACATAGTTTATGTAGGATCCTTAGACCTGATGTTGTCATAGTTTCCTAAATATATAATAGTTTACTTAGGGGTTGTCAAACATTACTCCTTAAATGGGTGACTATAAAGATAGCTTTCGAGTTTATGATGAAATATGCGGAGGAATATGAGTAATCAAGATCGACTTTGCCCTTCCTATATAACAGGAGAGATATTCTTAGGCCCCCGATGTGGCTGAATTAAGAAAGTGCATGGCCATGCTAAATGTGGTTGAGAAGTCAATCACAACTGAGTAATCCACTACAAGTTCGAGTGAAAGATCGAGCTATCATAGGATGACATGCTTCTCACTTTAAGTTCGATCTAGTATCCTAAGGCAAAGAGATCGATACATGAGCACTATATAGATTCGTCTGATATGATCTTTATGCATATTTGGGAGTCGATATGTCCTGCTCAAAACTACTACTAACTTGTGGACCAAAAAAGAATTTTTGGGCCACGACCGAATATACATGAACCTATAAGGTCACATACTTAATGGGTTAGAACATATCAGTTTAGATTAGATCCATTACTAATGGGCCATGTGGGCTTTACGCCTTGTTAGACCCCTAACGTAGGGTTCCACCGAGGGGCTATATTAAGAGAGATGTAGGGCTGAGGGATGGATCTCGTACACACCCACTGAAACCCTAGCCGCCACATCTTATAGACCCTACTGTGTGCACTGGTGCTAGCAAACTGGCGCATGACGTTCCTTCTTGAACTTGTGACTTTGGTAGAGGTGTTGCTATGACTGTAACGCTGATCGGGACGATCATGAGGAGAAGACAGTTGGTTCGTGGAAATTGACTACTTCCACTACATCGATGTGCACTACATTGAACCAAGCTGCTTCAACTCTTCTTTTGCTGCACTGTGCATCTAGTTGTAACAATCTGTGATCTCTTACCCGTATGGCTTCCTGGTTTACGCAGTAGAAATTTTAATTTGTGCTAGTGTAGCCTACCCTGTATCCCAACAAAGGCTCCTCGCCATAGCCACTAGGATTGTTGCACGTCGGTGCCACTGCTCGTCGTCGTGCACTGTGCTGCTACTATTCCCAACCATTGTGTGTTGTCGCCAGTCCACTGCCATGTGCCACCGGAGGCCACCATGCTGCTGCGCTGAGCTACTACTAGGGTTATTAAAATTGGCCAACTATGATGGTTTTTATGGATGACATATTGATATACTCAAATGATGAAGAAGAACATCAACAACACCTGCATTTGGCTTTAACCAAATTATGGGAATATCAATTGTATGCCAAGTTTACCAAATATGAATTTTGGATGAAGGAAGTTGCCTTCTTAGGGCACATTACCACTAAGGAAGGAGTAAAGGTAGATCTAGATAAAGTGAAAGCAGTGATGGAGTGAAAGTAACCAAAGGCAGTGATAGCAGTTAGAAGTTTTCTAAGATTGACTGGTTATTATCGCCGATTCATAAAAATATTGTCAAAAACAACAAACCCTCTTACCCAACTTCTCAAGAAGAACTCATTTGAATGGACAAATAAATATGAAGAAACCTTTCAAGAGTTAAAAGGATAAATTGACTATAGCCCCAAAAACAGTGACAAAAGTCAGAAGTTTTCTAGGATTGGTTGGTTATTATCACTGATTCATAGAAAGATTCTCAAAAACAGCACACCCTTTCACCCAACTTCTCAAGGAGAACAACCCCATTTGAATGTACAAATAAATATGAAGAAAACTTTTAGGAGTTAAAGGATAAACTGACTACAATCCCACTAATACTTCCTGATCATGAAAATGATTTTCAAATTTATTGTGATGCCTCAAGACAAGGGTTAGGATGTGTATTGATGCAAGATGGAAAAGTTGTGGCTTATGCTCCAAGACAATTAAGACCACATGAAGAAAATTATCCGACACATAATTTGGAATTAGCAACAATGGTGCATGCTTTGAAGATATGGACTATCAAGAAACCATTGTGAAATATTTTTCGATCATAAGAGTTTGAAGTATAAATTGCCCATCTAGATCTGAATTTGAGAAAATGAAGATGGATAGAAATAATCAAGAACTATGACTTGAATATTCAATATCACCCTAGAAAGGCAAATATAGTGGCAGATGCATTGAGCAGAAAAATGTATCATGGCATAGCCATAATGTTAGAATGCCAACCTCAACTATAGAAGGAAATACAACATCCGAACTTAGAGATAACTGAGCAAGGATTGATAATAACATTAGAAATGCAACCAACTTTAATAGAACTAATTAAGCTTACTCAGGGAGAAGATGAAGGAATCCAACAACTTAAAAAGACCATTCAAAAGGAAAGTCAATTAGAATTTTACCAAAGATGAACAAGGTATAGTAAAATTTCGTGGCTGCTTTTGTGTTCCAAATAAAGAATTGAAAGAATTAATCCTGGAGGAAGCACATTCATCACCATTTTCCATACACCCAGGACGAACAAAGATGTATCAAGACTTAAAGAAGAGGTTTTGGTGGAACAATATGAAAAGAGAAATAGCTGAATACATAGCACATTGTGGCATGTGTTAGAACATTAAAATAGACCATCAATGACCAATAAGATTATTACAATCACTATCAGCTCCAGAATGAAAATTAGAATAGATTGGTATGCACTTCATTACCAGACTAGACACAGGAGGGATATAATGCCATATGGTTAATCGTAGATTGACTAACTAAGGTGGCATATCTCGTACTAATCAAGCAAACCTATGGGAAGAATAAGTTAGCAAAATTATATTTGACAAAGATTATGATACTACATGGAGTTCCTAAAAGGATAATCTCATACAGAGGAGCACAATTTACATTAAAGTTTTGGGAGAAATTACATGATGCAATGGGAACAAATTTAGCATTTAGCACAACATATCATCCCTAGACTAGAGGACATATAGAGATGATCAACTAGATCTTAGAAGATATGTTAAGAGTATGTGCACTCATCTATGCAATAGCATGGAATACCTGTTTGCTATTTGCAGAGTTCTCTTATAATAATAGTTACCAAGCTAGTATTGGAATAGCACCATTTGAAGCTTTATACAGAAGAGAGTGCAAAACACCACTAAGTTGGATGGAAGCCAGAGAGCGACAACTTCTCAGACCAAAAATTCCTCATGATGTTGAAGCTCGTGTAGTCACTTCCCATGCATATAGTTGTCATCAAAGGTAGCTTAACAAAAACTAAGGCCCTATTTGGAATATTAAAATTTATTGGAATTATGTGTGAATTAGAGTAATCTATGAGAATTTTAGTGAATTTATTCCAAATAGTGCTCCATAATTGCTCTTCAACTCTGTTGTTTATATTAATCTTGGTGTTTATAGGATAGGTGCATCGTGCGACTTACAACTATGTCCAATTATCACCAAAAAATATGTCATGGGCAAGACAATAATTGTAGGAAAGGCATAATCTTCATAATGATCTGGAATTAAAAATAGAACATTCCATCATTAATAGTTCGATATGGATCAGAGAGCATGATTATAGTCCATGCTGCTTCAAATGAAAATTATACTCCCTACAATTGCTAATATAAGTTGTTTTAGATATCACACAATCTCTGAGGTACTTTGACTAGTGATTACACAATCTCCGATGTACTTTGACTGGTGATTTCCATGATAATAGTTAGTTGAAAATCACAAATTTTACATATTAAAAAGGTATCACTGTGAATCTAATAATACCACTAAGGCTTTGTTTGGTAATTGGTAGCCCATAATTCCTGAGTCATACCCGTGGATGGGCCAAGAATTATGGCTGCCAAACAAGGCTTAAAAGTTTGGTTTGTGCCCAGGGTAGCCAAACAAAATTTTTGGCAATACCAAATCACGGGCATGCCAAAACCTATGCAAAAAAAATGTTGTTTCGATTGTGGCCATACCAATTTGTGGGCAATGCCAAACCCTAGGACAAAAAATGTGTTTGGATTGTAACTGTTGTGGTTACAGACCAAACAGAGAGAGATGTGGTAGTAGAGAGTTGGGAGAGAGTGATCCTCCCTCTCCCTCTAGCCTTCCCTTGGTATATATATTCATATGGGCTGTGCTTTTACAATTGTGCCCTTACATCGGTACCTCCCTGCCAGGGGTATTTAAGCCATTACATATGTCCCATTTTGGGCCCTATAACCTTCTAACAGGCCTGCTGGGTTTAAGTGGGGGCCACCCCTACAACAGGAGCCTCTTATGGTGAAGGGCTTCACAGGGCCGAAGCCATGTTGCCGAGTCCTTTGGCCCCCTCCGTCCCTGCGGCCTGTGAACTTCTCCAAACTTGCAGAGCCTTGGTGTGCAGCGGGTCCCGGGGTCTGAGGCCGTAGCCGAAGTCGATGCTTGTATTGGCAGCTAGGGTAGATGCGCGAGCGCTCCGTCCCCCACCCTTCGAATGGGTGGCAGCAGAGCTGGCGCCTGGTCGGAGTAGGCGCGCGCGCTCTCCGTCCCCTACCCTCCGAACGGGTGGCAGCGGAGCAGGCGCCTAGTCGAAGTAGACGCGTGAGCGCTCCGTCCCCTACCCTCCGAACGGGTGGCGCGAGCGGGCGCCCGCCAGTAGGCGCGCGCGCTCGTTCCCTACCCGTCGAGCGGGTGGCGCGAGCAGCGCCAGTCGAAGTAGACGCGCGGCGCTCCGTCCCCTACCCTCGAACGGGTGGCGCGAACGGCGCCTAGTCGAGTAGGCGCGCGCGCTCCGTCCCCTACCTTCGAGCGGGTGGCGCGAGCCTGGCGCCCGGTCGGAGTAGACGCGCGAGCGCCCGTCCCCTACCCTTCGAGCGGGTGGCAGCGAGCTGGCGCCAGTCGGTAAGACGCACGAGCGCCCGCCCCTACCCTTCGAACGGGTGGCAGCGGAGCTGGCGCCTAGTCAAAGTAGGCGCGCGCGCGCTTCGTCCCCTACCCTCCGAACGGGTGGTAGCGGAGCTGGCGCCTAGTCGAAGTAGGCGTGCGCGCGCGCTCTGTCCCCTACCCTTCGAACGGGTGGCAGCGGAGAAGGCGCCTAGTCGAAGTAGGTGGTGGTGGAGGCGGGCCTCGCGCCACCGGCGTCGGTGTGCCTTGGCCGTTATGACCCGCGATCCGTAGTGCGCTTTTAATGGTGCCTGGAATCATGCCGACGCCGCTCGCTGTCGGCGCAGCTGTCTGGCGTGCCGTCCGCCTTCCCGTGGGTGGGGCATGCGGCGGCTTGTGATTGGTGCGTCGTGGGATGTGAGCGGTTGTGTGACGGCAGTTCGCCTCTTCCCCAGGAAAGCGGGACACGTGGCGGGCGCCGTTGGTGTTGCGCGCTGTCTGGCCACCTACCAGGCACGCTCCTCGAAGTGCTGGCGGTTCCTTTTTCCATGCCGTGGGTAGTCGAACCGCTGGGGGTTAATCTGGCTACGCTTGTAGCCGTGGGGAAGGCGAGCGGGCCTTATAAGGTGTCACCGTTGTAGTGGGGACGTTCTGTCTCGCCTGTCTCCTGGCTCTGCTTATTCTGACAATAGCGCAACTTGCTCCCACCTTGTTCCTTTTGCCCTGATCGTAGAGGACAATGGCCGGTCAGGACGATATCTCCCACCATCCCGGCGGCGGCTCCTTACCTAGCCGGGATGAGTTGTCTGTCCCTTCTGAGGAGTATGAGCTGGTGCTGCGGGGACGTTCACGTGCCGACAGGCGGTGGGACACCATGGAATACTCGGGGGGCCGCTGCTCCCGTGTGCTGGGGAGGAGTCGCGTAACCGAACAGACGCTGCAGCGGCTTGTACGGGAAGGGAAGATCGAGGAGCGTGATGGGGCTCGCCTACCCCGTCGCGACGAGACAGAGCCGAGGCCCCGGGAGATGGAGGCGATCGTTTTCGTCACATTTTTCGACGCCGGCCTTCGAATGCCCTCAACGATGTTTGTGGGCGAAGTCTTGCGGGCCTACGAGTTGGAATTAGCACAGCTGACGCCAAACGCCATAGTCCGCCTAGCTGTCTTTTCGTGGGCGACACAGACAGAAGGCCGGCGTCCCAGTGCGAGCCTGTTCGTCACCCTGCACGACGCATGCTACCGACCCAAGAAAGTTGAGGAGGGGGCTGCATCCAACTTTGGCGGCGTGGACTTCGTGCTGCGAGCGTCTTGCACGACGCTATTCCCTGCGTCGGCCACCTTGGGGAGGTGGGAGTCCGGCTGGACGCGGCGGTGGTTTTATTACATCGTGACCAGCGCGAGTGGCCTGCTGTGCTGAGGTGGGCCAATCTTGTTCAATATCTCGCCAAGTGTGAAGCCGGAGGCTGACGACGCACAGAGGCTATGGAGGCTTGCTGGCGTTGCGCGCCGGCTAAGTATGCGTGACTTGGCCGAAGAGTTTACAATGTATGGGGTGGCGCCCCTCTCCTCCCAGTGGAAGTACGCACGACGGGGTGGCGACCGAGAGGACGGGGTTCGCCCGCCACTGTCTTGCCTGCTTCCGCCCTCCACTCCTTGTAAGTCGTGCTGTGCGTTGGTACGCATCCATTTGTGTCTACGTAGTCCCCACCTGATAAGACTTGTCTTTTGTGCAGTGGCCCGGCTAGAAGATGCGGAGCGCGCGGTTGTGGCGTTCCTAGGTCCGTACATGCTCAAGGAGCACAAGCTGCGTGAGGCTGCAACCAAAGCGGTGAAGCAGGGGCGGATAAATCGCACGTGCGAGGTTCTGGGCATTGCTGTGCCCGAGCGCGCGGTGCCGGCGGAGGCTCCCGCAGGGATTCCGGATCATCGTGGTGGTGGTAGCCAAGCGGGGGTATTGCCTTTGCGGTGCTGGGCCCACTCCGAGGTTGCCGTACCCAGCCCGCCAGCCACCTCGGCGGCTGGCGCCGTTGGGACGGGACGTGCGACCGGCGATGAGTCTGGCCGAACCAGTTCGGGTGGGCGCGTCGTCTCGAGCCCATTGGTGGCACCATCCACCGGCGCTGTCGAGGCCATACGCACGGCCTTCGTTGGGCCGGAACCTGCCAACCCGGGGGGGACGTCGCTCCAGGTGAGAGTGCTGCGGCCGGCGGTGCTTTGCCACCCACGGCGGCTGCCAAGGACGCACCCGGGGCGGTAGGGACTGAAGGCACGACAGGAGCTGCGACTGCTAGCGCCGCGGAAGAATTGCCTGCGGTGCCACAGGCGAAACGTCCTCGAGTCCAGTCTCCCTCGTCTCCGAGGGGTCGGTACGGCGTCGCCGGCCCTGTGCTTGGGGTTGTGGTGCCCGACGCGGCCGAAGGGTCTTCTCGACGGTGCTTGGTCTCCCACCGAGGCACCCGCCCCCTGCTGGCGGTTGAACGGGCACCCCCTTCCGTCGCGGTGGAGGGTGCAGGAGGTAGGCGCAGCTCCCTTTCCTCGCACGACTTCGCGAAACTCTCTCCGATTTGCTCGCTCGTTCTGTCGACATCAGGCGAGACGAAGTCTCCCGGACGTGAAGGATCGAGCAACGGGGGTGTGCGCGATGTCCCGGACCCTGTGCAGGGTGCCCTGCAGGCGTCTGCCGCTGTTGAAGTGGCCGAAACCTCCGCCGCCCTTGACGCGGCGGGGGCGGAGCTTGTTCTCTCCGACTTCCTCCCGCGCCTGGAGACACTTCGCGCTTTTAATGCAGTTGCGGAGCGCGCCCGCGGTGGCTTGGATCTACAGATGTTGTCGTCGTGCGAGAGACCTCCGCGCCGTGGCTGCGAGCCTCGGAGATAAGGGTAAGTATGTGCGCTCGCAGTTGCTAGAGTACTACCGGGCACCTACTGACTCTTGTTGCTATTCCCAGACGCTTGTCATCAACCAAGCGCTGGATGAGGCCCGTCTTCGGGAGCGGAAAGGCCTGGAGGCCGGTCTTCGCGCTGCGAATGACGCCCACGCCACGAAGGACGAACAGCTTCACGCGCTGGAGGGCGCCCTGGCGACCGCGCGACACAAGACCGAAGAAGTCCAGCGCGCCGCGGCGGAGGAACGTACCTCCTTTTTGCAGCAAATCACCGCTCTAAAGGAGGAGAAGGCCCAGCTGGTGGAGTCTCTTGCGGAGAAGGACTGCGCCTTGGACAATGCGTCCATGTCGGCGTGGAGGGCAATGGAATCTCTGAACCGGGCCCTGCGGGATCTGTGTGTCGACGTGCCGGACGCTACTCACGGGCCGCAGGACTTGGTGGAGACGCTCGGGCTAGTCGAGGAAGGGGCCGGCGTTGCTCTCCGCAGCGCTAGCACCTTCAGCGAGCATTGCTGCTTCCTCGGCGCATGCCTCGCCCTCGCCATGCTTCACACGCATGGGTGTAGACATGTCCATGAGCTGGCGAACCCTCACCTGGATCTCCCTGCCCGGCCGGAGGCGATGTTGGACGCTATTCGCTTCGTCGAGCCTGGCCTCCGAAACTTTCACCGATGGATCTGGGGCTACGTCGGGGAAGACGCGGCCAGGGTTGCAGTGCAGCAAACACTGCATGGGGGGTGGAGACCTCCTCCGCTGGCTCGAAGGAGTTCCCCGGCGCCACAATGGTGGCGCGGGCCCATCGGCACCGCATGAAGGATGAGCGGTTGGTTAGGGGAGTGGTGTACTGCGCGCTCCTGCTTTTGTGGTCATGTAACCCCGACATTTGTTTGCAGTGAACCGAAGTAGCACCCGTTCTTAATGTTGTATGTTGCTTTTATACTCCGAGGAGTACGCACAGGGGCAACACTGTGCGTGCACAGGATCTGCGTCTTGTTTATACTCCGACTTCATTTAGAGTCCGTAGACTGGCGCGTGCGGAGGCGAACCTCGACGCTACGACTTCTTCTGCACATTGTGGCCAGACAACATGGTACTTTCTGTGAACAGCTAGTTTTATTGAACTCCCGTTTGCGCGGGCGAGCATCGTACAAGGAGGGGCTGATGCCATTATACTTTTCGTCCTGCTTCTAGGCGTAATATCGCCGCAACTTATCCGCGTTCCATGTGTGGCGAAGAGTTTGCCCCTCGAGTGTGGCGAGGCGGTATGCTCCCTTCTGTAATGCTTCCACCACAATGTATGGACCTTCCCACTTGGACTCCAGCTTGCCGGCGGTCTCCGCATGGAGCGCCACTCTGAGGACGAGATCCCCAGGCTTGAACCCTCGCGGATATAGGGACCGGTCTCGAGTACGCACTGTCTGCCACGTGTACTTTTCGACATGTTGGGCTGCGTTCGCCCGCGCCCCATCGAGGAGGTCCAAGGACACGCGATGCTCCTCGTCGGGCGCTTGGAGGAGGACCCTCCGTGAGCCAGCCTTGATTTCCTCAGGCGTCACTGCCTCATCACCAAAAAGGAGTTTGAAAGGCCTGAACCCCGTCGGGCGTGTTACCGTTGTGCGAAGGGACCAGAGGACGCTGTGAAGCTCGCTCGGCCACATGCCCTTTGGCAACCCTACCAGGCGCTTTTTGACGGTGATAGAGATGGCGCCATTTGCCCTCTCGACTGCTCCGTTGGACTGGGGGTGCCCGACCGAGGCGAACCGAAGCGTGATGCCCATACTGTCACAGAACTCTTTGAATAGTGTGGCGTCGAATTGCAGGCCGTTGTTGACGGTGAGCTCCCTGGGCACGCCGAAGCGACATATAATGTTCTGTCAGAGGAAGCCTGCATGGCCACCGAGGTTATTTTGGCCAGGGCTACCGCCTCTGGCCACCTGGAAAAATATTCCAGCGCAACTACCACGAACCGCGGGTCCCCTGGGGCTCGGGGAAGTGGTCCCACTATGTCGACGCCCCAGCGTGCCAGCGGCCACACCGGGGGAATAGGGTTGAGGTTCGTCGGGGGCCTGCGGATGATACGTCCCATCCATCGGCACTTCGACACCGACGCACGAGTCTGGCGTCGATGATGGCGATCGGCAAGATAAAGCCTTGCCTGAATGCCTTGCCGACCAACGACCTTGGCGCTAGGTGAGACCCACACACCCCCGCGTGGATCTCCGCAAGGAGCCTTTTCCCTTCTTCGTGCGAGAGGCGCGGGGCGGTCGCGCGAACTCCTTTTTGTAGAGTGTCCTTCGAACACACGGAAGGATCTCGCGCGGTGTTGCGACGCCGAGCTCGGCGGGTTCTCCGGCTCGGCAATGCCTCGCAGAAATTGAAGATAGGCTCGCCGATCGCCTGCTGGGCGATGTGGTGAGCGAGGCAGCCCCGGTTGTCTGCGCGATGGTCACTGCGGTAACACCGTAAAATGCCCGTCGTGGGGTGGCGATTGTTGGTCGCCGCTTTGCGATGGCGTCGGCTGCTCATTTTCGCGCGAGGATGGCCTTGGCCGTGGCGCCCAAGAAATGCCTTTCCCTTGCTCTTACGACCGCGAGGTATTTGGCGGCTCGGGGTCCTTGGCTTGATATGACTTGTCTACGTGGCCTGCCACCAAACGCGAGTCCGTGCGGACGAGCACGCGCCGCGCACCAATTGCCTTGAGCTTCGTCAGGCCGAAGAGCAACGCTTCATACTCAGCTTTGTTATTGGTGGCCGGAAACGCAAGGCGCGCCGAGTATAACAGGCGCTGCCCCTCGGGCTAACAATCACTGCGCCTACGCCCGCACCCGCGACGCCGTAGGCTCCGTCGATGGTGAGCGTCCATACTGGGTCGTCGTGCTTCTGGGCGGGCTGAGCCGGCGGAGTCCATTCTGCGAGGAAGTCGACGAGAACTTGAGATTTGATTGCCGTCCGCGAGGTGTATGTCAGGGAGAACGGGGCGAGCTTGGCAGCCCACTTGCCGATGCGCCCCATGGATTCCTTATTGTGTAACATCTCCGCCAGGGGGAACGAGGAAGGCACCGTGATTGGGTGAGCCAAAAAATAATGTTGAAGCTTTCTGGAGGTCATGACCAACGCGTAAGCGAGCTTTTCAAGCTCCGTATATCTCATCTTGGTGCCTTGGAGGGCTTCGGAGACAAAGTATACGGGCCGTTGTAGGCGCCTTTCTCCAGGACGAGGATGGCACTGACCGCCGTAACCGACGCGGCCAGATAGAGCAAGAGGGGAGCCTCTGGTGTTGGGGAGACCAGAGTGGGGAGGCTCGCCAGGTGTTTCTTGAGCTCGTTGAAGGCCTCCGCACAGTCGCTATCCCAACGAAATCCGTCGCACCCGCAGAGTGTCTTAAAGAATGGCAGACCCAGCTCCGCCGCCCTAGATAGGAAGCGGCTTAGGGCTGCCATGCGGCCCACCAGCCTCTGGACCTCCCTCGTCATCTTGGGCGGCTCCATACCCATGATGGCCTCAACCTTATCCGGATTCGCCTGGATGCCTCGTCCGGATACGAGGAAGCCCAGTAGTTTGCCCGCCTGCACGCCAAAGACGCATTTGTCGGGGTTGAGCTTGATGCTGACCTTCCTGAGGTTGTCGAAGGTCTCCTGGAGGTCCCGGCCGTGCGAAGCGAGCTGCCGGGTTTTGACTACCACGTCGTCGATGTAGGCTTCCACATTCCTCCCGAGCTGGGCGGCGAGGGCAAGTGCGACGAGGCGGGTGAAGGTAGCGCCTGCGTTCTTCAAGCCGAAGGGCATCCTGACGAAGCAGAAAGTCCCAATCGGTGTGATGAAACTGGTCTTGTCCTCGTTGTCTTTGGCCATGTATACCTGGTGGTAGCCAGAGTAGGCATCCAGGAAACTCATTAGCTCGCACCCGGCGGTAGCGTCGACCAGTTGATCGATGCGTGGCAAGGGGTAATTGTCCTTTGGGCACGCCTTGTTGAGTGCCGTGAAGTCAATGCACATCGCCAGCCCCACCGCCTTTTTGACCAATCTGAGGTTGGCGAGCCACTGCGGGTGGTGGACCTCACGAATGACCTCGCCGGAGAAGCCGCCACCTCCACCTTGGCCGCCTGCTGCCGATCCATGGATATGCGATGAAGCTTTTGCTTGACCGGCTTGGCGTCAGGGCGGACCGCCAAGCCATGCTCGATTACTGCGCGGTCTACGCCCTTAATGTCCTCCGGTGACCATGCCAAAATGTTGGCGTTGTTCAAGCACTTGGAGTAGGTCTCGCTCGACCTCGTGGGAGCCCCTGCCAATGGACACAAGCGGCCTCCGCTCGAGCGGAACCTTTTTGACTCCACCCTCGGGCCGAGGCTTAGGTGTCCTCCCGGAGCGGAGGGCGTATCGTCGAGCATTCCTGGGAGGACGTGCACCGGTCGGTGTAAATCCCGGCTGCTGACTTCGACACGTCTGGCGAGGTCCTGGTCGCCGAAGACAGTGATCATGCCCTCCGGGCTTGGGAGCTTCATACATAAGAAGGCGTGGTGCGGGATCGCCTCGAGGGAGTTGATGGCGGGCCGTCCCAATATGACGTTGTAGGGGTGCGGGATGTCTACGACATCGAAGACGACGTGCGCGCTTCGGGTGTTACCCTCCTGGCGGAATGTAACTGGAAAGGACACGTGCCCTATGGCCTCTAGTGGTTGGCCTCCGAAGCCTTGAAGTGGAGCTCCTGACTGCTCTAAGCGACTTCGGGGGATTCCCATACGATCGAGGGCCCCCACGAACAGAATGTTCGCAGAGCTCCCCCCGTCGACGAGGATGCGCTTGACGTCATGGCCTGCGATGTGAGCCTGAATGACTAAAGGGTCTTGGTGAGGGAACTCCACACCCCTGGTGTCATCGAGGGTTAAGGTAATGTCGCGGGGAGGTACCCACGGTTGCGGCTGCTCCAAGGGGGCCCCCGATAGGGACCCTCCGGTGATGACGCTGATGGAGCGGCACCACGTGCCTTCCACGGATGCGGCCCGAGCTCCGGCCGTCATCCGTCGCAACTCCATGACTTCGACGCACGTCTTCGTGTGGTGGTCGCCGTAACCGTGCACCTCACACCACTTGCCATAATCTAGTACTTCTTGTTCCGCGCGGGGTCACCCGTCGCGATCTGGTCCGCCTTCCCATCCCCGGCCCCCTCCCCGCGAGGTGGGGGCAGGTCCTCGAGGGGAATTCTCGATGCCGAGGACATGGCGGACCTTTTGTGGTCTACGCTGGCGACGTCGGGGCTTGCGCCTGCCCCTTGAAGAGCCCTCCTGCCCCCCGGTATCGCTACCGCCGGGAGTGTCTCCCCGGGGTTCTCGTCTGCGGCCCTGCTTCGGGGAATCATCACTCGCCCCCCTCGTGTGGCAAGCGCTTTGCTTGGCGGGGGCGGCGGCGCTGCGTCTCGCGCCTCCTCCTCTGCCCGCGCATACTCCTCTATTTTGTCGAAGAGCTTGGCGACTGTCTTGATAGCCTTCCGCGTGTTGTATTCGGCCTTGGGGCCCGGACGAAGGCCCTGTATGGCCGCGTTGATGACGGTTGTCTCAATAATGTCTTTGACTTGGCAGCGCACCTTCGCGAAGCGCTTGGAGTAGTCCCAGAGCTTCTCCGAAGGTTTCTGCTTCATTGCGAAGAGTTGGTCTGCGTCGACCCGCTCGACATAGCTCCCTTGAAAGTTGTTGTAAAGGCGGTCGCGAATCTGCTCCCACGCGTAGATGGAGTTTAGCTCTATGGTAAAAAATCAGGAAAGCGCCACTCCTTGTAGCGCGAGGGGGAGCCCCTTCGCCTTTGTGGTGTCGTCTCTGCCCGCGACCTCGATTGCGGTTTCGTACATGCGCACGAACTCGCGGGGGTCCGTATCGCCTTTGTAAGGCTCGATGACATTGGGGAATTTGAAGTCTTCGGGCCACGCCGCCTGCTGTAGTCCTGCCGAAAGTGGGGACTCTGGATCGACGCGTCGCAGCGGCACGTGGCTAGATGCAGGGGCGTCGCGGCTGTCTGCCCTTTCCGGCGCGGGCTCTGGCGCGACCACTGGCGCGGCTTGCTGGCTCCGAGCCTCTTGCATGTCTCGGACAACCCCGCGAAGATCCCCTAGCTCCCGCTGGAATGCGTTGAGGGCCGCCAGCAAGGCGCTTTCCACCGCTGGTGCGGGCAGGGCCGCCGGCGCGCCCGGCGGACGGGTCAGCACGGGTACGATCGCCTCGCGAGCTCCCGAGCTGCCGGTCGCTCCATTGTGGCTATTTCCAACCGCCCGGTCCGCGCTACCGGCGAGCGTTGCGGCGAAGGTGGCGGGGTTGGTCACTGTCGCGTCGGTGGGGTTGGTCGTTGTAGCGGCGGTGGCGGGGTTGGTCATCGCAGCGGCGGTGGCGGGGTTGGTCGTCGCAGCGCCAGTGGCGGGGTCGGCCGTCGCAGTGCGAGCGTCGACGTCCGCGACCACCGCGCCCGTGACAGCCGATGCCGAAGCCCTGGTACCCCCGCGACGCTCCGACCCAGCCGCCTTCTTTCCCTTCACCGCCGTCGACGAAGCTTTTTCCAGTGCCATCCTTCTTCGGATTTCAGGCTTGCTCCTGTCCTCCCCACGGACGGCGCCAACTGTTGTGGTTAAAGACCAAACAGAGAGAGATGTGGTAGTGGAGAGTTGGGAGAGAGTGATCCTCCCTCTCCCTCTAGCCTTCCCTTGGTATATATATTCATATGGGCTGTGCTTTTACAATTGTGCCCTTACATCGGTACCTCCCTGTCAGGGGTATTTAAGCCATTACATATGTCCCATTTTGGGCCCTATAACCTTCTAACAGGCCTGCTGGGTTTAGGTGGGGGCCACCCCTACAACAGTAGCCATGCCAAAATTTGCCAAATAAATAGCCAAAATGCTTCTATTCCGGACTATGGTATGTGGGACCACATGTCATCTATTTCACAACATCAAAACATAGCCAACATAGGTCTTGTGGTTCTTAATCTTGTGACACGGAACACAGTGGTTTAAACATAACCATTTGAAGTTTCATAATGAAACAAAAACCACATTAATAGAGCCAACCAACCTTTGCCTGGTCATGGTTGCAGGGGCGCACAACCAAGCCAAAATTCGAGCTAGCCAGGTCTAGATTTCACGAATGTTTACGCTTTTGTCACTGTAACTACATTTTTTTTCAAATCTGGTCTCTAGACATCCGTTTCTTCATAAATAGATTTGTCTCTGAACTCCGAAGGCACGGCAGGTGACACCTGCCACCTGCCATGCCCACTAGCTTAGCAGGGCGTTTGGCACACAGCCGGGCAGGTGACAGCGGCAGGTGAGCATGCATGGCAACAATAGATGCCCATAGCCTACCGAGCTGCCATGCCTTAGTAGCTACCCGTCGAGCTAGGCAGGCTCGGCAGCACACTGTTGAGCGCTGATAGCTCAACAGGTGGCTTAGTGCAAATGAGGAGGGGGCTCGAGGCGACATGACATATGATTCCTGTTTTATTCACCCGGGGATTCCACGACCATCTACACCCATATGCACCTGCGTACGTGTCATTGTGAACCCCCTTCACACATGCATAAAATGGGGGGGCCTCGTGGTCTGCCCTCTCATCTGAAGCTGCACTCTATTTCTTTCCTACCAAGCTAGAGAACAGCAGGGGAGAAGAAAGAAAGAGAGATTAAAAGGTGAGTTTGTAATAGTTTTTTGAGGTAGTTTCGCTGTGATTCAGGAGTTTTTGTAGTTAGAAGGATTGTAGAGTGGATGAAGACCTTCAAGAAAAAGTATACTACACTTGCATGTGAGTAATACGCTTAATATGTTGTTAGCGTTTCATAAGCGTAATAGTGGTTTGGTACTATAGAATACGTTGACGGATGTGTCTTTGTAATTAGCATTGTTTAGGACATATTAGTGGCCAGAATTATTATTTTTTGTAAATAGCTAAAAAAGTATACACTAAAAAATAGCTAAAATATGTATGTAAGTCTGCACATACATATTTGTTGCTCTTGTGTGATTACAGAAAGTGATGGTTTGGTACACACTATTAGTTATAGTATCTATTTGCACATATGTATGCATATACATGTGTACCTATATGCATAAATTTAGGCATAATGGTTATTTTTTCAAATAGCTAAAAAAATATGCGCTGTTATTTTTAATATTCCTAGTGCGTTCGTAATTTAGAAGATATGTATATAAGTATACATCTATATACTTATTGCTCTTGTGCAACTAAAAAATTGTAGAAAATGATACTAGGATTGCATAAGTGCACACTGTTGGTTATAGTATTTGTTTGTGTGTGTGTATGCATGCATATACGTGTGTACCTATATGCATGCATATAAGCACATGGCAATAGGCATAATTGGTAGCTTAGTTATGTACGTGTGCATGATTATTCTCGGTTATGGTAGCTATATTTTGCATTGTTGGACACTGATACATTTTTTTGTATTGCAAGGAATGGTGCTAGCGATAGTCACGAGTGTAGTATGTTACTGGACCCATCTTAGGATGGGCAGCATCATTATCGAGCGTACGCACTCATTGGGGGCGCAGGGCTCCACCATATAGGAGAAGACGAAGTGGCAAGTTGTAAGCCAGTAGTTGCTGCCATGCTCATATTGCTCTGACAATTCGAAAGATGTTGTCTTGGAAATGAACTGTGCGTTCCACGCCATTCACACGACGCTACCCTCACGCAAGGTCTCAAACGTGTTGTAGGAATCTGAGTACACTCACCATGGTCTCTCCTTGGACCACCTAGCTCACTAGCAGTCCAACGAGTTCTCATGGTGGATCTGTGCATTGGGTCATCACCATCGATGTCACCGCAAAACCACGCATCCAACTAGTACAAGTTCACCTGCACCCGAAAGTAGGGCTGACCAACAAGGAAGTGTAGTGGACGCATAGGGTTGTGGAATCCCTGGGCAAATAAAACAGGAATCATATGTCATGTCACGTCGTCGTGTCATGACAGTTAGTCACGCAAGATTCTTCCTCTGCCGCGCCAACAAAGCCAATCGAACCCCCTACGTGCCAGGCCAACTGCAGAGCATGACTAGCTCGGAAGCCAGCTACAAGGCATGGTAGCTCAGCAGATTGTGGCCCCAGCTACTGCCATGTGCGCTTGCCTACCGCTGTCGCCTGCCCTGCTGCACACTGAATGCCCTGCCGAGCTAGGGGGTGTGGCAGATGACAAGTGTCATCTACCGCACCTTTTGAGTTGGCAAACAGGGTTAGTTTTGCAAAAACTGATACCTGCAAGTAAAATTTGAAAAAAAAGTGACTAAAGTGCCAAAAACATGAACAGTTAAGACTTCGCCCCACGTTTTTGTGTGCTTTGGTCCGAACTTTACCAAATTCCATGGGCGTTACCAAATTTTAGTATAATGTGAGGCCAAATTTTGGGGTCATTATCAAATTTTGGTTTGGCCCATTTGAGCTACAAACCAAACATGTTTAATGTTGAGTTAGGGTGATTCATATCTAGTCTTTTAGAATTTAGAAAAGTATGCTATGAAGAGTCTCACATGAATCCTATTAAGATTAGGACTCATGCTTCTACTTTGATTAGGATTCTTACTGGACAAGGGTTAGGAGGGACTATATAAACCATAAGGTTGACTATAGAGAAACGATCAAGCAATCAAGTATAGTCATACAAAGCAGAGGGCATACTAAAGAATTAGAGGATAAGATATTCTTTAGCACTAGATTCTTGTATAAAGCAAATATTCGACAGTCCTAAACGATTCGAGAGGGTTGTGAGAGAGCGACAATCCATTGTACTCTTTTGAGACTGTGCTTAAGGAATTTGTGGTTGGTTTCACCAAATATTTTCTCTCTCGCCGTGGTTGCTTCAACGTCATTATTTTGATTCTTTCCATGAGATTTATCTTCTTCGTTATTGATATCGTGCATGCTCGTACTATATCTCATAAACGTTGATCTGATCCGTGGGCTGTTGCGCATAAAAAAGGTATCAAAGTGTAACACTCCATATGTCAAATATGTATACTTCTTTATATATGTCTATCATTAAACGCAAAAGTGTTTTACAACCACGGTTTATAGAAGATATTATATTTGCAATCGTGGAAGTAAAACATATAGCACCCGCACAAAGTTGACACTTTGCTCCATTTGAATTACCTCAAGACTCAAGAGTTAGCTCCATTTGAATTACCTCAAGGCTCAATAGAGCTCTTTGCTGGTCATGCATATAAAGCATGAATTCTCATGCATACATATGTGTTGTAAATTTTTTAAGTCCAGTTGTAAATACTTTTTTATTTGACTTACTGGAATCCGTACCATGACTAACAATAGTGTTGTAGGGGTGGCCCCCACCTAAACCCAGCAGGCCTATTAGAAGGTTATAGGGTCCAAAATGGGACATATGTAATGACTTAAATACCCCTGACAGGGAGGTACCGATGTAAGGGCACAATTGTAAAAGCACAGCCCATATGAATATATATACCAAGGGAAGGCTAGGAGGGAGACCAGAGGTCATCACTTTCTCCCAACTCTCCACTACCACATCTCTCTCTGTTTGGTCTGTAACCACAACAGTTGGCACCGTCCGTGGGGAGGACAGGAGAAGCCTGAAATCCGAAGAAGGATGGCACCGAAAAAAGCTTTGTCGATGGCAGCGAAGGGGAAGAAGGCGGCTGGGTCGGAGCGTCGCGTGGGTACCAGGGCTTCGGCATCGGCTGTCGCGGGCGCGGGTGACGGCGCTGGCGCGGTGGTCGCGGACGTCGACGCTTCGCGATCGCGACGACCAGCCCGTCATCGGGCGCTGCGACGACCGACCTCGCCACTGGCGTGGCGACGACCGACCCCGCTACTGGCGCTGCGACGACCGACCCCGCCACCGCCGCGACAGCGACTAACCTCGCCACCCCCGCAGCAACGCTCGCCGGTAGCACGGACCGGGCGGTTGGAGATAGCCACAACGGAGCGACCGACAGCTTGGGAGCTCGCGAGGCGATCGTACCCGTGCCAACCTGTCCGCTGGGCGCGCCGGCGGCCCCGCCCGCACCAGTGGTGGAAAGCGCCCTGCTGGCGGCCCTCAACGCGTTCCAGCGGGAGCTAGGGGATCTTCGCGGGGCTGTCCGAGACATGGAAGAGGCTCGGAGCCAGCAGGCCGCGCCAGAGCCCGCACCGGAAAGGGCAGACAGCCGCGACGCCCCACATCCAGCTGCGTGCCGCTGCGACGCGTCGATCCAGAGTCCCCGCTTTTGGCAGGACTACAGCAGGCAGCGTGGCCCGAAGACTTCAAATTCCCCAGTGTCATCGAGCCATACAAAGACGATACAGACCCCCGCGAGTTCGTGCGCTTGTACGAAACCGCAATCGAGACCGCGGGTGGAGACGACACCACAAAGGCGAAGGGACTCCCCCTCGCGTTGCAAGGAGTGACGCTTTCCTGGTTTTTTACCATAGAGCCAAACTCCATCTACGCGTGTGGAGCAGATCCGCGACCGCCTTCACAACAACTTTCAAGGAAACTATGTTGAGCGGGTCGCGCGACCAGCTCTTCGCCGTGAAGCAGAAACCCTCAGAGAAGCTCTGGGACTACTTCAAACGCTTTGCGAAGATACGCTGTCAAGTCAAAGACGTTAACGAAACCACCGTTGTCAATGCAGCCATAGAGGGCCTTCGCCCGGGCCCGATGGCCGAGTACAACGCACGGAACCCAATCAAGACAGTGATGAAGCTCTTTGACAAAATGGAGGAATACGCCAGGGCGGAAGAGGACACACGGCGAAGACAAGGTGACGACTCCGACACCAACTAGGTCGGTGGCTCGGCGAAAACCGAAGATCCGCCGAAGGATGGTTCTTCGAAGGGAAAACGCAAGCAGGAGTCGTCCAAGGACGCGCCCGAGCACAAGGACGCCCCGCACAAGGAGCCGTCCGATAGGCCCAAGCGCGGCCAGCAGAAGTCGTGGCGAGGCTGGTATGTCTTCAACATCGAAGGCGGCTTCGAAGAAAACGCTTCCGCTGGTCGTGGCGGTCGGGGGCGCCAAGGCCGGGGACGCAGCTGTGGCCGGGGCCGCGAGGATAAGGGCCGTGGAGATTACGTGGACCAGCACCATGGGCTGTGGTGCGAAGTCCACGATCGCGGCACCCACGACACGTGCGCGTGCACCTCCATCGCGGCGCTCCGCCAAAGCGTCGCCAGGGATAGGAACATGGAGGCACGCCCGCCTATGGTGGCCCACTTCCAGCACCCATACGAAGCCCCATGCGCATCCAGGCACAAGGGACGCAGCCCCATGAGGGCCGTCTGCGAATCCAGGCCCATGTGCAGCAGCCTCGGGAGGGCCTCCTGCAGTTGCAGGCACCGGAGGCAGCCCACCACAGGGTTATCAATGTCATCTCCGGAGGCTCCTCGCTGGAGTTCACCTCGGCACGGCAGCGGAAGGCCTACGTCCGGAGGCTACATCACGTAGCGGCGTACCCACCGCAGGCACCGCTGGACTGGGCACAGCACGCGGTCACGTTCACACCCGCCGATGCCCAAGGCGTGGAACTTCCTCACCAGGACCCCCTGGTCGTCCGGGTCGTTATAGCGGGATGTGACATGGGACGTGCCCTAGTTGACGGCGGCAGCTCCGCGAACATCCTGTTCGCGGCGGCCTTCGACCAGATGGGGATCCCCCGAAACCGCCTCAGCCCATTGGGAATTCCGCTGCAAGGCTTCAGAGGACAACCTCTACGGGCGCTCGGCCAAATATGCCTTCAGGTCTCCTTCGGCCGGGACGACAATGAAAGGGTCGAAGATGCCACATTCGATGTCGTCGATCTCCCATACCCTTACAATGCCATACTAGGGCGTCCAATCCTCAACTCCTTTGGAGCGGTGCCACATCATGGCTATTTATGCATGAAGCTCCCGGGGCCGCGGGCCATCATTACCGTCCGTGGCGACCAGGATATGGCCCGGCGCATCGAGCACAACACCAGATATCCCCGTTGCGATGCTCAGCGGCACGCTTAGAATTGGCACCGCAGCGCGGGGACCCATGGCGTCATCTGGGTACGGCTCGGCAAGCCACTCAGATAATACAACTACTAGAGGCTCTGGCCGCGCCAAAGACAAGTGGTTAGTACCCCCGCCCTATGTAATCGCTCACCTGAGCAAACGGGAATGTAATAAAGTTCCATTTGTTGCCAACCTCTTATCATTGTGCAAAAATACGCGGCGAGAGCGCGTGGAGGCCTCGCCTACACGCGCGCGCTCCCAGAGTATAGACCAAAGCCGCACGTACGCGTGTGCACTCTCCATAGCCAGGGGTACGGGTATGAGTATAAACGAAGACACACATCCGCGTGTGCACTCTCCGTCAAAGACACGGGTATGAGTATAAACGAAGATGCACGTCCGCGTGTGCACTCTCCGTAGCCAGGGGTACGGGTATGAGTATAAACGAAGACGCACGTCCGCGTGTGCACTCTCCGTCAAAGACACGGGTATGAGTATAAACGAAGATGCACGTCCGCGTGTGCACTCTCAGCCAAAGACACGGGTATGAGTATAAACGAAGACGCACGTCCGCGTGTGCACTCTCCGTCAAAGTCACGGGCATGAGTATAAACAAAGATGCACATCCGCGTGTGCACTCTCCGTCAAAGACACGGGCATGAGTATAAACGAAGACGCACGTCCGCGTGTGCACTCTCCGTCAAAGACACGGGCATGAGTATAAACGAAGACGCACGTCCGCATGTGCACTCTCCGTCAAAGACACGGCATGAGTATAAACGAAGACGCACGTTCGCGTGTGCACTCTCCGTCAAAGACACGGGTATGAGTATAAACGAAGACGCACGTCCGCGTGTGCACTCTCCGTCAAAGACACGGGCATGAGTATAAACGAAGACGCACGTTCGCGTGTGCACTCTCCGTCAAAGACACGGGTATGAGTATAAACGAAGACACACGTCCGCATGTGCACTCTCCGTCAAAGTCACGGGCATGAGTATAAACAAAGATGCACGTTCGCGTGTGCACTCTCCGTCAAAGACACGGGCATGAGTATAAACAAAGACGCACGTTCGTGTGTGCACTCTCTATCAAAGACACGGGCAGGAGTATAAACGAAGACGCACGTTCGCGTGTGCACTCTCCGTCGAAGACACGGGTGTTGTGGTTACAGACCAAACAGAGAGAGAGATGGTCGTGGAGAGGTGGGAGTGTTCTGGCTCACCCTCCCCCTCATCCTGATAAATATATTCACATGGGGTATGCTTTTTACAGTTATGCCCTTACATCCGTACATCCCCATTAGGGGCACTTATGCCATTAGACATGTTACTCTGGTTCTTATAACCTCCTAACAGGCCTGCTGGGCTGAGGTGGGGGCCACCCCTACAACAGGAGCCTCTCATGGCGAAGGGCTTCACAGGGCTGAAGCCATGTCGTCGGGTCCTTTGGCCCCCTCCGTCCCCGCGCCCGTGAATTTTGCCAAGCTTGTGGTTGGGGAGCCCAAGGTCTGGGATGGACGGTGCCTAGTTGAAGTAGACGCGCGCACGCTCCGTCCCCTACCCTTCGAAAGGGTGGCAGCGGAGGCTAGCGCCTGGTTGAAGCAGAGGCGCGCACGCTCCGTCCCCTACCCTTCGAACGGGCGGCAGCAGAGGCTGGCGCCTAGGTCGAAGCCGAGGCGCGCACGCTCCGTCCCCTACCCTTCGAACGGGTGGCAGCGGAGGCTGACGCCTAAGTCGAAGCCGAGGCGCGCGCGCTCCGTCCCCTACCCTTCGAACGGGTGGCAGCGGAGGTTGGCGCCTAAGTCGAAGCCGAGGCGCGCACGCTCCGTCCCTACACGAGCGGGTGGCGCGAGGTGGCGCCTAAATCAGCCGAGGCGCGCGCGCTCGTCCTTCCGCTACCCTTCGAGCGGTGGTAGCGAGAGCCGACGCCTAAGTCGGCCAGGCGCGCGCTCCGTCCCCTACCCTTGAGCGGGTGGCGGCGAGGTGGCGCCTAAGTCAAGCCGAGGCGCGCACGCTCCATCCCTACCCTCGAACGGGCGCGGCGGAGGGCGCCGGTCGGCCGAGGCGCGACGCCCGTCCCTACCCTTGAGCGGTGGCTGCGGAGGCGGTGCCTTGCTCGGGCGAGCGCGCGAGCTCCGCCCCTACCCTTGAGCGGGTGGCGGCGAGGCCGACGCCTAAGTAAAGCCGAGGTGCGCGCCGCCCCTACCCTTCGAGCGGGTGGCGCGAGGCGACGCTTGCTCGAAGACACGCGCGCGCTCCATCCCCTACCCTTCGAGCGGGCGGCGGAGGTGGCGCCTAAGTCGGCCGAGGCGCGACGCTCCGCCCCGACCCTTGAGCGGGTGGCGCGAGGCGGTGCCTTGCGAAGTAGGCGCGCGCGCGCTCCGCCCCTACCCTTCGCATGGGTGGCGGTGAGGTGGCGCCTTGCTCAAAAGAGACGCGCGCGCTCCGTCCCCTACCCTTCGAGCGGGTGGCGCGGAGGTGGCGCCTTGCTCGAAATGAGACGCGCGCTCCGTCCCCTACCCTTAGAACGGGCGCGGCGGAGGTGGCGCTAAGTCGGAAGCCAAAGCGCGACGCTCCGTCCCCGACCCTTCGAGCGGGTGGCGCGAGGTGGCGCCTTGCTCGAAAGTAGGCGCGCGCGCTCCATCCCCTACCCTTGAGCGGGGCGGCGAGGTGGCGCCTTGCTCGAAAGTAGGCGCGCGCGCTCCGTCCTGCGCTAAGATTGGAGCTTGGCGCCAATATTGTTGTGCCGGGCTGTTGTGACCTTGCGATGCAGTAGTGCGCTTTTAATGGCGGCTGGAATCACGCCGACACCTGGCCTGGCAGAGGTCAGGCTGTCGCGTCGTGCAGTCTGCCATCCTGTTTGTGGGACACGCGGCGACTCGCGACTAGTGCGTCGTGGGATTTGAGCAGTTGCGTGACCGCGGTCGTTCGCCTCTTCCCCAGGGAAGTTGGACGCGCGTTGAGGGCGTGGGGGCGTTGTGCGCTGTTTGGTCACCTACCGGGCACGGCCCTCTAAGCCCCGGCGGTTCTTCTTTCCAAATCGTGGGCAGCTGAATCGCTGCAAGTTGGATCTGTCTGCACTTCGAGCCACGTGAGAGGCGAGCGGCCTTTATAAGGTGCCATTGTTGAGGTGGAGGCGCCCTTGCTTGTTGTTGTGATCTGCCGCTTTGCTTCCGCCCGTGCTAACTGTAACGCCAGTTGCTGCTTTCCCTGCTTCTTTCTCCCTGGTCGCGAAGAGCGATGGCTAGCCATGACGGCGCCACCCACCATCCCCGCAGCGGTTCCTTGCCTAGCCAGGGCGAGGTGTGCCGTTCGGCCATGGAGTATGAGCTGGTGCCGCGGGGGAGCTCGCGCGCCAACAAGTGGTGGGACGCCATGGAGCACTCGGGAGGTTCTTTGTTCCGGGTGTTGGGGAGGAGCCGCGTGACCGAAGGGACGCTGCAGCGACTCGTGGAGGAGAGGAAGATCGCGGATCGCGATGGGGCTCGCCTACCCCGTCGGGACGAGGCGGAGCCGAAGCCCCGGGCCATGGAGGCGATTATTTTTGTCGCGTTCTTCGACGCCGGCCTTCGAATGCCCTCCACATTGTTCATGGGTGAAGTCCTGCGGGCCTACAAATTGGAGCTAGCCCAACTGATGCCTCACGCAATACTCCGCCTAGCTGTCTTCGCGTGTGCGATGCGGACAGAAGGGCAGCGTCCCAGCATGAGCTTATTCGCCACACTGCACGATGCGCGCTGTCGACCCAGAAAAGTTGACGGGGCGGTGTCCAACTTCAGCGGTGTGGACTTCGTGCTCCGGGCGTCGTGCGCGACGTTGTTCCCCGCGCTAGCCTCGCCGAGGCAATGGGAGTCCGGCTGGACTCGGCAGTGGTTCTACTACACCGTGACCGACAAGAGCGGACTGCAATGCCGAGGTGGGCCGATCTCGCTCAATAGTACGCCAAGTCTGAAGGCGGAGATTGACGGCACGCAAAGGCTACAGAGTCTTGTCGGTGTCGCCCGTCGAATGAGCCTGCTCGACCTAGCCGAGGAGTTCACAATGTATGGGGTGGCACCACACTCCTCCCGGGGGAAGTATGTAGGACAGGGCGGCCCCCACGAGGACGGGTTCAGCCCCCCCGTATCTCGCCTGCTTCCACCTTCCGCTCCTTGTAAGTCACCCAGCACGTTGCACGCGCGCCCTTGTGCTTGTTTGGTCTCCGCCTGACTGACGTGATCTTCTGCGCAGTGGCTCAGCTAGAAGACGCGGAGCGCGCGGTTGCGGCGCTCCTCGGCCGTACACGCTTAAGGAGCACCGAGCTCGTGAGGCGCGATCAAAGCGGCTAAGCAAGGCGAGTAAACCGCACATGCGAGGCCCAGGCATTGCGTGCCCGGCGCGTGGTGCTGGGGAGCTTCCGCCGGGACTCGGCGCTTCAGGGCGGTGGCGACCTGCCCGGCGCTCGGGGCGTATGCGACCCGCGAGTTCTTCGCCGGCGGTTAGCCCGGTGAGGCAGGACATGCGGCCGGCGGTGGGCCCAGCCACATCGCCGGAGGAGCGCCCCTCGAATCCCCGGCACCGCTCGCCGCGCCAGCGAACCCGTGCTCGCGGCCATCGTCGTAGTGGAACTTCGCCAACCGAGGAGCACCGTTCGGCGAAAACCACGGTTGATAGTGCGCTATCAACCGCGCGGCCGACGAGGGCGCGCCCCTCTGAGGAAAGCGTAGGCGGCGGAACGCGGCGGTGTTGCGCGAAAGACTTCGCTTGTGCGCCGCGGTGAAAGCGCCCTCGGACGCGATCCCGCCGCAATGAGAGGGTCGAAACGCCATTGCGGAACCTTGTCGCGGGATTACGGCGTGCGGCGGCGGCAGCGCACCTCTCGCCGACCACCGAGGCGCCCGCCTCCCACTTGGCGGTCGAACCGGCGCCACTTCCTACCGCGACAGCAGCGCGGGAGGTGGCGTGAGTCCTCTCTTCACGATTTGCGAGGCTCTCTCCGTCTGCTCGCTCATTACGCCAACATCGGGCGAGGCGAAGTCTCCGGACATGGCGAAGGATCGAGCAACAGGTGTCTTGCGAAGTCAAAAGCCTTGTGCAGGTGCCCGCGGTGTCCGTTCTTTGTTGATGTGGCGCGGCCTTGGTAAATCTGGCGCGTTGGGGCGGGGCTCGTCGCTCGGACTTCCTCCTCGCCGAGACACCGCGTCCTCACGCAGCGCGCAGAGCATGCGACAACGGCCTTGACCGAGAGATGTTGTCGTCATGCGAGGGAGAACTCCTAGCGCCGCGCTGCGAGCCTCCGAGATGAGGGTAAATATGCGCTTCAGCTTGTAAGGTATCTGCTGGCGCCTGCGACTTGTTGTTTTTGCGGACACTTGCCTCACCGGGCCTTTGGCGAGGCCCGTGTTGGGAGCGGAGGTTACGAAGCCACCCGCAAAGCAAACAATGCTCTCGCGGCGAAGGATGAGGAGCTTCGTGCGCTGGAGGGCGCCATGGCGGCCGCGCAACTCGAGGCCACGGAAGCCAAATGCGCGCGCGGTGAGGAGCGCCGCCTTCTGCAGCGAGATCACCGTCCTAGAAGGGGAGAAAGCCCGGTGGCGGAGTTCGCTGCGAGGAATAGCCCGTCTTGGAAAATACGCCCACGTCGGCGTGGCGGGCCATGGAGTCTCGAACCGGGCCCTCCGAGATCGTGCGTCAGTGCCGGACACTATGCCCGGGCCGGAGGCCCTGTCGGAGACGCTCGGGTTGATCGAGGAGGGGGTGGGCGTTGCTCTTTGTGGCGCCAGAACCTTTGGCGAGCACTGCGGCTATCTTGGTGCGTGCTTCGCCCTCGCCATGCTCCACACTCGTGGGTGTAGACATAACCATGAGCTGGCGAATCCTCAACTAGATCTTCCCGGCCGACCACAGGTTATGTCAGACGCCATTCGCTCCGTCGGGCCTAGCCTGCAGAACTTCCACCAACGAATCTGGGGCCGCTTCGGGGAAGATGCAGCGAGGGTCGCCGTGCAGGAGACGCTGCATGGGGAGGGGGACCTTCTCCGGTGGCTCGAAGGAGTCGGCCAACACCACGACGACGTTGGCACGGGTTTGTCCGCACCGTGCCAAGACTGAGCTGTTGGTCGGGTATGGCGGGGGATGATGTATTGGTTCTCATGCTTGTAACCATGTAAGCCCCCTTTGCTTTTGCAATGAAACCAAGTAGCACTTTATTCTTGGTGTTACCTGCCGCCGAGTGTGAGGGGAAGACCTCCGCCTTTTAGCGGGCGCGAGGCCGTCCCCCGCTGTGTCGTGTTTAGAGTCCGTAGGCGGCGGCGTGCGGGGCGAACCTCGGCGCTTCGACTTCCTTTATAGTTCGGAGACTTCGCGCGTGCGAGGCGGACCTCGGCGCCACGTCTTATTTAGAGTCCATGGATGGCGCGTGCGAGGCGAACCTCGACGCCTCGACTTCCTTTATAGTCCGGAGACTTCGCGCGTGCGAGGCGGACCTCGGCGCTTTGTCTTATTTAGAGTCCGTGGGTCGGCGCGCGTGCGAGGCGAACCTTGGCGCTTCGACTTCCTTTATAGTCCGGAGACTCGCGCGTGCGAGGCGGACCTCGGCGCTACATCTTATTTAGAGTCCGTGGGTGACGCGTCGCGAGGCGAACCTCGGCGCTTCGACTTCCTTTATAGTCCGGAGACTCGCGGCGTGCGAGGCGGACCTCGGCCCACGTCTTATTTAGAGTCCGTGGGTGGCGCGTCGCGAGGCGAACCTCGGCGCTTCGACTTCATTTAGAGTCCGTAGACTGGTGCGCGCGAGGGCGTCCCCCCGTTGCGTCTTATTTAGAGTCTGTGGACTGGTGCGTGCGGAGGCGGACCTCGACGCTATGTCTTATTTAGAGTCCGTGGACTGGTGCGTGCGGAAGCTGAGCTCAACGCTACGTCTTATTTATAGTTCGTAGACTCTCGCGTGCGGAAGCTGAGCTCAACGCTATGTCTTATTTAGAGTCCATAGACTGGTGCGTGCGGAAGCTGAGCTCAACGCTACGTCTTATTTATAGTCCGTAGACTCTCGCGTGCGGAAGTTGAGCTCAACGCTACGTCTTATTTAGAGTCCGTAGACTGGTGCGTGCGGAAGTTGAGCTCAACGCTACGTCTTATTTATAGTCCGTAGACTCTCGCGTGCGGAAGCTGAGCTCAACACTACGTCTTATTTATAGTCCGTAGACTCTCGCGTGCGGAAGCTGAGCTCAACGCTACGTCTTATTTATAGTCCGTAGACTGGTGCGTGCGGAAGCTGAGCTCAATGCTACGTCTTACTTATAGTCCGTAGACTTTGTTCTTCTCAGTGTGGACAGACAATGCTCTGGGAACAGCAATCTTTATTGACCTCCCGTTTGCGCGGGCGAGCATCGTATAACAAGGGGCTGGCGGCTCTACACTTGTCATCCTACTTCTAGGCGTAGTATCGCCGCAACCTGTCCGCATTCCATGTGTGCCGGAGGGCTTGTCCTTCGAGCGTGGCGAGGCGGTACGCCCCCTTCGGCAATGCCTCCATCACGATGTACGGGCCTTCCCACTTGGACTCTAGCTTGCCAGCGGTCTCCGCCTGGAGTGCCACTCTGAGAACAAGATCCCCAGGCTTGAATCCCCGCGGGCATATAGAGCGGTCCCGAGTATGCATTGTCTGCCGCGCATACTTTTCGACATGGTGGGCTGCATCTACCTGCAGCCCGTCGAGGAGGTCCAAGGACACACGGCGCTCCTCTTCGGGTGCTTGGACGAGGACCCTCCGTGAGCTGGCCCTGATTTCCTCACGCGTCACTGCTTCGTCGCCGAAAAGGAGCTTGAACGGCGTGAACCCCGTCGGACGCGTTACCGTTGTGCGAAGCGACCAAAGAACGCTGTGAAGCTCGCTTGGCCACTTGCCCTTCGGCAACCCGACTAGGCGCTTTTTGATGGCAGCGGAGATGGCGCCATTCGCCGCTCGACCGCCCGTTGGATCGGGATGCCCTACCGAGGCGAATCGGAGGTGATGCCCATCTTTGTCACAATAGTCTTTGAAGAGGGTGGCGTCGAACTGCAGGCCATTATCAACCGTGAGCTCCCGGGGCACGCCGAAGTGACATATGATATTTTGCCAGAGGAAGCGATGTATGGCCACAGAAGTTACTTTAGCTGTGGCGACCGCACGGCCATGCGGAGAAATACTCGGTAGCGACTACCACGAACCGGAGGTCCCCTGGAGCTTGGGCAAGTGGTCCTACTATGTCGATGCCCCAGCGTGCAAGTGGCCACACCGGAGGAATGGGGTTGAGGCTCGTCGGGGGCCTACGGATGATGCGCGCCATCCACTGGCACCCTTGGCATCGACGGACGAGGTCCTGGGCGTCGGTGATGGCAGTTGGCCAGTAGAAGCCTTGCCTGAACGCCTTGCCGACTAATGACCTTGGTGCTAGATGGGATCCGCACGCGCCCGCGTGGATCTCCGCAAGGAGCTCCTTTCCCCCTCGATCGAGAGCGCGCGAGGCGGTGCGCAAACCCCTTTCTTGTAGAGTATCGCCGAACACTGGAAGGACCTTGCGCGGTGCGCAAGCGCCGGCTTCGGCGGGTCCTCCGGCTTCAGCGATGCCTTGCAGGAAATTGAAAATGGGCTCTCGCCAATCACCTGGCCGGTTGATGTGGTGGACCAGTGCCGCGTCCCGGTTGTCCTGCGCGATGGCCGCCTGCCCTAATGTTTCATAAAATGCCCCATCAGGGGGGGCAGTTGCTGGCTGGCCGCCTTAGCGAGGACGTCGGCCTGCTCGTTCTCCGCGCGGGGGATGGCCTTGACGGTGACGCCCAAAAAGTGTCTTTCCCTCGCCCTCACAGCCGCGAGGTACTTGGCCAACTCAGGATCCTTGGCTTGATATGACTTGTCCACATGACTAGCCACCAAGCGCGAGTCGGTGCGGACTAGCACCCATCTCGCATCGACTGCCTTGAGCTTCGCCAGGCCAAAGAGCAGCGCCTCGTATTCAGCCGTGTTGTTGGTGGCGGGGAAGGCAAGGCGCGCTGAGTATAGCAAACGCTGTCCCTCGCGCGTGACGATCACCGCACCTACGCCCGTGCCCGCGACGCCGTAAGCTCCGTCAATGGTGAGCGTCCAGACGGGGTCATCGTGCGTCTGGACGGGTTGGGCTGGTGGGGTCCATTCGGCGAGAAAATCCGCAAGGACTTGGGATTTGATTGCCGTTCGTGAAGCATACATCAAGGAGAAGGGAGCGAGTTCGGCAGCCCATTTGCCGATGCGCCCTGTGGACTCCTTGTTGTGTAACATCTCTGCCAGGGGGAATGAGGAAGGCACTGTGATCGGGTGGGCCAGAAAATAATGCCGAAGTTTCCTAGAGGCCATGACCAGCGCGTAGGCGAGCTTTTCAAGCTCCGTGTATCTTGTCTTGGCGCCTTGGAGGGCTTCAGAGACAAAGTATACGGGCCGCTGCATGGCGCCTTCCTCTAAAACGAGGGCGGCGACCGATGTGTCGACGTGACAGATAGAGTAGGAGGAGCCTCGGTCTTGGGGGCAGCGAGTGGGAGGCTTGCCAAGTGCTCCTTGAGCTCGTTGAAGGCCTTCGCGCAATCTCTGTCCCAATGAAATCCATCGCACCCGCGGAGTGTCTTGAAAAATGGCAGGCCCGCTCCGCGCCACGGATAGGAAGCGGCTTAGTGCCGCCATGCGGCTGCCCGACCTCTGGACCTCCTCGTTGTCTTGGGCGCTCCATACCCGAGGATGGCGTCTACTTTGTCGGGTTCGCTGGATGCCCGTCCGAACACGAGGAAACCTAGGAGTTTGCCCTTTGCACCGAAGACACATTTGTCGGGGTTGAGCTTGATGCCCGCCTTTCGGAGGTTGTCGAAGGTCTCTGGAGGTCCGGCCATGCGAGCAAGCTGCGGGTTTTGACCACCACGTCATCGGCGTAAGCCGACGTTCCTCCCGGTGGCGGCGGGACAATAGCGGCGAGGCGGGTAAAGGTAGCGCCTGCGTTCTTCAAGCCAAAGGGCATTCTGACGAAGCAGAACGTCCCAAGTGGTGTGATGAAACTGGTCTTCTCCTCGTCGTCTTCGGCCATGTATACCTGGTGGTAGCTGGAATAGGCGTCCAGGAAACTCATTAGTTCGCACCCAGCGGTGGCGTCGACCAGCTGATCGATGCGCGGCAAGGGGTAATTGTCCTTTGGGCACACCTTGTTGAGTGTCGTGAAGTCGATGCACATACGCCAGGCCCTGCTGGCTTTTTTGACTAGTACCGGGTTAGCGAGCCACTCTGGATGGTGGACCTCGCGGATGACCCCGGCCCGAAGAAGCTTCGCCACCTCTGTTTTGGCGCTGCGCCGATCCATCGACATCGCTGAAGCCTTTGCTTGGCCGGCTTGGCGTCGAGGCGACCGCCAAGCGATGCTCGATTGCGCTCGGTCGCCCTTGATGTCCTCCGGGACCATGCGAAAATGTCGGCGTTGTTCGAAGCACTCGAGCAGATCCGTTCGACCCGGTGGGAGCCCTCGCCGATGGACACAAACCGCCCTCCGTGCAGGCGGCACCTTCTTGACCGCCCTCGGGCGAGGCTTGGCGTCCACCGGGGCGGAGGGCCCATCGCCGGCGTGTCGGAGAGGGCATGCACCGGCGATGCGAACGCGGCTGCCGACCTCGGACGCGTCGGCAGTCACGATCACCGAAGACGGTGATAACACTCTCGGGCGGGAGCTTCACACACAAAAGCGCGTGAGTGTGGGATCACCTCGAAAGAGTTGATGGCGGGTCGCCCGATATGGCGTTGTAGGGATGTGGGATATCCACAACGTCGAAGATGACATGCTCGGTCGGATGTTACCCTTGTTGCCCTCGGCGGAAAGTGGCCGGAAGGATCGTGCCCCAAGGCTGCGGTGGTTGACCCCGAAGCCACGAAGTGGAGCTCTGGCTGCTCTAGCGGCCGGGGATCCCCATAGGTCGAGGGCCTCTGCGAACAAGATATTCGCGGAGCTTCCCGTCGACAAGAACGCGCTGGCGTCACGGCGTGCTATGTGGGCTGGATGACTAGAGGGTCTTGGTGAGGTACTCCACACCCTTGGCGTCGCTCGATCGAAGGTGATGTTGCGGGGCGGCATCCACAATTGCGGCTGCTCCCCGGGGGCCCTTGAGGAGGAACCTCCGGTGATGACGCTGACGGTGCGATGCTGCGCGCCCTCCGTTGCGGTGGCTCGTATGGGGCTACCCCTTGGGTGCCCCACGTGGGCTCCAGCGAGGCCGAGGAGGCGAGCGAGACCCGGCCGTCACCCTCCGCGGCTCCATACTGCGGTGCATGCCCTTGTGTAATGATCACCGTAGCCGTGTACCTCGCACCACTTGCCATAGTGTAGGAGCTCTTGTTCTGCGTGGGGTTGGCCGCCACAACCAAGTCCGCCTTCCGACACCCGGTCTCCCCTCCATGAGGTGGGGTTGGGTCCTTGGCGGGCGCTCTCGGTGTCGAGGACATGATGGGCGCTTTGTGACCGCTGCCGCGGCGCCGAGGTTTATGCTGCTCCTTGAAGAGCCTTCTGCACCCGGTATCACGCCTCGGGAGTGCCTCCTCGGGGCTCTCGGCGCGCCCTACCGGGAGGGACCACCCGCCCCCACTTCGCGTGGGGGGCGCTCCTCATGGGCAAGGTCGAGGGCGGTAACGCTGCGTCTTCGCGCATCCTCCTCCGCCCACGCATACTCGTCCATTTTGTCAAAGAGCTTAGCGACTGTCTTGATTGGCCTCCGCGCGTTGTACTCGGCCATTGGGCCCGGACAAAGGCCCTGTATGGCTGCATTAACGACGGTGGTTTCATTAACGTCTTTCACTTGGTATCGAATCTTGGCGAAGCGCTTGAAGTAGTCCCGGAGCTTCTCCGAGGGTCTTTGCTTTACAGCGAAGAGTTGGTCCGCATCGACTCGCTCGACATAGTTTCCTTGGAAGTTGTTGTGAAGGCGGTCGCGGAGCTGCTCCCACGCGTAGATGGAGCCCGGCTCTATGGTAAGAAACCAAGAGAGCGCCACTCCTTGCAGCGCGAGGGGGAGTCCCTTTGCCTTCGTAGTGTTGTCTCCGCCCGCGGCCTCGATCGCGGTTTCGTACACGCGCACGAACTCGCGAGGATCCGTGTCGCTTTGTATGCGGTCGATGGCGCTAGGGAACTTGAAGCCGGGCCACGCCGCTGCTGCAGCCCGCGGCGAGGACCGGATCTCGCGTTTTGGCATGCGGCTGGACGTGGGGGCTTCGCGGCTGTCCGCCCTCTCCGGCGTGGGCTCGGGCACGATTACTGGCGCGGCCTGCTGGCTCCGAGCCTCTTGTATATCTCGGACGGCTCCGTGAAGGTCCCCTAGTTCCCGCTGGAACACGTTGAGGGCTGCTAGTAGGGCACTTTCCACCGCAGGTGCTGTCGGGGCCGCCGGAACACCCCGCGTATGGGTCGGTGCAGGGACCATCACCTCACGATCTCCGGATCCGCCGGATGCTTCGTTGCGGCTACCCCCGGCCGTTTGATCCGCGCCACCGGCGGGGGTGGCGGGGGCTGTCGTTGCAGTGCCAGCGACGGGGTTGGATGTCGTTGTAGCGGCGCTGGCGGGGTCGGTTGATGTAGCGCGAGCGTCGACGCCCGCGACCACTGCGCCTACGCCGCCGCCAGCTCCTTCAGCGGCCGATGCCGAAGCCCTGGTATTCACGCGTCGCTCTGACCCAGCCGTCTTCTTTCTCTTCGCCGCCGCTAATGAAGCTTTTTTCGGTGCCATCCTTCTTCTTCGGTCTTCAGGCTTGTTCTGTCCTCCCCACAGACGGTGCCAACTATTGTGGTTACAGACCAAACAGAGAGAGAGATGGTCGTGGAGAGGTGGGAGTGTTCTGGCTCACCCTCCCCCTCATCCAGATAAATATATTCACATGGGGTATGCTTTTACAGTTATGCCCTTACATCCGTACATCCCCATTAGGGGCACTTATGCCATTACACATGTTACTCTGGTTCTTATAACCTCCTAACAGGTCTGCTGGGCTGAGGTGGGGCCCACCCCTACAACAGTGGGCATGAGTATAAACAAAGACGTGTGGGGGGACGCCCCCGCACGCACTCTACGGAGTATAAATAAGACGCGGATGTTCTTCCTGCGCACTCTACGGAGTATAAACAAGATGCGAATCCCGCGCATGCCATGGACGTCGTCCTTGTGCATACTCCCCGGAGTATAAATAAGGCGTGGACGCCGATCCCACGCACTCTACGGAGTATAAACAAGACGCGAATCCCGCGCATGCCATGGACGTCGTCCTTGCGCATACTCCCCGGAGTATAAATAAGGCGTGGACGCCGATCCCACGCACTCTACGGAGTTTAAACAAGACGCGAATCCCACGCATGCCATGGACGTCGTCCTCGCGCATGCTCCCCGGAGTATAAACAAGACGCGGATGCTGTCCCTGCGCGCTCGGCAAAACACAAATGCGGTGCGAACCATGCGTGGCTGTCAATCGCGCACCCACTCAGAGCGTCGAGGCTTGTCTTCGCGCACCACGGGAGATGTACGCAGGGCGCGCAATGGAAACCCAATTCCGAGAGCGTCACGGAGTAGCGACGTAGCGCGCTAGAGGCTGGCCCCAGCGAGGGCGCGCACGCGGAGTACGAGGTACACCAGAGGCTACCCCCACCGGAAGGTAGGGGGACGGAGGTTCGCCTCCGCACGCGCCAGTCTACGGACTTTAAACAAGTCGTAGTGCGGAGGTCCGCCCCTGCACGCGTCAGTCTACGGACTTTAAACAGGTCGTAGTGCGAAGTCGCCTCCGCGCGCGCCGATCATGACTTTAAAGGTCGTAGTGCGGAGGTTCGCCTCCGCACGCACCAGTCTACGAACTTTAAACAAGTCATAGTGCAGAGGTCCGCCCCCGCACGCGCCAGTCTACGGACTTTAAATAGGTCGTAGTGCGAAGGTCCGTCTCCGCACGCGCCAGTCTACGGACTTCAAACAGGTCGTAGTGCGGAGGTTCGCCTCCGCACGTGCCAGTCTACGGACTTTAAACAAGTCGTAGTGCGGAGGTTCGCCTCCGCACGCGCCAGTCTACGGACTTTAAACAAGTCCTAGTGCGGAGGTCCGCCCCCGCACGCGCCGATCTCACGGAGTTTAAGCAGTCGAAAGCGCGGTCCGCCTCGCGCGCGCGATCACGGACTTTAAACAGGTCGTAACGTCAACGACTGCCTCCGCACGCACTAACTCTATGGAGTAATCAACACTCGAGCCCCGCGAGCGCACTGTCCGTGGCCACCCGTTCGACGGGTAGGAGACAGTGCTCGCACGACTATTCCACCAACAGCGCACTTTGAACGTGGGGATCTCGTCCCCGCACAACATGACCACCCGAAGCACAGCATGCAGCGCATCTCCTAATCGCCAGGAGGTCTATATATCAGAAAAATCTTACAAGTACAGAGGCCCACCAACATCTCTACCGCTCTAAGCAACTATTCGGCAGGCTCGTCCTTAGCACGCGCTAAGGCCGGGGCTTCACCAGAAGAAGATCGGCCCACCCAAACGTTCAAGACTCCTCGGCCCTTCGCCAGCGTCGAAGGCGCCGCCGGGTCGCAAGGTCGGACGCAAGTAGTTGGCCCCAGCAAGGAAGCTACCTGGGACACAGTTTCCAGCGCCTTCGAAGGCCTCAGCGCCACCCTCGTCGTGCCGCGGGACCTCGTCCAGAAATTGGCCAAGGCTCCCCTCCCCGTAAAGTGACTTCCGAAGCTCGACCCGCGCAGCGGCCTCCCCAACGTAATCCCAGACCCGCTGGTGGAAGTACTTGACGGCGCGACGAACGGCGCGGATGGCACCGGACATTACTCCGGCTCCGCCGGGCACCTCCAGCTAGGGGTCCTCCAGCCCGGCGACGTGCGTGCAACCACGGTGCCGTAGGAGCGCGCACACCATGCACGACGCCGCGTAAGCACAGTGGTTGCCGAAGGTCGTCGCGGCGCCGCGCGCAATGTTGGCGGCATCTCCGATCCAGCGAAGGGTCCGAGACAGCTCCTCCGGGCCAAAGGCGCGGTCCGGCACTTTAGCCACAAGCCCTTGGAGATGGCTTTCCAGCGCTTGCATGGCATCCCATGCAATGACTGAAGCCGCCAGCGCCAGTCACGCTCCGCTAGAGTTAAGGCAAGCTCACCTTTTTCCTTCTCCGGCGAGGCAACTGCTGCGAAGGTCGCCCCGCTCCGCGCAAACCCTCGCCGCGCCTCGCGGCCGACTCCCGCCAACACGGCAAGTCCTCGGCGTGCCCCTTCACCTCGGGCGCACTCCGCTTCCGGTGGCGGATGCGGGCATCTGGCGAGCGGGCCCCGAGGCCGCGTAGCTCCTCCTCGTCGACCGCGCACCTATCCTCAAGCGCCCTTTGGGCACGAACATAGGCCGCTTGCAAGGCCTGCCCTAGCACAAGTGTTCAGAGAAAGAAAGGCTTAGCAAGCTCAGCATGGCGAGCGTTGTCATATAAGTGCTTACCGCACCCGACACCTCTAAGGCGTCCCCGAGACGGCCCACCCGTAGGTCTGCAGCGCTTGCTGGCTGACGCTGGCAGCCGTGTCATCCACGATCCCGCGCCACGCCCTCAGCGTCTCCGGTGGAGGCACGAAGTCCGCTGGGCTCGGGCGCACGGTGATCGCCCCGCCGGCACGAGGACCCCCATGTTTCGCCAAGGGCTCCTCCTCCGGAATAAGCGACGCTGCAGGCAGGGATGCAGGTGAGCACCGTAAGGCACAACGAAGAATACACCAGGGCAAACTAAGCCACCTTACCTTTAGTAGCGGAAGGAGGGCTTCGGGGGCCCGCCCCCCAGTCCCAGGTGGGGTAGCGGTGGCGCAAGTCCCCGCGGAGGGCGTGGTCCCACAAGGAACAAAAGCCTCCGCGTTCGACGTCGACGCTGACCGTTCCTGCAAGGCGGACGTCGTGGCCTGAGGGGCGGAGGGGGCGCGCGCCGTAGGGACTTCGACGTATGCATCGGAGTCCCACAAGCTCCCGATGCCCGTCGCCACGGTGAATCCCCTCGACGTCCGGAGAAGCTCCGGCCGCAGACACGGCCGCTTAGCCGGAGCAAGTGGCGACAACACCGCCCCAGTAGCCGCTGCCGGGGAGGCCCCCACGGTTACAGCACCCGTGGGCGAAGACCCCACCATGGCAACCTTTGCGGAGGGCACCTCGGTTTCGGCCGTGGTTGCCGGCGAAGACCCAGCTCCGTGCGCCCCCGCGGAGGGCGTCTCCGGCATCATAACAGCCACGGCCGAAGGCTCTGCCTCAGCACCGCCGGTCAGCATGGGTCCTGTCCCGACGACCGCCGTGGGCGACGAGACTTCCCCTCTCCGGCTGCCCGCGGCGAGCCCGCCGTCCAGGGCACCCCCCGAAGACCCTTCGCCCCCGGCGTCCGCACCATCCAAGCCCGAGTCGGCATACCTCGCCGAATCTGACTCCGTGTCTGCCGCGCCATCGGGAACACTAGCAGCAGCAGTGGCAGCTGCTATACCAAGCACGGCAGACGCTCCGCCTCGGACCCTCTTGCGAGACGGCGCTTTCGTCCTCGTTGCGCCGTCGTCTTGGTGTTGTGAGGGCGGATCAGCACGGGCCGGCACGGCAAGGCCCAAGGCCTCGCACACGCAGTTTATCCGCCCCAGCCCCACCTCAGCAGTAGCGAACGCGCGCTGCTCGTGCTCCCTGCCGGTATACGGCCCGAGGAATACGCGCGCGGCCCGCTCCGCGTCCTCCAAGCGAATCTCTAAAAGCAAAGCAGGAGACAAGATTAACATGTAACGCACTCCGCGTGAACAAAGGGGGGATATGGTCGAGGCTTACCAGGACCAGAGGGTGCCGACAGTGAGCAGACCCACGGCAGAACATTATCGTCTCGACGCTTCTTGGCGGCGAGGCGCCAGTCACGGGCGAGCGGCGCCACGCCGTACATCGCGTACTCTTCGGCGAGGTCGCGCATGTTAAAGCGGGCGGCCACGCCTGCGAGCCGCCGGGCCCTCCGCCTGTCCTCGTCGTCGAGCGTCTGGCCGGGCGAGGGCTTGAACCACCGTTTCATCCAGTGAGACTCCCACTTCCCGCGAGTGGAATTCGCGGGGAAGAGCTTGCTGCAAGATGACCGAAGAATAAAGGTGGCGTTGCGGGTTCGGCGGCGTCCCGTCGCCCTTCCGCTCCTTGGTGGCACCGTGCCGTGCGGTAGGCAAACAACGGCACGGGCGGCCAGACGCTCCCAAGCGCAAGGCCCAAGCAGACACGGCAAGCCGGGCCACGGCGTTCGAGTCGATTGTGCGGCTCGGCCGGCGTCCGCGCACGTCGCCCACAACCGCCGCCGTCGGGATGCGGAGCCCGGCGTCAAAAAGGCGACGAACACAAGCGCCTCCGACTCCTCGGGGCGCGGTTCCGTCTCGTCGGTGGCAGGCAATCGTACCGCCTGGCGCTCGGACACCTTCCCCGCGCGCAGCAGTGCTTGGATGGTCTTCTCGGTCACAAGCAAGGGGCCCAACTCGCCGGAAAACGAGCCTCCCTTCTCCGCCGCCAGCCACCACTTGTCCGCCGCCGCCGGGTCGCGTTCGCTGAGCGAGTATTTCACCTCTAGCGGTGAAGACCGCCAGCGAATGCCGTAAGCACCAGCCGCCTGGCCACGCTTGTCACCGGATGCCATCGCTTCTCACAGAAGGAAGAATACAGCGGTGAGAATACCACGGGAGTGTAGAAAGGCGATGCAAGCGAGAAAGGGGCGTAGAACTACGGGGGCATGGCTACGGGGGCTATTTCAAGCCACCTCGCCCCGAAGGCGGCAGCCGAAGCGTCGCGACGGTCCGCGTGCCGAACGCGACCGCAGTCGTACAGAGGCCCGTCCCGCACAATTCCCATAACCAGGGCGGCGTGCCGTGGCGGTGACGCGCGACACGCGCCGCGGCGGTGGCGCACCGTCAGTGCACGACGCTCAAGTGGCCTCCCGCCGCGTGGCAACCCCCGCACAAAATAACTGGGGCACACGACCCGACGCGCGTCTCTAAGATGGAGGCCCCGCCCCAGCAGGAATACCCCCGGTCTTTGGCCCGACCTACGCACGCAGTAGGGTAGCTTCCGGTGCTCGGGCCACGATCGGACCCGGAAGATGGCCCCTTCACACAAAGGCCAGATAGCGGGTCATAGCCTTGGCCGAGGGGTCAAAGCCCGTGGCAGGAATACATTCCGCCGCGTGCCCCACCCACGGGAAGGCAGGCTGCATGACGCGACAGCCTGCCCTCTGACAGCCCAGGCGTCGGCACGATTCCAGCCGCCATTAAAAGCGCACTACCAGACCGTGGGATCATAACAGCTTCGAAGCATAGCAGGACAGCCGGCAGTGACGGGGCGGCGGAATATGGCTGAATGCCGCATGACGCGCCATTCCCCGCCCGCCTCGTGTCCCCCTTCCCTAGGGAAGAGGCGAGCAGCCGCGATCATGCAACCGCTCACATCCCACTGTGCACCAGTTACAAGCCGCCGCATGCCCCACACACGCCAGGGCGAGTCGCACGATATGACAACCTAGCCCTGGCAAGCCAGGGGCCGGCGTGATTCCAGGAACCATTACAGCGCATTACCGGATCGGGAGGTTGCAATCACCGCTGCGCGACGTTTCAACTCAGACTACACCGTTGAGCCCCTACCGCGATGTGCTCCAATCCGGCCGGCCCGATGATCGCGCGCCTACGCCCGACCAGCGCCGGCTCGCGCCACCCGTCCGAAGGGGGGCGGACGGCGCGCGCCTACCTCGACCAGCGCCGGCTCGCGCCACCGTCCGAAGGTGGGGACGGAGCGCGCGCGTGCCTACCTCGACCAGGCGCCAGCTCCACTGTCACCCGTCCGAAGGGTGCGGGACGGATCGCGCGCGCGCCTACCTCGACCAGGCCCCAGCTCCGCTGCCACCCGTCCAAAGGGTGGGCGATGGAGCGCGCGCGCCTACCTCGACCAGGCACCAGCTCCGCTGCCACCCGTCCGAAGGGTGGGGGACGGAGCGCGCGCGCCTACCTCCACCAGGCCCTAGCTCCGCTGCCACCCATCCGAAGGGTGGGGGACGGCGCGCGCGCGCCTACCTCGACCGAGCGCCGGCTCGCGCCACCGTCCGAAGGTGGCGATGGAGCGCGCGCGCCTACCTCGACCAGCGCCGGCTCCGCGCCACCCATCCGGCGGTGGCGATGGAGCGCACGCGCCTACCTCGACCAGGCACCAGCTCCGTTGCCACCCGTCCGAAGGGTGGGGGACGGAGCGCGCGCCTACCTCGACGGCGCGCGGCTCGCGCCACCCGCTTGAGGGTCGGGACGCGAGCGCGCGCGTCTACTTCTACTTTGACGCCGGCTCGCGCCACCCGCTCGAGGGTAGGGGACGAGCGCGCGAGCCTCGCCGACCAGGCGGCGGCTCTGCGCCACCCGTTCGAGGTAGGGGACGGAGCGCGCGCCAACTTGACCAGCGCCGGCTCGCGCACCCGCTGAAGGGTTGGGGACGGGCGCGCGCGTGTCACTTCTACCGAGGCCGGCCGCGCCACCCGCTCGAAGGTAGGGGCGGCGCGCGCGTCTACTTCGCCGACGCCAACTCGCGCCACCCGTTCGCGGTAGGGGACGGAGCGCGCGCCTACGCCGACGACCAGCGCGGCTCGCGCCACCCGTTCGCGGTAGGGGACGGAGCGCGCGTCGTCTACTTTCTTCGACGCCGGCTCGCGCCACCTATGCGAGGGGTAGGGACGGCGCGCGCGCGCTTACCGACCAGCGCCGGCCCGCCGCCACCCGTCCGAGGGGTTGGGGACGGGTCGCGCGTCTACTGAGCGAGCCTCGCCGGCTACGGCCTCGCCCGACAGCGCCGGCTCGCCGCCACCCGCTCGAGGGGTAGGGGATGGAGCGCCGCGCGTCTACTTCGACCAGCCGGCCGGCTACGGCCTCGCACCGGGACCGCAGCACACCAAGGCCCGCAAGTTCGGAGAAGTTCACGAGCGCAGGACGGAGGGCCAAAGGACTTCGGCAACATGGCCCGGCCCTGTGAAGCCCTTCACCATGAGAGGCTCCTGTTGTAGGAGTGGCCCCCACCTAAACCCAGCAGACCTGTTAGAAGGTTATAGGGCCCAAAATGGGACATATGTAATGACTTAATTACCCCTGACAGGGAGGTACCGATGTAAGGGCACAATTGTAAAAGCACTGCCCATATGAATATATATACCAAGGGAAGGCTAGGAGGGAGACCAGAGGTCATCACTTTCTCCCAACTCTCCACACTACATCTCTCTCTGTTTGGTCTGTAATCACAACAAATAGATTTAAAACCATCTAGATTGGCTATGCGAAAATTATATCATTATATTTGTTGTTAAAAATATTTTTATAATATTATAATTTTATTAGTATGTCTTAGTATAAAAATATAAAAAGTAACGGTTAAAGTTACTTCTCAAAGACTATAAAAAAAAAAAACATCAGTTGTCATGGAGCGTGTCCTTTTTCATCGGAGCACGTTCGCATATATATAATCTGAACTTTAATGGTAGTCATACTTAAGCATCTACCAACTGACCAACAGGTGGTTCTCCGGGACCGCTTGATATGCTAGTACGCGTGATTTTGAATGCACTTAATTCACACTCTGATGCAGTTTTCTTCGCATGTACTAATCACACCTCACGGGCCGCATGTTCCACGAAACCTTCCTCGACAACTAAATATCTCATGAACTATAATTTCTTTACCCACCAATCGCAAATCAAATGTGAACGTGCCACTCAGAAATAAAAAAAAGTAAAATCAAATGTGAACATTTTTCTCCCATGATGTCCACCTTCAGTCCTTGAGTTCGTCACTTGCATCATAAGCTTCCATCACAATCGAACTTTCAACTTCTCTAACCCCCTTTTATTAATTATATTAGGTCAAATCTCTTTTGTACATTTGCACTTATGCTTACCCTCATAGTTCAATTTGCAAAAGACTCCTGCTGGTTTATTTGCCATGGTCCACAATATATGAGATAAGTTATGAAATCAAATACAATGATTTCGTTCGAATCATAGGGTAGATTCTTTTGGGTTATGTCTTATAGTTTATAGCTATGTCTTTTGAATTCTGGTCTGTTCGCGAGAAACATATGCAGAGGAAAATACTCTCATGCGATTTTGGTATGTACAATTGAACTCGGTATAGTTTATACTATAATTTTTCTGTAGACCTCAACTTGAAAAACACCAATTTTAAACTGATAACTGTTTTAAACTGATTACAAGGTGCAAACGAACCCAGCCATAATTTGTTTGTTTGGCTAACAATATCCGAAATACAAAATTATGGTTTTTTTAAAAGGTGAAGTTTTAATAATATGGATCTGACGCAAATAAAAGCATTGATATGCCAAATTAAAATGAGTTTCATTCGTATATAAAATGGATGTTATTTTTAAGGTAGTTTTGATTTGCAAATATTTGTGGTTTTGATTTTCAAGCAAACTTTTTTCATCAAATACTAGCACCTCTAATGAGATGAGTACAAGATCAAAGAGGTAAAGCATGTCAAAAGCATGAACTACAACATTTTGTGCATTCTCATGTTAAGGCATAATGGAAATTTGTTAGAAAGGTTGGAAATAAAAACCTCTAATTAACAACAGTACATTTTTTGGAGCAAGTAACAATAATATTTAACGATATTAATAATATGACTGTATATTTAATCAAGTATAAATATGTAAATTGAAAGTCCTTGGAGGGAATACATGTAAAAGTGACAATTTATCCGTACTTAATAGGATCACATCTTTAGAGCAAATCTTTTTTTAAAAAAAAAGATTAATACTTAGAGGCTTGCTCGTTTCAGCTAGAGTTTCTGATTTCTAGCTTATTTTGTACTATTCATAAATATTGTCTTTTTCTATATTTTTGGTTTTTTTGAGCTTTTTGTCAGTTCTTTTTTCTCGTATTTATTTGCATTATACGTGATAGACTAACATGTTTTTTCTATTTTAATTTTTTCAATATAATTATACTAAATAAATCTCTATCAACTATAATATTTTTTCAGTCAACTATAGTGCTTTTTAGTTTTCAGCCATAAATCACTTTTAAAAAAAAACTGTTTTCAAAAGGGCCTGCGACAAGCTGGCATGGTCGCAAATCACAAGAAGGTACTATCCATATCAGAGCCAGATAGAAAGCCAAATCCCAAAGCTTCCCCTTCTCGAAAGTTGTATGAAAGCAGCTGCCCATTGCCAAGAAGCTCCAAGGACGATCTCCAAAAGATCAGAGTGAGATAGAAAGAATCCAACATTTTATCATCTTGGTGATTGCTTTGATCAGAGCCGCTAGACCTCCCAAAATAGGGTCAAAGAGGAGCAGCAGACAGCCCTGCCAATTTTAGCCGTTGCTGCTCCTAATCTGAGGTTGTCGGTGTTGGCTTCGCCTCTCGGGTTCTTGCAGGTTCTCGGACCAATATCCACGTGAGCAGCACCGGCCAATCCGCTCCTCTTCTTGGTTCTTGGGCAAGAAATCAGCTAACCATGAAAGATCCGCGCGGATTCTTGCAATCGGCTGGTAATTTGATCTCTGCTCGCGTAGTTGTCTTCTTTCTCTAGAGTTATTGCACCTAATTGCTTGTTGTTTGATGCAAGATGCCAAAAACTTGTGGTTCTTGAAATGGTTGTAGGGGTCAAGCATTAGAAAGGAAACCAAGAAAGCAACATCAATAAAGGAGGAGAGATTTGTGAGTAGATTGATAGATAGATATATTGGCAAATAGATTGGTGGCCAAGAATATGTTTGGGACCCAAACCAGGGAGATGGCAGATGATTTCAACCCGAGGAGGAGGAGGACATTGTGGAACACGCCGCCTGCATCCATGCCCACCACCACCCACACCATCAGATACACCACAGCCTGGAAGGGCCATGCCAATGCCCACCACTTGTCGGTGCAATTCGAGGATCTCTATGGATTCATGGTGGAGGGCAATGTGGACGATGTCAATGTGCTGAACAAGGTGAGGGAGAGGATAAGGGAGCAAGGGAGGGTGTGGTGGGCGCTGGAGACTTGCAAGGGTGCAAACTGGTACCTCCAGCCAAGGATCTCCTCGAATGGTGGTGAAGGGGTAATCGGTGTCACGTCGCTCAAGCTATCGGTGCTCACCAATACAATTACTCTGAGGAGGCTGATCAGAAAGGGTGTGCCGCCAGTGCTGAGGCAGAAGGTGTGGCTGTCAGTGTCGGGGGCGGCCAAGAAGCGGTCAACGGTGCCGGAGACTTACTATGCCGAGCTGATCCGGGCCACGGAGGGGAAGACCACGCCAGCCACACGCCAAATTGATCACGTGAGTTTTGACAAGCTGTTATTGAATTGTTCTGTATAAGTTGATGCCTTCTTATCTCTTACTGTGTATAGAACCATGCTTTCTTATCTTGGAGGAAGTGAATGATTATGTGATCTTTTGGAATATTCAAGTATAAACTAATGGGTAAGTCTGTGAAGATTTATGATTGGTCAACAATGCGTTATACTTCTAGAACTTCTTGTTTTTATGCGGATAGCTTTATAATCAGATTAAACCGGTTCTTCTTTCTTAAATTTCTGACATTGATTTGTAAATATATGCACCAGGAACAAATAAAGTGTACAGAAATCTCATTCTGGAAAATAAGTATATGGTGTGTTAAAATCATTAATGAGTATCATTCTGCAAGCATCAGATGGCTTCATCTATATGTTACTTGGCTTCCATATGCTTCATTTGTTCAGGGATATTTCAATCAGCATTCTTCATATTTGTTGTCTGCTTGATGAGCGCTTCATACAGTTGATCTAGTTTTTATATCTTAATGTAGAGCTTTAGAAAGTTAAATCCAGATGGTTGTCATCACTGATCAGCATATATTCTGCTTTATGTTTAGTAATTCGGTAAATCTGTGAAATAAAATATGAATGATTTGTCATTACAGGATCTTCCTCGCACCTTTCCTTGCCATCCCAGGTTGAACAGTGAGGATGGTCAGGCATCCCTTCGACGTGTACTTGTTGGGTACTCATTCCGTGATTCAGAAGTTGGATATTTCCAGGTAACCATAATGCTGAGTTCTAGTTCGTCAAATGTAATTATCTCACAGAGCACCTCCGTCACTAACAGTTTGTACTGCAGGGTTTAAATTATGTGGCTGCACTGCTGTTGCTCGTTATGAAGACAGAGGAAGATGCATTCTGGATGCTTGCTGTTCTCTTGGAAAATGTTCTTGTCAGCAATTGTTATACTGATAATCTTTCTGGATGCCATGTTGAGCAGAGAGTGTTCAAAGATCTTCTAGCTAAAAAATGCCCCAAGTATTTTTCCCCCTTTTTATGTTTATGCTATGATTTCTCACCAACAAATAAATCAATGAGAAAACATCATGCTATGATTGTGAACTATATTGTTTGGCCAAACAATGCAGGATTGCTGCTCATCTTGAAGCAATGGGGTTTGATGTTTCACTTGTTGCTACAGAATGGTTCTTGTGTCTGTTCTCCAAGAGCTTGCCTTCGGAGGTTAGACAATAGTTTACTTAGTATCAGTTTTTAACTAGTCCATCTATGATTTGCCCAAAACTTACTGTACATTTTTTTCACCTACTATTACTGTTGTTGTGAACAGACAACGCTCCGGGTGTGGGATGTTTTATTTAATGAAGGAGCAAAGGTCTTGTTCCATGTCGCTCTGGCAATTTTCAAGGTGTGTACTCAGGAAATCTCCTTTGCTGCATGGTATTCTGAGGGCGCTTGGATTCCTTACCAATATGAGCGAAAGAGTGGCTTCTTTTTGTTTCATATTACTTTGTTTTCATAAGTTTTGGAATATCTGCAGATGAGAGAAGATGATCTACTGCGCATCCAACATATTGGTGATATAATTGATGTTTTGCAAACAACTGCTCATCATCTATATGACCCTGATGAACTCACGGTAAATATTCGTTTTTGGTACTGGCATATTAGGTGAAGTAGTCACCAATACATACTATTGTAAGCATATGTCATCTCATAGTAGTTTGAAGAAACAAAGTTGGTTTATTGAGAAATTACAGTGAAGTGAAACTTAGTAACTCGAGAAAATATGGTGTTATTTATCTAGTAGATGTTGTTGCATGCCTAAGCATTGGTTGCCAAACATTGGAAACTGATTGTTCCTTTACCATTCTTTTTTCTAGTTTGCATTTGATAACATTGGCTCCATGACGACAAACACAATCACAAAGGAAAGGAAAAGGCAGGAGACAGTTGTCATGGCTGAGCTTGATCAAAGAATTAGACGGATGAGTTCACTCAAGATGGATGAATAATGTATAAAAATATATGCTGGGATGTTGTAGCCTTGTAGGTTTTAAAAGGGTGAAACGACACAGTGAGTCACTACTCGACATGTGGTCAGACTGCGCTTCAACGAGTAAAAATGGTGGTCCACCGAAAACGTTGGAAGATGCAAAACTGCAATGTGGATTTGTTTTTGACTTCATATTGTGTGTTTTTGTGTGTGCTTCATATCTTAACTGGTATTTGATATGTACCATGATGCAATGGGGACAGATTCTGCTGTGGTTGAAATTTGTATAGGTTTGATGTTTGTTAAAATTCTTTTGGCAATGAACCCAACAAGGGTGCTTTTCAAGAGTACTTATGGCATTTGCTTGTAAATTGCTGCAGACCTGAAATGGACCTAGAAATGTCTAATTTGACTTGATATGAGCTGGTAAGCGATTTTCCTTCTTTACCACAGAATGCAGCAAGGCAAGAGGGGAAGAAGGAATATCTACATGAAAGGAATCTTGTTATGCATCGAAAGGCTTGCGAAAAAAATTGTATAAAGGCGTTTCTGTTCTTCCTGAAATGATAATTACACAATCTAAAGATGATGGTTTCGGTTGGGGCCGACATCGTTTCAGATTACCCATCACTCAGAATCCTTTCTATGCACTAGGAGAGGTGATAGGCCCATCAAAATCAGTGAAATCTGTCAAATTCGAAGTCTTTTCTTTCTTCTACCTTGATCCAGCTATATATGCCATAACTTCAATTTGGGAGCTTGTAACTATAATTACTAGGGAAATGATCAATGTTGATTTATAGTAGTATCGTTGGTGTGGTGGTGGTGGATTGGTGGTGTTAGTCTGTTAGTCGTGTCTTACAGCTAGACAAAAAATAATCAAACGAAAAACCAATATTTTGGTTCCGAGTTGTTTAAATGCTACTACAGAATCATTGTACAGACTACAGGATAGACTACGATATTGCGAAGGGGACACCCGTGAGTAGTTTGGTCATTGCCATTACTGAACCAAAACAAAGTGAACGTTGGAGAGAGTATCTTGATATGTTATACGTGCACTCTTATGTGAGAAAATGCAATTCTGCGTTTAAGATTTCTAATATGTAAATCAAGAAAGGGGAATCAAATTGCATAGCTTATCAAATCCTATTTGAAGCAAAGTTGACTTAAGCTGTTTTTTTTTTTTGATGGGAACAGTAGGGGAGGGCCCTACTGAAAGAAATTTATTAATAAAAATATAGTACCTGAAGCTGTAATCCATGACTGATGAGTAGTGGCTTTGCACTAACCCATTGCGCTATCCATCACTTCTGAAATTAATACAATAGTTGTTTTCCACATTGTGAACCTGCATCTGAAAGAAAAGAAATGAACAAACTATAAAACCAACCGTAGCAGTAACTTTCAAATCAATACTGTAGTAGGGATGGCTCTCATCTAAACCCATTCGACCTGTTAAGAGCTACAAGACACAATAAGATATAGGGGTGAAAACGGGTCGGGTTAATCCCGACCGATCCGGCACCGAATCCGATTGGTACCGAATCCGACTAGTACCGAATCCGGAGAAAAAAAATATGGGTTAGAATATGGTAACAGCAATATCCGCCCGAATCCGAATATCCGTCCGAATCCGATACATCTTCAAGTTTGATTTCAAGTTAGTGCTACTATTTGACGTTTCATTTTCTTTTGCAATAGTAAAATAAAATCTTCCACATTAGCTATTAAATAGTAACATCAAGTCAGTGCGTCCTACTCCATTTACTGCACTGTATGCATTCCTTACAAACAAGTACGGGTGCAAACGAAATGGGTTAATCCCGACCGATCCGACACCGAATCTGATTGGTACCGAATCCGGAGAAAAAATATAGGTTAGGATATGGTAACAGCAATATCCGTCCGAATCCGACCCGTTTTCACCCCTAATAAGATATATACAATGACATGTATGCCCCTCTACAGGGTGCTCAACTGTGAGGGTATATATATATGCCTCTGATCATGGAGGCTGTAGGATCGTTGATGGTAATCAGAGGGGATGAATGATTGTAATTCATAACGGAAACTTTTCTCTAAATTTATTATCTTCTAATTTTTCAATCTGCAAATACAGCAAAAATCCCGAGAGCAAAAAAGACAACAAAAATAAAAAGAAACTCACCGTTCGATGCTCTCCCCCATGCTTCCCAAATCGATCATCGATGTAACCTCCAAGTCTAGCCACCAATCTAGATACCTACTTCTATGTAACAGCCGCCCTTCTTTGTGTTCAACAGAAATCCTAATTAACCCCTAGATAATCACTTCTATCTGGCTGGCTGCCAAAGCTAATCGCATGCACGCAGCGGCCGCAATGCCTAATACCTCTAATTGCAAAGTCTCGGCCAGCCTCATGCCATTACTTGCAGCCGTATGCTTAAACACCAAATAATATGCGTCCAGCACCCAACAACTCAACTCACCTACTCAAAAAAAACTATGCAAAAGGTCACATCAAGTTGCATCATGCATAGCAAAAACCAGACCACCAAAATCGCATCACGTAATGTAAAACAAGCCACAAATATAACTAACCGATCTCCAATCTGACACCAAAAATTCACAGCCGGCTCAAATTTTTGTACCCCAGCGCAACGTCTCGGCAGCAATTAATCCCTCCAAAACCAGTCGGCACAACTCTGCTGCTTTGCGCATGGACTGAAGAAAGTTGACGAAGCTGACGCCGCTGGCTCTCTTGGCAATGCACGTGGTCGGCAAAAAGCCCAATAAGCCGATGTCTCACCGCACGGCGAACGAGATGGGAACAACTTGAAGACAAACGTGCCGCCGGCAACACTCGGATCCAATTTCTTCGAAATAAATCTATTCTTTATTTCTGAATCATGGTGACTATAAAATGTCCTCTTGGCACTCTTAAACCCTAGCATAAAATTAGTATGTTCAAAAGCGACAGGGTTAACCTCCAACCCTATCTCTATTTATAGTCTAGGGTCCAAAACCTGAGCTTATACCAAGCCCACGAGTTTTAATCCAATTCTAATAAATAAGAGACTCGAAACCCTTTCTAACACGGTTTTTTAAAATTCTAACTTTTCTAACTCATCACGTGTCGAAACCTATAGGATCACACCTCCCGTAGTTTCTTCACGCATCATTCACCTTTGATCTCCACGTGCTCCGGCGTGCCCGACCACCTCGTGACATTCTCGATCGCCTAAACCTCAGATTTTCCCTCCTAGTCCTGTTCCTCCTCGTCACCGACCATGACTATCTCCACGCCCAATCTGCACATGCAAAGACCAAAGAACGTTTTCCCGGCATAAGTCCTCTCCAACTTGACCATTATCTGTCCACGCACACACGTAACACACCACAAGTAATATCACAACCAATGTTGTCAATTATTCATCATCTATATTGTCAATTATTCATCACTAGAAATCCTAAACCTAGCCACATGATCTAACAATCTCCCTTTGATGAATACATTGACAACCCTTCAAGATAGTATGATGAATTAACTTCAAATAGATATAAGTGAAGAACTTAAGCCGAAAAATCATTTTAAGCCGCACGTTCAAATCTTTTCAAAAACTCTCCCCCTCAACTCAAGAGAAGCAATTTTTAGCAAATTTCTCCAATATCTCTCTATTCTCTCTAATTTCTCCCCCTTTGGCAATGTAATCATCAAGAAACTTCAGAAAAGAATTATTCTAAGAAGATGCAATGAGAATAAAAATCTAGAAACATTATAAATTATCAAAGTCACTACGTATTGTTTTAATAAAGTAGCCAAGCCATGTTTTTTAGTAGAGCTATCTAGATCATATAAAGTCATATATCATATAGCACTATCAAAACAAAAATTTTAATATGATTAAGCAATTTATATCAATGATAGGCATATTAACAATGATCAAACCAATTATAGAGAGCATAATGAAATATCACAATAAAAAGTTAAAGCCTAAAATTGAAGCAACTTTTAATCTAGATGAACTAGCAGTCTCATATAACAACCTATTACTCCACATTCAATTCTTACGCATGTAGCATACTTCTTTTTATGATAACTTACTTCTTTTAAATGGTGGCATATTTGAAGCATATTTTTTTTCATTTTGTGACCTTTTTTTGTTTACCATGGCATGTTTGAAGCATACATCTTTTCAAATGTCTCTTTCTCATTTTTTTTATAATATGCCAAGTTGAATGATTATAAAAGGATTGCAATATGAAACATGTAAGCTTCATAGCCAAGATTTAAAATAAGATTTACAATCAAGCTAATACTTTTTTGATGAACATCACAAAGTACTATTTATAATCAATCTAGTCAAAATATTCTGCCATGTCATATTTTAGTTCAAGTGCAACAAATTAATTATAACCAATCATGATCAAAACTACACAGTATATGAATAAATATGATAAAGAGAGCTCTACAACTCATTTGATTTCAATGGCTTGGACTCATTGATTTATTTGACAAGTATAATAAACAAAGCTTCTGAAATTTTTAAACAACAAGCTCCCGCTCAGAATAATATCATAAGATGCAGCATACCCAACTCACTTCACAAATGAGCAAAACGAGAAGAGTCAAGTAGTTTTGAAAGAATATCAGCAACCTGAGAATCTAACTTAATAAGGTGCAGGACAGCATCACCTTTTCTACATGGTCTTTCAGAAAGTGAAATCTCTTGGAAGCCATCAAAGAAAATGAAGAATCATCAAGTGTTTCAATCAAGCAATGACATAAAAGATCATAACCCACTCAAGCTCATGTTATCTATCTTCATTAGCTGTTCTTACATCATAGCAAATATCGGTCCCATAGCATTGGGGTTAGTAAAATAAGATTTACGAATCTAGTAATGTGACACACGACGTGAAGAAACAGCAACAAATCTAGAACTAAAATCATGAGCATGTGGGTGATCAAAATGTTAAAAAGAACACGACTTATTTGAATTATATCCCAAACCTTAGCTTTCACATTAATTCTAAGAACAAAAGAGAATATACATTTTTGTCTTAAAGCATTCAATCTTTCCTTCTTCTCTTTCTTAGTACGCCTAAAGTAAAATTCATGTAAGTGGCCATCTCTTCCACAGTAGGTGCAATAGAATTTAACATAACTAGAATTCTTTTGAGATGATGAGCTAGCACCTACATTATTATTCGATGAACTTTGCACAAAGCCAACAAATTTAAACATAGTTTGTTTTGGTTCAGGTTTTACTTCAATTTTTTCAGGTTCAAGAAGCTAAATAACCTTCAGAGGATTATTCTTGGCATGCTCAACAAAATTAAATCCCAAACTATGATTTTTCATACTTGTTTTTGACTTATCTAGAATCATATTCAGACTTTTCTTGCAAAAGAGAATCTCTCTAAAGTGTCCTTAAGGTACTCATTTTTTAGCCAAAGTGAAACAAGTAGTGCATTTAACAGGTTCATTCACAAAATTCTTGGAAGCACTAGATTGAGCCAATCTTTTCTTTTCAGCAAAATCATTCAATTGTCTAGTTAAAGCATCAATTTCAATATTTAACTTAGGACAATTTGAGCAAGACATATTTTCATGATAAAGCATTTGTTGAATAGATTTCTGAGATGAATTAACTCTAGCTTCTAGCAATTACAATTAGAGCAAGTTTTAGATTGAGCATTTGAAATACTTGACTCTAAACATGTAGAAGAACTAGATTTGAGCTTTTCAATTTCATCATTTGCAAGTTTTAACTTATCATCACAAGAGTCATGTGCCAATTTTAATTTATCAAGTTTAGCAGTTACATTACTAAGTTGAACCAAATTTGATGTATTAATTAATCTAGCAACCTCCAACTCAGAATATAAAACTTGGCAAGACTCACATGATTCATCATCAGGAATTAAAGCTCTAAGTCTATTAATTTCATAATTTAGGCTTTCAACAATGCAATTATTTTATTTCAATTTCTGTTTTGTCTTTTTTAATTCAATAGCAAGTTTAATCAAACTATTTTCAAGCTCATCATATGATGGTCTTACCTTATTGGGATCACTGTCGTCGTCGTCATTGTTGTTGCTTGTCATGAAGCACATTCCCGTGAAGTTATCGTTGTTCTTCTTCTTACCTTTAGCATTATCATCGTGTGGTCATCATCGTCGCAACTCTCATATTCTACATCACTCAAATCAAGACGTTCAATAGCCGATATGATCTTTTCAGCAAACTTGCGATGGAAATTGCCACCCTTGGTTTTGTTGTTCTTGGATGGCTGACGACGATAGTTCTTATCTTTCTTGATCATCTTTCCCTTGATCTTAGGACAATTCATCTTAATGTGGCCTAGCTCGCCACACTCATAGCACCTGATTAGACCCGACATGCCACCCCGCTTTCTCATCCTCACGTTGTTGAGTGCCTTGTATGCCGGTGAGGAGATCAACACCAACTCTTCTTCAGGAAGCTACTTAAACTGTTCCTCTGAAAAATAAGATAAGGCAGACAAAGAAACACAAGACAAAACACTCAACGAAGCAGCCTGCACGTGTTAGTCACAAGTGCAAAAGATGAAGATTTATCAATCTTAGATGGCAAAACTTCCATGGGTTTTCAATCTAGAATAAAGATCATCTATGGTTAAAGTATCTAAATTGACAGTTTGATTAATAGTTGTGACAACCATCAACCACTCAGAACCTAAAGATCTCAAAATTTTAGTTGCATTATCTTCATCAGCAGGAATAACATTAACACCGCACAAATTACTCAATATTTTCTCAAAACGAGCAAAGAGATCATCAATGGATTCACCAGGCATCATAGCAAAATCAGAATATTCTTTTTGATAAAGATTTTTACACACTTTCTTGATTTTAGTGGTTCCTTTATAATAATCACAAAGAGTTTTCCAAATTAAGTGGGCAAAATTAATATAAGCTACACGATCAAACTCTTTGCGAGAAATCCCTTGAAATAGCAAGTTACGAGTTTGAGCATTTAAATCAACATCTGCTTTATTTAAATTAGTAAAAGTAGCAGGAACCACATATGGTGTAGAAACTTTATTTCAAACATTACTACCTTGAGCCTCAATGTAAGCTTACATACGATATTTCCAAAAAGCAAAATCAGTACCACCTAGCATGGTGGGATGATTCACATACCCCTCTGACGCCATAACAACTGGCATTGATACCACTTGTAGGATCGTCGATGGAAATCAGAGGGGGGATGAATGATTGTAATCCACAACGAAAACTTTTCTCCAAATTTACTATCTTCTAATTTTTCAGTCTGCAAATACAGTAAAAATCCCGAGAGCAAAAAGACAACAAAAATAAAAAGAAACTCACCGTTCGATGCTCTCCCCCATGCTTGGCCACCATGCTTCCCAAATCGATCATCGACGTAACCTCCAAGTCTAGCCACCAATCTAGATACCTACTTCTATGTAACAGCCGCCCTTCTTTGTGTTCAACAGAAATCCTAATTAACCCCTAGATAATCACTTCTATCTGGCTGGCTGCCAAAGCTAATCGCATGCACGCAGCGGCCGCAATGCCTAATACCTCTAATTGCAAAGTCTCGGCCAGCCTCATGCCATTACTTGCAGCCGTATGCTTAAACACCAAATAATATGCGTCCAGCACCCAAACAACTCAACTCACCTACTCAAAAAAAAACTATGCAAATGGTCACATCAAGTTACACCATGCATAGCAAAAACCAAACCACCAAAATCGCATCACACAATGTAAAAAAATAGCCACAAATATAGCTAGCTGATCTCCAATCTGACACCAAAAATTCACAGCCGCCTCAAATTTTTGTACCCAACCATGACCGTTTCCACGCCCAACCTGCACATGCAAAGACCAAAGAAGGTTTTCCCAGCACAAGTTCTCTCCAACTTGACCAATATCAGTCCACGCACGTACACAACACACCACAAGTAATATCACGACCAATATTGTCAATTATTCATCATCTATATTGTCAATTATTCATCATCAAAAATCCTAGACCTAGCCATATGGTTTAATAGAGATGGGCAAGGATAGCCCATTCATTATAACCACTCCACTACTCTCTTAGTTTACTGTTTGGTCTGTAGTCACAATAGTTGGCCATTTGTGGGGATGACAGAGAGCAAGCCGTGGACCTGAGAGGCGATGGCTTCTAAGAAGGCATAGTCGATAGCAAAAACAAAGCGAAGCATGACAGCAGCAGTCGCAAAAGCCAAGGTGGTGGGCCATCTGCGCTGTCGACGTTGATGGTGAAGTTAGTGCAACGAACGGCCTCGGCACCGACATCCACGTGAGTACGATCGGCCACCACAAAGACCATTGGGGCATGACGGTAAGCCCCATCGATGGTGCAATGGTCAACCCCGTCAGTGGTGTCCGCATCAGCGGGATCATCGGCACCGACACCGTCTTTGGCATGTCTAGCGATCTCGATCGGCAGCGGGGTGACCGATGGTCCGCCGCTGCGTCGATCTCGTTACGGCCGTGAGGCGGTCGCCGATCGATGCACCGAACGGCTCAGACGAGCAGGCCGTTATCGCCAGCAACCTCGCAACGTGTACTTCCGCTCAAGCAGGTGTGGCCACCCCAATGATAGAAAGCACTCTGATGGCGGCCCTCGAGATGTTGCAGCGTGAGCTAGCAGACCTCCAGGGGACCATGCGGAGATGCAAGAGGCTCGAAGTTAGCAAATGCCACTGATGGCGGTGGCAGAGGTCACACCCGACTGAGCGGACAGCCGCGATGCCCCCCCCCCGCCTTCGGTCGCAACACACTCCAATGTGTAGATCTGGAGTCTACTCTCCGCCAACCTACATCAGTCGGTGTGGTTGGAAGACTTCAAATTCCCAGCCGTCGAGCCATACAAAGGCGATACGGACCCTAGGGAGTTTGTTCGAGTGTACGAGATGACTATCGAGGCCGCCAGCAGGGATGACTCCACCAAAGCGAAGGGACACCCGCTCGCCCTACAGGGGGTGGTGCTCTCCTGGTTCTTCACCATCGAGCCAAACACCATATATGCGTGGGAGCAGATCCGCGATCGCTTATACAACTTTCAGGGTAACTACGTCGAGCGGGTCGACGCAAACCAACTCTTCGCCATCAAGCAAAAGCCCTCCAAAAAGGCTTATACAACTTTCAGGGTAACTACGTCGAGCGGGTCGACGCAAACCAACTCTTCACCATCAAGCAAAAGCCCTCCAAAAAGCTCCGAGAGTACATCAAACACGTCGCCAAGGTTCGCTGCCAAGTTAAAGACATGAACGAGACCACAATCATCAATATGGCGATTCATGGCCTTCGCCCGGGGCCGTTGGCCAAATACAACATGCGCAAACCCATAAAGACAGTTGCCGAGCTCTTTAACAAGATAGAAGAATATATAAGAGCAGAGGAAGACGTGCAGTGGCACAGGAGTGACACCTCTGACACCAAGCAAGCGTAGGACCCACCGAAGGACACCTCCAGTCGCAGGCAACGCAAAGCCCAAAGGGCCAGATATGTCTTCGGCATTGACGGTGGGTCCGATGATAGCTGGGGATGGGGTTGCAGAGGTCAAGGGCACGAACGAGGCTAGGGTCGCGCCGATGGAGCATGCGGCCAACAACACGGGCTTGGTGCGAGGTACATGGGCACAGCGACCACCTCACTCGAGCCTACCCCACCATCGCAATGCTCTAACAAAGCATCACCAGGGACAAAGCCCTAGAAGCGAGGACCCCGGTGGTGGCCCACATATAGCAGCCCTCGGAGGACCTTCTACAGATACAGTCCGCCGAGGGAGGGCAGCGCCGTGTCATAAACATCACCTCCAGAGGTTCAACGCTAGAATTCTCATCTGCACGGCAGTAGTAGGCTTACCCTGCCTAGGTGTCGTCGACCTGGCCACAAAACGATATCACCTTCACAATCACTGATGCAGACAGAGTCGACTTTCCTCACTAGGATCCCATGGTGATCCAAGCCGCCATCGCTGGATGTGACATTAAGCACATTTTGGTCGATGGGGTAGCTCTACTAACATTCTATTTGCAGGGACTTTCGACTAGATGGGAATCCCCCGCAGTAGGCTCTGGCCTCCGGGGATCCCGCTCCAGGGTTTCAGGGGTCAACCAATGAAAGCCCTGGGTCAAATGCAATTACAGGTGTCCTTCGGGCAAGGCGATCGGGCGAGAAGCAAGGACGTCACCTTCAACATCGTCGACCTTCCCTACCCGTACAACGCCATCCTTGGACGCCCAACCCTCAACACTTTTGGGGCGGTCTTGCACCACAACTTCCTCTGCACGAAACTTCTGAGTCCACAGGGCATTGTTACCGTATTCGAAGACCAAGATCTCGCCAGTTAGATAGAACTCGGTAGGTCCCCTTCGAAAGGTACACGCCGTCAGGGACACCCTCAGCACAGGTACGCCCTCCGCCCCAGGGTGGGTGCCCAACCCAGGCCTGATGGTGGAGTCAAGAGAATCTCCCTACATATTGTAGACCTACAAGTTTCCATTGGCGAGGGCCTCCCCTTAGAGGTCGAGTAGGCCCTACTCCACGTTCTTCGTGACAACGCAAACGTCTTCGCATGGTCACTAGCCAATATCAAAGGGGTGGACCGCAACATCATCGAGCATAGCCTCGCGGTTCGCCCTGATGCTAAACTAGTCAGACAAAAGCTTCGACGCATGTCCCTCAAGTACCAGCAGGCTACCAAAGCAAAGGTCACGAGCTACTCCAGTCCAGAGTCATACGCGAGGTGCATCACTCAGAATGGATCGCAAATCTGGTGCTGGTCAAAAAAGCGAGTGGCGCATGGCGTATGTGCGTCAATTTCACCGCACTCTACAAGGCGTGTCCGAAAGACAACTACCTGCTTCCTCGGATAGACCAGTTGGTGGATGCCACGGCAGGGTGCGAGCTAATGAGTTTCTTGGACGCATACTTCAGCTATCACCAGATCCATATGGATAAGGAGGACGAAGTCAAGACAAGTTTTATAACCCCAGCAGGCACATACTGCTTTGTTGGAATGCCCTTCAGCCTCAAGAACATGGGAGCTACGTTCACGCATCTGGTGGCCCCTGCCCTCGCCTTCCAGCTCATAAGGAACATTGAAGCTTAAGTTGATGATGTGGTTATCAAGACCAGACAACTCATCTCCCATGGACAAGACCTTTAGGAAACCTTCGACAACCTCCGACGGGTAGGCATCAAGTAGAATCCAGACAAATGTGTCTTCGGTGTGCAGGCAGGAAAGCTGCTCAGCTTCTTGGTGTCAAGATGGGGATACAAGCGAACCCTGACAAAGTCAACGTAATCCTCTCCATGGAGCCACCCAAGACAACAACGGAGGTCCAGAGGCTCACCAGGCGCCTGGCCGCGCTAAGCCATTTCCTGTCTAGGGTAGCAAAGAGAGGACTTCCATTCTTCAGAACCCTTCGCGGGTGCGATGGGTTTCATTGGGACAAAGGGTGCGCGATGGCCTTCGATGACCTCAAAAGGCATCTTGCAGGCTTCCCACCCTCGTGTCCCTGGCACCAGAGGCTCTATTGCTACTGTACCTTGTGGCTACAGTAACAGTAGTCAACGCAATCTTTGTGCTCGAGGAGGGGTCCCTTTAGCGACCGATGTACTTCATCTTGGAAGCCCTTTAAGGCGCCAAGACACGGTATACCGAGCTAGAAAAGTTAGCCTATGCCCTCGTCATGGCCTTGTGGAAGCTTCGCCATTACTTCTTGGCTCACCATCACCATACCCTCTTCATTCCCTTTGGCAGAAATGCTACAAAATAAGGAGTCAATGGGCCGCATTGGCAAGTGGGTGGCTGAGCTCGCGCCCTTCTCCCTGACATATGCTTCGCGCACGACCATAAAGTCTCATGTTATGGCGGACTTCCTCGTCGAATGGACCCCACCAGCCCAGCCACAAGCTCAGCTACCGGTTTACCCGGTGTGGAGCCTCCACACCAACGGAGCCTACGGCGCTTCCGGCGCTAGGGTGGGTGCAATAGTCACTACGCTGGAAGGTCATCGTCTGTTATACTCGGCACGTCTCAAGTTCCCAGCGACAAATAACATAGCTGAGTATGAGGCACTGCTCTTCGGCCTTGCCAAGCTCAAGGCCCTCGGTGCGTGGAGGGTACTCGTGCATACTAACTCGCGCTTGATTGCGGGGCACGTGGACAAATCTTACCAGGCCAAGGACCCCGATCTAGCCAAATATCTAGCCGCTGTTAGGGCAAAAGAGTGGCACTTCTTGGGCAGCACGATGAAGGTTGTTCTGCAGGTGGACAATGACCATGCCGATATGCTCGGCAAAGCCGCCAGTCAACAAATCCCTTCGCCTGTAGGGGCGTTCACCGAAGTTCTAGCCACTACAGCTATCGAGCATGACAAGCATGATACAGCCCTCATCCACCAGATCACCCAGCAAGGCAACTAGCGAGAGCCTATCTACGGCTTTCTACAGGGGATAGATGAACCAGATGACCCTCTCGAGCTGCGGCGGCTACAGCATCGGGCCAGATCCTTCGAGATCCTAGATGGTGTGCTCTACAAGCGTGAGGTTTGCACCCTACTACTGTGATGCCTCTCACATGGTGAGGGACAGCAGCTCCTCGCTGAAATACACGCAAGGCTTTGTGGCTCACACATCACGCCAAAATCCCTTGTTGGAAAGGCATTCTGGCATGGCTTCTATTGGCCAACGGCCATCGCTGACATGCACGACTTTGTGCGCCGGTGTCAAGGATGTCAATGGATGGGAAGGGTCATTCACAGACCTCCCACCAATCTGCAGCCCATCCCAGTGGTCTGGCCACTGGCGTGATGGGGCATCGATGTCATCGAACTGCTCCCACGTGCCCTAGGGGAGCAGAACATCATTTGCTACGTCAGAGTGCCCAGGGAGGTCACTATCGATAATGGCTTGCAATTCGACTCCACACCCTTTAAGGGATTTTGTGAGCGCATGGGCATCATGCTCTGATACGCCTCCATCGTACAAATGGCACAGTCTAAACGGGCAGTTGAGCATGCAAATGGCGCAATCCCTGCCAATGTCAAGAAACGCCTTGTGGGCCTCCGTAAGGCAAATGGCCATAAGAGCTTCCCAGTGTACTCTGGCCCCTCTGCACAACGATCATGCGCCTAACAGGGTTTACGCTATTCAAGCTTCTCTTTGGAGATGAGGTGGTCACGCCAGAAGAAATCAAGACCGGATAAATGAGAGCCCTTAGTCAGGCTCCAACAAAAGAGCGAGCACTATCTTTGGACCTCCTCAACGATGCACATGTCGACGCTACTGAGCACATCGCAAAATACGCATGCCGCACAGTGCGCGTGTATGACCACACCGTCTACTTGTAAAAATTCAAGATGGGAGACCTTGTCCTTAGAATGGCATTGGACACGGTGATAGTGGGCAAGCTTGAGTCCAAGTGGGAGGGCCCCTACATCATCACTGCAGCTCTACACCATGGGGTGTATTGTCTCGCAACCCTCGATGGAAGAAATCTCCACCACACATGGAATGTAGATCGCCTACGGCGATACTATGCATAGGGGCAAAAGCCCACCCAGCTTCTTGCTGGTGCCACACCATGTGTAACAGCTCACCCGCACAAACGAGAAAATAAATAAAGCCACTGTTCATGAAGAGACTTGTGTCCCACTATCTCATACATGTCGCGCGAAGGATACCCTTCGCTCGCACTCTACAAAGTATAAATAAGATGTGCGAAGGATACCCTCCACGCGCACTCTACGGAGTATAAATAAGACGCGTGGAGGATACTCTTCACGTGCACTCTATGGATTATAAATAAGACACGCGGAGGATACCCTCTGCGTGCACTCTACGGAATATAAATAAGATACGCGGAGGATACCCTTCGCGCATATTCTACAGAGTATAAATAAGACACAAGGAGGATACCCTCCACGCACACTCTACGGAGTATAAATAAGACGTGTGGAGGACACCCTTTGCGTGCACTCTACGCAGTATAAATAAGATGCACGGAGGATACCCTCCGCACACACTTTATGGAGTATAAATAAGACGCCTGTAGAGGATACCCTTCACATGCATTCTACGGAGTATAAATAAGACATGCAGAGGATACCCTTTACACTCACTCTACGGAGTGTGAATAAGACGCGCGGAGGATACCCTTCCAACGCACTCTACAAAGTATAAATAAGACGACGTCTTACCCTCTGCACACACACACCTGCAGAGTCTAAGTCACTGCCACCACGCGTGCGCGTCCACTTCGTCCCACCGCCAGCTTCGCTAACGCTAGTCCGAAAGGTGGGGGACGGAGCACGCGCGTCTACTTCGTCCCACCGCCAGCTTCGCTGACGCTAGTATGAAGGGTGGGGGGACAGAGGGTGTGCGTCCACTTTGTCCCACCGCCAGTTTCCTGACACTAGTCCGAAGGGTGGGGGACAGAGTGTGTGCATCCACTTTGTCCCATCGTCAGCTTCGCTGACACTAGTCCGAAGGGTGGGGGACAGAGCGTGCGCATCCACTTCATCGCACCACCAGTCCGAAGGGTGGGGGATGGACTGCACGTGTCTACTTTGTTCCACCACCAGCTTCGCTAACGCTAGTTCGAAGGGTGAGGGATGGAGCACGCGCGTCTACTTCGTCCCACCGCCAGCTTCGCTGACGCTAGTCCAGAGGGTGGGGGACAGAGCGTGCACATCCACTTCATCCCACCGTCAACTTTGCTGACGCTAGTCAGAAGGGTGGGGGACAGAGCTTGAGTGTCTACTTCATCCTACCGCCAGATTCGCTGGTGCTAGTTCGAAGGGCGAGGGACGGAACGTGCTCGTTCGTTTCATCCCACCGCCAGATTCACTGATGCTAGTCCGAAGGGTGGGGGACAGACCGTGTGCATCCACTTCGTCCCACCGCTAGCTTCGCTGACGCTAGTCTGAAGGGGGGACGAAGCGCGCGCGTCTACTTCATTCCACTGCCAGCTTCGCTGACACCCGCCCGATAGGTTGGGACGGAGCTTGTGCGCCCATTTCTCACCTCACCGGAGACGAGGGGCCCATGTTGACTCTTTGTTCCTAGCCTACTTCATTGATACTACGTCTAACGGTGAGGGATGGAGCCCATGGTATTCTCGTCTCGCCGCCGATTTCATCCATCCTGAGTCCTACCTACCGTCGCGGCACCAGATGACTCGTTATGGTGGCGAAGTGCTATCGAAAGGTAGCTATGATTAAAAAATGGATGCACGAGGGAAGTCGTCGCCTTAGGCGATACTTTCATAACATTGCAAGTAATGTTTGCAAGGGGATAACGTTTTAAATGTACAGTCACTCAGAGTTATTCGGCTGCACTATTCATCCACTGAATCCTCTATTTTTATATACTCCGACACAGAGGCCTCCCCCGTCGAGTGCTGCTCCTCCCAAAATCGTAAGGAATCCTTCGCCCAGCCCCAATGTTGAAGGCGACGCCGACCCATAAGGTCCGAAACTAGCAAATAGCCTTTGTCAAGCACCTGCTTGTCACAAACATTAAATATAAGGACATGACTTGTTGCACATTTTCATTCAAGATATATTGCCAAGATGGGTAGTCATGCAGCGCCGTTTACATAAGAGCGAGGAGTTGTATATAGTTGGCTGCATGTGCGAGTGTAGGACCTCAGCATCACACCTGCGGATCGACACCGTGTTGGAGCCAGCCGCACCACCTTCATCTCGTCGGGGCACTTCATCAAGCCAAGTGCCAAGATCACCATCGTCCTGCAGGCTCCACCTCATAGCGACCTTTGCTGCGGCCTCGCCGATGTAATGCCATATCCGCTGATGGAATGCACGGGCGGAGCGGCGTATCACATGCATTGCCCCATACATGACCCCGCTCCCCGCAGGCAATTCCAGGCGCATATTAGCTAGCTCACCCACGTGTAGGCAACCCCAATGGTGAAGAAGGCCAAGGACCATCTGGGTCGTCACGAGCGAGCAGTGATTGCCGTAGGATTGTGCGGCACTCAGTGCGAGCACTGAGGCCTCTCCAATCCTCTGAAGACTGCTCGACAGATCCTCGGGCCCAAAGGTCCGGGGAGGCACCACAACAGCAAGCTCGGAGAGTGTGTTCTCTAGGGCCTCCATCGAGCTCCACGCTGTCAGCGAGGCGTCGCCCAGCACACTGTCCTTCTCTTCGATCATGGACATTAGCCGAGCCTTCTCCTCTTCCAGCCCGGCAATCTGCTGTAGCAGCCCCTCGCATTCTTCAAAGGAGGTACGCTGAGTCCGCTCCACCAAGGCATGTGCATCGGTAATAGCCTTCACGCCCTCGGATTCGAGAAAGTGGTTGCGCTATCCTTCGACACGTAGGCTGCAACAGCATCCTCGACGGATTGCCGCATAGCGGTAGCCTCCGCATCCGTGGCATTGAGCCGTTCCTGCAGGCCACTCCGTTCACGGGCCCTAGCCGCCTTCAAGACGTGGGCGAGAGCGAGTGCCTGCACGGCACAGCGCGGTCAACAATGTCCCTAGAAACATAATCAGTTCAAGTTGGTATAAGTACCTTCATCTTCGTGGCCTCGAGAGTACTTTCCAGGAGCTTCGGTCCGCACGATGATAGGGTCCGGCGATCCAGACTCACGTCCATGCAGTCTGCGGCCCGTGGAACGCTCGCAATGCCTCCGGCTGGGGGACGAAGTACGCCACGATCAGACGCCGGGTCTTCAAGCTGGCAGCGTCGATAGGGGCGAACATCAATGACACGTCCATAGCAGGAGCGCCAGTCCCCCCACGACCAGTTCCATCGTTGGAGCCCTATGCGTGCCCTGGGGACTGAGGGCCTGCTGACTTGACGACGGTGTCAGCGAGCAAATCGAGGAAAGCCTCGCGAAGTCGCGAGGAGAGAAGGAAGCATTTATACCTGCATCACGGATAGGGGAAGATGGTCAGGAGGCAGCTGCACCTGTGGTTGCCGGATGGGTGCTCGCGGGGGCATCACCGGCAGCCCTGGGTATGGAGCCCACTTCGGTGCCGATGGCATCCGCCTCAGAGTCTAATTCCTCGGAGAGTGTGGTCACCACCACTTAGAAACGGTCACTTGCCCCCGCAAGCAGACACACACGGGCATGCTTCGCTACAGGTGCCTTAGGACGCGCCTCGTCGAGCCCCACAGTGGGCGTAGGCGAGGAGCCTTCGCATTCACCTCCCGCGTCCACATCAGGCCTGTGACCACCGTCGGCCTCGTCACCTGCATCGCTGGCGGGCCCCGCGCCATCCACGCATTGGCTGCCACCAACGCTGTGGCCTGCCTCAGCCTCCAGATCTGAGTTCGCATACTCAGCTAGCTTGGAGTCGATGCCTGCAGTGGCCTCCTCAACCTCAATGGATTCCTCTGGGGGGAGGGGCGCCGAGCATGGTACCATCGCCCTCGCGGGTGCAAAGCTGGCCAATGCTCAGTGCAGCGCATTCTGGCACGAGGATACCAAGAGCTTCGCACACTCGGTTCACCCGCCCGATGTTCACTGTGACCGCTTCTCGAAGGCCATGCTCCTTGGCCACATACGGCCCAAGGAAAACGGTCGCCACACGCTCTGCATCTTTGAGGGTGAGCTTTGCCATTGAATCAAGGCACACTTACGATTTGTAGCATAACCAGATTAGGTGCAATGCTTAAGGCAGAAGACTTACTCGGTTTGACAGGCCTCACCAAGGACACGACCGTGGGCCATATGCCATCCTCGCGGTAGGACCGGACTGTACGTGCCATGGACACGCCAGCAGAGCCATGCCGTACATGCAGTACTCCTCTACGAGGTCTCGCATGTTGAATCGGAGAGCGATACCCGCCAGCCTTGGTCATACTTTGCCTCGGTCGTCGATGACCCCCGACGGCTGGAAGAGCCGCCGCAACTCGATGAGGCATTGCCGCTTGGCCGGCGAGAGCACTCCTCACCATGGGCCATTCCGCTATGGTGCTCGGTGATGTGGCCGGTGGCAATGGAGTACGCGCTTGCAGCTGGGCTATTCACGACACGGCGTACCAATCGGTGCCGGCGCAGAAGGGGGACGGAGTGGCAATGCAGGCGGCAACGACTGGCGTATATGGCGAGAGCACGTGGCGGAGCGTCGGCGAAAAGGCAATACTGTCATAGCAAGTCAAGCACATGGGGCAGCGACGCGACGGCCACAACGCTTTAAAGCCTGCTGGACTCCTCGGCTGCGCATGGGGAACCCAACCGACGAAAACCAGCAGCACACGACTCGCCAACCGCACACGGCCGCATGTCCCACGACGCAAGAAACGGCTGCACGACCCTGATCAAACTTCAACCGGCAGCACACGACGGACCAACCACGCACAACCGCGTGTCCCACTATGCGAGAAATGGTTGCACAACCCCGGTCAGAATTCAGTATGGTCAGAACCAAAATGCCCACGATCAATTGCAACACAGGCCGTAAGAATGGAGGGGGCCAAAAGGCTCGATGACATGATTTCGACCTGCGAGAAACCCTTTACTATGAAAGCTCCTGTAGTAGGGATGACCCCACCTAAGCCCATCCGGCCTATTAGGGGCTACAAGGCCCAGTGAGATATGTACAATAACATGTATGCCCCTCTACAGGGTGCTCAAATGTGAGGGTATTATTCTAATCATGCCTTATGGACATGTATATATATATGCCCCTGGTTATGGAGGCGGGTAAGGATAGCCTATTCATCATAACTACTCCACTACTCTCCTAATTTGTTGTTTAGCCTGTGTCCACAACAAATACATTACAACAGTTGAAACAACCAAGTGAAGGATTACAGGTTAGGAACATGCTACTTCCCAGGCCTTACCATCATGCACTCCATACCACCCAAAGTATGTGCAGATGCTGGTAATATTGGCGATACCAACACTAATATTGGCAAACCATGAAGATAAATCAATTGAGATGCTGCAATTGGTACATACAAATTATCAGCACCTCAAACACAGGTCATACACATCATATTTACGCCAAAATCCTATTGCAAGAAAAAAAATTATGTACAATCACCGCTAGCAAATTAGCTATTCCTTAGATGAAGCTCAACTGCTCAATGTTACAAAGATGAACAACAAATGGTATAACCAACTTGATACGCAGCAAAATTTTAACTTAAGCATCCTCTAGGCCATCTCTTATTGTTTTGTTATATTACACCTGCCAACGCAAGCACAGAGGAAGTCAAGACCATAATTCTATTGAAATTTTGAAGCTTCAGTCACTAGCCAAGCCAACCCCCGGAAGAGCCTGGACACGGGTATGGATACTGCTGCCGGGAAGAAAAGTTCACAGGATCAGGTGGCATATCCCTCCTAAAGTCAGGAACATTGTACGTGCCTCTTGGGCCTGTTGTGTAGTTTGTTTTATCAAGAATGGGAGTATACTTATCTATCGCCGACCTCCTTGTTGAACCCAAAGATGGCATTCCATATGTGGAAGAAGTTCAAGCAGACTCCTCAGCATCTGAAGAACAGAATATTTACTTGAATGCGGGTGATCATAGGTACTCTGCCCACCATACATTCTAATATGTGCTGAAATATCTGTGGCAGGTGGGTTCATGGCTGTTTTGGGGATTATCATCCCTGATGTGTCCACCGTACATTCTTATCTGTGCTCCAATATCTGTCGCAGGTGGGTTCGTGGCTGTTTGGGGATTATCATCCCTGGCGTGTCCACGGTACGTTCGTGCATTCTCCTGCACATCTCTCTACCAGGCACTAGATTCCTCTGAGCAGAGCCAGCACTCTCCATGCTGTAATGACTGTAATCCACCTTCTAATCTTCAAAGTTCTGGCTCCTGTAAAAGCTGCCAACAGTTCCATCCACCAGATGTTGAACCGCATAAATTACCAGTTGGATCACCAGCATACAGCCCCATCAGCTCCACAAGATTGGGACTGTACATACTTGAGCCAGCACCAACATTATCAGTGGAAAAACATTATTTGGTTCCCTCTCAAGGGCAGATGTGCAGGGCTCTGGTACAGGATGATTGAAATAATTATCCTGATGTGCCATCCTCTCTGAGGGATATTCAGTTTCACTTGGCATTGGAAGGGAATAGCTCCTTGATTTGTATTGAGAATTCCTGGAGTCTGAGAGTGAGATACTCATATCTGAATATGCTTTTGCATCATCGCCGCCTCCTGTGTTCTCTGATTCACTTCTCCCTCTAATGCTTTTCTGCCGTCATTGTAACAAGCAATTTTGAAGTCAGAATGAGCATCTCTCTCTTCACGATGAACACCAATTTGATCTGATCAACAAGTATCACTTTTGTTCGATGCAATCTTTGTTTCCTCGAATGCAACTTCTACTTACTTTTCTGGAGGACTTCTACTTACTTTTCTGGAGGAAATCCATCTACTTGTTCCGGTTTCCCAGTAACAAATTTCATTTTATTCATCCATGTGTCTCTTTTCCAGATGTGGAGTTCTGATCATAAGTGACTTCACCATGATTCTGTGTAGGGAGGTCATCAAAAAGATGCTTCTTTGGCATGGGAGACAACCTTCAATGTTTCAGTGTGTCCAATCAGAGTGACTCCACAAATGGAGCTGGGGTGGAGACTAGAGAGGCATTCCATTGGTCTATTTGTTTGTCACATCCAATGAACCGGGCAAATAGAATGACTGCAACATATAAATGTCAACTACTTCAGCAAGCGAAACAGCTGTAATGTTCAATGGAGATGTAGGTTCATACCTTCCCAGAAAGAATTTGATTATCCTCCCAAACCAAATCATATGTTTGTCACTTCCGATCTAACCTGGTAATGCCCAGCAATGAGGTGAAAAATAAACAAAGGAAAAAAGTAGTAACAACAGATGTATATCTATCAAGTAATCTTTTCCCAGAAAGATCTTCATTACCTTTCAGCCTCCTTGGGGACAATTAGTATAATGATCTGTTGTAAATATTGCGGTATAAGCATATTTCTATATTTAATTCCAGCCAAAACAATCATATAAATAACATATTTCCAGCATAATAAGAATGACATAAATTGCATATAAACATGAAATTCTATCTTGCCATTCACATTCATATATATATTCATAGAATATAACATCATCACTGCTGAAAATAATAATGTGCATAACAGTCCTAAGAACAATAAAACAATTAAATCTAGCATATTACAAATTAATTGTTTTATTATTGCTCTCAGAACAGAGTTGCGCAAGATTGTAAACCTTGGCCTTCTCATGCCTATGTCAAATCTTCTTTATTAACTACTCAATAATCAAGTAATCAGGATTTGAGCTATAAAAGGTTTCTACTGTTAGAACCAGAAAACAGTAAGACAAACCTTTCGGTAAATGTTCACAATCAACAAGAATACAGACAATACTCAGGCTATAAATCAGATTCTAACATGCAGTATATATCAACGCACTAACATGCAACAGTTGGAGTGAATCTAAATAAAGAATCCTTCCCAGAATAGCTACTGCACAGTAGGATATAGCTGCATATGAACAAGTCTATCCAGCCCAAAGGATATTTACGGCACTGACAGGCAAACAAACTAATAGAGCTCAAGATCCTAATACTGTTATCAAGTGTTATCTCAGAAATTGACTAGTTCATCACAGAGCAATCATTAATCCCACACAACATATAGCATTCCAAGTATTTGTGCTTTAAGACAGAGACTAAAGAACAAATACAACAGCAGCTATATGAAGATAAATCGAACACTCATAGTGCAAACGGTAGTCAAAACCGCCTAGAAGCAATCAAACCGAAGAGTACTCTTAGAATTAGGGCAAGGCACGATGTAATCGCTGTCCCAGAAAACCTATCGCCCCTCTGTGCCAATGAAGAAGAGGAGTGTGGCCTTCGGAGATACAAAGCCCTCACCGACCACAGGAAACCGCTGCCGGAGTCGAAGGTCGGGGTATTGCCGCACAAGACCGCAAGAACACACCGGCCAAGTGCGTTCAAAACAGCAGAGAGTCGTCACCCTCTTCGTCCTTCTCCTCGGCTAGGCTACAACCTCCAGATCCACTCAACCCCACAAAAGGGCAACCGGAACCAGAAGCAAAGGCGCTCAATCGGAGGTGGGGCCGAAGCCTTCAACCACCGCACAGCCCGAAACCGGAGAGGAAGAAGAGGACTTCGGAGAGCAAAAACAGATCGGAAGAGATTAGTCACACCCACCGCACGGAGGAGCCCGATCTTGAAATAGTGGAGGCGGGAGGTTGCGGAGAGTCGGCGCGAGCGGCCGGCCCCGAGGGACCCGGGCCAGCCTGCGCCTTAGTCGCCGCCTCCATTCGCCGCTCCCCACCGAAATCGCCAGATCTGACCGAATCCGCCGAAACGGCTGCTAGGGCTTGCGCCTTCAGGCACGCATCTCCTTCCCCTTATCTCTTGCGCGGCTCACCAACAGGTGGGCCCGCCTGCATTTCTCTTTTATTTCTTTTACCAATTGAGAAATTACCGATATGCCCTCGTGTATACAACATGATCTTCGGCTTGATGGTCAGTGCCTTGTGACTGAATTTGTTCGCAAGCATTGCTTTTAATCCAAAAGGAGGATCAAGGCCCATGATCTACAATATAATTTAAGTGACAACTCATTAAATATATGACAGATGGTGTCTTTGATATGTAAGCAAAATTGCCAAGGATTTAACTTGTAAGCAGTAAACAGCATGTTATCACTGTCAACATCCACAAGAATATTGTTTACAATCATAACTGAACTATTTCATGTAAGCAGTTGTATTAACCCTGGTCAGGATCATAATCTTGAGCAACATTGCCCAGTTATCACGTATGGAATTATCCCTACCTTTAATTGGGTGGGAGGGGGACAAAACAAAGACTGTACTAGTTTAGATCCATGTGGCAGTTCCTTTGGACGCACAGTCATCCAGTCCCTCTTCAAAACAAAAAGAACTCTGCAAAATGCATACTCCTGACGTCAGGCCCCAAGTACAGTATAAATATAAAATTTAATAAAGGGCACAATTGTTCGGAGTAAGCATGCTAACGAATCATGAACAAAGAGATAAGAGACAAGAAATCATAAATGCATTGCATCAATCAGTGCAGACACAAGTGACGCCTGCTCAGTTGAAACGAACCCACTAAATTGTGTGGTCACTGGTCAGTACCTCCTAGGACATAAATTTGCGTATGTTTATCAAAACTTGAAGTCAGTATGCTCCATTTCAATGTGCTGGATACATCCATTGACAATGGAACATCCATTTCCTTTAGCCACAGAATATTTTATTACCGTGTATTTCGATGTGAATACCTCAACTCTCATCAGTGCAATTGCAAATGATTTTTAACATATTCTGATTGTACATGTTTCATATTGAATACTTCATTTTTAGACTTCCGTTGGCTCTCCTACTTCCCAATTAAAACAGCAACATATTCCCAAATCATAAAAGCCGAAAACTTTCCGGCACTTTAATGTATGAGAAAAAGAAGAGTTGGAACTTGGAAGTTTTCCCACATTCCTTGTTCATGAATCATGAGTTGACTGGTTTTGAGCAGGATGAAAACACAAATGAAGTAATCAAGCTTCTACAGTCTATTCGCTATCATGTGAAGGGCGAAACAATCTTCCCCCACACTTTTTCATGTATATAAGCTTGTACCCAACGAATACTAGATGAGAGGTGGCAATCCAGACAATTAAGAAATGCAAGCGATAACTTGTAAAGAAAAATATAAGAGAAAATTGCACTGTAGATTACTAAACTTGTGAGGTTATACCTCCTAAAACTTTTATTTTACTTCCTAAGCTCTCTTAATTTAACTTATTTTCATATGCACTTTTGATCATTTCGGTCGTTTGCTACCGTTTGCTAACAGAACAGGCTGAGCTAGCGCATGCGGCTGCTTCCGTGGCCATACTCATGCTTCCGTGGCGTATCTGCTTGACCCACTGCTGCCGCGTCAGAGGTCGCCACTACTGCGGCGGAGGGCGAGACCGGAGCGCCGCCGCCACCGCATCCTCCTTCTCCTCCGCCGCCGCCGCCCGCTGCGGCGTACAAGGGTGCCACGTCTGCGGCCAAGGGCAAGAGCGCTGCACTGGCCGACGACGCCGCCTCCACCGCAAGCTCTACCCCGCTTGATTCTGAGGCTGCGGCTGGCCAAGAAAGCAAACAAGAACTCATGCCGTCTGATACCGGCGAGACTTCCAAGCCCCCCTCCTCTGATGTCCCCTCAGGTGATGCGGCGGGGTACCAAGAAACCCACCAAGATTGTGGCTCCCAGGTGGTTGAAGGGGGTACCGGCGGGCGCACCAACTGGGAGCAGAGCGGAGGCTAGCTCATGTGGCTTCTCAGGCGGAGGCCCCCAACTTCCCCGATCCTTCCGGTGACCCAGCCGCGCCAGAGCGGCGACAGCAGAGCGAAGAAGTTCAGGGATTGGCTTTGAGCCCAACCTTGGGGAAATGCTTGTACGTTTCTTGAATCTTGCTTGGCTAAATCGTTCTTGCCTAGGGCCAAAACAGGGGAAAGAAAGGGGGCGCGTCGGCGGCTGGCTGTAGCAGTGGACTGGCAGGGACAACGCATGCACGGCGTGTTCTCAGGCAAGTTGGGAGCAGTGGGTGGTGGCGGTCGGCGCGGATGAAGCTTGTGGCTGTCGAATCGGGACGACAACGGTTGTGGCGGCCGTGAAGAGGAGGGCTCGCCATCGGCGAGATGCGGCAGCGGTCTGGCCGAATTGGCTTGCGCAAGAGCTAGAGGGTGTCAGATCCCAAGGAGGAAAATCCGAATCACAAGTGAAAAGGGGTGGAATCTGGAGAAATCGCAAAGGAAAAGCAAGTCGCGAGAGCAACGAAATATCTAGGGCTACAGTAGACTAGTGAATAGCAGTATTCAGATGGCATTGGTGAGGAACCGACGCTGAGACTAGTCCGAACGATTCTGTCTTAGAAACGAAGCAATTAATCGCGAATCACGAATAATAGATTGAACACGATGTCGGGACCAGATTATATAATCCGGATTCCTCTGTGATTTTACGCACTATTCACTGGATCGATAGATAGTGCTCACGATTCTGATAATGAATATCAAAATACATATCATGCGGAAGCGTAAATATAATAGTAGACTTACTCATGGGCGATTAGGCGAAATCGATAAATTGCGGCGGAAGAGCGAAGCACACAAGTGGGACCTTGGGACATGCCCACTGAGCGACCAAGCGGAGGTTCGCGACCTAGCCCTTGACATCTTCATCTTCTTTGCGGCTTGTCAATCTTGTTCTTTGGCGAGATGATTTGATTCGATTCGAATTTTGTCGCAAAGCGGCGTGAGCACTCGACCCGTGCTCGCGAGCCAATACAGAATGCAAATAAATAGTATGCATGGCTTAACAAAGGAGAGGCTCGGGTTGGTTTATTTGCCAAAAATCGCTTTTGGTAGCATTACCATGATTTAGTTATGGTATTATTGTTGATACCTAAACTCCACACAACAATTGCCATAATTGACTTAATCCACCAAAATACCACCGTTCTCTTTCTTTCTATTTTGATTACTATCGTCCCTCAAAGCGATGAGTGACATCATTTAATTATTCCACCTATCATACAATCTCTATATGGTTTGCCGTCTAAAACTCTAAGCAGGTGACAATCATTAACTATACAACCCACCAATCAATTTCGCCAAATCACCAATCGTGAGTGTCATGATCTATATAATCCAGCGATCGATTCTTGCTAGAACCCCAAACGGGTAATGTCATCCTTTATCTAATATCACTTAATAAATCCACCAATATCTTTTGTATCCTAATCCCTAACAATCCAATCCTTTTTGTTCTTGATCCACAACCATAATTTGCTCTCCCAATTATCAACATTATTATCCATTATCCATCTCTAACTACTTCCCTATTGTACTACCACCAAGAATATCATTGATCAATTCTAATCTCCTATAGTTATTTTCATACCTCCAAATTTCCAGAAAATCAATTCATCCATCTAGAAATTGTTCAAATCCTATTAATCCCAATATTGTCAACATCTCCCAAGAATTTGTATCTCATATCGGTGTTGTAATCCAACCATTACCTTCGCATTTTCTAATACTCCAAAAATCATATAATTCCTCTATCTAGTCTATAAATCCGTTTGGGTTCCACCCATTTATTTCTCCTAGACTCCACACTATCAGTAACCCTCATATGATCAATCATGAATCCACCAACTTCTTTATGTGATTACCATAAACAGTCATCTTCCTTTCTTACGACTCTATTTATTCTTTCTGATATTTTATTTGTGAGAAATGTTACCAATGTTTAAAAATATAATACATAGAAATTTCCTGAGACCTAGCAGTTTTGAACAAAAGCATAATGTTCAAGAATATGCAATAATAATAGCGATCGATTTCCATCCACCGTTACATGGCATCGCACCATATAGCATCTTTCAGCGTTATATAGCTTACCTTACCGAGGCGACACCGGGACAATTCAAATCGGGGCTTTCCACGCCTCCACTTTTCCATTCCCACCCACAAAGTTTTGAAATAGAACTATATCGGTTAAGTTCCATGTCCGCCCTTGACCGTGAGCACGGCTATTCGAATAGTTTTGACTCTGCAGAGTTTGTACACTTTCACCACAAGAGACAATCAACTCGTTGCCCACACGATTCCCTAGTCATGTGGTTGAGCGGACCATCACGGTGACTTTTCAAATTATCGAGTCCCTTTTCTCATTTCACTTTTATGGGAGGCGCCCACTTGCGGTGGGTCCCATCTGTCGCGCGGATGTTTCCCACGGCCACTCTGTGGCGGACCTTCTCTCTTTCCGCAGCGTAGGACGGTGGAAACTTCACCCCATCTGGTGTCCCTTGAGCCCCTTGCCATAGCATAACCCCTTGAACCCAACCCGTGAAATGAGTCAGAGGATTCGATAAATGTACTTAGCCAAGTTGTAATTTACAGACTTGTGGTTGTACTATTTTACCCGGAGGTCATGACAAGATTCATCCTTAGTGGCATCAGGCGGTCTATCACTAACCCATTTTGTGCATCCACTGCACCACACTCACACCATGCAACCAATCCGCCGGATATTTAAGCAAGTTGGGGATTTTGAGAGCATAAAATAATCATTTCCAAAATATACAGTCATTCCCATTATGATCGCCCAACCAATTTTCTCGGGTTTACAAGTGATGCTTGGCGCTCTCGCCATGAGTATCTATGCAATACTAAGCATGGCATATAATTAGGGACTTACTTTCAAAGGTTAATATTATAGCTTTGCTAGGCGACAATGTTCACATATTCAAATATTTCAAAGAGGGTGTAATATTATTCAAGGTAAACAATAGGCATGTAACTAGAATCTTAAATTAACATGGATTTGCATATAACATACTGACATGCAATTTGATAATTTAAAACCAGAATAATTTGCGAAATGTAGGTTCAACATGATCAAAGTATTGACTACTTTGCGCGGTTTACGCAGATCTTGAGCTCACGCAAGCGCTTTCTCTTGGGCTTCGATCTCTATCTTCACTCTTGAGCTTAATATCATTGGATCCATTGAATCTTCACGACTCCCAATTTCTAACTACGCGACAAACGATGAATCCAAATGAAAACAAATGACTCAAGAGATCCAGGTAAATCCGAATAAACTCAATTTAGTTTTATTATGAGTTAACGGGTGATTTGTGTGATTTGAGGCAAGGCCGGTAGTAGAATACGATAACTTGATCTTTTTATTGATAATCTCTTTTTATTATTTTGGTATTTATCAAGAAAGTTTCATGAGTTAGGTTCGACCTATGAATCGATGTAACGAGGCTAGTTGGGTATCATTTTGTCGGCGTTAATATTAGGGCATATGTGATATATAAGCGATGTATTCAACTTTTAGCCTACCGAGTTAACCTTATAGTCTGGTATATAGCATTTTGTGGCACTATATTTTTTGTATCTTTAGTTATTACTAGGCATAATTAGAATTCATTGGTTCGGGTCCTAGCTTGCTACAATTATTCAGGCTCAACTTTATTATTTACTAAATCGACGCTAATATTTAATTATCGCACTTTCGTATCATTTTGCCTACCCTTTGTTATTGTTGTGCTTAGCGTTATTCTTAGTCAAATTTATTTATCAAGGCTTAAAATGCGGGTTCATATAGCTACCTAATTAAATCTGTCATGAAGATTTGTTTAACGACGGTATGTTACATGTTATGGCATACATTATGAGTATAAGGACAACTTTTACCTTAAGGTCTTGCCTTTATAACTATACATAATATATTCCCCTTTAACTTTATCCAAAATATATATTTTCAATTGACGTCTCAACACCTAACTAAAGTCATTGGTTATTAGTGTCTTTAACTAATAACGACTTTTAAATGAATATTCAAGTCATGTTTATATTGATTACTCCTATAGGAAATCTTAAACAATTTCATTTATATCCTATCCTAATTCTCGTTAGTTATCATGAATTAAAAGTCGTAAATTTTCTTTAACCACTTAAGTACTAATATGCATGTGATCCCATATTTTGAGGCACTCATAAGCTTTATTTGGATCGGTAACTTAGTTTAGCTCCTTGTTTTATTCCCGATTCTTTGGCTAGTTAAGATGTGCTAAAGGAAAATGGGTCGAAATGTGCACAAAGGGGACTTGATCCCGGATCCGTGGTTAGCATTGGGGTAAACTAACTAACTGGCTGCACTCAGTTTGCGACAAAGGGGATATCAATTTATACAAATGGCGCAGAACTGAGTTTCCCAAAATAGAGCCTCCACCGGCTGTGCTAAAAATATTTATAGCCTACATCCAGCAGCTGCGCGAGAAGGAATCGAACCGGGTGGTGAAGTGAATGCGCAAGTGGTTAACCACTCGGTCTCGCGTGTTACTTGACATGTAAGGGCGCTAAGTTTTTGAACTAACTCCACATTACCTTGTAATAGAGGAGCTCGGGGCGGGAGAGGCGGCGGCTTTGTCGGCGATGGAGGACCGGTGAGTCTCGGCGACTTCAAAGCGCGTTCTGGTGTCAAGAGGATGCCGAGGTGGTGCCGCGAACCGAGGGCCTTTGGAGCGGGCGGCGGCGCGGCGGCGGTGGCGTGGGGAGGTGTTCGGCGCGGCGAGATACGGGCAACAAGAAGCTCGGGAAGGTGCAGGTGGCCGCGATGTCACGATGTCGGTGTGGGAAGAGGAATTGGCTCGGCTCTGCTCCCATAGGCGGCGGTCGGGTGGCGGAGTTGGGGAAGGAAGGGGCTTGCCGCGATTGGGGTGCTCGGGGTTCGATTTCTCCGTGTGGAGAGAGTGTGGGGTGTGGGAGTCCGTGGGAGCCTCGGTGGTGCTTATAAGCGCACAGCGGGGTGGCTACGGAGTCCGCCCGCGCGATCGCGTCGGGAAGCCGCGGAGGCGACGATGATGGCAAGCGCGGTGGCGTGGGGTAGGATCTGGTGGAAGGATTGGCATGATGGCTTTGCAGCCCTGGCGCGCGCGCGTGCGGCGGCAGAGCGCGCCGCGCGTGATGTGAAGGCGGGCGAGCGAGAAAAGGCGGGCGCGCAGGCTAGAGTGGCGCGGGTAGGGCGGCGGCGACCACCGGTCCGGCGCGATGTCCAGCGGTCGGCGTGGCAACCTTCAGCCGCGCGGATGGGGAGATGCAGGCTGCGGGCGGGCGCGAGGAGCAGCTGCGGCCGGGAGAGAGAGAGCCGGCGGGTGGAGAAGAATGCGTGGGGCGTTCGCAGAGAGGGAGAATGGGGCGGGCGCGCGTGATGTGGGGAGAGGAACGGGGCTGGGCTGGGCCGACCGCTTGCAGTCGGCCTCCTTTCTTCTTCTCTTTTTTTATATTATTTTGTTTTATTTCTATTGTTGATGTATTGTGTATTCATACATAGGCATATATACATGTATATATTTACTCATATATATATATATATTCTTGTATACTTATATTTTGTTCATTTGCACATTTATTTTGTATACCTATTTGCTTATAATTTATATATTAACTTTTTTTCTTGCCCTTTTACACTTATTATTTTCATAATGAAACATTTATATTTTGTTACCTCAGCTTTCTCCGGATCATCTTCTCATATTCGTATTTAAAAATTTTGAGTTTCCATTATATACATATTCTCCTTGTGACATTTCTTATTAACATTTTTTCTCTCTTAAAATTTTGGAAATCTCAACCAAATTCAGAAAAACACCATGAAATCAAAATTCCAATTGAATATATTGCAAAAATACCTCAAGAAATTCATATTTTCAAATCTGAAATTTTCAGGATGTTACAAACCTACCCCCCTTAAAGAGAATCTCGACCAGAGATTAGGAGAGCAGAAAGAAGCAGGTGGGGTAATATTGGCTAGCAATGGGTTTGGGTATTGTTGACGTATAGTTCTTTAGCTCCACGGAGAGATGAAAATCTGCACAATAGGGTTAACACTTGGAGAAGTCAAAGGAAGAGAGAAACCTTATCCTCGTGGATAGCTCGTAGACTCCCAATTACTTGCTCTTTGATATTGTTGTCTTCATATCATCATAAGATGGAGTGGTTGCATCGTCTGCTGGACATATGGTTGTAGAATTTCATATCGATAGGTGGGTAGCAAGGGTGCGTGCCCTAGGGTAGAGGGCACTAGGAATCAGAGGTGTGATGGACATATCTATATGGTGGTCTTTTGTCCTTATCACTATGAGACTTAGGTTCGCAAATCTTCTTGTCTTGGTTCGATTTGCTCTTAGTCCAGTTGTCATTACCTCCAACCTATATTGTGGTAGTGCTTCGACATTCTTGTCTCTTAATGCTACCCCTTAAATAAATGACGATTGTCATTATTCATCCATAGTACTCTATTTGTCTTGGTCAACAATAGATTTGGGAGTAATCCTTGGGGCACGGGTCTTGTCGTTCGCGAAGCAGGTGATCTTGCCCCGTGGGCTCTCTCTGTCGTGTGGTCTTCTTCATAGTGATGTTGTTTTCCTTAAATCTTTGGAGACTGAAAAGTCTTCGCTTCCTCTTGATTGCTCTGGTTTTGGGTTACTTGTTATTTCGTTCCTTTGGCTCAGATGGGGTTTTCAGCAAGAGGTGAGAGGAATGGCATGAGATACAAAAAGGAATCGTGGGGATAAGGCACTCTAAACCCGTTTAGATTTTAAAAGAAAAGGTGTACCTCGGAAAGCTAGGGTGGCACATGAATCACATAAGTTTCTAAGACACTCTTTTCTGTGACATGAAATGTTTCGCAGAGGGCAAGAAGGCGGTGCACGGGCCAAATAGAAATCTTGCAACAATACATCGCCTACTGGGAGCACACATAAGAGAGCGCGGGGTTTATCTGCATATTAGTTTAAAAGCGAGACCACCTTATCTTCCTAACCAACCTCAACGTTCCTATCTTTAAGTTTTAGAGCAAAGGGTACGAGAAGAGGATCAAAATTTTCTTTTCCAATCAATAGAGAGAAAAGGGAAGTATTTGGGGATAATTTGATTGACACTAGCACTCACTCGTGTTATTGTTTTGAATTCTGTAAGAGAGCTCTAGAAGTAGAAATGGCTAAGGCAGCACTTGGATGAGAGAGAATCATCTAAGGGAGATAAGAATGAGCGGTATAACTTGTATTGTTGAAAATAGTATTTTAAGGAAATATTTCTAGTCATGAAACTAACAGCCAGGCTAACTAGGTCACGACTGCGATCGATATGCTCGATACCATCCTCGTCGGGACCAGTTATATAATCCGGATTCCTCTGTGATTTTACGCACTATTCCTGGATCAGTAGATAGTGCTCACGATTCTGATAATGAATATCAAAATACATATCATGCGGAAACGTAAATATAATAGTAGACTTACTCATGGGCGATTAGGCGAAATCGATAAATTGCAGGAAGAGAAGAAGCACACAAGTGGGACCTTGAGACATGCCCACGAGCGACCAAGCGGAGGTTCGCGACCTAGCCCTTGACATCTTCATCTTCTTTGCCAGCTTGTCCAATCTTGTTGCTTGAGGCGAGATGATTTGATTCGATTCTGAATTTTGTCGCAAAAGCGAGCGTGAGCACTCCGACCCCGTGCTCCGCGAGCCAATACACAGAATGCAAATAAATAGTATGCATGGCTTAACAAAGGAGAGGCTCGGGTTGGTTTATTTGCCAAAAATCGCTTTTGGTAGCATTACCATGATTTAGTTATGGTATTATTGTTGATACCTAAACTCCACACAACAATTGCCATAATTGACTTAATCCACCAAAATACCACCGTTCTCTTTCTTTCTATTTTGATTACTATCTGTCCCTCGAAACAGTGAGTGACATCATTTAATTATTCCACCTATCATACAATCTCTATATGGTTTGCCGTCTAAAACTCTAAACAGTGACAATCATTAACTATACAACCCACCAATCAATTTCGCCAAATCACCAATCGTGAGTGTCATGATCTATATAATCCATCGATCGATTCTCGCCTAGAACCCCAAGCGGGTAATGTCATCCTTTATCTAATATCACTTAATAAATCCACCAATATCTTTTGTATCCTAATCCCTAACAATCCAATCCTTTTTATTCTTGATCCACAACCATAATTTGCTCTCCCAATTATCAACATTATTATCCATTATCCATCTCTAACTACTTCCCTATTGTACTACCACCAAGAATATCATTGATCAATTCTAATCTCCTATAGTTATTTTCATACCTCCAAATTTCAGAAAATCAATTCATCCATCTAGAAATTGTTCAAATCCTATTAATCCCAATATTGTCAACATCTCCCAAGAATTTGTATCTCATATCGGTGTTGTAATCCAACCATTACCTTCGCATTTTCTAATACTCCAAAATCATATAATTCCTCTATCTAGTCTATAAATCCGTTTGGGTTCCACCCATTTATTTCTCCTAGACTCCACACTATCATTAACCCTCATATGATCAATCATGAATCCACCAACTTCTTTATGTGATTACCATAAACAGTCATCTTCCTTTCTTACGACTCTATTTATTCTTTCTGATATTTTATTTGTGAGAAATGTTACCAATGTTTAAAAATATAATACATAGAAATTTCCTGAGACCTAGCAGTTTTGAACAAAAGCATAATGTTCAAGAATATGCAATAATAATAGCGATCCAGATTTCCATCCACCGTTACATGGCATCCGCACCATATAGCATCTTTCAGCGTTATAGCCGCTTACCTTACCACTGAGACGACACCCAGGACAATTCAAATCAGGGCTTTCCACTGCCCTCCACTTTTCCATTCCCACCCACAAAGTTTTTGAAATAGAACTATATCGGTTAAGTTCCATGTCCGCCCTTGACCGTAAGGCACGGCTATTCGAATAGTTTTGACTCTGCGAGTTTGTACACTTTCACCACAAGAGACAATCAACTCGTTGCCCCACACGATTCCCTAGTCATGTGGTTGAGCAGACCATCACAGTGACTTTTCAAATTATCGAGTCCCTTTTCTCATTTCACTTTTATGGGAGCGCCCACTTGCGGTGGGTCCCATCTGTCTTGTGGGATGTTTCCCACACCACCACGCAGCGGACCTTCTCTCTTTCATAGCGTAGGACAGGTGGAAACTTCACCCCCCACTGGTGTCCCTTCAGGCCCCCTTGCCATAGCATAACCCCTTCGAACCCCAACCCGTGAAATGAGTCCGAGGATTCGATAAATGTACTTAGCCAAGTTGTAATTTACAGACTTGTGGTTGTCTTTATTTTACCGGAGGTCATGACAAGATTCAGTCCTTAGTGGTATCAGGCGGTCTATCACTAACCCATTTTGTGCATCCATTGCACCACACTCACACCATGCAACCAATCCGCCGGATATTTAAGCAAGTTGGGGATTTTGAGAGCATAAAATAATCATTTCCAAAATATACAGTCATTCCCATTATGACCGCCCAACCAATTTTCTCGGGTTTACAAGTGATGCTTGGCGCTCTCGCGCCCATGAGTATCTATGCAATACTAAGCATGGCATATAATTAGGGACTTACTTTCAAAGGTTAATATTATAGCTTTGCTAGGCGACAATGTTCACATATTCAAATATTTCAAAGAGGGTGTAATATTATTCAAGGTAAACAATAGGCATGTAACTAGAATCTTAAATTAACATGGATTTGCATATAACATACAGCATGCAATTTGATAATTTAAAACCAGAATAATTTGCGAAATGTAGGTTCAACATGATCAAAGTATTGACTACTTTGGCGCGTTTACATGATCTTGAGCTCACGCATAGCGCTTTCTCTTGGGCTTCGATCTCTATCTTCACTCTTGAGCTTAATATCGCTGGATCCACTGAATCTTCACGACTCCCAATTTCTAACTACGCGACAAGCGATGAATCAAATGAAAACAAATGACTCAAGAGATCCGGTAAATCCGAATAAACTCAATTTAGTTTTATTATGAGTTAACGGGTGATTTGTGTGATTTGAGGCAAGGCGGTAGTAGAATACGATAACTTGATCTTTTATTGATAATCTCTTTTTATTATTTTGGTATTTATCAAGAAAGTTTCATGAGTTAGGTTCGACCTATGAATCGATGTCTGAGGCTAGTTGGGTATCATTTTGTCGGCGTTAATATTAGGGCATATGTGATATATAAGCGATGTATTCAACTTTTAGCCTACAGAGTTAACCTTATAGTCGGTATATAGCATTTTGTGGCACTATATTTTTGTATCTTTAGTTATTACTAGGCATAATTAGAATTCATTGGTTGGGTCCTAGCTTGCTACAATTATTGAGCTCAACTTTATTATTTACTAAATCGCGCTAATATTTAATTCGCACTCGTATCATTTGCCTACCCCTTTGTTATTGTTGTGCTTAGCGTTATTCTTAGTCAAATTTATTTATCAAGGCTTGCCGTACGGGTTCATATAGCTACCTAATTAAATCTATCATGAAGATTTGTTTAACGACGGTATGTTACATGTTATGGCATACATTATGAGTATAAGGACAACTTTTACCTTAAGGTCTTGCCTTTATAACTATACATAATATATTCCCCTTTAACTTTATCCAAAATATATATTTTCAATTGACGTCTGAACACCTAACTAAAGTCATTGGTTATTAGTGTCTTTAACTAATAACCAGCTTTTAAATGAATATTCAAGTCATGTTTATATTGATTACTCCTATAGGAAATCTTAAACAATTTCATTTATATCCTATCCTAATTCTCGTTAGTTATCATGAATTAAAAGTCGTAAATTTTCTTTAACCACTTAAGTACTAATATGCATGTGATCCCATATTTTGAGGCACTCATAAGCTTTATTTGGATCCAGGTAACTTAGTTTAGCTCCCTTGTTTTATTCACGATTCTTTGGCTAGTTAAGATGTGCTAAAAGGAAAATGGGTCGAAATGTGCACAAAAGGGGACTTGATCCCAGGATCTGTGGTTAGCATTGGGGTAAACTAACCAACTGGGCTGCACTCCGTTTGCGACAAAAGGGGGATATCAATTTATACAAATGGCGCAGGAACTGAGTTTCCCCAAAATAGAGCCTCCACTGGCTGTGCTAAAAATATTTATAGCCTACATCCAACGCTGCGGCAGGAAGGAATCGAACCCGGGTGGCTGAAGTGAATGCGCAAGTGGTTAACCACTCGGTCTCAGCGTGTTACTTGACATGTAAGGGCGCCTAAGTTTTTTGAACTAACTCCACATTACCTTGTAATAGAGGAGCTCGGGGCCGGGAGAGGGCGGCGGCTTTGTCGGCGATGGAGGACCGGTGAGTGCCGGCGACTTCAAAGCGCGTTCTCGTGTCAAGAGGATGCCGAGGGTGGTGCCGACGGAGGCGAGGGCCTTTGGAGCGGGCCGCGGCGTCGTGGCGGCGGTGGCGTGGGGAGGTGTTCGGCGCCGGCGAGATACGCAACAAGAAGCTCGGGAAGGTGCAGGTGGCTTCGCGATGTCCCGATGTCGGTGTGGGAAGAGGAATTGGCTCGGCTCTGCTCCCATAGGCGGCGGGTGGGTGGCGGAGTTGGGGAAGGAAGGGGGCTTGCCGGCGATTGGGGTGCTCGGGGTTCGATTTCACTTTGTGGAAGAGAGTGTGGGGTGTGGGAGTCCGTGGGAGCCTCGGTGGTGCTTATAGGCGACGAGCGGGGCGCTACGGAGTCCGCCGTCGCGTCGCGTCGGGAAGGCTGCGGAGCGACGATGATAGCAAGCGGTGGCGAGGGGTAGGATCGGTGGAAGGATTCGGCATGATGGCTTTGCAGCCTGGCGCGCGCGCTGCCGTGGCGGCAGAGAGCGCGCGCGCGTGATGTGAAGGCGGGCAGCGAGAAAAGAAGCGGGCGCGAGGCTAGAGTGGCGCGGGTAGGCGGCGGCGACCACCGGTCCAGCGCCGATGTCCAGCGGTCCGGCGTGGGCAACCTTGATCCGCGCGCGATGGGGAGCGATGCTGGCTGTGGGGCGGGCGAGGAGGAAGCGGTGCGGCCGGGAGAGAGAGAGCCGGGCGGGGTGGAGAAGAATCTGATGGGGCGTTCGGCGAGAGGGAGAATGGAGGCGGGCGCGCGTGATGACGGGAGAGGAAGGCAGGGGCTCGGGTGGGCCGCCCGGCTTGGTGCGGCCTCCTTTCTTCTTCTTTTTTTTTATATTATTTTGTTTTATTTCTATTGTTGATGTATTGTGTATTCATACATAGGCATATATACATGTATATATTTACTCATATATATATATATATTCTTGTATACTTATATTTTTGTTCATTTGCACATTTATTTTGTATACCTATTTGCTTATAATTTATATATTAACTTTTTTTTTCTTGCCCTTTTACACTTATTATTTTCATAATGAAACATTTATATTTTGTTACCTCAGCTTTCTCCGGATCATCTTCTCATATTCGTATTTAAAAATTTTGAGTTTCCATTATATACATATTCTCCTTGTGACATTTCTTATTAACATTTTTTTTTCTCTCTTAAAATTTTTGGAAATCTCAACCAAATTCAGAAAAACACCATGAAATCAAAATTCCAATTGAATATATTGCAAAAATACCTCAAGAAATTCATATTTTCAAATCTGAAATTTTCAGGATGTTACACACAGAGAGGTAGAGAAAACTCCTGGTCTTTCTTTATTGCTTTAGATTGCATCGGGTACATAATGAGGGTCTAGGTCCCTATTTATAGTCTACGGTGGGGTGCCCAATTAGATCGGGACTCTAGATAGAGTCGGGTTTCCTAACACTCCCCTTGGGCACTCACCCAATATGCTCATGCCTCGTCAAAACTCCATAAAACCCAGTGGGAAAAATTTGGAGAAAAGTACATGATACATGTGATCTTTGCGATGCACGAATTGCCTCATTAAAAACCTTGGTCAAGAAACTTCATGGAAAACTCGTCAAGGGAAAAAGAGTACAATTCACCCAAATTCATTTAGTCTGCAAGACTTTATTTTTGGGTACTTAATCTTCATGATCAAGATTTATTAGCGGGCTTGTGAGAATTCTCCTCTTGAATTCTGCACTTCTCTAAGTCTCATCATTCCAATTCCACGCACGCACCTTTCAAAGCTAGATGCGGGGAGTGACTTAGTGAATAAATCTGCGAGATTTTCACATGACTTAGTATGCAGTACTTTAATCTCGTCCATCGTTTGCAATTCATGTGCATAGAAGAACTTAGGGTTGATATGCTTTGTGAGATGACTCTTCACATAGCCCGTTTGCACTTGTGCAACGCATAGCGGCATTATCTTCATAGATAATTGTGGGGTTTGCACAATGTTCATCCCACATGGCTGCTGGATGTGGTGAACCATTCGGTGGAGCCAAGCGCACTCGTCGCGGCTTCATACTGATGCTATAATTTACGAGTGGTTCGTCGAAGTAGCTACGGGCTTTGCTTAGGCGATTTCCATGAAAGTGCGGTTCCACCACATAGGAATACATAGCCTGTTTGTGACTTAGCGGTATGCGGGTCTGACAGATACTCAGCATCTGCATAGCCAATCAAGTTCAGATCTTGATTCTTTCTGTAAAACAATTCGAGGTCTTTGCTACCTTGGAGGTATCGGAAAATGTCATTTATGCCCTGCCAATGCCTTTTGGTGGGCTCTGCACTATACCTTGCTAAGAGGTTCACGGCAAATGCAATGTCCGGTCTAGTGCAGTTTGCTAAATAAATGAGTGCTCCCACTGCACTCAAGTATGGGAATTCCGGTCCCAGAACTTCCTCCCCCTCTTCCCTTGGTCGGAAATGATCTTTTTCTTGCTGTAAAGACAACCCGATCATCGGTATTTTCGAGAGAAATGCCTTCTCAAAGCCAAACCTTTCAAGCACCTTCTGGGTGTAGGTCGACTGATGTACTAAGACTCCTTGAGGACATGCTCAAGCTGCAGCCTAAGCAAAACTTGGTCTTGCCCAAATCTCTCATTTCAAATTCGACTCCAAGTAGGAGCTTGCTTCTTTTATGTCTTGGCTGTCCGATGATATTCAGATCATCTACATACACAGAGATTATACAAAATCCATTACAGGATCGCCGTATAAATACACAAGGGCAGTCTTCATTGTTCGTGTAGCCTTTCTTGCGAGAGAAAGTCGCTCAGCGATTATACCACATTCTTCAGTTGTTTGAGTTCATCTGGTGACTTTGAGTTTCACACTGCATGATTTCTATTTGCTCTGTCTTGGTTGGAGAGGAATTCCTTGAGGACTCTCATGTAAATCTCGAATCCAAATTACAGTAAAGGTATCGATCACAATATCCATCAATTTCATTTCTAAATTCAAGTTCACCGCCATTGAGATCAAATATCTAAAGGTAATTCCACTCATGGTGGGAGTAGGTTTCTTCATAATCAACTCCGGAAGTTGAGTGAAACCAGGCTACCGACCTTGCTTTGTATCTCACTACTTCATTTCTTTCATTTCTCTTTGAACAAATACCCACTTGTGCCCAACGGAGTGTATGTGGGAGGCGTGCGGCATGCGGGCCCAAACACCTCTCTTTTATTCAGAGATAGCAATTCGGTTGCTATTGCTTTCTTCAATCTTCCCAATCTGATCTTTTCTTACATTCACTAGCGATGCGGGCTCGGGATCAAGATCGATGATGGTGGCAATTTTCTTTGCGAAGTAGATATCGATATTAGTTGTTGTCCTATTCGGGGACTCTCCGTGTGCACATAATTTATAGCTATTTCTTCATGAGTTGCTTCTTCTGGAGTTTCACCTTGCGCATCGCTTCTTTCAGTGCGGTTGCAAGTCCCTTTAGTTTTTCGGCTCCGATGTGTGCGCACACATCCATGCCGATGGGGATATTCAGATCCGGTATGCCCTTTCGGAAGGTGTCATACTTGTGCGAGTCTCAACTAGCTCCCTTCTCATTCAGGGGACTTCAATGATCGGTGTGATAAACCTCTCTTATCCTTTTCGCGGGCGTCCCGGTTACTTTGGACTCGAGGAAGGAGTTCTCGTCCTTTTATTACGAGGCCTGCGGGCGGGATTAGAGATACCTTCAATTTTCTTTGGTATTTCAACCCTCTCCGGTGCATTGCGTGCAGGCACATGCGACTTAATCACGCTCTTCAAATCACTAAAGTGATCGGGCAGTTGATTTGCTAATGCTTGCAAGTCGATAATCTTCTGGACCTCTTTTTCAGTTTCACTAGTGCGCGGGTCATGTGCATGAATTCCCGTGGCTTCCCACGTAATTTCCTGACATTTTTCATCAACGGGTTGATTTCCTCCCCTAATGACGGGAAATTATCTTCATCAAAAATGCAATCAGCGAAGCGGGCAGTATGCAAATCTCCCGACATGGGTTCCAAATACCTGATTACGGATGCAGTCTCATAACCAACGTATATCCCAGTCTTGCGGAGTGGGCCCATTGCAGTTCGCTGCGGAGGTGGTATTGATACATAAACCTTACATCCAAACCTCCTAAGATGGGAAACTTTCGGTGGTGACCCTTGCGCTAGTTGCATAGGTGAATGGATGTTGTAGACCGAAGGTCTAAGGTTGATGAGATTCGCTGCATGAAGGACTGCGTGTCCCCAACATGTAGCTGGCAAATTACTTTTATGCAAGAGGGGTCGGGCAATAAATTTAATTCTTTTAATTAAAGCCTCTGCCAAACCATTCTAAGTATGGACATGCGGTACCGAGTGCTCAACTGCAATTCCCATCGCCATGCAGTAATCATCAAATGCCTTCGAAGTAAATTCTCCAGCGTTGTCCATTCGAATGGATTTGATATGATGATCAGGAAACACATTTCTGATGCGAATGACCTGCGAGATCAATTTTGCAAAGGCGTGGTTTCTTGTGGACAACAAACCCACATATGACCACTTCGAAGAAGCGTCAATGAGCACTATGAAATAATTAAACGGCCCTGAGATGTGCTGAATGGGACCGCAAATGTCTCCCTGGATGTGTTCCAGGAATGCAGGGACTTCATCCTTCACTTTTAGAGTGGAGGGTCTAGTAATTAGTTTCCCGGTGGCACATGCAGGGCACACAAAGTCTTCATGATTCGGGAAATTCTTCACATTAATATTATGCCCATGTGAATTATTTATTATGTTTCTCATCATCCTAAGACTTGGGTGGCCTAATCTGTCATGCCAGAGACAGAAGAGTTCAGAGCTTCTAAACACTGCTTTTTGAGCAGATTATGCATGCATCGCTTTAATTATGGTATAATATAGCCCTGTTTCAAGTGAAGGAAGCTTTTCTAATATTCTTTTGCCATTCTCTTTGCGCTTCGTGATGAGTAGGTATTCCTTACCATACTCTTCGTCAGTCTCAACGTGGAAACCATTGGCGCGAATATCCTTAAAACTTAGGAGAGTTCTAGTCGATTCTGGGTACAATAAGGCTTCTTCAATGACCAAAGTTGTGCCCATAGGAAGTATAATTGTGGCTCTTCCGGAACCGATTATACACGCATCGCTTCCGGCGATTGTCGTAAGGCTGCCATTGCTCTTACGGATCGACTGGAAATACTTAGTCTCTCTTAAGATGGTATTCGTTGTGCCGCTATCGGCAAGGCATACTTCCTCCATAGGGCACCACACGTGTTCTAATATAACATATTTAATTAACATGTATTAGAAGGCATTCAACACATAAATAAAATACGCAAATATCAGAACATAACATGCCATCATAAACTGAATAAATGAATGCTTTATTCCAAAATCATCCAACTATTACGAGAAAGCAAAATCCTAAAGCACCAACCATGCAAGCTCTAAACTTGTCCATTTAACACAAAATAAATGACAATTAATGTCTTATGCATTCTGTGCATCAGACGGAATCAACTAGAAAATCATTGACTTCTTCGGCTATCTCCTCAGCAGTGACATTCTCTTCAAGAGAGATCATGGTGTGGCTGCCTCTAAGTCGTAAAGGAGTCTGCTTCTGTGGGATGGACTCAACCTCCATCATCTCGGTGTTGCTCAGCCGCTCCCCTCAATGATCGCAAAGTGGGCTTCAGTGCCCTTTGCCATTCTTCTTACGAGCTTGGTGGGCATCAATGACATGTTGCGGTGCTTTGCATATCCGCGACCAATGTCCCCACTTGCCACATTTGTAACAACCACGGTTACGCTAGCCATAGGTCTTGTTACTCTTTTTAGCCTTTTGTCGTTTGGAGCATCGACTTGCCTTTCTTGGCAACGATCTTACCCTTCTTCCCCCTTTTCTTCATCAAGGGCTTTCGCACCTTGAGGCTGCTAGCGTTGGCTTCATGGCCAGCGGAGCTGCCTTGTGGCTGCGAGACGTAATTCTTGCGGAGAAGTTTGTCCTGAGCCTCGGCTACCTGCATCATATCAATCAATTCGGCATACTCCTTGTAGCCGTTTTGGCGATAGTTGCGGGCAACTTTGTATAAGCTTGGGGTGGAAAGTGGGCGAGGTCTTCTCGATCTTACGGTCCTCTGTGATCTCCTTGCCACAGAGTTTAAGGTTTGTACAAATCCTATGCAAGGCAGAATTGTACTCCCCGACCATTTTAAAGTCGGCAAACCTCAGTCTGATCCACTCCTGCTCTGCTTGAGGAAGAATGATGTACTTGAGCCTCGCAAACCGCTTCTTGAGTGCGGTCCAGAGTGCTAGCGCATTTCTCTCGCCATATACTCATTCTTGAGAGTTGAGCGAGATGGTGCTGAAAGTGAAGTGCACGATCATTCTCCTCGGTGTGGGTCTAGCGTCTTTACGTCCGCTTATCCCAATAGCTGCGCGAGCTTAGGCCCCAAGCACAATCTCGACATCGGATGCCCATGTTAGATAGTTTTGGCCATGCTGGGCCAGCTCCTCGAACTCCCGGTTCGAAATTCCAGTCATCTACATGTGTATGAACGAAATAAAATAAGTTTACTGCAGGTAAACATGCATGGAAAATTTACTACAGGTAAATAAAGTGGTGCAATAGTTTCCCATAATGTTTCATAATTTTCTGTGCATTTTCTATAATTTCTTGCTAATTTGGTGATTAAAAGCAATTAAAACAATTACAATTAACCAAAAACAGTAAATAAATACAGAAAATACAGAGAATAATAATGGCATAAATAAATAAGCTTCAAATGCAAAAATTGATGCAAAATTCGGATTCCTGAGGCCCTTTTATGCTAAAATATGAAATTTCAGCAAATTCTGCAATTCCAGAGGGTTTCTACGCAAATATTTAGTTCAGAGAAAAATTTGCACAATTTTCTGATTTACAGAGGGGTTTTCTAAAAATTCTGGACCCGCTCGTAAATTTAAGGCCTTATCGGTAATTATTATGTTTCGGGCGGGCCTTTCTGCAAAATAACCAGCACTCCTCCCACCGGTCGGCCCCTTTTTTTTCTCTCTCTCCCGCATCTGGCCCATGCAGGCCCATCTGGGCTCTTGTCCCATCCGGTCGGCTTAAGCCACCCGTGCTAGGGTTTCCCCCTTGGCACTCCACTTGTGGCGGCGGCGCGACGGCGCGCGCAAGCGTGCGCAGCGGCGGCGAGCGAGCGGAGTGGCGGTGGCAGCGCCGGCGCGAGCGGGCGTGGCGCGGAGGCCGGTGGCGGCGGCGATGCCGTCCGGGCGGCGGCGGAAATGAGGCGGAGGGTGGCGGCGCCTTGCGAAGCGCGGTGCGCGCGCGGGTGGGGTGGCGTCACGGGCCGCCCGGCGGCGGCGTCAGCGGAGGTCCGGCGGGAAGGTGGCGGCGCGGCTGCGAGCGCCGTGGAGGTCGTCGCGATGCGGCTTAGGCGTGGCGAGGCAGCGGGCCAAGCTGCGGGGCCTATGGCGGCGGCGCGCGCGTGCCGGCGTCGTGCGGCGTGGGCGAGGGGCGTGCACCGGTGCCGCCGGCGGCGGCTACACCGGCGGTGCCGCGCGAGACCAGCGCGCGCGGCGCGCGAGGCTGGCGGCGGCGGCGCGAAGCTCTAGTGGTGGCCGGTGTGCGTGCGGGCACAGTCGCGCGTGCGGGCGCAGGTAGCCGACCGGTGCTCTATGCGGGGAGGCAGCGTGTAGCCGGCGACGGGTGGCGCCATTCGGGGCGGCTGGCGGCAGGCGGGAGGCCGATGCACCCGAGTCAGCGGCGCCATGCAGGGCGTCTGGTATGGGTGCGCTGGCTGCTGGCCGATGATACCCTATGCCCCACGGCCGGACTCTGGCCGGCGGGCACATGCAGTGGTGATTTTTTTTCTTTTGTGATGCCATGCATAACAGGAAGAACAGATGCATATATAACGATCATGCAGGATCAAACAAATTCATTCAAAATTTCTGATCTATGATGCAACCGACATCTACCCCGTTTCGCAATCTACCGATCGACATTGTGCCGGCGATTTCAGATCTGCTCGCGGTAGATTTAGGGCGGATTTGCATCGTTCTACAGTGCAATCAACATCTACCCTGTTTTACAATCTACCGATCGGCATTGTGCCGGCGACTTCAAGTCTGCTCGCGATAGATTAGGGCGGATTTGCACCGTAGAATTTCAATCTAGAACGCTAAAAGAAAATATAGATTCAAAAGCGATCTAGAAAATCAATCATTAGCCGATGATTACCTCGTTCACGGAGCGAAGTCGTCGCGATAACGTGTTGAGGAACCGGCGGAGACCGATTCGAGCGATTCCTCCGCTTAGAACAAGAACGAATCAATCACGAGAATCACGAGAATAATAGATTGAACACGAGAGGTAGAGAGAACTCCTGGTCTTTCTTTATTGCTTTAGATTGCATCGGGTACATAATGAGGGGGGTCTAGGTCCCTATTTATAGTCTACGGTGGGAGTGCCCAATTAGATCAGGACTCTAGATAGAGTCCAGGTTTCCTAACAGGCATATCCCTTCATTCCACCGAAAGGGTCTATATGAGTACAGAATCCACATTAACGTTTAAGAGAGGATTACAATGACTTAATCCCCAAATTAACAGAACACTAACTCTACTCAAGTAAGTACTTAAATGCGTAAACACAGCTTCATGGCAATCAATCTGGACCGTCAGTGCTAGCTGAAAAGGTAAGAAGACATCTTGACCGTTGAGGTAACTTAACTGGAGCGACAACACTGGATTCTTCAGACTAACTTCCTTCTTCAATTCCTTCAGAATACCAGGTTCATGACCTAAGGTTCATGAACTCTTCCATCCGGCCATCTTCTCGGTGGTATTTATTTCTCATGAACTAAGGTTCATGACAACTTGGTATTAGAGCAGTCGATCCCTTCTCACGACTTCTGCTACCATGGTTTCCGGCGAAGAGGCCAGTTCCCAGAAGCAGATGGCTGGGATCGTGCAGCAGAATGCCGAGATGGAGTCCCAGATTGCAGATTTGACGCGGCAGAACATTGCAACCAATGCCAAGATTGCAGCACTTGAATCCGGGAGGAGTTTAGCCGCCGGCTACGTCCCACCGGCCGCATCAGCTCCAAACCAGAAGGATTCCATCACTGCAGCATCTTCCCGACCCGCCATCACCTCAGACCTAGCCCCGTCGCTCGTCCGTCTCCTGCAACCACTGCAAACAGCAGATCAGAGGGCTTGCGGGAGAGATGAACCAAGGAAGGGAGGGAAGAGGCGCTCACCGCCGGGCCATCCCCGTTTTCCTCCGTCGAGGGAGCCGCCAAGCGCGGGGTCCAGCTCCTCGGCGCGCTCTGCCGGCAAGGCGCGATCGTCGAGCCACCGTCCTCGCCTCGCCCGGTAGCGCCAGCCGCGCGGTCGGCCGACGCCGCACGGTCTCTGCGCCAACATCGCTGCGCCATCACCATCTTTCTCCGCCGTCGGCCGCAGCTCCGGATCTGAGCCGCCGCCGAAGTTGCAGGCAGCCGCTTGGCTTCCCCGTCGCCCACCTTGGCCCCGACCGCGGCGCCAGATCCGCTGCTTGCTCTGCCGCTCCGCTTCTTTGTTTCGCCGGGCGCCCATCGGCTGCCGCCCGCAGTTATCGCGCTTGTCGCTGTCGACCGCCAGGCCGCCGCTTCCGAGCCGTCGCCAGTCGCCTTCCGGGTGAAGCCGTTGCAGACGGTGACGTTGCCGAGCTCCCGAGGCCACCGGAGCCATCCTGCTTCCCCATCCGCCCGAGCCGCCGCTGTCGCCTAAATCATCTCCGTCTGCGCCGCTGCATTGGCCGGGCCACCTCCGCCGTGTCGCAGCTGCCGCCGCCGCGGCCGCCTCCGCCGAGCGCGCCGCAGCCACTCCTCCGTGATGGCCACTCATGATCGCCGCTCGCCGGTTGCCGTTCCTCGCCGCCGCTTCGGCCGCCGGCGCTCCACTGGCGTTCTTAGGTGTCGCCCTAGCTGAAGATCTTTGGGCTCAATGTGTTGTGGGTCTCGGTCGGACCAAACCGACTGGCTAATTAAAGTCACAAAAAATAAAAAAATAAAAAAAATAAAATAATAAAATCAGAAAAAATTATTTTGCAGGCATTATATAACCGGAGGCGCTACACTTCGTCTAGCCTTGTTCCGCTTGGATCTGGCTGGTCGTCTCCATCCGCAGCAGGACTTCGCCACCATTCGTCTTCTACACCAGCGTCGGATGTCTTCCATTGACGCCATGACCGCCGCCTAGCAGCTCGAGGACGAGCTGCATGTCCGGGAGGGTGTAATGTCATAGACGTGGGCCTTGGGCCAGTCGGGTTATTATTAGGAATTAGAGATTGGTTTCTGTTAAGGGGGAGTTTAGCCGCTGGCCACGCCTTCTTCAAGAAGCACTTGAAGGATCGGGGGAAGGTGCAACAAGAGGCCGCTCGTAGAGCAAAGGAGGCGGCAGATATTGATCTGCCGGCTGTCAGCGACGAGGAGGACGAGGCTAACTTCCCCCCCGTCGACTTGCCTCCCTCTAGCGATGAGGGGGAAAAGACTGACTTCGCCACCCTCCCCGAGATAGCCGGCCACGGCGAAGAAGACAACTCCTCCCTCACCAAGATCGTCGACCACTTCGAGGAGATTGCGCCGGCGGTTAGACCAGGAGAAGAACGCCGGTCAGACCGGGCGGAGGACGCCGGTCAGACCGGGGAATTAGGGATTGGCAGCGGTCAGACCTACGGTCAGACCGGGAAGGAGGAGAACAGAGTTGAGCCGCCACTTGGATCAGCGGCCGTCGCTGTCACCATCGCCGTCCTCGGTCGCCGGTCGCCATCCGCGGCCTGGACGCACGCCGGTCGCTGTTGTCGCACTCGACCGCCGGTCACCATTTGCTGTCGGGCCGTCTCTGCTCGTGCTCGCCTCCGCCAGAGCCGCCGTCGCCGAGCGAACGGTCGACCAGGCCGCCCTCGCGACGGCCATCCGCGTCGCCGCCGCCGAGGTCTGCCTCGCGTCATCTTCGTCTGCCGGAGAAGCCGTCGAAGCCGACTGCCGATCTGCGTCACGCCACATCGATTGGAGCCGCTGGCTTGCTATTCCCGATGGCCACCGCCGCGCCCCACCGGCCGTGGGCCGCCTCCGGCTCGAAGACGCTCGACCGCCGCCGCAAGGCCCACCACCGTATCCCGGAGGGTCTCCACCCGTTCCGCGGGCGGCCATTGCAAGGGCCGCCGTCGCCCGGGGCACTTCCACCACGGCCATCTCCATGCTCGGTCACCGTAGAGTTGCCGCCGCAGCTGCTCCGCCGGCCGCTGTCGACCACCAGGCCACTGCTCCGCCGGAGTCGCCGTCGCCGCCGATCCGCACCGTGCGCCGTCTCTCCTTCAGTCGACTCTCTCGGTCGGAGGTGTTTATGCGTCTCGGTCGGTTTAGAAACCGGCCGATTGACTATTTAACGCCAAAAAAATCTTTTCCAGAAAAAATCAAACAAATTCAAAAGAAATTAAAAAAAACAGAAAAAATTTCAAAACAAAAAAATTCAAATAAACTTATTTTGCAGGCATCGTTTAGCCTTGTTTCGCTTGGATCTGGCCGATCGTCTCCATCTGCTGCAGGACTCCGCCACTGTTTGTCTTCTACACCGGCGTCGGAGGTCTTCTATTGGCGCCATGACCGCCGCGTAGCAGCTCGAGGACGAGCTGCATGTCCGGGAGGGGTGTAATGCCATAGAGGTGGGCCTTGGGCCTAGTCGGTTTATTATTAGGAATTAGAGATTGGTTTCTATTTGAGTTAGAGATTGGTTTCCTTATATGAGAGATATAGTTAGAGATATGATATTAGTTAGAGATATGATTGGAGTTAGATTCCATCTGTTAGGGGGGAGTCATCTATATAAGAGGGCTACCGTATGCTATTGTAATCAACCAGAGAATTATCATAGTCTTCCTCGTCTAGATCTCTAGTCTCTCTCACTCTCGTTCTACGTCGACGCCATCCGGCCATCTTCTCGGTGGTATTTATCCCTCATGAACTAAGGTTCATGATATGACATGAATTAAATAGCAAATTATAGATATTAATGACAGTTGAGTACCTTGCTGATCCTGTCCCTTTTTTGCTCTTTTCAGCTCTCTCTCCATAAAGATTTCAAATTTACGGACTCCTTCATTTTTTAAAGCTCAAAGATCTACAAAATCATAAAATACTAAATTCATAAGTTTACCTCATGCTATATTTTACAGTGCCATAAACAAAACATGAGTTTACACTACTCAGAAAAACAACTTTTACAAAAACAAGAATCAATCTGACTGATGCAGGCAGCAAGCTACCATTAATATGCAAAAATTACACGACACATAATATGACAATATTACTTTGTCCAAAACCGAGATATTAGCATTCGGACTTTGAGATATTAGCATTCCCCTGCAACCAGTTCTTGCCACAAGAGTCAGGCACCGACCCGCAGATAAAAGACTTTGCTTGCACAAGATCTAAAGCAGAATATCACAAGAAATTATCATTTTCATATCTGTACCAGTCAATTTTTTTAAGGTGAACCGCTTATATGTTCATAAATATTTTGGCTAGCTACAAGAAAACTACATGGGCACATTTGTCATAAAAAGTACTTTCATAATATATTTATACAACTATACATGTTTTTAGCAACGTCTGATGGTAAATATTAATGATGGAAGTTGGATCATGAGCACTTTGCACAGTAAAGTTTTGGGACTCGAGGGTGTATTATAGATAGAGTAACTTAAGAGCATATTGAAACAACGAAACATGCCTCCACGGCTCCACCTACAGAAACTAAATTATAAAGGAAAAGGCTGTAAAATACTGATAACAAAGGACACATACCTGACCAGATGATAGCAGCTGTTTCCTGTATGAAGGATTAAATCCAGCTTTAGTGCATTCAAATGAAGTGATAAGCAAGAAACTGTAAAAACGTCACAAACCTTTTGGAACAGCAACACGAAGTTTATCCATGAATGCTTCAGGGAACTTCTCAAAGAATCTGTGAACGGCTTCAACAGACCTAATCTGAAAAATCATAAACAACCACCAGATAGGATAAATCAACAGATAATCAAACAAAGTGCTCTTCAAGGTATAAGCTATGAATAGATGAAGAGTGGGAAAAGAAGAAAGTATCAAAGCATGAACCTTTCGCTGGTGGGCAAACCAACGCTAACACATATCCAACCAAAAAATGGGTGTAATTTATTTTTCATAGGAGTTTGTTGATGTTACATAAACTACACATTATTTATGAGTTTGTTTGCACACAGAGTAATAGAAGCATCTTACAAATGTGCTGTGCAAGTATTCAAATATACTAACATAATTAACTAAACAACAAGAAATTTGCAGAAAACACACACATTTCGCACTGTTTCCTGATGCATTGGTTTCAAATTTGCAGAAAGACATCCAAAAGCCGCTTGAGAATTAGATCTGCTAACCTCCAAGGGCGGAGCGGAGGGCCGGCGTGGAGGCGGAGCGGAGTTGCGAAGCAGCGGAGGGCCTGTGCGGCTAGGGTTAGGCTGTTGGAACTTGGGCGCTCGGGCATAGCCGCGCAAGCCGCACGCCGCACGCGTAATGGGTTGCGGGCCGGGCGGCCGGCCGAATAGTAGCGGCCTGGAGGCTGAAATTAGTGATTTTGACCCAACTAAATATATGTATATGTATTATACCTCATATATACTAGATTTTTTGTCAAAAAATTTAAGTGTTCAGCTGAACACCCATGAACTACTGTAGATCCGCCCCTGCTCCAGTTGCCATGCCACCACTGGCCATGCCTTCCTCGAGAAGCCTTTGACCCATTTTGGCCTTTGTCCGCGCCGCCCACGCTGCCGCTCGTTGACACCAACCATCGTCCTAGCTGTTGCTCTGCTCCCTACTCCTCTCTTGTTTCACTCTTCTATTTTTTCACACTACTATTATTCTCTAGAGCCTATGATTGCATGGCCCCCCTTTTTATCCATCTACACTTTACCATATATGCCACCTAAGCAGCCATATTAGCTAATTATATTATCAAACAAACAAAATGATCTATGATACAAACAGAGACAAGTTTAAAGAGCCAAGAAAATAAAATACAATTTTTGGACTAAAATGGTACAATCTTACAAGTTTAAGAAATTACAATGCAATTTTCTCAAAATATAAATACATGTGGGAATACATCCACACAATTAAGAAATGCAAGCGATATCTTGTAAAGAAAAACATAAATACATGTGGAAATATACTATTCTTGGAAACTATAGGTGCCGCTCGGTTGGACCTTATAAACTAGTTTATAGCTGAAATTGCACTATAACTGACTAAAATTATATTTTAGTTGATGGTGCCTTATTTGACGTAACTAAACTTAAAAAATCTAAAAAAAAACAGGTTAGCCCATCACAAACAATGCAAACAAATACAAGAAAAAAGAACTACCAAAAAAGCTTAAAAAAGGCAGAACACTAAAAAAAGACGAAATTTAAGAATAGTAAAAAATAAGTTAGAAGCCAAAAGCAAACTAAAATGAGCAGGGCCGAGGCATGGTGATTTTTAACAAAAATACAGATACAACAAATTAAACAAAACTCACATCTATTGTTGTGTTGTAAGATAATGTATGAGTAGATCTGAGCAAAACAAGCTCCTCCGGACCAGACCTGTTACGCTTGGAAAAACATGTGCCTACGTTTAGGGGCCAGGCCTGGGCAGAAACATCAGGCTCATTGGGACCGCCAAGGCACTTTTTCCCTCACTTTTAGAATGTTGGACACATCTGGCCCTGTAGCACGCAAAAATTCCGCATCTGGCCCCCATTGCGCAAAAATTCCAAAATTAGCACCCGCCCGACCACGCGTCTCTCGCGTTGCGCCACGTGTCCCGGTCGTGCGGTCTAGTACCGCACGACCGCGACATCGTTTCACGGTCGTCGCGGTACCGAATCGCCACGACCTCCCTGCCGACCGCGTGATCTGGCTGCCGACCGTGCATTTGCTCTCCGACCGCGCGTCTCCCGTCCCGATCGCACGACTGACTGATTCCCCCCGAGCGCGCCTTCACACTGTAGACCGAGCGTTAGAATTTGAGCTGGTGTTAGGGTTTGAAATATCTGTGGTTTTTGTAAGTTTTGGCAATTTTGTAGTTATAATCTGGGAAAGAATCTGGTAAAGTTGTAATAAAAGTTTATGTTCATTGTAAGTTGTAGATCCATAAAAAATTTTGCTAAAATTTTTTAGGAACGATTGAGCGTTGAAATATCGATACATACAGTAGTAAGTGAATTTTAGGGTTTGGTCTGTTGTTAGGGTTTGCAATCTCCGTGATTGTTTTAAGTTTTATCAATTTTGTAGTTATAAACTGGGTAAAAATCAGATAAAGTTGTAATAAAAGTTTATGTTCATTGTAAGTTGTAGATGCATAAAAAATTTTGGTAAATTTTTTTTAGGAACGATTGACCGTAGAACGGTCGATACGTAAAGTGGTAAGTGATATTTTGAAGGTTAGTGATAATTCGTGTACGGTGAGAACCGGTATGTTAATATTGTTAAATGAGGTGCTACGTGAATCATGGAATGCGAAAGGACGAGATACTAAACTTCATAATACAGCTGGGAGTAACATGCCGCGTACATTTTTATTACATGCATAACATATAGCATGATATGCGACTAACCTACCCAACTGCACGAACGACCTACTGTATGGACCGGGGCCACTTTCCCTTCCTTGCCCGCTCGGCGTCGAACTCCTCCGCGGCCTCTTTTGCCTTAGTCGCCATTTCCCTCTTTCTCTCGCGCTCCCTCTCGCGAGCCTCCCGCTCCCTACGCGTGCACGCTTCGAGATGAGCTTGCGTCTCGCGTTGTATACGCAGGGTGTGCTCGTTCTTGTGGCGCTCCCCCTCCAGCAACTCCTTCTCCTGTTTGACATTCCACTCCTCGAAGTCGAGGGTCCATTGGTCCGCAGGGTGGATCTCAAGATTGATCCATTTGCGGTAGCCACATAGGGGCTCCGGAGACTATAAAAAGAGGGGAGAGATTGTTAGTGCGTGCTGTGAAGGAGAGAAGGTAGGGGAAAATGGTGCATGTGGTCGTTACCGGCTGCCGATAGGTTGCGGTGTCAAAACGGCGGTTGGGGTAGTCACTGGAGTAGTTTGCGCAATCCCAGTAACGCATACCTAGGCTGATGCAGTGCTTAGACTTGAAGAACTTGCACGTGTCCCCGCACCAACAAAGGGGGGTGCCCCCCCCTCAGGTGGGAGTTGCGGCGAACGCTCGGTGGGGACATCTGGGATGGGGTTGTTGCTACGCGGCCGCTCATTGCGGGGAGCTGACCTCGTAGCCGCAGCAGCCCTTGCTTGTTCCTCGCAAGCCGGGGGAGCTGACCTCGTAGCCGCAGCAGCCCTTCCTTGTTCCTCGTGAGCCGCAGCAACCCTTGCTATCTTGCGGGTCTCCTCCCATTCTGCCTTCTTGCGGGACTCCTCCCTACCCTTCCTAATTTTCTCATTTATCATGTCCGCGAATTTCTGCCATTCCTTTAGATTCTTGTTGTTCATCTCGACGTGGAGAAGAAAGGTATGATGTAGTGTTAGATTGTGTAGTGTTCTCTTGCAGATGCATTGCAGCTCATTTTATAAGCCAAAGGGTAGGCATGTGATATATTTTTGGTCGCTGCGCAAAGTGTCCTCTTTTGTCATGTCACTGAGCAAAACTGCCCTATTTTGTCATCTCACTGAGCAAAGCTGCCCTATTTTGCCATCTCACTGACCAAAGCTGCCCTATTTTGTCATGTCACTGAGCAAAGCTGCCCTATTGTCGGAACCCGGAGTAACGACTCCTGGATCCTCTGTGTAAATCGCACTAGTCCAGGATCAGCTAGTGCACACAGTACAACAAAGATAAATACCAAGCACAAATGACTGGTTATATTAAATAAAAGGGTACGTCCTTATGGCCAAGTCTTACATCAACGCCCATTGGCAAATATAAATAAGGAAAAGAACTGCGGAAGCAAACTGATAAATAGGGAAGCCCAAGCACGCCATGTGCAAGCAGCGATGAAGACGGCCTACTCGTCCAGATCTTCACCGTAGTCGACAACATCTTCCTCTGTGTGGAAAAAGCAAGGTGAGTACAAACTTGTACTCTGCAAGTCACATGGAAGATGCACCATAATGATAAAGGCTTCAAAGGAAGGTTTATAGGGTTAGTTTGCATAAAACAACATTTAAGAAATACAAAAATAGAATGAAACTGCTGAATTTAATACAGAAAGTAAAAATAATACTTGTAATCAAAAATAATACCGTTAGTGCCGGCTCCGACCAAACACCAACCTATCCACGGGCATCCCACCCGGACCATCTTTTCCAAAAGTTCACGTATGGATTCCATCCATCCACACGCTTTCACTACGCAACTCTGATGAATTCCATCTATTCACCAGATTTCAATCTCTCACGGATTCCATCCATCCGCAAGGTTTTCATCTCTCGTGGATTCCATCCATCCACAAGGTATTCAAAAATATTTTTGAAAAACAAAGTCTAATCCATGAAAAACTTTTACTCAGCATGCCCATGACCGTGGGCACGGCTATCGAGATAGATTATACACTCTGCAGAGGTTATGCGGCTTTACCCACAAGACACGATCATCCCATATTGCCACCGGTTTACACACTTCCTTAGGTGTGCGGCGAGGAGTCATGACAAGGCCTTTACAATGCAAAGCCTTCAACACGGTCGAGCCAACTCTAAGGTTTCACCCGATAAGGAATCCACGGGCCGGGACCCCTCTTGAGCCTAGGCGAGACTTCTCATGGCTTAAGCATGCTCGCCAAGTGAGACTTCACATGGCACCAACCACGCTCACTTTCAACCTACGACTTGACTCAGTTGGGACTTCGCAAATTATTCACCAGGTGTCCCATACCAGACCATGTGGTAGTACGATTAGGGCTTTGCTTGATAGCTCACTGACCAGTCCTTAATCGACTTAGGCCCAACCACATACCCCTGTGCACGACAATCAACCACTGCGGCTCCAATCAACAGGGCATGCCTGTACCCACCAATCTAACCAATTGCCTAAGTCTAAACCAGGTTCGATATTTTGTTTTCAAAATACTTCATAAACCTCTTTGACTCACCAAAGTCAAGAGTTCATATCAAAAGTATATCATTTTATGTAAACAGGGTTATCATTTTATGTGAAAAATATCCCAAAACAAAATTATATGGCTATGCAGGGCTAAGCATTTGATTAAACTCTCTAGCCAACACTAATGTATTAACTAGAGTTTGATTCTAGGGTGACAAGGTATTGAGGAATTCAAATTCAATGGAGGGATTAACAAGTAGGCAATAACTAAATTTAAAACTGAATTGAAATACGTTGAATAAAAATATGCATGCAATATAGTTTAAATCAACATAATTTAATTTTGAAAACTGGGATCAACATGATCAAGGAGTGTGACTTGCCTTGCTCTTCAACTTGGTTTGAATCTTTGTCGTCGAATTTTCACAAATCGTCGAAGTCTACACGCGAAAATAACCCACCAAATTCACATAAATTCAAATTAAACTCAAATTGACTTCAAATATTTTAATTGAGGCTAGAAATGGATAGAGGGGAATTTTTGATGAATTTAGAAATTTGAATGGGCTAAATCGGAGCTAGGACGAAGGAGAACGGGCTCCGGGAAGTTTAAAAAGAGAGAAAATGGAAAATCAGGATTTTTGGAATTTTTTTCCTAAAGGAAAATCTAAGTTATTGCGTCAGCAGATAATTTATTTTTGGATGAATTGTTTTTCAATGGGAAAAGAGATTAATGACGCCATGCTGGCGTCAGCCTTGAGATGGGCCGGTTGACAGTGGGCCCGGTCCATGGACCAGGTCCACGGAGGGAGGTGCCAGCTGAGGTGGCGAAGGGAGGCGGGTGGTGCTGACGGGGCAGCTTGGCGCGCGGGTGGCACTGACGTGGCTGCCACGCATGCCGGGCCGGCTGAGGTGGCACGATCCACCGGCGGAGCGTCTGAGGGGGCGGCGCGAGGACTCCGGCGAGCGGCGGCCGGCGGCGAGGGCGGCAACGGGGAGAGGGGGTCGAGGGGAACACGGCGGTGGGTGCGGCCTAACCGGCGACGAACGGCGGCGAGCTGGCGGCGGCCGAGGTGGTGGCGCGCTTGGGTCTCATGCGGCGATGGCGCTCCGATGGCGAGGAGGGCGGCCGAGGGGCGGAGGATGTCGGGGGTGGCGTGGCAGAGCTGGAGATGGTGCCAGTCGGGCGCGGGAGCAAGCGAAGCGGCGGCGATTGCTCGCCGAAGTTCTAGACGGCGGCGGAGGCGCACGCTGCGGGGGATCTCCAGCGCACGGGAGAGGATGGGAGGAGCGGAGGGAGATGTGATGAGGAGGGCGAAGCTCGGGCGTCTTTTATAGGGGGCAGGGAGGGTAGGCCGGCGGCAATTCATCGCCGGAGAAACCAGAAGTGGGCGGCGAGGCGGGCGGTTAGGGGTGGAGGTGGGCGCCGAGGGTGGGGGACGTGGGCACGGGGTGGAGAAGGTGGGCGTGGGTCCTGCGGGGGAGATGGCGCACGGGAGGGGAGTGGCGGCCGGGAGATGCGGGAGCAGCGCAACGGCCGGTGGCGGCGCGGCCGGAGAAGAAGGGCGCACGGGGAAGACGGCTGACAGCCGGCCCGTGGCGCAGCGAGGGAAGGGGCGAGCCAGCGACGCGGGGCCGCGGGGCAGAGAGAGGCGGAGGGAGTGGCGCGCCGACAGGTGGGTCGGGGAGGAGGAGAGAGGGGGCGGGGGCGTGCCGACAGGTGGGCCCGCTCGGCAGAGAGAGAGAGAGCGAGGGAGGCGCGGGCGGCGGTCGGATGGGGAGGGGTGCGACATGGCGGCCATCGGGAGGGGGTAGGCGGGGTGGAGGCGACGGCCGAATGGTGGTGGCGTGGAGCAGATATGGCCGTCCATGTGGCGGCCAGAGGGGAGGGGAGGATTTTAGTTTTTGGAAATTGATTTTCTTTTTTCAAAAAACCCGAATAAACTCAATAAAGCTCAGAAAAATATGAAATAAACTCCAAAATTTCCAAACAAATTCAGAGAACCTCCTGGAGACATTTTGGACTTATTAAAAATATTTCCAACTAATGTTGGTATATAATTTTCATACTTTAAAATACTTTTAATTTCAAAAATACCTTTCAAACTCCTGAAAACTCAGAAAATCAAATAAAAATCCAATTAACTCCAAATATTTAATTTGACGTAGAATTTTTATGTAAAATCAAAATATCATATTATTTAATATTATTTTTGGGTTTTACTTGAAATAATTTTCAAATACAACTTTTTCAAAAACAGAAATCCAGGGCAAATCCAAATTTAAAATTTAGGCACAAAAATACTTATTTTAATTTAAAATTTTATTCTAATTAATTTTTATTTTCAGAAAAAACCTGGGCTGTTACACCTATTTTGTCATGTCACTGAGCAAAGCTGGCGTGGCTGCGTCCGAGGTGGTCCTGCGTACGGCTGCGTGGGGTCTTGCGTTGGCAGCCCGAAAATAGAGCTGAGCCATTTGGTCGACGAGGGGTCTATGGGCTGCTGAGATGGTACAGGTGAATTAGGACATGGGCAGCGATGTTTGTAATGAATTTTAATATCACAACGCATTTACCTGGGTACTCTGAAAAGCCGATGACCCACCGTGAACGTCTTGGCCTTGTTGCTCCGAGTAAACCTGTATGTTTTTTTGCGAGTGTGATTAGATGGCTTTAAAATAGATATGTTTAGCTTAGTACGTTAGTGCATACCGGGGTATGTGGGTGTCGAAATGACGATGTCGATGGGTAGTCGCGCATGTACTCGTGCGATGTGAAGCCTTGATAGGTCTGCCCAAACCACCTGTCCCGGTCTTCTTGGTTGGACTGCACACTAGGGGTGAACGAGGGCATCGCCCCCTCTAGTTGCTGCGGCGAGTCAGGGTCGCTCTCTGGAGTAGGCCCCCGTCGGCCTGGAGAGCGCAGTCGCTCCTCCGTCGCCCTACGTGATGACGATGCCTGTAGCAACGTGCTATCCTGTCGCAAATGCTGCAAGAAGAACATGTGGTTACACATAAATGGCAATTGAGTCGATGAACAAGTAGTTTGCAATTGTCCACGATGGTCTGAAGCGTGTGGACGACGAGCGAGCGTAGCTGGGGTGACTGCCGGACTGCGATGGACGTGACGACGAAGGCTATGCTGATGGTGGTGCTGACGGCGGCGCAGAGGGGGTGGTGGTCCCTGGCCACGTCCGCCACTGCGTGTAGCAACAACGTCATCTCGGTGGTGACCACAACTCAAGGTCCGTATCGCAGCCCTGGCGTCATCGTAGATGCTGTGCATCGAAGTGACCCACCGATCAGCCGTATTTGACTTCCTACGGTGTATAGCCTGAGCAGCCTCATCCTCGATACGATGCAACCGGTCCAACTGCAGTGAAATAAACAGTCAGTTAAAACGTAATCCTGTACTATTTAATGACATACTAATCTCGTACCGCCTGGTCATGCCGTGCCGCTAGATGACAGTCTAGACCTGCCTGTATAGCGGCCTCATGAACGACCTCAACTGGACGATGTGGCGGCTCCCCAGTAAGCCTAGTGCACGTGCGTGGAGCGTACCACTCAAGGTATGTCCTATACGTCGCAAGGTCGTCCGGCCGTGTCTCGTCCACAACCATCGTATCCACCTGGTCACGCCACATGTCTGTCCACGGTCGCTATGTAGCTCTCCAGTCTTCTGTTGCTCGCCCTCTCCTCGATTGCCTGCAAGTTCATTGAGGCATTACACAATTAGTAGGGGCACAGACTATTGCATTAATTAAATTTATGGTGTAATGAAATACCGGTGGGTGCTGTCTTCAAGAGGGCGTCCTGGCATGGGGGGACATGCTGGATCAGTCCGAACTGCCTCATGACTCGGTGTGGGTTGTATGGCTCGACGCAGTGCGAGAACACCAAGTGGTAGGTCGTCAACTAGTACCTGTGATCCTGCCCGCACTGAGATGACAACGCGTGGGGGGCTGTGTCCAAAATGAACCGTGGAGTCCATGGCCACCAGACTATGTCGGCCTCATGCAGAATCTCGAACCTGTTGTCGACCTCAACTGACCATGTGTCCAACGTGTACCCATTGTGGGCCCATCTAGGGGGTCGTCACCACCACCGAGGCCGTAGAACTACGGGCTGAGGTCATAAGAGTGCACAACACGACCAAAGGAAGGCACGCTAGCGGGAAGTGTTCCACGACCTGGCGAAGGAGAAGGTAGCGACGGCTAGGACCGTCTCGCCGCCACGCTTCTGCTGCGGCGTCACACAAGCCTCGGTATGTGGCACTAAGAACTGCTGATCCCGGCTATCTTGTGGCACTGACCAGCCACCATCCGCCAATGACTCTGCTAGGTGTATGTAGCTAGGCTGCACGGAGTCTCCAGTGGTGCTAGGGAACAAGACCCACCCGAACAGATATAGCAGGTACACAACGAAGTGTGTCCGCACCTCCTCCTCATGTGCGTGTGCAGGACAGGTCATGTACCGACGAAGCCATCCATGTGGCACACCGGCTGCGTTGTCTGCGATCGGATGACCGAACCGGTGACCCAGACGGACCTTCCAATCTGCTGCCTTTGGGGGTGGCACTATAGCAGCACCACGGACGGGTAGACCTGTAAGCATCGTCACGTCCTGCAGAGTAACCGTCATCTCCCCCCACCGGAAGTGGAAGGGGTGAGTCTCCGGCCTCCATCAATCAACAAGAGCGGACAGCAGCGGCGCATCATACTGGAATGCATGCGGTAGATCCAACATGCGGGCAATGGGCAGCAGCCCGGTGTCTCGCAGTAGTGGGATGTACCGCTGGTCGAGACGCCAGTTCTCTGGGCGCCCCTAAGGACGAAGCAAGGAGGCCCTCGTGCGTCTCCCGATGACCACGCATGGCATCGGTGGTGCTCATCCCAACGGGGGTCTAGCAACTCGAACGCCATGTCTTGCCAAAGAAGGATAACAAGTGAGTTTAAATTTATAACAAAATGTGCAACAAATGACAACATAATTAACAACAAATGTAACGACAGAGAAACGTACGGAATGTACCATAACATACATAAAATGTGCACACGAATATGACCCACACGACAAGGAAACATATGGAATGTACTAAAACATACATAACATGGTAATGTGCACGACATAGATACATGGAGCCAACAATGAAGCATACACCTTCTAAATAATGCAGGGTACATCGCAACGCACAGAACACATGGAAGCAACAATGGGTACAAGAAAACCTTGTGGTTGGTACTACGGAGCGTTGCTTGATGCCGGCCTGTTTGGGCACTGGCTGAGGGAGTGGCCAATCGTCTTGCATAGCCTACACTTCGGGCGCCGAACACGATCCCCTCGCTGGCTGTCATCCATGTCATTGCGGATGCTATGGCTTTGTCGTCTTCCACGACCGACATGCTTCAGTGCATCATTGGGCACCCACTTTATCTCCCCTGGCCATAATTCCCTGTAGTGCATGTCTACCCCGTAGGAATGGAACTCTGCACTCCAGGTTGCATACAAGTGCTATATGTCATAGTACTTGGAGATGTACTGTGCCGACGCCTGGTGCCATACAGCGCAGGCCACGTACACATAGGAGCATGGCTTGTGCAGAAGCTGGGGCTTGTTGCAGGTGCAAGATGAAGGAACGCGCGTATGTTACGATAGCAGAAAATAAAAAATATATTGATAGAAGTAAAAGCTTAGTTGTCTTCTAGATTTGATATGAAAGATATGGGAGAATCTTTCTATATTTTAGGAGTTGAAATACATAGAGATCAGAATAAAAGTATTTTTGGGTTGTCCCAAAAGGCATACCTTCATAGCGTTTTTTAAAAAATTTTGGAAAACGGTAAACCTGTTAATGTATTTATTGTGAAGGGAACTAAATCCAATAAGGAATTATATCCAAATATTCCTGAGGAAAAACCTAGAATGAATATAATTCTTTATTCTTCACTTTGAGATGTTTTATGCATGCTATTGTTATTCACACGGCTGACCTTAGCCATGCCATGAAATTCTTAGTAGATATCAAAAGAATCCTAGGAAAAATCTGAAACAAATCAAATATGTACTATGTTATGTCAAAGGAACTATGGATTATTCATTACATTTTAATGGTCATAATCTTCAGCTATAAGGTTATACTGATACTGATTGGCAAGGAGATATAAATAATTGAAAATTAACTTCTAGTTATGTATTTATTTTGTCAAGGGGTACTATTTCTTGGTACAACAAGAAATAGGATTCAATTGCTCTTTTTTCCCATGGAAAATGAATACATTGCTATATCTGCAGCATCAAAGGAAGATGTATGGCTAAGGAAATTTCTTGAAAGGTCATGGAAAGGGCATCATAGCCTATCACTTATTTCATAGTAAAAGTAAACACATTGAAGAAAGATCCACTGACTAAGTCAGTTAGTCAGGAATTATTTTCTAAGCATGTTAAAAACATATGACTTCAGTTTATTGATTGAAATATTTCAGCCAAGTGGGAGATGTTGGAATTTTTTTGTGTGGCTTTCAACATTACTATGGTTATTGTAAGTTTACCTCAATAGGGAATTATTCATGTTATTGATGCAAGTGATATGGAATAATTTGATGTGGAATTTAACTCAACAAATTAATATTCGAGGTGCCGAAGATAGCTGTGCTGGAATATAGTAGACATATTTATTGAGATCGAGTTTACTGGAATTTAATATGCATATACGTGTTTAACCCGGGTACAACACAGGGTGAAATAGTTGGGTTTATTTTATAGGATCGGTTCTACATGCTGTTGCAAGTTCAAATCCAATTAGATTGGTTTTAGTGATTAATGACAAATCTAAATATTGGACTAACTCATTAATGACAAATCTAAATATGAGACTAACTCATTAGTGACAAATCTAAATATAAGACTAACTCATTAGTGACAAATCTAAATATAAGAATAACTTGTTTGTTGAGTATGATATTGTGTAGTCTCATTTGGATAAAAAATAAAAATCATGGAGATATGCATTCAACATCATATTCTTATATCTTGTTGCATTTCTCAGATCTAAAATATAGGTTAAACTCCATAAAAACTCTAACTTGAATATGTGCATATATTTTTATTACACATTCTTATATGCACACATTTAGGAGGAGTTCACTCTATGTTTTGTGGTTTCATTAGTATTAATCTATATTTCTTTTTCCACATATATTGTGATCACTACTTTGAAACATATCTTTTGAGTATATAAAACTTGTGTAGTTCATATATACTCACATTGACTCATATTATTTTATATTCAATTATTTATAGGACTAACATGATTATCAAGTGTTTGAAAGGTTTAGTCCTGGATTTTGCTTGACAACTTGGAGATGCATGCTAAGGTTGACAAGAAGATCGACATGGCTCGAGACAAAGGTTATGCATACATTTGAATTAAAACTCCAAAGCCAACTATGTATTATCAGGAAAATCAGTAGTAACAATGTGACCGCAGTACCAGTATGGTATGACCGAACAATATGTGCGTAGCACCGCACCCTGTATGACCGAACTTTAGTTGATGGTATGTAATTTCTGAAAGGTACATTTTGGAGCATGTTTGCTCCTCGGAAAGCGGTAATCTTGGAGTACCATTAGCGGTACTACCGCATTGCGGTATGATCATAAATATAAAGCGAAACTACCATAGCCCGAAGAGTACCGGACCTTAGATGGCGGTAGTACCACGATTTAAGTTTAAGCGGTTTTATATTCAATTTATTGTCTCATTATTTATTGAGATTGTAATCAATTACCAAAAGGAAAGTTGAGAATCTACTCACTCCATTATAAGTTAATGGTGAGTTCAGTAATTAATGACAATCACATTATGTGACTAACATTTTCTATGAGTTGTATGAATAGGTTATGTTCCATAATGATGAAGATTTTGGATGGCTTCATGTGTTAAACATCATCAAGTCAAGGTTCGAATAAAAGATAACTTTATGAGTTGAAGGCTATCAAGAAGAGGATGCATCATGTGTTGATGCATGTCAAAGATGAGATGCATCATGTATTGATGCACATCAAGATCTTGAAAAGAGATGATCATGAGTTGATCATCAAGTCAAGAGAAGACAAGGACCGGACTTGAAGTGAAGATATGTGTCATTAAACTTCAAGAGGATGCTTAAAGCAAAAGTATAACTAACTAGGGCAAAGGATATGTTCCTACTCTTTTCACGATCTTGGTGTTTGGTTGAAAGATTGAATTGCTAGTGTAGATTTTCATACTACTAAGAGGGTCTTTTTAGTAGCTTGAGTCTCATCATATGTTGATAGCTCAATCCTTCTTACTCTAGCTCTTCATGGCATGATGCTATTATTTGCGAATATATTTTGTAAATAGTTAAGGCTCGTGCATCTAATCCATTGCAACATGTCTATATACTTTGCAAATATGTTTTCCAAATGGTTGAAATCCATGCACCTATTCCTTGTGGCATGATCTAAGTTTGCAAATATATTTTGTATATTGTTGGATGTCATGCATTATCCCTTAGCATGATCTAATATTGTTTATTGCTATTTCTTTGGACTTAGACCGTGGTAGTGACTCCTTAGATCTCTTATAATTTCTGCATTGATCTAATGTGTTTGAGATTATGTAAATAAATGGGTTGTGTAGTCTTCTAAATAATCTTTTCATAGAGTCCAAGCTCACTCAATTTTGATATTGAGTCAAAAGTTATGACCTTTTTGAATATCATATTTTTGAGTGGTACTTGCGGTAGTTCCAGCCCTGTGAGTGCGGTAGTATTGCACCAACTGAAGGAAAGCGCGTGAGGCTACGATAGCAGAATATAAAAATTTCTACCGCGCACACCAGGACATCATGCTAAGGAGGGATCATAGATCGTTACCACTAGGCGCGTGCGCAAATGAAGAAGAGTTGGAGAAGCCGATCCAACTACGCGCGTCGAGGTAGTAGTGGAAGTAGCCGATCGTCCCGAACAGATCGTCTCCTCCACGCGATCAACCACACCACGAGCAGATCAATCGTAGATTGTTGATGCCGATCAACGCCGCAACGAGCAGCGCCTCCACCGGTATCCACCGTCCAAGGTGGAACGCCGATCGTGAGTGTACCGGCACTCGCGGCGGCTAGGGTTTGGCTCGGGAGGTGGCGGCTAGGGTTTTGCTCGGGAGGAGCAGGCGTGTATCCTCGGCCCCGCCTCCAAATATATAGACCTCCTCACTTGGGCCTCGTGGACCGAGGCCCAATAGGAGTCTATCCGGATCTCTATCCGAATTGAGCCCACATCCGAATCACATTCGAATTAGTGTTCCAACCCGTTAAGTGTGCGACACAGCAGGTTCACGTATACTTGGTCGCGACCGGAAACACCTTTCGGTCACCCTGTTAATAGCGGCCTCTAGCAAGACATATTAACCCCAAAGTATACGTAAAGATCATATCAATTTGAACTGTAATGTTCTCATGTACGAATCCCTTTGCCTCACGATATAGATTAAGCTCAAGCGAGACACGTGTCATCCTCTTAATAGCTCAATCACTCTCTCGATTCCATGATGGATTATAAACTTGTGATTGACTCCTCAATCACATTGGCATGGCCATGCACTTTCATAATCCATTACATCGAGGGCCAGAGATATCTCTCCCATAAGGAGGGGCAAATTCTATCTTGATCATTCACATCCCACTACATGTTTCATAGCAAACCCGAAGACTACTTTTATGACTACCCGATTCACGGAGTAGTGGTTAGTAGTCCCAAAATAGGCTACTACGCATGTTGGGAACCATGATGATCTCAAGTCTAAGGATTCTACATAAACACTACTTGAGACCAACTAATGACACATGGAATCTCTGCAGTGTCTCATGGCGGGTCTATCAACATATGTTCACTAACACATGTCCATATTATTGATTTGGTATCTCCATACCATGATCCATGAGACATGATCATCAATCAATACATATGCTGATCTTTGAATCATATTTGTTCCTCATATGATATATGATCAGGGATCATTTAGAAATAGCAACATTTTGGCATTAAGAGTCTCATGAATAAGTCACATACTCATTGATCAATAATGATAATGTCTATTTCAAGGAACAAAGCAATGTATCATAAACATAGTATGTGATATATTCAACATCTCCATGTTGCCTCTAGGGCATATCACCAACACAAGATGCTTTCTCATCAATCGTGCATACCTGCTTGCACTCCCCTCTAATGTGACCCATGACATACTTCTGCCTGAGGCGGACCTCAAACTTCCTCCTTAAGCCATCAATGGGCTGAGCAATGTGCAATCGACCCTTCTCCATCTTTCTGTCCATGAAGGCCTGCATGACCTCAGAGTATTGCTTGTTTTCATCCAGGTGCTTCTTCGCCATCATGGCTCTATTCACAAAGTACCCGACGGTACGGTTCCAAGTCTCGCCCACGATTGCCATGATCGGCAGGGATCTGACGCCCTTCAAGATACCATTGTAAACCTCAGACATGTTGGTTGTCATGATCCCATACCTTGCCCCACCGGTGTCGTGCAACAAAGACCACATTTTCAAGTCAGGTGCATTGGACTGAACCCATTGTGTGAATACCCCGACTCTTGTGGAGCCCCCTCCACGGCCCCTGCTTCTGTATGCACATGCTTGGTAGCCTCCTGATCGAGCTGCCTCCACAAGGTGCCAAACTTCCGCTTCTAGTTCTGCATGCATAGCTTCTTGAACATCTTCATTAGGTCCTTGATACAGAACCTTCTGTGGAAGTTCGCTGCAAGATGCCTCATGCACCAACGGTTCTTCACATCACTCCACTACAAGGGGGGCTGCGTTCCATTCTGCAACGTTCGCAACGCTGACAGCAAGCCTGCATTGCGGTCAGAGATGACACACACTTCAGGGCGATCTTGCACTACGACATGCTTCAAATTGCAAAGGAACCAAAGCCAGCTATCTGTATTCTCGTTCTCCACAATTGCAAATGCCACTAGGAGTAATTGGTCATTTGCATCGGCTGCAACTGCGGTGAGGATAGTACCCTTGTACTTGCCGGATAGGAACGTCCCATCTATGGTTAGCACTGGACGGCACCACCTGAAACCTTGTATCGCCTGATGGAAGGCCCAGAACACTCTGTCAAGAATGAAACAATTCGGGCCCTCCGTAGGATGAACCCTCTCCTGCTTGTTTATGTATGTGCCTGGGTTTGATTGTGCAATTTGCTACAGCATTCTTGGGACCAGGTCGTACGCCTCCTCATACGTCCCATACATACGGTGCAGCACCTTTCGCTTCGCCCGTCATACCTTCTTGTAGCTCACTTCGAAGCCCACGGTGTTTGCTACTTCTGCCATTAGAACCTTCGGGGAAATGGACACATCCGCCTGGATGAGGTGGGTGACCAGCTCCGCAAAATACGATGATGTCATCGCAATTGTGATATTGCAGCACCATTATCCGGAACTCCGTGCCAACCCCTTGTACCGCTGTGCACGAACTTTGCCAGGACAGGACCCGTCGACACACTTCACAATGTACGTGTCCGGGTTTGACCTGTGCACCCGATACGTCCGGCTTATGTTGACGGCATGTCTAGCAATAGCCTGCTGCATAGCACTCTTACTACGGAAGCACTGCCCCAAAATGAGTGCAGCCTCGCTGAACCCCCATTGTCCTTCCTCCGCCTGTGGCAGAACTAGGGCTGCCGCTGCGTTGTCGTCTAGTCTGGACGACAGGTACGCACCGTCCGTGGTCACAACACGACCTACCACCCCTCCAGTTGCACCTTCGCCATCCTCGTCCTCTCCAGAACTGCCTGTTTCCACCTCCTCGTCCTCCTCGCTGCCCTCTTCTTCCACCTGGTCCCCAAGATACCCATGACAGTCAATACGGGCGGCCCACCACCTCTGGTCCACACCTTCGTTGGCCTGAAAATTCTCCACACGCCTCCTGAGGTCTTCATCACCCACTTCCTCGCCCACATGTTGTGGGACCCGGATTTTTCAATCCAAATCCACTGTGATTTTTCTGCACTATTCCCTGGATCAGTAGATAGTGCTCACAGTTACAGTTCTGAATATCGAAGTACATATCATGCGGAAGCGTAAATAAAATATTAGACTTACTCATGGGCCGATTAGGCCGAAATCATTAAATTGCAGCAGCGGAAGAACGAAGCACACAGGTGGAACCTTCAGGACATGCCCACGGGCAGCCAACTGGAGGTCGCGACCTAGCCCTTGACATCTTCATCTTCTCGGCCAGCTTGTCCGATCTTGTTGCTGAGGCGAGGTGATTTGATTCCTGATTCTGATTTCTGTCGCAAAAGCGAGTGTGAGCACTCCAACCCCGTGCTCCGCAAGCCAACACACAGAATGCAAATATATATCATGCATGGCTTGTCAATGGAAAGGCATAGGACTATTTTGTTTGCCAATGAGTGCTTTTGAATACAATTACTTAAAAATTTCCTATGACCTAGCAGGTTTGCAATCACATTTTTAAACCATTAGTTGAAATAATCCATGCAAACATGTTGGCATCACACCAACTAACCTTATGGCATCGCACCATAAGTTACCTCTTGGCATCGCACCAAGGGCGGCATATGACATCGCACCATATGCTTATTGTTGGCATCACACCAACAATCCTTATGGCATCGCACCATAAGTTACCTCTTGGCATCGCACCAAGGGCGGCATATGACATCGCACCATATGCTTATCGTTGGCATCACACCAACTAACCTTATGGCATCGCACCATAAGTTGCCTCTTAGCATCTCACCAAGGGCAGCATATGACATCGCACCATATGCTTATCGTTGGCATCACACCAACAATCCTTATGGCATCGCACCATAAGTTACCTCTTGGCATCGCACCAAGGGCGGCATATGACATCGCACCATATGCTTATCGTTGGCATCACACCAACTAACCTTATGGCATCGCACCATAAGTTGCCTCTTAGCATCTCACCAAGGGCGGCATATGACATCGCACCATATGTTTATCGTTGGCATCACACCAACTAACCTTATGGCATCGCACCATAAGTTTCCCATCATAATATTTTGAAGGGTATACCTTGGGGCATTAGTGTCACCCCAAGTAGCTAGCATTCCTAAGCATGTCATATAAATAGGGACTTAATTTGTGAAATCATATGTTAATTCTTACTATGGCGACAAGGTTCACATTTCCAAGTATGGCAAGGAGAATAATATACACAACAGCAACAACAGGGTATATCTAACTTGCTGAAATCAACATATCATATTTCATGAAATAATAGCATGCAAGTTGATAATTTAAAAGGAAATAGCATTGAAATGCCGGGTTCAATATGATCAAAGTGTTGACTCGCCTGGCGCGGTTTACCGCGATCTTGAGTTCACTCAATGCTTTCTCTTGGGCTTCAGGTCTTTATCTTCGATTCGCGCTTGATCACGCCTGATCCTTTGATTCTTCAAGATTCCCATATCTAATTACGTGCTAAGCAACTGAATTCAAATAAAGGCAAATAACTCAAAAGATCCAAATAAATCCAAGCAAACACATTTTGGGTTCATTATGAGCTAATGGGTGATTCGGGTGATTTGAGACAGGGTCGGTGGAAGGATATAATGGTTCGATCTTTCTATTGATCACCTCTTTTATTATTTTTGTATTTATCAAGGAAGTTCCATGAGTTAGGGTAGACCCATGTAACGAAATACGAGTCTGGCTGGGTATGTATTCCTTGCAACTTAGGTTAAAGGCAACCTGGACTGATGGATGAGATCTGTACTTATTCTATAAATCTTTAATAATCCCATTATCATATTTTATGTATCTTTATTTATCGCTAGCTTAAGTTTAATTCGAATTAGGATCCTTTGGTGCGGGTTCCAGCTTGCCCTATACACATTTGTGCAAAATTTTATTATGCACCAAAGCTAGTGTTAGGAATAAGATTTAATCTGTTGTGGCTATAGACCAAACAGAGAGAGAGGTGGTAGTGGAGAGTGATGAAGATAAGTGTAATGGCCTGGGTCCTCCCCATGGCTTACTCGTATATATGCATACACATGAGGAGTGCTTTTACAGTTATACCCTTACATCTGGTTATCCCCTCTGGGGCAGTTATGTCATTACGCATGGCCTGTTCTGGGCCTTATACTCTCCTACCAGGCCTGCTGGGTTTAGGTGGGGGCCATCCCTACGACAGGAGCCTCTCATGGTAAAGGGCTTCACAAGGCCGAAGCCATGTTGCCGAGTCCTTTGGCCCCCTCCGTCCCCGCGGCCTGTGAACTTTTCCAAGCTGCCGGAGCTGCGATGTGGCCGAAGCAGACGGGTGCGCTGCTGCGACGCTCGGATTCCCGGGCGTCCACGTGGTGCGGGCGTTGAGGCGTTGTGACCATTAATACGGCGGCGGACTTCCGGCGGTTGGACTTCTGCCGATTGGCCTTCCGCCGGTTGGTTCCCCTGCTGATTGGGGTATATATATGGCGCTGGTGAGGCGTTGCTCCTGCGTATATTGCGATAGAAGCTGTTCCCCTAAAATGGGCCCCTGCCGTGCATCAACATTCCTGGGTGATACTGAGCGGCTTGGGGAATGTTGATGCACAGAAGGGGGTCTATTTTTCCTGGGAGCTTTATCAGCGCCGGTTATCGACAGCCAGCCGCGCTTCCTGAACCCGCACCGTGCTTCCGTAGGCGACAGCGAGGTCTGCCCTGTTTTTCTTAACAGGCCTACCTACAGTTGGTATTCCTGAGGGAACCCGCCGGCATTACCTTGTATGTTGATGCACTGTAGGTGGCCTATTAAGGAAAACGAGGTAGATTTCGCAGGACAAAACCCCCGTCTTTGCTGCGCCCGGCCGGAGCGGACTCGCGCGCTCCGTCCCCCACCCTTGGAACGGGTGGCAGCGAAGCTGGCGCCTAGTCGAAGTAGACGCGCGCTCCGTCCCCTACCCTTCGAACGGGTGGCAGCGAAGCTGGCGCCTAGTCGAAGTAGACGCGCGCGCTCCGTCCCCTACCCTTCGAGCGGGTGGCGCGGCCGTGGCGCCTAGTGGAAGTAGCGCGCGCGCCCGCCCCTACCCTTCGAGCGGGTGGCGCGGTGGCGCCTAGTGGAAATAGACGCGCGCTCCGCCCCTACCCTTCGAGCGGGTGGCGGCGGCCTGGCGCCTAGTCGAAGCAGACACGCGCGCTCCGCCCCTACCCTTGAGCGGGTGGCGGCGGCTGGCGCCTGGTCGGAATGAACGCGCGCTCCGTCCCTACCCTTGAGCGAGTGGCGCTGGAAGGCGCCTGGTCGAAAGTAGACGCGCGCGCTCCGCCCCTACCCTTCGAACGGGTGGGTTCACGAATCACGCCGGCCCTGGTGCAGCAGGTTAGGTTCCCGTCCGTCGCGACCCGACGCGCCCGGGGCACGCGGCGGCCTATGACTGGTGGGCGGCGGGATGTGGACGGTTGCGTGTTTGCAGCCGCTCGTCTCTTCCCTAGGCAAGGGGGACACGGGGCGGGCAGTGAGTGGCGCCTTTGATCATGACCTTCCAGCGTTAGGTGGGGCGTTGCGCTGGACGGGCGCTTGTACGCCTGCGGTCGCGCCTCGTGCGCGTACCTCCGCGACCCTTCGCTTTCGATTATGGGGAATCATCCGGGGCGGGCCTTTACACCGCTGCGGTTACATCCGGCACGCGGATCGTTGCGACGCTTCAGTAGCGGTGGTATGGGCGAGGTGGCTTGAAATAGCCCCCCGTAACAGTGTCCCCGCACCTTTACGCCCTCTTTCCTGTCTGCTCCGCCTTCCACACCCTCGTGCTATCTTCACCACTTCAGTCTCGTCGTGGGAAGCGATGGCCTCCAGTAGCGAGCGCGGGCGGGCGGTTGGTGGCCCTGCCATTTGCCGGCGATCGTCGCCGTTGGAGGTGAAATATGCGCTCCAAGAGCGCGACCCGGCGGCGGCTAACCAGGAGCGGCTGGTGGCGGAGGAGGAAGGCACGTTCTCTGGCGAGCTAGGCCCCTCGCTCGTGATCGAGAAGATGATCCAAGGGCTCTTGCGCACGGGGAAGTTGTCCGGGCGCCAGGACGTACGATTGCCCGCAGACGGCGAGACGGAACCGCATCCCGAGAGGTCGGAGGTGGTCGTATTCGTTGCCTTTTTCGATGCGGGGCTTCGGATCCCCGCGGCGACCGTGGTGGGCGATGTGCTGCGGACCTTCGGGCTGGAGCTGGCACAACTGACTCCAAACGCCATGGCCCGGCTCGCGGTGTACAGCTGGGCCTTGCGCTCGGGGCTCTGCTGGCCCGGTAGGCCGCTATTCGCCTATCTCCACGAGGCACGATGCCACCGAAGGGCGGAAAGATAGGACGCCGTCGAGCCGGTAGCGTCTCTTTTATTCTTCGCCCGTCGTGCAAGAAGCTCTTCCCTGCGAACTCAACTCGCGGGAAGTGGGAGTCTTCCTGGATGAAGCGGTGGTTCTACCACCGATGGGAACGGGTCCCGATCTTCCAACAGTTCTGGTAAGTTCGATTTGGTGGAGGCACGACACAAATCGATCCGGCTTCGAGCGACACGTTCCAACCCGCAATCGCAGCACCACGTCTCCTCAGGTTATCAACCGTGCGCAGCCCGGTTGACCTCGCCAAGAAGGCTAATCCTCTCCTGCGAATCGAAGAACACAAGCAAGAACAAGGAAGAACACAACTGAATTGCAGATGGATAGATTTAGCACTCGAAAGTTGGGGTCTCACAAACCGATGAACGGCGAATGTGTTCAAAGACAAATCAATCTAAGCAAAACCCAAACCCTAATGGTGGGGGTGGCGGCTGGATATAAAGGAGTTAGGGGCGTGCAAAACCCCTGGACGCGCCCCTAATGGGCTCCAACACGATACAGAGCCGATCGGCCCAAAAGACGGTGGCGCAGCACCCTGACAGATTCTGAACGCCCACTTGTTTTGACGATTCCTGTTGACTCAGAAGGAATTTTGACATGGGACCAAAGCCATTGGAAAGGTGGTCTTCTCAGCTTTCCATACATATGTAGAACGTCCAAAACGGAGTCCGGATGCGATCTGGGCGTCCGTTTTAGTGCGGACTGGTCCTGGACTCCGAATTGGATTCGAAGTCGGTTTGAGTTGGGCCTCCAACATGATTCGACCGTCCTTGCTGGACTTGTGCGCCCCGTAGCCCTTCTCCAAGTACTTCCAGGTCCTCTCCATGGTTCCTAATCATAATTAAATCATTAGGTAGCAATCTATTCTCAAATGAACAAAAGAAGTACTTAGGAACGAGCTCACTGTAAATTCAATTGTCGGCGCGAGCTCTAGTGATTGGTCCTTGAATGTCAAGTGGAGGAGTGTTGTGTGTAACCGAGAAGAAGTGATGTCCTCATCATCCTCCCCCTCTTGAAGCGGAGTTGTCCTCAACTCAGCCTCATCTTCATCTCCCAAGTATGGTTTCAAATCTGAAATGTTAAAGGTGGGACTAACCCCAAACTCGGGAGGCAACTCAAGTGTATATGCATTATCATTTATCTTCTCAACTATCTTAAAAGGACCAGCAGCTCTAGGCATCAATTTTGATTTTCTTAACTCAGGAAATATATCCTTTCTCAAGTGCAACCAAACAAAATCACCCGGTTCAAGTTTAACTTCCTTTCTACCTTTACTACCAGCAATCCTATATTTGTCATTCATTTTTTCAATGTTGGCCTTAGTAGTCTCATGCATTTTGACAATAAAATCAGCACGCCTTAGCATCATTATGAACTCTCTCACTAGTAGGCAAAGGTAAAATATCAATAGGGGCACGGGGATTGAATCCATACACTACCTGAAAAGGACTTACCTTGGTGGTGGAGTGTTCCGCTCGATTATATGCGAACTCAACATGCGGCAAACACTCTTCCCACAGCTTCAAATTGTTCTTCAAAATAGCTCTCAACATGGTAGACAATGTGCGGTTCACCACCTCAGTTTGGCCATCAGTTTGTGGGTGACATGTTGTAGAGAACAACAACTTTGTACCCAACTTGTTCCATAGAGTACGCCAAAAGTGACTCAAGAACTTGACATCACGATCTGAAACAATAGTAGAAGGCATACCATGCAAACGAACTATCTCTTTGAAAAAGAGGTCAGCAATATGAACGGCATCATCGGTTTTATGACATGGTATAAAGTGAGCCATCTTAGAAAAGCGATCCACAACAACAAAATGCTATCCCTCCCCTCTTAGTCTGGGCAATCCTAAAACAAAGTCCATAGAAATATCTGCCCACGGAATAGAAGGAGCAGGAAGAGGCATATATAAACCATGTGGATTCAAGCGAGACTTAGCTTTTGACATGTAGTGCAGCGAGCAACAAACCGCTCAACATCTCGCCTCATCTTTGGCCAAAAGAAGTGTGTGGCCAGAACATCCTCTGTCTTCTTAGCACCAAAATGTCCCATCAAACCGCCTCCATGCGCCTCCTGCAACAACAAAAGACGAACGGATCCAACTGGAATGCATAGGCGGTTAGCTCTAAACAAATACCCATCATTGATCATGAATTTATTCCATGCTTGTCCCTCTTTACAATGCAACAACACATCCTTAAAATCAGCATCAAAAGCATATTGTCCTTTAATAGTTTCAAGACCAAAAATGCGACAATCAAGTTGAGACAACATGGTATAGCGTCGAGACAAAGCATCAGCAATCACATTATCCTTCCCTTTCTTGTGTTTAATGACATAAGGAAAAGATTCAATAAATTCAACCCACTTAGCATGTCTACGATTCAAATTGGTTTGACTACGAATATGCTTAAGTGATTCATGATCGAATGAATGACAAATTCTTTAGGCCATAAATAGTGTTGCCACGTCTCTAAAGAACGAACAAGAGCATACAATTCTTTATCATACGTGGAATAATTAAGAGCAGGACCATTCAATTTTTCACTAAAGTAGGCAACAGGTTTGCCTTCTTGCATCAAAACACCACCAATACCAATTCCGCTAGCATCACATTCGAGCTCAAAAGTCTTACCAAAATCCGGAAGTTGGAGCAATGGTGCGTGTGTAAGCTTGTCCTTCAAAAGATGAAAGGACTCCTCTTGTGATGGCCCCCAATGGAACACGACGCCCTTCTTTGTCAACTCAATCAATGGTGTCGCAATGGTGCTGAATTCTTTGACAAAGCGGCGATAAAATCCTGCAAGGCCAAGAAAACTCCGCACTTGGGAGACCGTCGTGGGCGTGGGCCAACTCCATATCGCCTCCACCTTGGCTCTATCAACCTCAATGCCCTGTGGAGTCACAACATAGCCAAGAAAAGAGACTCGATCCGTGCAAAAGGTGCACTTGTCAAGGTTACCAAACAAACGTGCATCTCTCAAAGCATTAAAAACAGCACGTAAGTGATTCAAATGTTCATCCATGGACTTGCTATAAATCAAGATATCATCAAAGTAAACGACCACAAATTTGCCAATGAAAGGACGTAAAACCTCGTTCATTAATCTCATGAAAGTGCTAGGTGCATTAGTTAACCCAAAAGGCATGACTAACCACTCATACAAGCCGAACTTAGTTTTAAAAGCAGTTTTCCATTCATCGCCAAGTTTCATTCTTATTTGGTGGTATCCACTACGCAAGTCAATCTTTGTGAAAATTATAGCACCACACAACTCATCAAGCATGTCGTCTAGCCTAGGAATAGGATGACGATACCTTATAGTAATGTTGTTAATGGCTCTACAACTACACACATACGCCAAGAACCATCTTTTTTGGGAACCAAAAGAACAGGAACAGCACAAGGACTAAGGCTCTCACGTACGTACCCACGGTCCAAAAGGTCTTGGACTTGTCGCTGAATCTCCTTAGTCTCTTCAGGATTGGTCCTGTGCACGCGACGGTTTGGCAAACTCGCCCAGGAGCAAATCAATCTGGTGCTCAATCCCTCGAATGGGTGGAAGTCACGGAGGTATCTCATCGGGAAAACATCTCTAAACTCCTGCAAAGGTTAGTGACAGAGCGAGGCAAAGTGCAAGGCATATTATCAAGAGAAAATAAGGCATCTTTGCACACAAAAGCATAGCATGTATCATGAACATCATCAATTTCAGCAAGGTCTGATTTTGAGGCAAGCATAACAGAATTTTTCAAATGGATTACTTGCTGTTTTTCAGATTTATCATGTTCCTTTGTATCATTAGCAGCAGCAACTCTCTCCCTATCGGCCTCTATAATCTCAACTGGGGTCAAAGGCAGTAAAGTAACTTTCTTTCCCTTATGCATAAAAGTGTATTTGTTACTACTACCATGGTGTAAAGCATCATTATCAAATTCCCAAGGTCGACCCAATAAAAGAGAGCATGCTTGCATGGGAACCACATCACAATCAACATGATCAACATACCCACCAATGGAAAAATGGACTCGGCATGTTTGTGTTACCTTAGCTTTTCCAGAATCATTTAACCACTGAATATGATATGGATGGGGATGTGGTCGCGTGGTCAAGCCAAGCTTCTTGACCAAATCAGAACTCACCAAGTTGTTGCAGCTTCCTCCATCAATGATGACACGTGCGCCGATTCTTGATTGCGAAGAAAGTCTGAAACAAATTATGGCGTTGAAGCTTATCGGGTTGTTGTACTGTGTGCTGAGGACTCGCTGCACAATGATGCTCGTAGCGTCGCTGTGGACGCCCCACCAAGGACCAAGTCGTCATCACCACCGCAGTTTAAATCGAGGCAAACATCAACATCATCATCCTCCTCAACATCCGAAGTGCTGATGTAGCCTCCATCTTACGTGGCGATGTATGCCCGTTGGCTAGGCAATTCTTCCGCACATGACCAAGCCCATGGCAGCGGTGGCAGAATGTCGGAGGAGCGGCCCGTTGAAGCCACGGAAGAAGAACTCTTGGCTGGAACACGCAAGGAATTTTTGAAGCATCCGCAAAGCATGGCGTGGAAGGTGGCCGGTGGCGCTGCTGCAATCTTGGTCACAGTGGTGGAGGAGAACGAAACTTCAAGAAGACTTGGGCGATCCAGCCCGATGTAGTCGTTCGCGGCGTGTAGAAGGGTCGTTCGGTGCGTGCCTTCACGATTCCTTGCATCCTCGCAATTCTTTTTCTGCAAGCATAGCAAGCTGGAACAAGCGGTTGATGAGTAAATTCTTTATAATCAACAATGTCCTGAATTTCACGCCAGAACCCCGTAGAAACGACAAATCTTATCATCTGTGTCCTCAACAACCCCACAACGCATCATACCCTTTTGAAGCTCAGCATAATAGTCTGAAGCAGAGCGATCACCTTGTTCTAAGCGCTGCAATTTTTTCTCAAATCAAGTTTATATGTGGGAGGAACAAAGCGATTACGCATATCTTCTTTTAACCGTTCCCATGTATCAGGTTGTAGCGCATGTTACTTAGTTCATTCCACGGATAATAGCAAAGTCCTTAAACTCACTAGTAGCTTGTCTAACTCTATGTTGTTCAGAACTAAGTGAGAATTAAATTTCTGCTCTACCGTCATCTCCCAATCAAGATATATATCAGCATCATAAAGACCAGCAAAAGATGGAATGGTAAACTTGACTTTAGCAAAGGGTCATCGTTACCATGACGGTTCTCGTTATTACCTCCCATACCATGTCGGTTTTTTGAAGACGCCGGCGTGTCGTGCATCTTGTGTGTCGCCACGATCAATGTTGCCATCCGCATCATACACTGTGTCATCATCACGGCGATGGCCGTCATTGGCCAAGTGGCGGCGTGCCTCCAATGTGTCCAACCGACCAGTGAGGTCAGCCAACCGCCGCTCCACCCGCTCAATGCCTTCCGTGGTGTTCAACTTGGCAATGGCGGCGACGATGGTGTCCATTCTCGCGCCGAGTGAAGCATTTTGTTTGTCGGCGCAGCTTGTAGTGGCGCGACTAACACACTCGTTGAAATCGACGGTGTCTCGCCCCTTCGTCTCCTGCCATGGTTAGTGGAAACACGGGGAAAACAAAAGGATTATCCCTATCAACTACAAATGAAGGGCAGTGGGATCTCGCAAAGGAAGTGTCTTACCAAGCTCTTACAAGTGTTCTTACCAAAGCAGCAGGTGGTACAACCGGTGGCTGGTTCGTGAAACCATGACGAGCGTGGAGTGCGATTGCAAGGGTCAAAGCTGTGCTATCCAGTAGATATATGGAGCTTGGAAGGCCAAATATGTCAGTGGAACACAAATCAATAACAGATAGTAATGCTGAATAAATGTCCAAAGCACTGGTCCTAGTTGCTGGCCTAAATGTGTCCTATATCAGTGTTAGGATATGATGAACAAGGAGTCAAGATCAGAATAGTAAGGCAAAGACAAGCAACAAAGATGGCCAGGCACTGAGAGACTTAATGCAGCATAAGCACAAAACAAAAGAATTTCTGTCACCTAAAACTGTGCTCTTTCTTTTTTTCTCTTTTTTTTCTTTTTTTTTTCTTTTTTCTTTTAGGCACGGAACTCAGGTGCCTTTGCTCTCAGGCAAAACCAGGTGCCGAAATTTTTCTTTTTTGTTTCTTTTTTCTGTTATTTTTTTCACAAAGCAGAGCACAGAAATAGGAACCACACAAAGTTTCACCTCAATCTAATGTAAGGTGTGGCCTACAGAAAATAATGAATGTGCTGAAAATTCGGTGAATCAAATTCGGAGCTCGAGTACTGCACTTTCCAGGCCGAATTTGGGCAAAATAAATTCGTCAAAACCCGACGCTGTCAGGTCGGTTTCGGATGCAAAATTTAATTTCACCCAATTTCAAAAAAAAAATCTCCTGATTTCGAGTCCGTATGCAAAAGTTACGGCCGTTTGAAGTTGAGCCTCCGAGTTATGGTTTCTGTGGAGGCCGAAAACGAAATTGAGTGGAGGAAATCGGTGGAATTTGGGGGCGGAAGCTCGGGGAAAAGTGGGGGATGGTGCTGTGTGATCACGAGATGCGAAGCAAGATTCAAACAGAGGGCGGGATATGGGTGGAAAACAAAAAACAGAGGGTGGAATACGCGATGGATGACGGCTAGGGTTTGTATGAGAGGTAGCGGAAGCAAGATAACCCGAAACAAAACACGATCTAAACCAGCAACACAACTCGACTAAGGACACAAACTCAACACTACGGACTCTGGAATCAAATTGTGCAAAGGCTAAGCGAGGTCTAGGGCAGAAACAACCTATGACTACAATTTTTTTGTAGGGCTTTTTCATGGACTCTAGGATGAAACCGAAAACAACAAAGGAGGGTAACGCGAACCTGAAGGAACACCCAAGCTCTGATTACCACTTGATGGGAGCGGGTCCCGATCTTCCAACAGGTTTGGGTAAGTTCGATTTGGTGGAGGCGCGACACAAATCGATCCGGCTTCGAGCGACACGCGTTCGAACCCGCAATCGCAGCACCACGTCTCCTCAGGTTATCAACCGTGCGCAGCCCGTTGACCTCGCCAAGAAGGCTAATCTCGCCTGCGAATCGAAGAACACAAGCAAGAACAAGGAAGAACACAACTGAATTGCAGATGGATAGATTTAGCACTTTCGAAAGTTGGGGTCTCACAAACCGATGAACGGCGAATGTGTTCAAAGACAAATCAATCTAAGCAAAACCCAAACCCTAATGGTGGGGTGGCGGCTGGATATAAAGGAGTTAGGGGCGTGCAAAACCCTGGGCGCGCCCTAATGGGCTCCAACACGATACAGAGCCGATCGGCCCAAAAGACGGTGGCGCAGCACCCTGACAGATTCTGAACGCCCACTTGTTTTGACGATTCCTGTTGACTCAGAAGGAATTTTGACATGGGACCAAATCCATTGGAAAGGTGGTCTTCTCAGCTTTCCATACATATGTAGAACGTCCAAAACGGAGTCGGATGCGATCTGGGCGTCCGTTTTAGTGCGGACTGGTCCTGGACTCGAATTGGATTCGAAGTCGGTTTGAGTTGGGCCTCCAACATGATTCGACCGTCCTTGCTGGACTTGTGCGCCCGTAGCCCTTCTCCAAGTACTTCCAGGTCCTCTCCATGGTTCCTAATCATAATTAAATCATTAGGTAGCAATCTATTCTCAAATGAACAAAAAGAAGTACTTAGGAACGAGCTCACCTGTAAATTCAATTGTCGGGCGCGAGCTCTAGTGATTGGTCCTTGAATGTCAAGTGGAGGAGTGTTGTGTGTAACCGAAGAAGTGATGTCCTCATCAACCACCGTGTGGAGAGCGGGAGCGGCCTTGAGTGCACAGGCCGACCAATCGCGTTCAAGCCCTCGCCCGGCCGGACGCTCGATGATGAGGACAAGCGGAGGGTCAAGCGGCTCGTAGGCGTGGCCGCCCGCCTCAACATGCGCGACCTTGCCGAAGAGTACGTGATGTACGGCATGGCACCGCTTGCGTACGATCGGCATCTTGCGCCGATAGCCATCAAGGCGACAATGTTTCACCGTGGGTTTGCTCGCCACGCGCGCCCGCCCCCGTAAGCCTCGATTCGCCCCTCCTTTGTTGACGCGAGATGCGTTGTATCGCGATGCTGTTCTCCTTTGCTTCGTGGATTTCCTTGAGGAGGCGGAGCAAGCGCGTGTGTTCTGGGGCCGTACACCGCCAGGAGCACGAGCGCGCGTCTGCTATCGCCAAGGCGGGGGCGAATAAACGCGTGTGCGAGGTCTGGGCCTTGCCGTGCGGACCGTGTCGCTCCGGCCGATGGTGGAGTGAAGAAGAAGAATGCCTGCGTCTCGGAAGAGGGCGCAGCGGCGCTTGCGCGCGCGCTGCGCTAGTGTTTCGAGCGCGGCGGACGCGAGTCGACTTCGGCGAGGTACGCCGATTTGGGCTTAGGTGGCGCGAGTGCGGCGGGTGTCTTCGGCAAGCGCCCGGACGTCGGGTTTGCGCGCGCGCCGAGGGGGAAGCCTCACCACCCACCGGTCGCCGAGGCGGACCCGTCGCGGACGGCGATGCCGAGGTGGAGCCCTCGACCGCGCCGCCGTGGTGCCGGGCGCCCTGCGGCGCGCGTAGCGCGTCTTGTCTTTACCAACAGCAGCGGGACCGAGGTGCCCCTTCGGCGATTGCCACCGTGGAACCTTCGCCCCGGCGCAGCGGCGCGAGTGCGCCCCGACCATGGGCTGCGGGGCGTGGCGCCGCTAGCTGCCCGCCAAGCGGCCATGTGTGCGGCCGAGCTCCACCGACACCACGAGGGTTCGTTGTGGCTACGGGCATCGAAGCTTGTGGGATTCAGCGCAGCACCGGGGCCCGTGGCCTATGCGCGCCTACGCCTCTGGCCACCCCGCCGCGCGAGGACAGCCGTCGTCCTCCCGAACGCGAGGCCTCCGCCGTGGCGGGACCATTCATTCGCTACCAAAGGTAGGGTGACTTAGCTTACTCGGTGTATGCTTTTATGCCTTGTGGTGATCACCCGTATCCTTGTTTGCAGCGTTGCTCCTTCCGGAGGAGGAGCACCCAACGAACTGGGGCCTCAGAGCACGCGAGCCTGCGGACTTCGTGCGCCTCCGAGACGCCGAGGGCGTGGCGCGGGATTGTAAATGGCGCGCCACGGCGTCGACCGCAAGTGCTGCAGGCCTACGGTGCGGGCGCTGGGGGACGCCGAGGTGTGTCGGGGTGAGGGTAAGTACTCGTGCAACCACGCTGAGTTTAGCCGAGTGTGCTAAGTCTTTTCCTTCTGAGACACTTGTCCGGGCAGGCCACGCAAGCGGCCTATGCTCGTAGCCAAAAGGCGCTCGAGGATAGGCTGCGTGCGTGCGAGGAGGAGCTGCGCAAAGCGCCGCTCTGCAGACACCCGCATCCGTCAGCTGGAAGCGGAATGTGCCGAAGCGGGGGCGCACGCCGAGGGGCTTGTTGCGTCGGCGTAGGAGTCGGCCGCGGCAGTTGCTGAACAAAAGTTCGCGGCGGAGCGGGACGGGTTCCTGGAGCAGGTCGCCGCGCTAGAGAAGGAAAAAGGCGAGCTTGCCTTGACTCTAGCGGAGCGCAACCGACGCTGGCGGCGCCTCGATGGTTGCTTGGGGCGCCATGCAAGCACCGGAGAGCCATCTCCAGGGCTGGTAGCGGAGGTGCGAGACGCGCCGGCCCGAGGAGTTGTCTCGGGCGCTCCGCTGGATTGGGATGCCGCCAACGCCGCGGCGCGACGCGGCGACGCGGCGTCGCCGGCACCGCTGCGCATCGCGTCGGCATGCTTGGTGTGCGCGCGCCCGCAGCACCGCGGTTATGCACGCGTCTCGCGCTAGATGATCCCAGTGGAGATGCTGGCGGGGCGGAGTAATGTCGGCGCCGCCGCTCGCTTCGCCTTGCCTCGGGCCCTTCTTCGACCGGATCCGGGGCACGTCGGGCGGATGCTGCACGGATCGAGCTCAGTCGCTCTACGGGACGGGAGCCTCGGCCAATTCTGGGCGGGTCCCTCCAAAGCGCCGGGAACCCGCAGTCCGACGCCGTGGTGCTTAGGTGTAGGCGTGTGTTGTCTTGTTCCTTGTCTTTGTGAATAAAGTACACACTTGCTACTTGCATTCGACTTTCACCTACATCCCGGCAGCTTCCTTGCTGGGACCGGCCGGCGGCCGACCTTTCAACCCGCGACGCCGCCGCTGGGGAAGGGCGAAGAGTTGCTCGACTTTTGGCGAGTCGGCCTTCTTCGGCGAGGCCCCACTCTAGCGCGTGTTAAGGGCGAACCAGCGGGGTAGCGGCTTAGAGCGGCGGGATGTTGCGGACCTTTGCACATGTGATTCTTCCGGTATGCGACTTCACGGCATTTTAAGAATGCGCTGCGTGTTGATGCCATTGTTGGCGAAGTAGTTGTGCCAAGGTTCCGTAAAGCGGACAGTCCGCGGACTGACGTATGCGGAGGCAGACCTCCGCGGTGTGCCTTGCTTTATAGTCCGAAGACTCGCCCGTGCGGAGGCAGGCCTTGACGCTACGTCTTATTTAGAGTCCGTGGACTAGTGCGTGCGGAGGCGGACCTCGACGCTACGTCTTATGTATAGTCCGGAGACTCGCGCGTGCGGAGCTAGGCTCGACGCTACGTCTTATTTAAAGTACGTGGACTAGTGCGTACGGAGCTAGACTCGACACTACGTCTTCTTTATAGTCCGGAGACTCGCGCGTGCGGAGCTAGGCTCGACGCTACGTCTTATTTAAAGTCCGTGGACTAGTGCGTGCGGAGCTAGGCTCGACGCTACGTCTTCTTTATAGTCCGGAGACTCGCGCGTGCGGAGCTAGGCTCGACGCTACGTCTTATTTAAAGTCCGTGGACTAGTGCGTGCGAGCTGGGCTCGGCGCTTCGTCTTCTTTATAGTCAGGAGACTCGCGCGTGCGGAGCTAGGCTCGACGCCACGCTTTATTTAAAGTCCTGGACTAGTGCGTGCGAGCTAGGCTCGACGTCTTATTTAAAGTCCGTGGACTGAGTGCGTGCGAGCTAGGCTCGGCGCCACGTCTTATTTAAAGTCCGTGGACTTGTGCACGCGCGGCGTCCTCGGTGCGCCTTTGTTTATACTCGGACCCGTCACCCGGCGACGGCGAGTGCACACGCGAACGCGCGTCTTTGCTTTATACTCGAGCCCGCCCGGCGGCGGCGAGTGCACACGCGAACGTCGTCTTTGGTTTATACTCAGTCCGCCCCCGGCGGCGGCGGTGCACACGCGAACGTCGTCTTTGGTTTATACTCCCCGCCGGCGACGCCCCGAACGCGTCTTTGGCGCCCCGCGGCGAGTGCACACGCGAACGCGCGTCTTTGGTTTATACTCGATCCCCCCCGGCGATGGCGAGCACACGCGAACGTCGTCTTTGGTTTATACTCGTCCCCGCTGGCGACGGCGAGTGCACACGCGAACGCGCGTCTTTGGTTTATACTCAGTCCCCCGCCGGCGACGGCGAGTGCACACGCGAACGTGCGTCTTTGGTTTATACTCGATCCCGCCCGCGGCGGCGAGTGCACACGCGCGACGTCGTCTTTGGTTTATACTCAGGCCCCGGCGGCGGCGAGTGCACACGCGACGCGGCGTCTTTGGTTTATACTCGATCCGCCCCCGGTGAGGGCGAGTGCACGCGAACGTCGTCTTTGGTTTATACTCTGCCCGCCCCCGGCGACGGCGAGTGCACACGCGAACGCGCGTCTTTGGTTTATACTCGTCCGCCCCCGGCGGCGGCGAGTGCTGCGCGAACGCGCGTCTTTGGTTTATACTCGATCCGCCCCGGCGACGGCGAGTGCACACGCGAACGCGTCGTCTTTGGTTTATACTCAGTCCGCCCCTGGCGGCGGCGAGTGCACACGCGAACGTCGTCTTTGGTTTATACTCAGTCCCCGCCTGGCGATGGCGAGTGCACACGCGAACGTGCGTCTTTGGTTTATACTCAGTCCCGCCCCCCTGGCGACGGCGAGTGCACACGCGAACGTGCGTCTTTGGTTTATACTGCGGGGGACGCGCGTTGGCCAAGCCTGCGCGCGCCCTCACCGCGTGCTTGCGTGTGATGAAGAAAGATTAGCGGCAAGCGGCGATCTTCATTACATCCCGTTTGCGGGTGGCGACTACAAAGGGTGAATATATCGACCGTTTGCCCTTGGTGGGGCGCAGCCTCTAGTCACTAGGCGTCTGCAGCAGGCCCGCGCAGCGCTATGGATGACCCCGGACCTCCGTGCTGTGACGCCGGCTCACGTCGTTGGGCGTCGCGGCGGGCACTGGTGCACGGCTTGATGCGCCGGGCCATATCACTCGTCGCCTCGGACGGTGATGGTGGTCGGGGACCGGATCTTCATGCACAGATAGCCATGATGTGGTACGCGCCGAAGGAGTTGAGGATTGGGCGTCCTAGTATGGCATTGTAGGGTGCGGAAGGTCGACCACGTCGAAGGTGGCATCTTGGTCCGCACATTGTCATCTTGGCGAAGGAGACTTGAAGGCCGATTTGTGGCGCGCGCGGGGCTGTCCCCGTAGCCTGCAGTTAGGATTCCCGAGGCCCCAGCGGCGGCCGAGGATCCCCATCCGTCGAAGGCGCGCAAACAACACGTTTGCGGAGCTACCGCCGTCTACCAAGCGCGCCCACGTCGCATCCGCGATGGTGACCGGATAACCGGGGTCTGGTGAGGAAGTCCACACCGGGCGTCGTCGGTGTGAATGTAACCGTCTTGCGCCCAATCCGGCGGTGCTTGCGCTGGGTATGCCGCCACGTGATGTAGTCTTCGCGCGTAGGCCTTCGGATATGACATTAATGACCCTGCGGTAGGTTGCGTCCGGGGCCTGCAACGACAGGAGGCCCTCCCGAGGCTGCTGTACGTGAGCTTGGATCCGTAAGGCGCCTTCCTGGGGTTGCATCCCTTGCGCCTGTACCTGCATCCCTTGCGCCTGTACCTGCATGGGGGCCTCGTATGGGAATTGGACGTGGGCCACCGCAGGCGGGCGCGCCTCCGGGTTCCTGTCCCTAGCGACGCTGTCGCGGAGCGCCGCGATGGAGGTGCAGGCGCGGGTATCATGATTGCCGCGGCCGTGGACTACGCACCACAGTCCCTGATGCTGGTCGTCGTAATCCCCACGACCCTTATCGTCGCGGCCCCTGCCCCGGCCGCGCCCCCGGCCACGGCGCCCCCGACCGCCTCGGCCCGCTGGAGCACCCTCGTCGGACCCGCCTTCGATGTCGAGGACGTACCGATTTCGCCTCGACCTCGCTGCGCGCGCTTGGGCTGATCGGACGACTCCTTATGTGGGTTGTCCCTACGGTCGGGCGCGTCGGGACGACTCGCCGCTTTCCCTTCAAGAACCGCCCCTCGGTGGTCTTGGCTTTGCCGAGGCTCGGCCTGGTTGGTGTCGAGTCGTCACCTTGCCTTCGCGCGCGTCTTCCTCCGCCCTAGCATATTCTTCCATCTTGTCGAAGAGCCGCCACCGTCTTGATTGGCTTTGCGCGTTGTACTCGGCCATCGGGCGGACGAAGGCCCTGTATGGCTGCATTGACGATGGTGGTCTCGTTGGCGTCTTTCACGACATCGAATCTTGGCGGCGTTTGAAGTAGTCCGGAGCTTCTCGAAGGTTTTGCTTTACGGCAAAGAGTTGGTCGCGTCGACTCGGTCAAGTAGTTTCCTTGGAAGTTGTTGTGAAGGCGGACACGGTCTGTTCCGCGTAGATGGAGCCGGCTCTATGGTAAAGAACCAAGAGAGCGCCACTTGTAGCGCGAGGGGAGTCCTTCGCCGTGGGTGTCGTCGCCGCCGCGGCCGATTGCGGTTTCAGATATCGCGCGCACGAACTCACGGGGTCCGTGTCACCTTTGTACGAGTCGATGGCGCTAGGAAACTTGAAGTCTTGGGCCATGCCGCTGCTGCAGCCCCGCCGAGGCGGGACTCGGATCCACACGCCGCAGCGCACGCGGCTGGGCGTGGGCTTCGCGATCGCCCGCCTCTCGGCGTGGGCTCGACGCGACCATCGCGCGCGCTGCGACTCGAGCCTCTGCATATCTCGACGGCCCGCGAAGGTCCCCTAGCTCCCGCTGGAATGCATTGAGAGCCGCCGCCAGGCACTTTCCATCGCCGGTGCGGCGGGTCGCCGTACTTCGACGGCGGGTCGACGCGGGACGGCCGCGTCGCGAGGTCCCGAACGCCGGTCGCTCCGTCGTGGCTACCTCGCGCCGCCTAGTCCGCGCGCCGGCGAGGGTTGCGATGGGGCGGCAAGGTCGATCGTCGTTGCGTCGGCGGGATCGGTTGTCGCTGCGCCGTGTCGGCGTCTTCGACGCATGGCCCGCCCCGCAACGCCGGTGGCGGGCGGGTCGTCGCGGTGCCGGTGGCGGGTTGGTCGTCGCGGTGCGGTGGCGGGTTGGTCGCCGCCGAGCGAACGCGTCGGCGTCTCGGCTCATCGCGCTGCGATCGGCACCGCGTCGCGCTGCGATGAAGCCACAGTACTCATACGACGCTCGAGCCGCCGCCTTCTTTCCTTCGCCGTTGGTGAAGCTTTTTGGTGCCATCTTTTTCCTTCGGTCTTGAGCTTGTCTTCGTCCTCCCACGGACGGCACCAAGCTGTTGTGGCTCTGCACAAGCAGAGAGAGGTGGTAGTGGAGAGTGATGAAGATAAGTGTAATGGCCTGGTCCTCCCCATGGCTTACTCGTATATATGCATACACATGAGGAGTGCTTTTACAGTTATACCCTTACATCTGGTTATCCCCTCTGGGGCAGTTATGTCATTACGCATGGCCTGTTCTGGGCCTTATACTCTCCTACCAGGCCTGCTGGGTTTAGGTGGGGGCCATCCCTATGACATAATCGATAGCACTATTTGTATCTTGCTTATACTTTAGCTACATTTATGCTTAATTGTATTTCTAATTTTAGTTTATAATTAGCTATCTGAGCAAGGATTGGTATGTATCATTTCATGTGACCCTAATTACTTGTATTAATAGTTACCTGGATGTTTTGGAGTATCTATATGTCTGTGAAATTATTGTGGTGCTTGATGACCTAGGGCTATCATATTTTAGCATTTGCAAATTATTATGACCTTTTAACTTGAGTGTTCTTAGAAGTGCTACTGCTACTGATATTTTATCCCTTTTAAGATTTCATGGCTGGCAGTATTTTTAATAATAGTGCCTCTATGTATAAATATATTTCAGTAGGGTCTATGGTGGACGCAAGAATTGTATTGTTGTATTGGCTAGTGGGTTGTATACATGCTATCCGCATTTCTCTAACCATATACATATATATAGTTGTTTATATACCCATTTACTTAGAAGGTTTTCATATTGTAGTTGTTATTCGCTTTAATTAAAATTTGTTTATCTAGCAAGGTTATATTTCAACATTTGCTATTTAGCAAAACCTACCACTAGGATTTATTTAATGGCAGCATTTTTCAATATTGGGTATAAATCTCAATTTGAATTAATGGTAATCTTTATTTGATCAATTACCATAAGTTGTCTTTCTTTGTCAAGGTCCTTAATTAATATTTAGCCTTTTAGTTAATTATTCAAATAATATTAATTATTTAAACATAGTAACTAATCTATGCCTGTACAGTATATAAGCTCAAGTATCTCCCAGTAAATTTTGCATATTTTATTTTCTGAATTTTCCCTAATTCTTCCTTCACTGCAGCTATCGGCAAAATGTTCAAAAATCCTAACTCTAACGTTGCGGCCAAAGGGATTGAAACCCGGGTGCTCGGTTTGAATGCGTGCGCGGCTAGCCAGTCGACTCGGGGGTGTTACCTGACAGCAGAGGCGCAGGAATGCAGTTGAGGCGATGGTGGAGACGCTCGGAGTAGAGGAGCTGGGGGGGCGGCTACGGTCGACGGTGGCGCCGACGAGGAGACCGGAGGATGCGAAAATCGTCGCTCGCAGCGGGGTGCTAGTGGAGGCGTCGGCGGGGTCGGGAGCTTCAAGGCGGGCGCGGCGGTGGAGAGCGAGCAGCGGGGAGGCGGCGATGGGCTTCGGTGCCCGGCGAGGTGAGGTGGCGAGCCTCGGCCGCGGTCGGTGGGGTTCGTGGTGGTGAGGAGGCTCCACCGGCGAGAATCGATGCAGGGCGCGCCAAGGGAGGAGCAGCGGCAATGATGGCACGGCGGCGGTGAGGGAAAATGGGCGTGCGGCGAGCTCGGTGCACAAATTCCCAATTAACTCGGAGGGTACGGGGTGGGAGTGGGAGCATGCCGAGGGGTGGTCGGAGAGACAGGCGCGCGGAGGGCCGAGCAGCGTGGAGGAGCCGGCGGGCGTGCTCGGGCGAGTGGGGAAGGAAGGACAGGGGAGAGGACGGTGCAGGGGGGAAAGCTACTTATGGCCACTGGAGACCATGGAAACGGTGGGCGGCACGGGGAAAACCGTGGGCGGGGGCTGCGCATGGAGGCCACGGGGCGAGGAGGAGCTGCGCGACGTAGAGAAAAGAGGAGAGGTGGCGCGGGCGCTCGGGGAAGGAAGGGAAAAGGAGAGAGGGAGGGGGCGGTCCCGCGCGACAGCGAAAGGAGACGGGGGGAGAGAGAAAGGCAGGCGCAGGAGCCGGGGTCCACGCGCTAGTGAGGTGAAGAGCAGGTGGAGGCGGGGCCCGCGGGTGAGCTGGTCCGTGCGGGAAGGAAGCAGGGGTTGGGCCGGGCAGTTTCGGCCAGTCTGCCCCCAATTCCTTTTCTCTTTTTTTATTATTATTTCATTGCTATTCATTTTTTTAATACATGTGTACAAGTATAAATATATCTTTATACCATTATTTTCGTATGCATATATATACACATTCTTTTTTTTATGCTTTTGATTACCTTACTAGTCCTTTTGTATATAATTGCACATATTTTATTTATTTATTTTTGTTGCCCTTGTACTATCATTCTCAAGATGAGATTTTATGTTTTTCTATTGTTTGCATAGTCACCTTTTGGTATTACTAATGTTTGTCTTTGTCTTCTACGAATTTCTTCAATTTTTTAGAACCTCAATCAAATTTAGGAAAACTCCATGAAATCCAAATTCCAATAAAATATATTGCAAAATAATCCAAAAGCTTAACATTTTCAATTTCAAATTTTTGGGATGTTATACATGTCCTCCCGCAGAAGCGTCTTCATGACCGCCGAAGATGAACCCAGGCTCTACATCTCCACCAGCGGCATCAGAACCAACCATGGCGGATGATTCTGCCCTCTCCACGAACTCGACATACACCATTGGCCTGGCATATATCAGGGTTGCACACGACCTCCATGTAGTTGGCCCACGAGGCATCATTGGTCACCTTCAGAAGTTGTCATATGCTCTCCCCTGCATCACCCACCATTGACGCATAGACTGCCTCGATCCGTAACTTCTTCCTTGCGGTGTGCCGATCGAACGCCGAACGGACACACCTCCGTGGCTCAGACAAGCTCATGGCGTTTAGACCGGGTGCCCGGATCACGATCCGGTCGCAATTTGACAGGTCCGCCCCGTTCGGCCCATCGCGTACAAGACCACTCCCATAAAACACAAACAAGTCTTGAATGCCAGCCATTGCGTACCTAACATAAGTGCATAATCAACCAGTTTAGTACACAGCATGCAATAATCGTTCCATCAAACACCCACTACCCCATTGTAACATTAACAGTTTCGATTAGTATTTGTTTTATATTTCTAAATCTACAATTTATTTCTAACTATTTTACTTCCAAATTCTAACATACATCAAATTACATATTCATTTCATTTTCATTTCCAGCGGTCTTATTTATAGATCTTAATTTCTAATTAGTAAAATTTCTTTCGTGCAATTTTACTTAACGCCGGCTTCCACTAACCAATTTCAATTCCATTTTTTCCGATTAATGCAAAATTTCCATTACTTAATTTTCTTCCTTTCTTTTATATATTTCACTTCATGCGGATTTCACTTACGATAGCGTATATAAATCAATAAAATATATCTTTGTAATTTCATTTCCTAAGTTTATTTAATTTTACTATACCTTTGTACTACTTTCTTGGTATTTCTATTATCATAATCCAAATTTATTCTCAATTTTAATTTTACATGTTGTCTCACTAAGCCTACCAATTATACAAATTGTCTATAATCTAACTACTGTTGCTATCACCCACAAATGTTCCAACTTAAATATTTACTTTTTGTACACCTACACATGTAAGCACATATGGTCATCAAAAATAACTACATTACACTACGTAACTTCAACAAATAAATACGACATTTTCTACACTACAATACATCATGCATCATTTTTACCTACAACATAAACACCGTATTGGCTTATAAGAACATTAACGAAAGACGGTTTGCCTAATTACGGGCTAATGACATTCACAGAAAATACTTGCACGGGGCCAAAAATTACCTCTTCTTGAGCTCAGAAGACGATCTACAACTTTCGTATTTGCAAAATCTGCTGACTCCAAGCAAAAGCAACTCAAAAATCTGGGTTTCCACTCTTTCTTTTCCTCCCTTCACTCCCTCTCTCGCTCTGTCTTTGCTTCAACTGCAAACGAGAAGTCTTCACCGCATGCATCTGCTCACCAAGCGAGCTCCAAGGCATTTTATTGCGAACACTCCTCAGCCATTCAGCAAAAATTGGGGGGCCATGTCACATACTACTGACGCGTGTATGAGCTGCATGCAAAGAGGCCAGCCCATGATGCTTTCGGCGGAAGGATTAGACGTGCGGTCGGAGAGGGAATCGCGCGGTCGGCAGACGTGCGCGCGGGCGGGGTCATGCGGTCGGCATCTGAGACGTGCGGTCGGAGAGCAAACGCGCGGTCGGTAGCCAGATCGCGCGATCGGCAGGGAGGTCGTGCGGTACCGCACGACCCGTGAACAGTGCGGTACCAGACCGCACGACCGGGACACGTGGCACAACGCGAGAGACGCGCGGTCGGGCGGGTGCTAGTTTTGGAATTTTTGCGCAATGGAGGCCAGATGCAGAATTTTTGCGTGCTACAGGGCCAGATGTGTCCAAAATTCTCACTTTTAGTGCAAAAAAGCAGGCAGTCCAACCCAAGAAGCCTAACCTAGTGGCTTACTAGACCAAAACAGCGCAGCGTGAATTAAACCAAGCTTTTTGCTGTTTTGGCCAGAGCCTGGCTTGGCCTGGGATTTGCTCAGATTTAAATACGAGGCACGTCTGGTGGACATAGAAGGGGAAGTAGGCTCAACTTGTTGGATTGTGTCGGATTATCTAAACTAGTTTTCTCAAGATAGCCATCCCAATAATTAATTAACAGAGTCTAGTTTTCTCAAGATAGCCATCCCAATAATTAATTAACAGTCTCCTTGCCAAATTAAGAAAAAAACATATTCTGATGCCTCACTACGATAATCTCTGTTCACAAGAAACGATGGGACTCAGTGACTGTTCACTTCTCTATTTCACTATCCACAATAGGAAATGAGCTCGAGGGCGTTTTCCCCGTAGCCAGTGAAGACAAAGCCCCCAGTTCTTGTTCCTGTTCTTTCCAAGATTGTTTTGGACTGCTTGCATCAGCAGCACACTCAACCGAAGATGCTTCAAGCTGTGTCTCTTTCAGGTACTTTGAATTTTTCTTCTCAGGTTCAAAAACGTGTTGCTCAAGTGAACTCTTCATATCAGCTCTTCTGGCTTTCTCACCATCTTTTGCATTAAACTTCTCCGGCAACTCTGCAGCTTTCTGCAAAGGTTCATCGACATATGAGTCATCTAAAGCCCGCTGAGGAAACTTTATATGATTTCTGGATGGTGTTCCAATATCAAGGTCTATATCATGGTCCCTGTAAGAGTAAATTAGATGTTAGTTTCTCTTGAGCAATTAGGACATAAATTTGACATGAAAGTTTACATACAAGCAGTATATTAAAATTCTTTTTGGAAGTTTCCAAGCCCGGGTTATGATGGCCTTCTCATCAATGTCTTCAAATGAAATTTCCCTGTGAAATAATTTCTAGAGTCAGGAGGACAAAGAAAATTTATGTATTAAATTCAGAAAACAAACAATAACACCTTGGCAAACATTTTCTATGGTAGGATCGTGGACAACGTCTGCAGACAGCAAATTGCAGCGGTTCTTGAGTCCTGTCCTCTAGGCCTTTACAACGAAAGCACCAATGTACAGGGCATGTAAATGAAAACCCAGCCGCAATCTTGTTCTCCAATTCAGAGGCTTCATTCCTGTTATTAGGGTGAAGCAGTTGTGCAACACACTTGGGGTGGTAAAAGTGCCCACAAGTTGCATTATTACAAATAAACACCTAAAGAATAATGCAAGCGTCAGTGGCTTAAAAAGGAATGGACTGCAGTACTGCACTAAGAAAAATACAGAACAAAGGAATTATATGTAAAAGCATTGGCATCTCATCAGCTTGCACTTGCATCCCCCAGCTAGAACAGTTCCGTTACTCAGTACCATTTAAAATGTAAAACTTTCAAAAGTTCAATTAGCTACTCATTATTGTATAGAAATAGGGTATATCATCAATTCACCATGCATCTGTATAACTTATAACAATGACAAGTGATGACATGTGCACTACCATTCCCCATCCAAGACAGCAAGAGAAAACAAAGGTGCGTCTTAGAAGAAGGTAGCTTTTATTTTACGAGCAGTTTTAAGGATTTGTACAGCCTGTTGGGATGGCGAACAGTAGTGGTGCATTTTAACTACAAACCAGCTCTGCCCCTCATTCTCTCATACCTATCCCCACCACTTCGCTGCGCAAGCAGCAAACAGCACACAAAGAAAATTCCTTTGGACAAAACAAAGGGGAAAAGGTGGATGACTAGATAGAGAGAATGCATACCAGTTGATTAGCATTTCTCATAAAACAATGGCAGACAAAAAATCTAAAGCAGAAGGCAAAAGGCTATGTCGTTGTCACTTGTCACATTCATTAATAATGCTTTTCATTTAATGTTCTACCATAGAAAGTAGCTCCCAATGTAAGAATTAACTCAAGCACCAACTAAGTTTGGAACAAAAATCTCTATAAACCCTTCAAGACAATAATTACCCGAGCGCCTGACAATTACACCAAATGTCATCTTATTTATTTCACTTGAACCCTTTTCTATGTAATAATCAGTTGGACGCATACTGAATCTAGAGGGTTGACTAGGTGAAGGTGGCTGTTGACTTTTAGAATTCCACATATACTGCATTATATACCATACATCCTGTTCATAGTGGCCTATAATCCATTTGAGATTTTGTAGCTATTGAGTCTAGCACTTAGAATGTCACTTGTAATTTCACAACTTATTATAAACTTGATCAGCTTATTACAGCTAACTGATGTTCCCAAAACTGAATTGCAAGAGCAATCTACAATCAATCACTGCCTAAGACACACTGATGTAGCAAGCTTATAATAATCTTCGGTGCTGAACATGTAAGATAGCCATAAAACTACCACCACCTATAACTGAACTGATGGGTATGAAAAGCAAGCTCAAAATTTGTTCTTGCGTGGTGCTTATTTGATGGTAACTACCCTTCTCAACTTACAAAAAACACTCCCTCAATGCAGTATTTTGTAGGCGAAGATGGTTGTAATACACTCATAATGTTTTTTCAGGATATCAAATACCTTCGCATTTAGTCCATCTGAAGGATCCAACTCTCCACAGACAAAACACTGGTGCTTCTTATGCTCACAATTCTTGCAAAGAAAATTTTGGATTGCCTACAAAACATTAGAAACAGGTACTTAAAACGGTCTGAACAAAGAAGCAGGAGCGAAGTATGAGAGCTCTTTAACAGTCACAATTCAAAATTACATTAAGTTGTGCCTTCGTGTACCCAAGGGTTGCACAATACGAATCTTTACCATCTACTATTTTTGCATGGAAGGATCTCATGCACGGACCTTCACAGCTATAGCAAATTGGCATAGAACACACATTAGAGAGATTAGAAAATTAATGACAAATATAGGACAGTTGGCCACTCAGGACAGGTGAGTTTTACAAGTTGCCGATGAAATACAGAGAAGAAAGATAATAATACTTCACGTACATGGTATCTGACAAAAGTACCCTATATATTCTGGAAAACAACCATTTGGTACCCATACATTTTTGTTCCTAACTGGACAACTGAACAGCTGATAACTGATTTCTCTTCATGTAGTTCCTATAAAACAAAATAATTTTACATATACAACCTGCACTGACTGGAATCTCCACCACGGATAATCAGGTTATTACCATCAAATGATAATAACCAGCTTAAAGGACTGATTTTTACGTAATCTAATATGGTACAGCTTAATTCTTGACCTTCTGAAATTTATTTAGAAATTAGCTATTCAGTAGTTCACACTCAAATCTCAAGTGAAAAAGTTAGGAAATAAAAAAGAAAAAATGCCTATAAGGATTTTTTACTCCATTTTACAACAACTAGAAACACTTCACCTATAATTCCTTTCATGGCTCAGATAGCATAAAAAGCAAGGGTAACCATTCAGTTAATGCAATCGACAAACAAAAGACAACAGATAGTTCTAGATTGTCAAAGTATTGTCTATAAGAAGTTGTCGAAAAAAGAATTGTTTCCAGTAACCACTCAGGATTTTGCAATATTACCACTATTCCCCTAGGCGACCGCCTAGCCCGCCTAGGCAGCGCCTAGGTGCTAGGCACCGGTCTGCCGCCCGACTAGCGTGTAGCACCTAGGTAAACACTGAATATTACTAGAAGTCTAGAACTACAAGATCGACACCAAAATAAACTAATCTAGTATCTAAATTCACAAAGCCATACGTATTAGTTTTCACTTATTTGCTAATTGGTCGTTATTAGTTGCTTAGTTGCATCTACTTCATATTAGTTATATGAGTCGGCAGCCAATCTTCATCTGCATACTGTGATATTTGTTAGCACTTCAACTTGAGGTGTATAATAGAACTTCTGAACCATTAGCTCATGACAGATATTTAGTTATGATTTTTCCATGTCTTGCCTAAGCAGTCCTGACTCCTGAGCTTGATATTGGCAACTGTACGTTAGTAATAAAGTTATGTGTCTTCAACCTATAATAAAATTATGAAGTGTGTCTAGTTACAAATAGTTGGTACGAAGTGGATCTAGTTACTAAAACGTTTGGTACAAATCAACCCCTCAGCTCCCAATTTTCTTCAATATACATGCAGTTCACAAAATTGTTTTAGGCATTTGAAGGAAAATAGACCAGAGCCTACCATAAGAGCTCCCCTCCATTGTCACAGATAGCACAAACTGAATCAAACAAATCTTCATCTTCCTCATCATCTTCATCATTATCGTTACTGGGTTCATGCTTAATGTCATCTTCAACCACATCTTCTATTTCCTCAGCATGAGCAATGAACATTTGTCTAACTTCCCGATTATTCAAACCAACCTAATTGAAAATCAAAAGTAAAAGGGAAAATAAAGGTTAAATACACAATTGAAAGTTCTTTAAAGTATCGGCAAGGACAAATCTGAGCTACCTCATCGATCTTTTTCACAGTCTTGTCTTTAATGAATCCTTGCATAATCTGTCAAAATTTAGATCATCATGAACGATAATCTTTTAAGTAACAAAAAGAGATGCATTTCGCTAAGATTGTAAAATTGGTAAACGTTGCAAGGAAGACATGCTTAAGGCACTCTCAATGCACTTATGTCAGCAGTTTCCATAAGAGTGCCATGTAGGATCAAATCTGATGTGGAAGGAAAGTTAAGAGAGAGAGTAAAGCTATGTCTCATGCTAGATACAACCCATTTGAGAAAACCAAGAAAATTGGAGGATGGGGATTGGGAAGGAGGAAAGAGAGGAGGTGGGATAGGAGGGGAAAAATTAAGTGGGGTAGTTGCTAAATGTTATGAACGCGGTGGTGAGAGGGGATTCCGTAGGGAAGCCGGCAACTAAACGTTGCTCTGCTTAATTCCAATAGCATGTGGTAGCCCTCTTTATATAGAGGGGCTCCCCCTAACAGATCGAATCTAATCTCAATCATATCTCTAACAATATCATATCTCTAACATAAGGAAACTAATCTCTAACTCAAATAGAAATCAATCTCTAATTCCTAATAATACCAACTAGGCCCAAGGCCCACCTCTATAACATTACCCGACATGCGGCTCGTCCTCGAGTGCTAGGGCGGCGATCATAGCGCCAATGGAAGACCTCCGACGCTAGTGTAGAAGATGAGCGGTGACGAGGTCCTGGCGGATGGAGACAAGCGGCGGATCCAAGCGGAACGAGGCTAGTCAAAGTGTTGCGCCTTGGGTATATAATACCGCAAAATAAGTTTTTTTGAATTTTTTTTTTCCCGATCGGTTTACAATCAAAACCGATCGAGACTAAAGTCTCCAACCCGACCGAGACTCAAAGACAGAGGAGTCGGCGACAGAGGATCTGCGACGGCGGTCGGCGGGTCGGCGGTCGTGGGTCGGCGGAGCGGCGGTCGGTGGAGTCGGGGCGGCGGTGGCGATAGCGTCGTCCTCGTCGGAGCGCCGGCGGCAGCGCAAGATGGGTTCCGAGCGGCGGCCCAACTCCCGGCGGCGACCGCTCGGCGACCTCGGCGCGCGACGCGCCGCGATCGGGAGCGCGGCGGCAAGAAGATGGCTCCGGCGGCGGCCAAAGATCTCCGAGCGGCGGCCGTCGGCGCGGATTTCGAGCGGCGCCGTCCGTGTGGTGAGATCTCGGCGAGCGGCGGGCCGGGGTAAGCGGCCTCGGCGGCGCAAAGCGCGCGATCGACGGCAAGCGGCCGGCCGGGCTCGACTATGGCGGCGGATCGGGCGGGCGGTCCGGCAGCGGCGGCCGCGACCGGACGGAGACGGCTCGGTCGGGCGGGCGGGCCGCTAACGGCGGCGAATCCGGCGACGATCGGGTCTGGCGCCCAGACGGCGGCGGCTCAGCGGATCTGACCCAGCGGCGCGCGTCGGCATGGCGAGACGACGGCGGCGATAGGGCGGCGGCTGCACGGATCGCGAGGCTCCAGCGCGAGGCTCGGGTGGCGGCGGCGTCGGTGGTGGCGGATCGGCGGATCGCGCGCTCGCGGCGAGGAGCTCGCTGAGAGCCGGACCCGCGCTCGGCGGCGCCTCGGCGGGAAAAGCGGGGATGGCCGCGCGCGCCAGCGCCAGGAGGCCTGCGGCGGCGGCGACGGCTCGGATTCGGCGAGTGGCCGGCAAACGGAGACGGCGGCGCGAGAACGGCGAATCGCGGCGTAGAACGCCGGATCCGGTGGCGCCGCCACGGATGGACTTGCTGCGGTTCCGTCAGCGGTGGCGAGCCCGCGGTGAAAACGGCCGGCGCGCGCGCGCCGACGGCGGCGACGGCGGCAGTGAAGCGACAGCGACCTCGAGCGCGGCGTCGAGGTCGCCAGAGCGTGGTCGCTGCCGACGGCGGCGAGAAGGATTCGGCGAGGCCTTTGGCGGGCGACAGCGGCAACGAGGCGCCGGATAAAACGCTGCGGCGATGGGCGGAGGCGCGGCCGCGGCGATGGCCACTTCTTCTCGCGGCTGGAATGGATCTACGACCAGATAGAGACGAGAGAGCGAAGCGCAGAGGCGGAGGATTGGCCTCGTTCTCCTCGCCAACGGCCGGCAGATCAATATCTGCCGTCTCCTCCTCTGCTCTGCGAGCGGCCTCTTCTCGCGCCTCCTCCCATTTCCTTCAAGATCTTCTCTAATCTGACATGCGAGGTTGAGGAAGGCTTCCCAACCCTTTGTTGAGGTTGCGGCCGCCATCTTCTCGCGCTAGCTTTCATTATGGCCAATGACTCGGCAATGGGAGGAATCGCGAGAACCCATAGTAGCAGAAGTCGTGGGAAGGGATCAACGGCTCTGATACCAAATTGTTATGAACGCGGTGGTGAGAGGGGATTCCGTAGGGAAGCCGGCAACTAAACGTTGCTCTGCTTAATTCCAATAGCATGTGGTAGCCCTCTTTATATAGAGGGGCTCCCCCTAACAGATCGAATCTAATCTCAATCATATCTCTAACAATATCATATCTCTAACATAAGGAAACTAATCTCTAACTTAAATAGAAATCAATCTCTAATTCCTAATAATACCAACTAGGCCCAAGGCCCACCTCTATAACACATACGCAGAGAGTGACAATTGTGCGAACCAGATAGCAGCAAATACTATATAGCCCGATTGGCCGACACATGCCACTTCAAAAGATGCATGACGATCGTTAAATTCATGATTATGTTAACCCGAATAAACATCGCAAATTCGAACAACATAAAATTTTCAAAAAATTACACAATAACTATGACTATATTGGGAGGTTTTACATAAAATTTCATAATTTTGGAGCTCGTTTGCTATATGTAAAAACTCATAAGTGTATCGAAATGGTATAAACTTTTGAGCAACATTCGCAATGGATAAAATTACCAAAATTACACTACGAGGTACGTTGTGTCGGGAGGCTGTACATAAATTTTTGTAATTTTTGAGCTCATTTGATATATTTAAAAATTCGAACAAACATTAAATAAAAAAATTAGGGCAGGTAATTAAGTTGGTTAATTAGCGACTTAATCACTGTCGCCTCTCGCGTGGCGAGCAAGCTCGCCATTTGCCCTTTGGCGGCGCTTGCCGTCTAGTGAGCGGCGATGCTCGCCGTCACATGCGCGCGCCACGTGTTACCTCGCGTCGTTCTTTGCGACTCACCGGACGGCAGAAATGATATTTTTGTCAATACAGTCCGCATACGGTTATTTTTGTAAATACGATGCAAAACAGTGCCAAATGTGGCTTTAGCTCCCAAAATGTGTACTAGTAAATTATGTACAATTGCATACAGGCAAATTTCCTTGCCAAAAAGAAAAACACCAGGAAAGGATCCTATTGTATGTGTATTTGATATTGAAAAAAGAGTTCATTTTTGAATGAGGGCATTTCCAATGCATAGTGTGTATAGGTTGTTCCTAAACATACCGCATCATATAGAAACAGCTCTAGATACATCCTTCCCAATGCATGGTATTTAGTGTTATAGAGGTGGGCCTTGGGCCTAGTTGGTATTATTAGGAATTAGAGATTGATTTCTATTTGAGTTAGAGATTAGTTTCCTTATGTTAGAGATATGATATTGTTAGAGATATGATTGAGATTAGATTCGATCTCATAGGAGCCCTCTATATAAAGAGGCTACCACATGCTATTGGAATTAAGCGAGCAACGTTAGTTGCCGCTTCCTACGAATCCTCTCACCACCGCGTTCATAACAGTATGTGCCCCCTCGCGCACTCTCTCGTTCGCGCTAATGTCATTATTTCCGTGTCGTCCCCTCTCGCCCACTCCCTCGTTTGCACATTTGTCAGTGTTACGATGTCGTCCCCCCTTACCCAAAACGCTGCTCGTGATAATGGGTCCTCAATGGGCCACTGCTGGTACCCCTAATCTGGCTATCTACTACGTGCTCCTGCAGCTGTGGACTATTATTGTTTCATCTTGTAGCCTCCAATTTAACATGGGGGTGACAACAAGTCCACCGATGATGACATGTGCCTCCCAGATGCTTCCAGAGAGAAGTACGGTGCCGGGTTTGCGACGTGGGGCGAGCTCGATGTTCTCAACATACCGGGTTTGTACACTTGATGGGACGAGCTCCTCGGCCACGCCACGTTGTATGGTCAAGGCGAGAGCTCCTTCGCACCACGAGGGGGATTTCTAGAGTTCTTCATAGACGACATTATTGCAGGCAACTCACAATTCGGCATGTCTTAGCTAGACGACTTCAACCCCACCGAACCCGACCTCATGCCTCATCCCTTTGGACCACCGTTACCGCGAGCGCATGCGGTCTCCATACCACCTCCGAACCGAGACGCAACCTGCAGACCAACTGACGTACCCAACGGGACATGCTTGTGCGCAACGGAAGACAAGGCCATGTAAGGGAAAGTAGACACAGCGAGAAGATAGCAGTGACTCAGATGAGTGAGCCATATCGCATCCAGTGTAATGCATTTTTTGTACTTCTATAATTACTTTTAATTGTACAAATTTCTAATACATAAAATTGTAAAAAAAGTGAAATATTCATAAATTCATGATTAAGTTAACTCGAATAAACGTGGCAAATTTGGACCACATAAAATTCCCAATAAAATACACAATAACTATGATTATGTCGGAAGAATTCACATAAAATTTCGTAATTGTTTTAGCTCGTTTACCATATGTAAAAACTCGTAAATGTATCAAAATTGTATGAATTTTTTAGCAACATTCGCAACGGATAAAATTACCCAAAAAATTACATTGCGAGGTACGTTGTGTCCAGAGGCTATACATAAATTTTAGTAATTTTTTGAGTTCATTTGATATATTTAGAAATTCAAACAAACACTAAACAAAAAAATTATAGCAGGTGATTAAGCCGGCTAGACGCCCCCTCACCAAACGGCAAGCTTGCCTGCCGTCTACCCACCGGGCAACAGGCTGGCTGCCGTCGGGTGAGGGGGGGCGCGGCAGGCGCCTGTTGCTGGCGGCCTCATCGCGAGTCGCCGAGCACTGCCGTCCACCCACCGAACGGCAAATATGACATTTTTGTCAATATAGTTCGCATACGACTATTTTTGTAAATACGATGCAAAGCAGTGCCAAATGTGGCTTTAACTCCACATTTTGCACTACGATTTTACAAAACACTGAAAGATGTACACAACCCCACTAGCCCCAACTAGCTTACAACAAGGAGTTGAAGAACCTCATACCTGTGAATTCGCTAAAACTGGGTCTCTCTCAGCAAACAGTTTAATTAGTGGTTGATGGTTTCTAAAGTCATCCTCCGAGGGCCTAACCACAAATTTGCTGTGATACAAAAAATACTTGTAAACTCCTAATCGACTCTATATTTATGACCATGAGAAAACAATAGATCACATACTCGAAAACTCCTCGGAGGTGATCCCACATGTTCTCAGAATCAGTGGGCCTCGTCCTGAGGAAGTGAAGCATCTCCACGGTGATCAGTACGGACCGGACGGTCTCCTCGTAGCTTGTCCTTGGCTTCAACAGGACGATCCAGCTGCCCTCCGTCGAGAGCACCGTGATCTCGGGCGACCTGCCGTCAAGGCCTAACTTCCAGGCAACCACCTGTTTGTAGACTTTCTGGAGGCCACCGTCGGTGAACCCCCGCAGGTACACATCCTTCTTGAAGGACGGGACTTCCTCCGCCGCATCGAACTGGAACGGCAGGGCGTCAAAGGAGATGGGCGCATCATTGTCATTGACGAAGTAGTAATTCTCCACTGCCTTCAGCCGGGGCTCCCCATCGCCGTCGTCCGAGGACATCTTGGCCGCCGTATCCCAATCTGAAATCTCACAAAAAAAAACATCAGGTGCATGGTACGGGCTAAAGGCTACCTCTTCCTCAGTAATCTCATGAGCAAATTCCCCAATCAAAGATGGAGAAATTCGGCAAGAACGGCCCCTAAGTGGAATGCGCGACTAAACTAAATAGCAATCAATCGGAATTACCAGCACGACACGACCAAATCACTGAAGAATTTCCGCTCAAACACACCTAAAGAGGATCAAAAACTGAACTTAGATCCAGCAAAAGAAAAGCCCAGATTGGAGCAAGAAGGGCTACCAAAGAAGGATCAAGTTTAATCTGAAGGAAACAGGCAGAAGTAAGAGGAAAATTGCGGGAACTGAACGAACCCTAGGGAGGTCGACGCGGTTCTTGCTCAAGCCTGCCTCGCAGTGGTGAGGAGGGCACGGGACAGGAGGGGTTGGGTGGTCAGCACCGATTTTTTATGTAGGGGGAGAGGGGAGGGGAACTTTGTGGGAATAATTGATCTTTTGTCATACCTTTTATTGCAATTGATAATCTGTTCTATATGCAAAAGATATTTCATTTATTGATATTTTACTTAGACTTCTAAGTAATTGCTGACATTCTCTTGAGAAATACGCATCATTAGGTCAACGTAAGGTAAAACTAAAATAAAACATATAATTATAAACATCGGTGTCATGCTATGTGGATGATAAACCTTCTAGGTACTCTGGTCCACAGTAGTCAGCTGCAGCGAAGCCCGATGCCATATAGTGATGAGGAGATTTAGCCCGATATTCTTATAAGAACGATAACTATGATTGATTGATATGATTTTAGCGATAAGACTACTTGACTGAAATGATAAGTCTGTTCTGTAATCACTACACCACATCCTTGACGTTACTAATCGTGCTCAGCTCGATTGATTTTTCCTGCAAACAATCAAGAATCAAGCAAGAAAGAAAATAAGTGAGATCTGAACTCCGAATGCAAGATAAAGTTTTATTGAATAATGGAGAGGCTTGAAGTCACAATAGTTAATCTAGTCGATACAAGTATATAATTAATATTTTTTAAACATAAATTAATTAAACAAGTCTAAAAATTAACAATAGCGGCCATAAAGATTATAAAAAGGTGGTGAGCAGGCACGGCGACACAAGCACACAACTTGTAGTTCTCTTGGCTGTCACGGCATAGCACTGTTACTATGGGATGAAGCCAGTACAAACTAGGAACAACTCATCGCTACTACTGTAGACATAGGCAGCCGAGTGGCAGGTGACTAGGTGAGCAATGGCTGTGCACATGGCGTGGCAGCCGGCCATGCGCAGCAACGTGGCAGCCGCCCTTGCCTTGCCTGCGCTGATGCATGGTCGCTGGCATGTAGCGGCAGTGCACGTGGCTGCGTTTGATTGGCGAGCGGCGATGCAAGCACGTGAAGACTCTGCTGGTGAAACACGCAGCCAAAAAGCTTTGGCCTGTTTTTTTTGCTGCGGCTTGTGATTTTTAGCTGCGGCTTGTGATTTTTGGGTTGTTTGTATAAGAGATTACAGAGTAACATAAACTCACATGCGGTTTTTGCTGATATAAATGAAGTCTGTAAAGTATGTACTATAATTAACTAGTAGACTCTATCTAAAAAATACTCCGTTTAAAAGCTAGTTATTGTAGAAAAGCCGAAAAGCAGCTTTTAGAAACTGAAAAGAACAGGGCATTTAACACACACGAGCGCTAGCGCGTGATAGAGCGATGGGAAAAGCATTTGGCGGTGGTTAGTCGGGCGCGTGGCGATCGATGGGAGAACAGCGTCGGCGTGAGATGATTTATGCCCTGCTAGATTGGGCTAAAAAGCTATGGCTTATGGCTGAAACTGCACTATATCGGTTGAAATTTTACTATAGCTGAAGATAACTTATTTAGTGTAATTAAATTTAAACAAATTTAAAAATAGAAAAAATATGTTAGCTCATTACGGACAACGCGAATAAATACGAGAAAAAAAGAACTAGCCAAAAAGCTCAAAAAAAATCAAAAGTTCAAAAAAATGACATTTATGAATAGTGAAAAAATAAGCCAAAAACTAGAAGGTAAAGCTGAAATGAGCAGGGCCAAGTGACGGCGCAAGAGGGAAAAAATTAGGATGGCTAGGTTTCTGGTTTTGAGTTCTCAACCCCATGAACTCTATTTAACACGGGCTAAAATAACATCCTCTAATATTTCATATGACTCGGTCTAGAAAACCAACTCCTTTTAAAACCTATATCTTTTTTCACATATTTCTTTTTCACTAAGTATGACCAGTCTTTAAGCGGCTATTTTTGGAATATTATAGGCTAACCTTTTAACAAAATTCAACCCTGAATTCTATGCCTCATCACGCACAATCCAATTGGACTACCATCAAAGTTTAGGATGTACCTGACATGAACAACTCTGAATACTTATCACTCATGAGATACTCGTACCTAACGTGAACAACTCCGAATACTTATCACTCATGAGATACTCTAACTCCCAAATCGCTTCACACTCTGTTTGATGTGATCAAAGCACGTTATCATTCATCAACATCTAACGCCTCAACACCAGTTCTGACTTTCCCAATCTCCGCACTAGATGGGTCACAAAGGTGAGATTTCACTCAAGGTCAATGGCTCGGCTGACATCTCGTGCTACGGATTTTACCTTGTACAACACACATGGACTCAGAAGATTCAATCAATAAGCTAGTTCTTAATACGTGCCACTATCAGGAATGGTCCAACGCACTTGGGCTAAGCTTCCTCTTGATACCGAACCACCCAACGTCTATGGTGGAAGATACCCTCAGAAGTATCTAGACACTACCTAGAACTCCAATCCTCGCCTTCTTACCTCGTCAAAGTTCTCCTGAGCATCTAATCTTTTTTTCCTGGTTAGACACAGCTGTCCAATCTTCACGTGTCCGCGCAACCTCGTCCTAGCCTTCGAACTGGGTAGAACTAACATAAAGAGCTCTACACATCTCTGGTCTCGTATTCCTGAACTAAACTACATAATCTGGATTTTCCTTTAAACTTCTGATTCAATTAAGGTTTGGTAATACACCCTCTTAAGAATTCTCTTCCATATTTTATAACAACCCATTCCACTCACAATAACTGCGACCCATCAAACCAAAAAATTTCCCTTGGGCACAAATCCACCTCAGAAAAAGAAATCTAAACCACAATCCAGAAAACCAAAAAGTCATACTTGCTTCCATGGCACAATCCAAAAAACCAAAAAGTCATATTTACTTTCCATGGCACAAATGCCCTAACTCTCAACAACACAAAAGGCTCTTCTCTTATCTCATACGATCCCCTCACTTTGCGGGTCACATCCTTTTTTTAGCATAGGGCAAACACATACCATAGCCGTTAAACCAACTCTCGTTCGAAAGAATCCACTTAGCAAATAACAAAGAATTCACTAAAAATCATTCGACTTCCAAGTAAGCAATTAGCATTCAAGAATCATTCCAATGTGCAAAATAACAATTCTTTTTTCTAGCAAGTAAAAGGATCATCCACAATACCAAGAAACCACTTTTCTTTCCAAATGGCCATGAACAAAACATATAAAGTAAGCAAGGACTAGAAATGCATCTCATTGCCCCCAACACCTACTTTTCTCATATTTAAAGTATAATTTTTTCTGTCGAGCCACAAACTTTCCAAAACATCACATATCCTGCATAATCATTTTCTTTTAATTTGCCAACTTGAAGATTAAACTCAACCTCATTGCAACACCACTACAAATCTAGAAAAATTTTAGTTGCAAGATTCCCGCACAAAAGTATCACTTTTGTTTTCAATTGCACCTAAGTGTAGACTCTCCATTGAATACCATCAACTTAGTTCTTTTAAAAGACAAATACCCATAAATGCTCACATACAATTATCACAACCCAAAAAATTCCATCGATGATCAATGCAAATCTAACTTCACTTGTTATTACAGTTAATCATATTAAGATTTTAACGTTGAAATATAGTTTACTCAAACCATTACATGCCACAACAATAATTTAGCCCACTACATCTAGTTGGACAAAGATAATAAAAAAATATCATTTCGTGATTTTGATTTCAAGTATTCTTACAATAAAATTTCAGTTATAGATGACAAAGAAACTAACCGACCACCTTTAAAAAGATATTCAAATTCCAAAATAAGTATTTCACCAAGGAATAATTTATATATCATGACAATAGTTCAACATTCCTCATAATTGAATTTATTACCACAACAATTAGGATATTACACCAAAATTTTTCATTATTGGATGACGTGATTAAATTACACCTAGAAAATCTGGCAAGATATATAATGGTAATAATCTTAATAGTGCATCAAACTTGCAAACTTTGAATAAATTCAACAGTCTATAAGCATATATAATGAAAGGACAATAGAATGAATGCACACATAAAAGTTTTAACACTTCCAATGAGTTCACTTATAAACAAATAGGTACATCGCTACAAATTTATTATTGTTGTTATCTTTATTCTTCTTCTTCAGTACCACTACCGAGAAAGCCGACAAACTCAAAATGAATTATGCAATTATCAATTTAAGAAACTCTTAACAAAAATTATCAAAAGTTACTATCATATCTTCAAGCTTTCTAAAATCAGACTAAATTGCTTCATAATATTTTATTATTTCATCCTAAGTTTTTTTAGAAAAAACTCATAAAGCATCACAAGATTACCTCATCCACTATATTATTCTAGCAAAACTTTTTAGACAAGTACAACTTGTTACATAACAATCTTAGAAAGTACACAATGTGAACATTTAATAAATTTCATTCATTCAATCTCTAATGATGCTCAATACCAATCCTATAACACAATAAATTTTCTCTAGTGATTCTCACTAGCGATCAACAATTATCCTAATTATGAAATCTATTTGTTATCCTATTTCTATATGCAATCACATAAACATCTACAACACACAGATTCAACACTTTTATCGTATGTTCAAAATTTAGAGCAAAATACTATCAAAACATCAATATTAGAACCTCTAGTAAACAAGATTTTATACGATACCACAATAATATTTGTCCATTCATTTAAACACAATAGATCAATTTAGTATGGCATGAAACATGTAAAGTAAGCATCTACATATGTTCACAAGTATCCTTAGAAAATATTAGTTCAAGATTAATATTTACCAATGACAAAAATTTCATACATCTTTAGCATAACCTTCATAAATAATTAGAATAATCTGTCGGGACCAAAATAATCCAATTCATCCAATAAAATTTGAGAATTCTTAACATGCTAGTTATATTACTGATTCAACCATACTTCATGCTTCGCTATAACCATAACAATTCAAGTAAAAATGGATATACTCCTCCTCACTATTCATCCTGAAACTACTACGAGATACTATGACATTTAATCACTTTTACTCACAAAGATAGTACTTACAATCACTTATACACTACATCCTTTCACTAACTTAACATTCCATATTTTACCAACTCTTTTTTCTTTCAAACTGAAGAAGTCATCACAACAAGAACTTAGATTTTTTTTCATAAAACTAGGCATTAAATTTTAATATACAAGTTACTCCAAAACACATGGGCTTAAAACTTTCATATAAAATATAGCCTGCAAAATATGTTCTCCATGATCCAAAAAGGAAATATTTGAGTCAAGAAACAAGTTAAATCCCTCAATAAAATGGTGAAACCACCACAAAAAAGATGACCGACAAATTGACAACTTTCAAAAGCAACAAGAATAGCTCAACATTTGAAAAAACCATAATTTCTTCATAAAAAAATAGCCAATAAAAGTATATTACCAACACTGCAAAAAACTGATCAATGAGAATTCATTGAAAGAATAACAACTCACCAATCAAACGAAAACTACCAATAGAAACTCATTCCCGATCATTAGTAACTAAGGTTATTAAAGAAAATTTCATCACTCATCATATACCACGCACTGTGGCACAACATGGCCATACCCACGGTCACCACCATGACCTCTACCTCTCAGCATCGCTATCCAACTCAATTATAAACCATCCAATACAAACATAGGCAACCTCTCGCCGTTACTGATCACCGAAAGAACAACTAACAACTCAGCTCGAGCGCAACAATAACAATTATACCATACTCAATTAAGCAACAACTCAATACCCATTAACAATTTAATAGCTAACGGTAGTGCAAATACAATGCATGACCTAATCCCATCCTACTGTGCACCAGTATATCAAATTTCAATTTTAATTTAATTATTCTAAGTCTAATTTTAGCAATTAAGTTTTTTCTAAGTTATTTATTATTGTGGATATTATTTTCATTAGGTTACCAATTCTATGCCAAAATTTTGTTGATTAACAAGTAAATTTACCACTTTATTCACCATGGACATAACACCCACTCCGATACCAACTGTAACACCCTGGCTTCTCACAAACTCAAGATGTCACCCACAACTACTATCTCTAACAATTTAAAACCCACAATCATGCATTAACATCTTCTAGACTTCAATAATAAATATTCAACATGATAAAGCCTAAATTTTAGCAGCATGGTAAACAATGAACTGAACTTAAGATAAACCAAATAATCATTAAGATAAATCAATTGATGATTTAAATCAAGAAACTATTAATTAGCAACATTAATAACTATAAGGAACTAAGCAAACCATAAATACCCAATTATCATAATGAATGATACTAAATTATTCATGACCAAAGATAATGTATTGTTACGTGAAGTGAAGAGCTATATAAAGTGCAATAAACCATGTCCTACATCCACCCATATATGTCATCTTCAACGTTTACCTAAAAACAACACATAACCAAGGGTAAGTCCACGACTTAGCAAGTACAAAGCAGAATAATAAATGAGGCATCGTCTTATTAACAATTCACACCTATTGGTCATGAAATCAATTTCTCATATTCATTCTCATCAGTTTTCATTCACATGTATCAATATCTCAAACTACTTTCCACTCATGAATGCAATGCGATAATTTGCAGCGGCGGAAAGCGCAATGCTCATGCTTATGTCTCATCTTCTCCTTATGATTCTGATTCTGATATGAGCACTCCGACCCGTGCTCGCGAGCCAATACACAGAAGTGTAATGGCTTAACATCATTCCCACCATGACCGCCCAAACCAATTTCTCATGATTAAAGTGATGCTTGGCGCCTGCCGCCATGAGTACCTAAACATTACTAAGCATGGCATATAATTACGGACTTATTCAGGTTCTCGACTTCAAATATTCCCTTATTCAAGGCCACGAATATAACTAGAGTCTAAAATTAACATGTATTTGCATATAAATAACGCATGCAATTTGATAATTTAAAGCAAAGTGTGGGTATCACTTGGCGCGGTTTACCGCGGACTTTTGCTCTACGATGCTTTCTCTTGAGCCATCCTTTTTTATGATCCATGAATCTTCACGGGACCTTATTGCGAATAAACCATATCTTATATATGGGGACCTCATTCCACCTATGGTAGTGTAGAAGTTTAGTGCACAAATTTTATCTTTAGAGTATGTATTCCTTGCAACTCGGGTTATGGTAAGGCAAAGCTGGGTGATGGTGAGGTCATATATTTCCATCATGAATGCTCAGATAAATAACAAGGGCTCAATATTTATTCTTATATGGTAATTAATTAGAATTTAAATCTCTAATAATCCCATTATCATATTTTATGTATCTTCATTCATAGCTAGGCTAAATTTGAGTTGAATTAGGATCTACTCATAAGGGTCCTAACTTGTTATATATACAATTATGCTTAATACTATTATGTACTAAAGCTAGCGTTAAGATTTTAATTAATGGCACTATTAGTAGCTTGCTCAAACTAAATGTTGCTATTAGGCTTAGCTTTATTTTAATTTTCTATTTACCTAGAAAAACTTGTCATACTGAGGTTATATTTCAGTGTTTGCTAATTAGTGAGAATCTTCCATTAGGATTTACTTATTGGCAGTATTTTAAATATTGACCTAGGTTCTAAGTATAATTAAGGGTAATTTCTAATTTAGAGCCTTGAGTTAAATATTTCTTATTCATATGTGATAACTAATCTATAGTTATATATTAAATAAGCTGGTGTTATAATCTAGGCGAGATCTTTGTACAAGGTAGTATTCTATTATTCTATTTAATAAGGTACATCACCGAGATTTATTAGGTGTGACATGATAAATATTGAACTTATGTTTTAATTATGATTTAAGAGCATCTTTACTAAGTTTGGATGTTTAGCCAAAGTTGTTCCTCTTTATCAATGCCATAACTAATATTTAGTCTTTTCAACTTATTTATGCAAACCACATTAACTATCACCAAAAATTCAATGGAACTCTAAAATTTATGGTTTCAGTTCCACTGGACAGATCTTGAATTTATATGAATTTAGAAATTTGTTTCACCCAATTTAGAGTTAAAATGGTTAAGTTATGCCCATTTTAAATTCTCAATTTAATTAAATCTAGAAAATATTAAATCTCGACGGATGGGTCCCACTTTCAGTTCTAATTTCTGTTTTATCTTTATTTCCATTTTTTTGTACCATTGACATGTGGGACCAGCCACTGCTCTTTAATTAAGGGGTCCACATGTCGGTGAGGGTTTTAATTAACAAACCAATGAGTCATTAACTCTTAATTAGCATTAATTAACATCTGTATGAACTAAATGAGCTTACTTATATTCAAATTAATCTTTAATATTCCCTTTAATCCTTTTAATATTCCTAATCACGTTAATCATCTCTAATCATTCTCTCGGTTTCATGTAGCTCGGCAAAATATCCTAAAACCTATCCTAAGTATTACGGCGGAGAATCGAACTCGAGGTCTTTGAGCGGCAGCGACGCGACTAGCCACTCGAGCTCGGGTCTTTGGCCAAAGCGCGGCGAACGCCTTGGTGGTGGGCGTGGGAGGTCAAGCGAGAGGAAGCTTGGGGCGGGCTCGGCCGACGATGGTGCCGGCGAGGGGTGGTCGGAGAGGAGGGTGTGACGGCGAAAACGGGTTGTCCGCGGCCAGGGGAAGCTGGTGGAAGCGTCGGCGGAGCACTGGGAGCCGGAGGCGGGGCGGCGAGCGGCGGCGGAACAAGGAAGCGGTGTTCGGCGGCGCAGGGCATAGGAACTCAATTAATTCGCAAGAGAGCATCTCGGCGGGACGAAGCTACCTCGGGTCGGCTTGACTCGGGGCAGGTGTGGCGGCTTAGCGGCGTCGGCGGCGGTGAGCGGAGGAGGTGCGGTGCCGCGAAGTGTGGACCAGGAGGGCTCGGCGGGAGCGGGGAAGCCGCGCGTGCTCGAGGGTGCTCCTACTCGGAGGAATTGGCGGGATGGCTTTGTGGAAAACGGCGGCGGCGCGGTGAAGAGAAACCGATTTCGGTGAGCTCGGTCGTGGGGTTCAATTCCGTGAGAGGAGAGGATGTGGGGATGATGTGAGGCTAATGGAGGTGCTCCTTGCTTTTAAAGGCCGGGAGCGGCCGGGCGGCGTGGAGGGCCGCGCGATCAGCGCGCCGCGCGGTGAGAGAGGAGAGGCGCGGGAAGCGGTGGGCGGCGGGAGAGCTCTTTATAGGCGTGGAAAGGGGTTGCTGCGGCGCCATGTGACCGGTGACCATGGCACGATGGCGGAGACAAGGCAGCGTCTGGCCAGCGCGGTGACGGCGGCGAGCATGGGCGTGGCGGTGGTAGCGCGAGGCCGCGGCGGGGACGCGACGGAGGCACAGGCGATGTCGGCGAGGCGGCGTGGGATTCTGGCGCTGACCACCCTTACCGCTGCTCGCTTTGCTGCGCCGCCTTGCTGCTGGGCAGCGAGGAGCGCGCGCCACGTGGTCGGAAAGCTCTGCGCAGAGGAAGAGCGAGAGGAGGAAGAAAGAGCCAGGCGATAGGAGGCCACCGGCGGTGAGGAAACGGGGAAAGCCGCCCGCGCGGCCGGGAGAGAAAGCGAGGTGAGGGCGGGTCCGTCAGTCTTGCAGGCTTGCTTGCTGCTTGAGGGCCGGCGCGGCGGAAATTGGGCCGCAGAAGGAGGAGGATGGGGTTGGGCTGGATGGTGTCGGCTGGCCTAACTCCATCCATTTCATTTTTTTTGTATATATACACACACATATACATATACATATGTATATATATATAATTTCATTCATTGTTAGTTTGCTGACTTATTTCATTTTGCATATTTTATTTCTAAGCTCTCACTTGCACAATTTGTATATGCAAATTTGTATTTTATCCATTTACTCTTATTGCTATTTATGCCATTATTCTCAAAATGAGATTTTATATTTTTAACTCAGGTTTCCCTCTTCTTACACTGGATCATCTTTTCAGATTAATATTTAGGATTTTAGTTTTCTATTATTTGCAGTTACGTTTTCATTCACATGTATCAATATCTCAAACTACTTTCCACTCATGAATGCAATGCAGTGCAACGCAATGCTCATGCTTATGTCTCATCTTCTCCTTATACTGATATAGCGGAGTGTAACACCCGTCGGCATTCACCCTTACCCACGCTCTTTAGTGTGGGTATCAATTGCCCATCCTTTTTTATACGGGGACCTTATTGCCCATATCTTATATATGGGGACCTCATTCCACTTCCGTGGGTCATATATTTCCATCATGAATGCTCAACATGCAATACAACGAATATTGCCTCTCATCATTAACAATTGGTATACTCATTATTCTTCCATAGTCATCAATATCATCATCAATTATCATAAGCATATGAGCAATATGAAAACAGGAATACATATATAAATCAATATGGCAAGTATTTAATCAATTAAATAACAATTTCAATACTCGAGTTATCATTCTACAAAGCACTTGCCTCTTTCTTAATTGTGACGACTGGAAAGATCTGAAGGTGATAATACACCCAAAACTATTGCTCCTACAAGAAATATTTACTCTCAAAATCAGTTATAATAATACAAGACGTCAATCAATTGGTAATGCTCCTACACGCTTAGCAAAATCACCCTTTTTCTTCCTTTACCCGGATAGTCCTCTCTTGCTACCCCAGTATTTAAAATATCATAACTCCTACTTCCCCCATCGTAAAATAGCAAATCATACCAATTCTGGAATTTTAAAAAAAATTCTATATTTTCTTAGTTAACCAAATTTTTAGATTAAATAATCTAAATTCCCATTTTAACCCAGAAGACAGATCTGTCGTCTTCATGACAGCAGACAAATTAATTTAATATCTTTTAATCTACCTGAGCAAATATATTTAACAAGGACATTATTAAATTCTATTGGAAATTTCCTATAACTTTATAGTTATTTTTAGAATTTAATTCTATCATTAAATTAGTCAAACTAATATTTTTCCATGACTGCGTCCTGCAGGAACCCGGTACCAGACCGCATCCTTCTAAAATTCATATATTCTAATCTATTTGCCTAAAATTTGTGTTCTTAGACTTTATGAAAACCTTAAGAAATTACCTACAATGTTCATGTTGATGACATTCTCATATTTGCTCATTAACTATTTTTAATCTAATAATTACTATAAATATCAAAACCCACACAATTACCGGACAATAGAACTATAAAATTCATAACTCACGATCTATTCATCCAATTGATATGAATCAAAATTCTACCAAAAGATAACAAGACCCTCTACAACTTTCTAGTTGATAGGTTTTTCAAATTATGACCATATAGACCTCAAAATAATCATATAAGTTATAGCAGATTAAACCGATCTACTACCTGATTTTCGCCAGGCAAGCAACCGCTATCTCTCTAATCTGTAGTTTAATCTCTAATTTCAAATAAGCAAAAGCGAGAAAACAACTCATTCCCCACAAATTAACTAGCAACTAATCCAACTTGATTGAATCAGTACAAAGGACATGACATGCCGCCACTTGTAGTTCTCTTGGCTGTCACGGTAGAGCACTGTTACTATGGGATGAAGCCAGTACAAACCAGAAACAGCTCACTTTTCTAGTCGCTACTAGTGTAGACATAGGCAGCCGAGTGGCAGGTGAGCAATGGCTATGCACATGGCAGCAGCCTATGCGCAGCAACGTGGCAACCGCCCTTGCCCTTGCATGCGCTGATGCATGGTCACTGGCATGTAGCGGCAGTGCTTGGGGCTGCGTTTGATTGGCGAGCGGCGATGCTAGCACGTGAAGGCTCTGCTGGTGAAACACGCAGCCAAAAAGGCTTCAACGCAGGCGAGAGCTACCGCGCGATAGAGCGATGGGAAAAGCACTTGGCGGTGGAAACTCGGGGGCATGGCGACGGAGCTCTGGCATGGCGATCGATGTGAGAACGGCGATGTGTAGAGAACAGCCGACAGCGTCGACGCGAGATGATTTACTGGTGACGGCGCAAGCGAAAAACAAAACTAGGATGGCTAGGGTTTCTGGTTTTGAGTTCTCACCCTATAAACTCTATTTAATATGGGCTTAGAGGCTGCTTATTTAGGAAAAACTACGATCACCCCATGAACTCTATTTAACATGGGCTTAGAGGCTGCTTATTTAGGTTTTTTATAGATTATGATTTAATTTTTACTGTATCTAGTTTATTTTACACTATATCTGCTGTTGCTTTTTAGCGTAATTAAATTTAAAAAATATAAAATAAAAATTAGGTTAATTATTACGGACAATGCAAACGAATACGGGGAAAAGAAAAGATAAAAAACCTAAAACCCCCAAAAAAACTAGAAAAAAGACGAAATTAAAGAATAGTGAACTAGAAGCTAAAAAGCAGAATCTGAAGCCAAAATGAGCGGGGCCACACCTCCAATATTTCGTACGACTTGATCTAGAAAACCAACTCCCCTCAAAACCTACATCCTTTTTTACGTAATTTTTTTCCACTAATTACGCACCAGTCTTTAAGTGGCTATTTTCGGGATTTTACCACAGCAACCTGGCTCGTCTCAGAACTAGAACGTATCGATCATCGAGAGGCCATTCCTCCCGAGGTCCCAGAGAACTATAGGAGCCTGTCTTTCATCGCTTGACCATACCCGACAATGATGTTGGCCATCCTAGAATGGGTCTAGCAACGTGCCACCCCTGAGACCACCACCAGCAGCCATGCACTGTGGTACATAAAATAATATGTCAGTGTCAAACGGTACTAAATATAGCTGACTGCAATCAAGAATAATCACACCACATATTTATGTATATATTGCCTAAATTGTAGTTTTCTTCTTGCGCTAGCTTGCTACTTTGATTAAATGCACACTCATACTAATTTATTATGATTAGTACTAATTAATTATGATTAGTACTAATTAAATGCAATTGGTGCTAACTAAATGCAATTAGTGCTAATTACAACGGTAATTAGGCATGCATAATGCATACAAATCCATCATTTTCTACAAATTTTTGTAATTGCACGAGACTAATAAATATACACATGTGGACATACACAAAATTGTTTTGGCTCCTTTTTCGACCCGTATTTCTGCAGCTATTTACAATAAGTAACATGGCTATTTACAGAAACACATATGTTACTAAACATGGCCATTTAGCGTTTTCCATATTGTAAAACCATAGTTACGCTAACGATATATTAAGCACATTGCTTGCATGCGAATGAAGCATACCTATTTTTGAAGGTATTCACCAGCTTCACAAAGCTTCCAACTATGAACGATTATAGCTGCGCTCTTGCTCGGTAGGAAATCTCTCTTTTCTTTCATTTCCCTCCCTCACTGCGCTCTTGCTTGGTAGCAAATTGGCAGTGTTTTGCATTTTATATGCACACATGAACACATCACAATTAATGCGCTAATAAAATACTAATATAACGTCGTGTCACGTCGCTTCATGTAATTATCCTTGGGGTTTCCTCGCGTCAGGAGGCAAACTGCGTGCAGACACTCCTTTGTGATTCCCTGTATGTTTGTTTCAAAAAAGAATAGAAGAGGACACACAATGGCACAAGTTGAAGCGATAGTTTATTGAGAATGAACTAAGGTATCCTGCTGATGGTGAGGTATGAAAAGACTTTGATCGAAAATATCTGTGGTTTGCATGAGCTGCAAGAAACTTGAGACTTGGCCTTGCTACAGATGGTTTTAATCCATTTGGCAACATTAGTAGCTCCTATATTATGTGGCCAATATTTGTTGTGCCTTACAACTTGCCATCATGGGCATGTATGGATCAATGTAATTTCATGATGTCCTTACTCATCCCAGGTCCTAAAGCTCCGAAAAAGGGTTTTGATGTATTCTTGCAACCTATCATAGAAGAATTGGTTAGACTTTGGGAGGGTGTTAGTACTTATGATGCTTTTACCGGAGGAATGTTTGAACTGCATGCTACAATTATATGGTGCGTCCATGATTATCCAGCATTGAGCACTTTTATCAGGTCAAAGTACAAAAGGTTATTTTGCATGTATTCATTGCGATAAAGATCCTTGTTCACAGGCACTAAGGCACAAAATTGGTTTTCTTGACCATCGTCGTTTTCTTCCAATGGACCATCCTTGGCAAAAAAAAAGCAAAGCTTTTAATGATAGGCATGAAAACTGAGAGAAGCTTCTGGAGCAGCTAGAAAGGTTAGAGATGTTATGCTGGGAATGCATCCTCCTAATAAGAAAAGAAAGCATACAGAAAAGGATATACAAATTTGGAGCCGAATGTTCGTGTTACTTCTGATGGATGCAAGTTGCAAGGATTGAAAACTCATGATTGTTACATCCTTCTTCAATGAATTATACCTATTGGGATGCAGGGAATCATGTGTAAGGATATATATTAAGCAATTACTGAATTATACCAGTGCAAGCTTAAGAAAATATTTCCTTTGGCTTTCTTTGATGTGATGGTTCACTTGGCTGTTCATTTACATGAGGAGGTGATCCTTACAACTTTTAATTAAAAATTTTAAGTTACAATTAAAAACTACAATTCTAACCTGAAATGTAAGGCGCGCTCGCGTGGGAGGGAGAAAAGTGAGGTGCGCTCACGCGGGAGGGACAAAAATTGTGCCACTCTTGCACTGGCCCTTAACTCGCCCTCTACCCCTCTTGCCCCCTTGTGCCGTGCCTCCTCCTCCCCCCAACCCCCCGTGACACACCTCCTCCACCCCCAACCCTCGTGTCTCCTCCTCACCCAACTCCCCATGCCACCTCCCCTTCCATCCTAGCGCTGCCACCTCCATTGTCCTCCTCAGCTACTCCATCCGCCCTTACCCGGCCCCTATCAGGTAATCTCCAATAAGGTTGAATATTTTGGTAAACAATGTTGTTGAATTGGATTATCAAACTGTTACATATACCCTTATGTTATACCAATCAATAGTTGACCCTTTTGAAATAGTACTTAGCCCAATTACGAATGCACGTTATTGCCATCACCGTATGTAAGAAATAGTGTATTATTCGTTCTTTGTAGCCACATTGATGAAACTTACTATCATAAATTTTATTCATATAAGAAATGGACCGTAACAACTATGAATTATGGAGGCGTGACAACATTTTGAGGAACAATGCAAGACTGCAAGCACTTGGTATCAATAAGATATCATCCATTCTAAAAGCCATGTGTCCTGAAAATCCTAATGAGAAGATGAATGTAGCAAACAAGAGGAGTAGAAATGATGAAGACTCTGAACCTACCTATGATCCAAATGATGACGAGGGTAGAGGTATAGAAGAAAGTGATAATAGCTTAGCACATGAAGAGGAGATGCACAAGGTGTTGTTTCTTCTTTGTACATGATACTAATGATGTTCAGTGCTTGTGATCTTTATGCCATTATATTGTAGTCTTACTTGTTAGTATTTTTATTACGTTATTTGCTGATTTTAAATGGCATAAAGCAATGATGCATCGTACTATTTCCTCTAACACTTCTCAAATGGCTCTAGGAATAAGACCTCGAAAAACAACGCGGACACCTTCACCAACAAAACAAGGTTGCAGAGTCACAAGGTCTACATCAAGATAAGTAAGCACAACACAGTCTGAAGGAGAGACCAGTCAAGGAAGAGATGTAGTGGATGCCCTAAGTCCTCGAAAGAGACCATCAGTTGTAGTATAAACCTCTCAACCGTCATCTCATGTTGCTGTGGCACCTTCTAACCAACGAAGAGATGTCGTGGATGCCCTAAGTCCTTGAAGGAGTCAATTATAGATACCATCAATTATAGTACAATCTTCTCAACCGTCATCTCCTGCTGTTGAACCATCTCCTGTTGCTATGCCATCATCTTCTGTTGCTGAACTGTCACCTCTTGCTGCCGTGCCACCTTCTACAAAAGATGATGTAGATCAATGTACTGATGTACTTAGACAGTTTCAGGAGGACTTCACATTGGAAGATGTAGGTAGTATATTGCTAATGCTTTCAACACATGATGCAATTTAACACTATGCATAGTTTTTTTCCAGATATTGCACTCAAACCACCAACTACAAAGTGAGTGTGTTAGGGCTAACTATGGGGTAAAGGGCTTGACAAGTTGAGTAGAGGGTTGAGAGCTAAAATACCGGTCACTTTTGTTGAAGGGAAGAGACGGCCTCAGGAACCAGTGTAAGCTGTTAAGTTAGCATCAGGTGTGGCATCGCTGTTAGATAGAATGTCTCCATCCTCCCCCATTGGAAAGAGTACAAGAAAGATGAAATGGAAATGTTATTATGGACTTCATGGGCAAAGTGGGTGTAAGTAACGCCCACAAAATTTCACATTTTGGTATTGTTACCATGTAGATTTCTGCTTTACTCTTGCTATATGGACTGCTACAATAACAATCCTCACTACAATTGTAGCTAAAGTTTGACATTAACATGAACGATAACACAACGAAAGATGTATGCACCGATATTCTCAAGAAAGTGGTGTGATAGATGTGATACAGGCTCAAGAAGCGTTACTTCGATTGTGTTCCACCAAACCAAGTCCCACAACATCACCACTAGACAGCATAAATGATGATCAATGGAAACAACTGTTTGACAAGTGGTCTGACCCAAAAAATAATGTCCGAAAGTACAATTACCATTCCAATTTTCTAAATTTGAATGTCTCTTACATCACCTTGTCTTTTTCAGGAAACTTCTAAAAAAACAAACTGAACAGAGAACAAGTTAAACTTCATTAGATAGTAGGCTCTCAGAGCTACACTGCATATTTCTATTCTCTAGTAAGTACATATCTTTTTTAGGAAGAGCAGGATAACTGGTACCATATTTCAATAAGCAAATAATACAACTAGTCAGGAGTTAATTATGTGGTTACAAAAGACTAGAACTAGCATGCATAATATATACAAAACTCAGAGAACTAGGTAATTATTAGATAAGTGTCTAGTCAATTTTGATCAATTATATTTGCTTAAACAAGACAATCAAGTCTTAAATAATAGCATGCATAGCATCAGTTGCCATAACTGTAAACATTTACTACCAATAACATATGTTTTCACTATCACCTGATTTGTACTAGTTCAATAACAATTTCAAATTTTGGTAACACAAATGTAGAGGGATAAATACAAAGATGAATAACCTAATGTGATTGACCTTTTCAAGGAGACACATCTTAGCAAGAAGAAAAGTTTTAGTGAGGTTGTAAAGCAGGCAATGGTAAGTCATATACCTTTGTTGGTTCATTTCAAACTACAGTCTATATTCATACATATATACGTTCGCATTCTAAGTAGCTTCAGTTTGACAAAAATACGACCTTCTGGTTGTGTACTTGTCACCTTGGCTTGTTCTTAGGCCAGTTATGCTATCCTTTTTTAACTGACAATGCTCACATTTGCTAGCACTGTTACTCTGTTAATTTGAACTTCAACCCTATTGGTGACAATACAGTTATCCTTATAGCAGTAGGTTTGAAGCTATTTAAATTGAAAAGAGAACTTGATTTTCTTTTTCAACATGGTGAGTAATTACAAGATTAAATCTACTAGAATATATTTGATAGACCATGTGGAGGTGACCCCGTGTGTGTGATGAGTAATTGACATTTGTTTTAGGAAAGTCGAGTTTGGTTTGTGTGGTTTGGACCATGTCGTTGCACGGTGCAATTAGTTTTGGTCAAACTTGGTCGAAGCGCTTATGATACCTATTCTCTTGATTTGACGGGTTTTGGGTCATTTCATGCTTGAGTACAATTCATTGATGCTAATTGAGATTACATGTTTCGAGCGGTGCTATGTAATGTCTTTCTTGTCTGTGATGCCTGCAGGACATCGAGGCGGCGTCGTGGCGAGGCACGGATGACCGGACTAGGCACAGGCGGTGTCGAGGTCAGAACGGTCGAGGTGTGCCGAAGACGGCGAGGACTCGAGGTGGCTGCAAGGCTTGGAAGGCAAGGAATGAGGAAACTTCCGGAAGGTGCAGGAGGGGCGTTTTGGTGAATACGCAAAGCTGCACTAAAGGAAGTGGATTTGGTTGGAGTTAGTGGGTAAAGTGAAAAGCTTAGTGGGCAAAGCATGTTTGAACCCACTAGTGCAAAGAGTATAAAAGGAGGAGTGTCTCCTGCATGTTTGAAGACTTGAAGGCTTGGGAGAGAAGTTGATGGCCTAGTGGGTTTGTTTTGCTTTTCTCTTTAGTTGGTGAGGAGTGGGTGAGAGCAGTAGAGGGGATTTTTCTGGTTGCTCACGTTCTCCCGTGTGAGTTTTTGGCCCTAGGTGTTCATTCTCTGTGTATGAGCTCTGAGTTTGGGGAGGATAAGATGAGTGACAATAGAAACCTCATGTAATCATACCTCTGCAGACAATCATCCATGGGAATGAATTTCTTTGAGTTTTTCATCTTTTTTCTCCCTCTCTGTGATGAATTTCAATTTCTGCACTCTCTCTGTGATGGATTTTGTTTTGCTCTTGCCTCTATTCCTTTACCTTTTTGAGTTGAATCCTTGATCTAATGGCTGGCTTTTGATTCCTTGGTGAATGGAGAATACTCAAGGCCCATTGACCTTTCCATTTTCAAGATCAAGTTGAGGATTCAGTGGTCTCTGTAGATTCTCAGGCCATCATCAAATTTTCCTCTGTATTTGCTTTTCTAGGGTTTCTTGACAGAGGAACCTTAGTCCTCTTGAAATCACTTTAGAAGATGGCTTGAGTTTTCTATTTTCAAGTCCTAGGTTCTTTGCTAATCAGTCTGCAAAAGATCACAAGCAAAGGATGGATGAATCGTGAGTAATCTGAAAAATTGGTTCATCTCTCATTACATTTTCAGATTTTGCTCAAATCCTGATTCCTTCTCTTTCTTGGTGATTTTCTTTGAGCCCTAGTGTTTCTCTGCTAATTAGGTTGTAGTCCTACTGTTCTAGACTAAGAAAACCAGAGGTACATTGCAAATTTCTTAGTTGTGTTGAGTTCTTAGTTTGTTGTCTGAATTTCAGCATTTACTGTTCTCTAGAATCGATGCCCGATCAGATCGGTTTTACACCAGCGGTCTGATCGGAAGAGACGAGGCGGTCAGACCAGCTCACAAGGAGAGGTCAGACCGGCCACTGGGCGGTCAGACCGGCCCATATGTGGCAGTCAGACCGGCCCACAAGGAGCGGTCAGACCGGCCCTCATATGGCGGTCTGATCGGCCAGGTTTTTGAGCTGCTGTAATTTTTTGTTTTATTTTGGTTCTTCTCCGTTATTTTGTCCCTCTGCTAGATTTGTAGTTTTAAGGTTCCAGAGAGCACTTCTCATCTACTTCATAGCTTTTCATAGCTATCGGAGAGGAGAATCTCGCATGTGGATACTCGGAGGCATATTTTAAAAAGGGCACCATTCACCCCCTCTGTTGCCGATTTCGATCCAACAATTGGTATCAGAGCCGGTTAGCTCTTCCTCATAGATCTTAACAGGTCTCTAGAGCCATGGCGACAGACAAGTATTCCACCAAGCCTCCCGTTTTTGATGGCATCAATTATCCCTTCTGGAAGAGCCGGATGGAGACCTACATCCATGCTCAGGGTTATGCCATCTGGTGGAAGGTGAAGACCCGATATGTTGTTCCTGCCGATGAGAACATCAACGCTGGAAACATGCTTGATGTTGAGGCGAACGCTAAGGCGAGGAACATCATAATTCAGGGTCTGAGCAGAAGCGAGTTCGATTGCATCTCTCATATGACGTCGGCCTTCGACATCTGGGTGACTCTCGATGCGTACTATGAGGGCACCACTCAGATTAAGACGGTTCAACAGGACCAGTTCAAGCGAGATTGCAACAAGTTTGAAATGCTCGCTGGTGAGTCCCTCGATGAATGCTTTGCGCGGTTCCACAAGATTTTGAGCAACCTCCGAGCGGTCGGTCTTACATACCCCGACTCGGACAATGCTTGACAAATGCTCGCAGCTCTGGATTTGCATGTTTGGGAGATGAAGGTGACTACCATCAAGGACACCACCGATCTTTCGACCTTGACTCTTGATGCGTTGTACTCACACCTCAAGACTCACGAGATTGACATAGTCCCTCGTAGGTCGAAGTTGCAGTCGATAGCCTTAGTCACAGATCCCAGTCTGGTTTCTGGACCTTCTTCTGAGTCGATTTGTGGATTCTCTCTAGCTACCCTCTGTGACGTAACTGATGATCAGTTAGAGCAACTACCAGAGGATCCGTTAGCCCTTCTAGCCAGAAAGTTTTCCCACGCATACAAGAGGGTAAGAGATCGAAAAAGGAGTGGTCCGATAATTTGCTTCGAGTGTGGTGGCCCCAACCACATTCGGGCGAATTGCCCCAAGCTGGGGAAGGGAAAGGGCAACTACGGCGGTGTGAGCAAGAACGACTACATCGACAAGAACCGCAACAAGAAGCCCCCGGCTCATGCTCAAGGCAAGAAGAAGTTTCGCGACCTTGGTAAAGCAAAGAAGCTCTTCCACTGCGTCCTCACCGCCTTTGACGACCTCAACCTCAGCGAGGTGGAAGAGTGGAACGATGACGATGGGACGGACGAGCAAGACCCCAAGGGCAGCGATGACTTCTCCGGCATGTGCTTCATGGCCCTTGAGGGTGAGATCAGCGACAGCGAGCTTTACTTCGACTCCGACGAGGTATACCCCTCCTATGACCAGCTTAATGATGCTTTTCTTAAGCTAGGGAAATTCCATGCTAGATCTAGAGCTAGGTGTAGCGAGTTGGAGAAGGAAGTAGATAGATTGTCACGGGAGCTTACTTCACTTTATATCTGCTCCCTCCCGTGACGAATGTGATACATGCTCTGTCTTGCTTGATGACATGGAGAAATTAAGGACCTCTTATGATAGTCTATCTTCTGAGCTTGACATGCTTAAGGTGGAGAATATTAGTCTTTTGGCTGAACTAGAGATGAGTAGGATTGTTACTCCTTCATCTACTGTTGTTGAAACTACATCTTGCACCTCATGCGAGGATAAGGACAATGCATTTAGAGGTCTTTATACCATGCTCCTTGATCTACTAGAATCATGTGAAAATTGCAATAACTTGAAATTGAACCTAAAAAGGGCAGATCATAAGATTGCTGAATTGCATGCTTTCCTGTTAGAGCCTATTGATGTGACCACGCCACCAACACGTACGACTATAGCGGCCAATATCAAAAATGAACTAAAGGTGAATTCGTTTCTTCAACTTCAACATATTTTAAATGAGAATATGATGCTACCTAATGATGAAAATATATATATTTGTAGCACCACATCACTTTGGAACCAATTGAAGCAAGGGTTCAAGTTGGACAGGTTTTGGAATCCAATTCGGCCTCCAGATCAATTCGGATTCAGCCTGACAGGCCAACTTTAAACAGCCATAACTTTTGATCCAGAAGACTTCTCGGGGCCCGTGAGTACTCGTTGGAAAGATCTTGGAGTCTACTTTCAGATGAATCTGGTCTCACCTCAAAATTCCATCCGAGCCGATCAGAAACTGCAAAACAAGTGGCGTCACTTTTCCAATCCGAGTCAAAGTGGGCCTTGGGCCTTGTAATCACACTTAGACTATTTGGGCCTGCACTAATCATGGGTGTACTGTTCACGTGAACAGTACCCGTGAATAGTACCACATCCCCTTTTGTTAGATAAGTGCGGCCTCCCCCACTCCTATTTAAGGAGGTCGCACCCCTTTAGTTTTCCTCGGGTTTTTCTTAAGAGTTTATTCTGCTTAGCGGTTTCGCGCATGTTCGGTTTGAGGAACCCCAACTTGTGAACTTAAACATTATTCGCAATTTCAGATTGCATCTTTTACTCTCTTGCTTGTGTTCTCGATTCGCTTGCAGGAGATAGCCTTCTTGGCGAGGTCAATCGTGTTCGCACGGTTGATAACCAACGGAGCGATGGTGTAGTGATTGCGAGGGTTCGATCTGTTTTGGTCGGAGCCTTTGGATCATCAACGTCGAGATCTCCACAATCGACTTATCAGTACCTCTCGGAAGATCGGGCCATCGTCACATCAGTTGGTATCAGAGCAACGGTTGCCCGTGAGGTAATTCTTGTGTCCCTAGTTAGTAGATTGGTTTTTATTTCCGATAGTCCAGAAAAAAAATTGCCCCACAAAAAGAATTAATTCCGCTGTCCAAACCCCGTTGTGCCTTTCAATCTGTTAGTTTTGGTTTGCTAAATTGAATTTGTGTCCATATTAGCATTGTCTAGTTGCTGGTCATATCCTTGTTCCATTAAAAATCCAAACAAAAGAAAAATTCCCCACCCCAAACCCTAATTTCCAAATTTGGCTGCTTCTTCCTTTCTCTGCAGCCGCCACCAAAAGTGCCATATCTTTTGATTCCGAGATTATTTTTGAGTGGGACCACCGCCATTAGATTCAAAAATCTTTTATCCATCTATCTGTAAAATTTCACGTCATTCTAGCAAGCCAGTTAAGAGATATATGCGGTGAAAGTTGGCCCAATTATCTGTTCTGAATCTGCAACAGTCTGCAATTGTGATTTTTGTGCGAATTTCTGTGTTGGGTTTCCGAAGTTGGCCCCAAAAGAAAATCTGTAGAAAAAGCCGTCAGAAAACAGATAAAAAAAGAATCAGTGAAAAAGAGGCATCTGAAAAAAAGTTACGGCCAAAATACCGACATACTGTCTAGTGGACAGAAATCTTCAGTTTTCAGTTTTGGGTCAATCCTTGTGTTCCTCAATTCCAGATTGCATTGGATTGAATTATCTTGTATTTACCACTCCCACACATTGCCATACACTTGTTTTTAGCCTTCTTCCATTCTTGGTTGATCAGCAACATAGGCTAAGTGCTAGATACGAACTATAATTCAATTCTATGCAATTCTGAAATGAACTGATTGTTCTCCATTGCTACCATATTGTGCCTTTCAAGCTACACCTACTCTTGATCGTAACAGGTTCCCTCTTGCAATCGTATCCACGCTCGACACGGTGTCACGAACCAGCCACGGTTGTACCACCTGCTACATTGGTAAGAACACTTGTAAGAGTGTGATAAGACACTTGAGTGTGTGATTCTACTTCTCGCCACCTAGTAGTTGATAGGGATAATACCTTTGTGTTGTCTTTTGTTTGCTACTAACCATGGCGGGTGAGGCGTCGATGCGCAAGAGTGTGTTTTAAAGGAGAGCTCATGACGCTTTTGGATGAACAACGCGCTGCCATTATCGATGACATCGATAGGAAGATGGATACAATGCAACTTTCCATCAATGAGAGCATTGCAACACTCACTACACGCCTTGAAAGAATGGTGAATCGCCACCAAACAATGGAGGCCAAGATCATGAGGACGGAGATGATAATGAGAGACAAAACCGTGGCGCCGGTGCTGCACGCCACGACACCATCCTCATCGAACCGTCATGGTATGGGAGGTAACAATAATTTTCAGTATCACAATGCTCATGTTCATGATGACCCGTTTGCTAAAGTTAAATTTTCCATACCATCTTTTGCGGGTACCTATGATGCTGAAACTTATCTAGATTGGGAGATGACAGTTGAACAAAAATTTAATGCCCATCTAGTTCCTGAAGTGCATAGAGTCAGACAAGCTACTAGTGAATTTAAAGATTTTGCTATCATTTGGTGGACTCAAGTAGTTAATTCAGCTTAGCCCCGATACATGGGATAGATTGAATGTAGCTATGCGTGCTAGATTTGTTCCTCCTGCTTTTAAACATGAAATGCATAAGAAATTGCAGTGCTTAGACCAAGGTCATAAATCTGTCGAGGAATATTATCAAGAACTACAAATAGGCATGTTGCGTTGTAATGTTGTAGAAGATGAGGAGGATAAGATGGATCGTTTTATGGGGCTTAAGGCGTGAAATTCAGGACATAATTGATTACAAAGAGTATAACGATATCAATAGATTGTTCCAGCTTGCTTGTTTGGCGTAAAAGAATTGCGGGGTAGGCAACAAAGACAAGGAGCAACTTTAGAGGAACATCTACATCGAGATCGACGCTGGGCAAGCCAAGATAGCCCCACCTCCTGTTTGTCGAGCCACGCCCTCTCGTGAGTAGGGCGCGTTCAGCAGCACCGCCGCCACCATCACGCGCACCCGAGACGAGCAAATTTACTAGTGTGCAAACACCAGCAAAGAGCTCTTCATCGGTTGCTTCCACGGGCCGTACGACGGGTATTGTGTGGCACCGTTGTAAAGGGATGGGCCACGTCATGAGAGATTGCCCAAGTCGCGGGCGTACATTGCGACGAGAAGATGGTGGTTATGTAAGTGCTAGTGATGTTGAGGATGAATATGCTCTTGCAGCTAACCTTGCGCTTGAGAACAATGCCGAAGAGGAGCATAAGCTGATTGAATCACTAACCCCATTGGTTGAGAATGAAGATAAGGAGATGGATGCACTTACATCATCTGAGGAGAGCCAAAAAGGTAAAGAACATGGTGCTATCATCGCTCACGGTAATGATTTGGTGCTACAACAAGACATAGAGCAACCTTGTGAGTATATACCTGCTGTAGTGTACTCTTTTGATGTTCCTTGTGTTGACTTAATTGAACCATGTGCTGATCTAAATTCTCATAATTTTGCACATGTCGAATTAATAACACATAAAGAAGTTTTGACTAGAATTTCTCCTGCTAATTCATTGTGTTACATCATGTTGGATCTACCTATGAAATTGTCACATGCTATGGAGAAAGTTTCGAACTTACATGTTCGAAATTCTTGTTTAGTGCCTACACTCCTGGATATAAGTTTAATTTGATTGGAGATTATGGTGTGGAAAATCAATTTCTTGTATATCGAATATGCATAACTTGTGATCCCATGGATGAATTGAGACTTGCTATTTGGAACAACAATTCTTGTATGCTGAATCATGTTCAATGTGAGAGGGAAGTAAAATTTAGTACTCATCCAATGCCTATGTGTTCATCTCTTTTGTACTATCTAGTATGGACAATCTGAATAAAGATGATGAATTATGGCGAGAACATACAAATCTCTTCACCCCGGCTAGATGAATTTACTATTGTTCGATTGAGATACGATTATATGGATGAACTTTGCTTGATTCCAAAGGTTGTAGTTTTGTCCATATATGCCACCACTACAAGTTTACGAAATCAAAGATTTGAATTGCATAAATGCTTCACTTACATTTGCAAAACAAGTTGCAATAATTATTGTGTGAGAAATTTTGAATTGCTCATTAACATATATGATTACTCTTGGGTTAATAATACAATGAGCTTTTATGATCATTGCTGTTTTATAACATTAATTGTGCAACAACGAAGAACTGTTAAAACGGATGACATATACATATACCATGCATACACCTTGGCTTCTTTGTTACCATATTTTCAGCTTATCAAAAGCCGAGGACAGCTTTGTTTGCAAGAAGGGAGGATGATAAGAACATGAATCCTATGGATACAACCATATTTGCTCTACTTGTTGTTACAATTACAAGAGCTCCTACGCATCACTTAAATTATGAGGTGAGCTCGTTTCAAAGAGATTTTACTTTATTTGATAAAGAACTTATGATATTACATAATGAGAGTTTGTTGCGTTTGTTATCATACACCAAGATTTATGATCAAGATCATGCAATACGTGACACTACACATATGTTAAAACCGAGGACGGTATTCCATCAAGAAGGGGAGGATGATGTGACCACGCCACCAACACGTACGACTATAGCGGCCAATATCAAGAATGAACTAAAGGTGAATTCGTTTCTTCAACTTCAACATATTTTAAATGAGAATATGATGCTACCTAATGATGAAAATATATATATTTGTAGCACCACATCACTTTGGAACCAATTGAAGCAAGGGTTCAAGTTGGACAGGTTTTGGAATCCAATTCGGCCTCCAGATCAATTCGGATTCAGCCTGACAGGCCAACTTCAAACAGCCATAACTTTTGATCCAGAAGACTTCTTGGGACCCGTGAGTACTCGTTGGAAAGATCTTGGAGTCTACTTTCAGATGAATCTGGTCTCACCTCAAAATTCCATCCGAGCCGATCAGAAACTGCAAAACAAGTGGTATCACTTTTCCAGTCCGAGTCAAAGTGGGCTTTGGGCCTTGTAATCACACTTAGACTATTTGGGCCTGCACTAATCATGGGTGTACTGTTCATGTGAACAGTACCCGTGAATAGTACCACATCCCCTTTTGTTAGATAAGTGCGGCCTCCCCCACTCCTATTTAAGGAGGTCGCACCCTTTAGTTTTCTCGGGTTTTCTTAAGAGTTTATTCTGCTTAGCAGCTTTACGCATGTTCGGTTTGAGGAACCCCAACTTGTGAACTTAAACATTATTCGCAATTTCAGATTGCATCTTTTACTCTCTTGCTTGTGTTCTCGATTCGCTTGCAGGAGATAGCCTTCTTGGCGAGGTCAATCGTGTTCGGCACGGTTGATAACCAACGGAGCAGTGGTGTAGTGATTGCGAGGGGTTCGATCTATTTTGGTCGGAGCCTTTGGATCATCAACGTCGAGATCTCCACAATCGACTTATCAGTACCTCTCGGAAGATCGGGCCATCGTCACATCACCTATTGTCTCTTGCACCAACTGCCCTAAATTAACTGCTGAACTTGAATCTGTCTCAAAACAGTTTCAAGACATGGTTGATCATAACAAGAAAATGGCTCAATATGCTTCTATGGATCCTGTTAGCTCACCGTGTAACAATTGTGAAAAACTAAAATCTGAGTTGATTACTTTGGATGAAAAATATGTGAAGCTAACTAAGGACTTTCTAGTGAAGCCACCAACTGATTGTGATGTGATTGCTGGTGTGGGGGAGGAGCCCAAAGGAGCAGAGACGCTCAGGCACGATGACCAAACAGCTAGAGGTAGGATTGTCCCTCCTAGTCCTTGCGAAGACCTCAATGTTGAGGCGGCTGTGCGTGCACATGCCATTCCTTCTTCTGCTGTTGGTTCTTCCTCTTCTCCTGCTGCTGTCTCCTCTTCCCCTTGCTCTTCTTGCACCTCTCTCTTTCGGGAGTGTCAGTATATTATGAACACTCTCAAGAGGTTTGTAGGAGGAAAAAGAAGCTAAATCTTATTCTAGACCAGTCTAAGATTTACAAATTCAATCAAGGTCTAGGATATGATTTTCTTGAGGATGTTAGGAAGCATCGACCTGCCGTGCTCAGATCCATAGCCGCAGGTGTGATCGAGGTCAAACCCTGAACTGAGAAAGTTCAATTCAAGTCAGCGGGCTTTGTCCAAGGCATTTCTGACAGCAAGGTGATTCCACTTGTTGCTTCGGCTTCTCAGAAGGCGAAGCCTCATCATGCTACTTCTACCTCTTAGAAGGTGAAGTATCATTGCACCTTCTGTCAGAAGGATGGACACTTGGTCGAGCGATGCTTCAGGCGCGCCAAGATTGCGCGGAGAGATCATGTTTGCGATCTTAGGAGTATTCAAGGTCAGCCTCAGACCTTGAGTGCACCTAAGACCAACACAAGGTTTAGGATTGATCACTCTGAGGGTTTTAGGCAGTATCGAGGACTTGGCTTTTCCGGTATTTTTGATTTTCGTTCTCGGTTTGCCTCTGCTCGTGATATCCACCGTTCTGAGGGTAGATCTCGTTTCCCCTGTCGAGATAGCTACCAGTGGCGTGATCAGCAGGTTGCTGGTGTCTTGACTCGCTCCTCCGTAGCAGTTAAGCCCAACAACAGCTTCAGGTCTGCACACAGACCTTCTGGCTTGTTGAGCGATAGAGAGCGTAGGGTAGCTAGAAGTCAATCGTGTGTGGCTACTTCTTCTACTCAACGTGTTACTCAGTATTGGGTGCCAAAATCACTCTTGATTTACCCCAGTACTGAGACTTTACTCTCTCGTTGACTCAGGTTCGTCGGGCAGGGAAGAGAGAGGTTTGGCTCGTTGACTCCGGGTGTTCTTGACACATGACCGGAGACTCTCGTGGTTCTCTTCCCTAGCTCGTGCTCTAGGTGATGAGACGATCACCTTCAGAGAAGCTTCGATTGGGCGTGCCATCGCCAAAGGTACAGTGCGCGTTAATGAGTCTTTTATGTTGAAAGATGTTGCCTTGGTTAGTAAGCTGCAGTATAATTTGTTTTCTGTTTCTCAGCTTACCGATGACGGTTTTGAGGTGAGCTTTAAGAAAAACACTTGCAAAATCCTTGATTCTTCGGGTAGTCTGGTTTGCGGGATTTCTCGTTATAGGAGGATCTTTCGTGCTGATTTTTTGAGTCTTCTGGTGATCCTCTCCGGTGTTTAGTTGCGTCAGAGTCCCATAACCTTACCTTCTGGCATAGGAGACTTGGTCATATTGGATTTGACTATTTGACCCGAGTTAGCGGCCACGATCTCATTCGTGGTCTGCCAAAACTCAAGATGGTCAAAGATATTGTTTGCGCTCCTTGTCAGCACGGCAAGATGGTTGCTGCTTCTCACCCTCCGGTCACAGTGACTATGACCGATACACCAGGACAACTGCTCCACATGGACACAGTGGACCAGCTCGAGTGCAGTCAGCAGGAGGGAAGTGGTATGTTCTTGTCGTGGTCGATGACTTCTCGAGGTTCTCTTGGGTGTTTTTCTTAGCCTCGAAGGATGAGATGTTTACACATTTTTGAGGTCTTTTCAGTAGGCTTTCTGTTGAGCTCCCGGGTGCCTTACGAGCGATTCGTAGTAAGAATGGCACGAAGTTCAAGAATTCGTACTTTGAGAGGTTTTGCGATGAGACAGGTGTAGAGCACCAGTTCTCTTCTCCGCACGTCCCATAGCAGAATGGCGTCGTGGAGAGGAAGAATCGTAACTTGGTCGAGATGACCAGGATGATGCTTGATGAGTATTCTACACCTAGGAAGTTTTGGGCTGAGGCTATAGCGACCGTGTGCCATGTTTTGAATAGAGTTTTTCTTCGGGCACACTTGCATCACACTTCCTATGAGCTGAGATATGGGCGAAAGCCCAGTGTCTCTCATTTTCGTGTGTTTGGTTGCAAGTGTTTTATTTTGAAGTCGGGGAACCTAGATAAGTTCGAGTCACGCTCTTGTGATGGTATCTTTCTAGGCTACTCGACTTCTTTGCGGGCGTATAGGGTTTGGAACTGCGAGTCTAGTAAGTTGGTGGAGACTTGTGAGGTGACCTTCGACGAGGCCAGTCCGGGGACTAGGCCCGATATCTCAGGTTCTTTAGAGCAGTCCGAGCCTATCTTTGTGGACGATGAGGAGGATGGAGATGAGGGTTGTCTACCCGATCCAGTTCCTCATCCTCCACTTGAGGTGCCTTCGTCCACGGCACCTCCAAGTGATCAACCTATGCCTTCTGCTTCCTCTGGAGCTAGTGGCTCTGTTCCTACCTCATCAGCTCATGAGGTAGAGGCCACTTCTTCATCTCATCCAGGACCTCCCTGACATATCCAGAAAGACCATCCTTCCGAGCAGATGATTGGAGACCTCTTTGAGCGAGTCACACGCTCAAAATCTGGCATGACACATTTCTGTCTCCATTCTACCTTTGTTGCTTCATTCGAGCCCAAGGACATTTGTCATGCTCTTTCTGATGAGTCTTGGGTCAATGCCATGTATGAGGAGTTAGAAAATTTTGAGAAAAACAAGGTCTAGTCGCTTGTTGAGCCCGCTCGAGGTCACAATATCATTTGGACTAAGTGGGTGTTAAAAAACAAGCAGAGTGAGGATGGAGTTGTCATTCGGAACAAGGCTAGACTGGTAGCTCAGGGCTTCTCCCAGGTTGAGGGTCTAGATTTTGAAGAGACCTTTGCCCTTGTAGCTAGACTTAGGCCATTAGAATCTTGCTTGCTTTCACAGCTTCTAAGGGTTTCAAGCTTTACCAGATGGATATTAAGAGTGCCTTTCTCAATGGGTTTATTGAGGAAGAGGTCTATGTGAGACAGCCTCCAGGTTTCGAGAACCCCAAATACCCAAACCATGTCTACAGGCTTTCCAAAGCCTTGTATGGACTTAAGCAGGCCCATAGAGCTTGGTATGAGAGGCTTAAGTCCTATTTGTTGTGTCATGGTTTTGAGATGGGTAAGGTAGATAAGACCTTGTTCATTTGTAGGCGTGGCACTGACCTATTGCTCGTTCAGATTTATGTGGACGACATCATCTTTGGTGGCTCTTCTCATACTCTTGTTTCACAGTTCTCGGATGTCATGAGCACCGACTTTGAGATGAGTATGATGTGTGAGTTGACCTTCTTCCTTGGCTTCCAGATCAAGCAGACTCGGGAGGGTACTTTCTTGCATCAGGGCAAGTACACTCGTGACCTGCTGAGACGATTTGACATGAGTGATGGTAAGCCCGTGTCAACTCCCATGGCGTCCACAGCTTCTCTTGACCTAGATGAGGACGGCGAGCCAGTTGATCAGAAAGAGTATCGCAGCATGATTGGCTCCCTCTTGTACCTCACTGCCTCGAGACCGGACATACACTTCTCCGTGTGTCTGTGTGCTCGATTTCAGGCTTCTCCTCGCGTGTCTCACCGCTAGGCGGTGAAGCGCATCCTTCGGTACCTTCGAGCTACCATTGACTATGGTATCTGATACTCTTCCTCGTCCTGTCTTTCCTTGAGAGCCTACTCGGATGTAAACTTTGCTGGCTGTAGGAAGCAGTCCGGTGTTGCATAGTCCACCGCTGAGGCCGAGTACGTTGCTGCCGCCTGTTGTTGCAGCCAGGTACTTTGGATGGTCTCAACCCCGCGGGACTTTGGGTTAGCCATAGACAGTGTTCCACTCTTCTGTGATAACACTTCTGCCATTAACATTGCCAAGAACCCAGTGCAGCATTCTCGGACCAAGCATATTGATATTAGATATCACTTCCTTCGAGACCATATAGAGAAGGGTGACATAGTGCTCTAGTTTATGGAGAGTGACCACTAGTTGGCTGACATCTTTACCAAGCCTTTGGATAGCTCTAGGTTTTCAGCTCTGCGGGGAGAGCTTGGGGTGGTTTGTCCTTATGGACTGTTGTGAGGGGGAGTTTTGTGCTTCATGTTTTATCTTATATATTATGCTATCTGCTCCTTTCTGTTGCATTGCATACCGGTGCATTTGGGTTAGTCCTTCTAGCATAGATTAGAGTGTTTCTCTTGTCTAGTTGTTTAGACTTCTTCCTCTCATCTTGTGATTCTAGGATGCTACTTATTAGTTGTGTCACTTCTCACTAGGTTGAGCTCACTCACTTCTTATAGGTTCTAGTGAGGGTTGGGCCACTCTCGGGTAGACAGGGTACGTGTTTGCTCCTTAGTGTGTTAGATGATCAGTTGATAGTCCTAAAGTTATATGGGGTAGATAAGAGTTAGTCTGAGCCATAGTATCCTCTATATCTTATCTATGCTTTAAGGACTGCCTTTTCTGATTCTCTTGCCAGCTTCTCGATTTTATTGTTTTAGTTTAGGGGGAGTTCATTTGGGAGCTTCTAGATCTTAATGTTGACATAACTCAACTTGAACTAAAAGTGCATCTCATGTTGAGGGGGAGCTGGATTTTCCTGCATTTCTACATTTCGCCTTGTAATATAACTACATGGAGCCTTGATTATTATCCTGTTATAACATGTTTACAATGAATTACATCTTGCCATGATCTGTGCTTACTTGCTAGATTTATCATGACTCTATATGTGTAGTTTAGTCTTTGCCATGGTAGGTCGATTAAAATGCTCAACTTGAACTAATTCATGTCATGTTAGCTCTTGAGACTAGTCTCTCTTTAGTTATCCTTTTATGGTTCATACCATGTCAAATAGGCTGAGTTGAGTCTTGAATCTATATTGAGATTTAGATTGAGCTATGTTAGTTTCTTGATGAAGCATGAGTTAGTACAACCTTTTAAGAAAGCAAAAAGATATCTTTTGTGCGAAAGAACTGATCTCACCAATTTTTTCTCATGAGACTGTTTGCCATTGCACTAGGCATGAACTCAGGGGGAGTTTTGGATGACCATAAGTTTCTAGCTTGGAGTGGTCGCATAAGGCTTGAGATCTAGCACATGACTACACAAAAATCTGGTTGAAAACAATCATGAGATTTATAAAGAAAAACATGTCCATTGTGCTCAATTTGCTTAATTCCACAAAGAACAAGTACTTAAACAAATGTCTCATTCTTGAACGTGTAGCACTCTAAATTGACTCAATACTAGCTTCTTGGTTCCACTTAGATTATTGACATGGCCTGCATCATCTTTGGATACCTTTCGCTAGACTATACTCATGGTTAACTTGACATGCTAAGGAATTCGACTAATTTTCAGATTATGACTTATTTGGCTTAGCTTGATTATACATGTCTTGTCATGATCTTGTTAGTATTCTTATTGGTTATGGCTTGGTGTAATACTTCAAGGTCATTATGGATAATCTTCATGGCTCATCATGCTTAAAATGAATAATTTTCAGGCATTCCATCTCTACTCGTGACCTTATTCTCTCTTTTGCATGCTTGATGATTCTATTGCCAAAAGGGGGAGAATAGCGGAGAAAAAGCCATTTGGGAACCTTCTGGAACTTTGGAGAACAATTTGCTCTTTCTTTTGTTGCTCTAGTGTTCTTCTTGTCGACATGGTCATAAGCTTCTTTGATTTCTTTTGGACCGTGTTTGACTCTCTTTCATTTTCAAACTCAACTTTATGTTTTTTCTGGGTTTGTCAATATACTCATCAAGGGGGAGATTGATAGACCATGTGGAGGTGACCCCGTGTGTGTGATGAGTAATTGACATTTGTTTTAGGAAAGTCGAGTTTGGTTTGTGTGGTTTGAACCATGTCGTTGCACGGTGCAATTAGTTTTGGTCAAACTTGGTCGAAGCGCTTAGGATGCCTATTCTCTTGATTCGATGGGTTTTGGGTCATTTCATGCTTGAGTACGATTCATTGATGCTAATTGAGATTAAATGTTTCGAGCGGTGCTATGTAATGTGTTTCTTGTCTGTGATGCCTGCAGGACTATCAGACCCGGATTTTTCAATCCAGAATCTCCTATGAAACCACTGCACTATTCCCTGGATCAGTAGATAGTGCTCACAGGTACATTGCTGCATCATTTCATACATTTCATGGACAACCACAACTCATACCAATATTACATAACAGAGGTTTGAATTATGCCACGTCGGGCAATAAGTTTACATAAGGGCTGACCAGGCCAAATGTTTACATTACAAAAGTATGCCAGCGGAAGCAAAAGCCAAGTAGAGCCGATAATCCACAGGCAGCGACTGGGGGGGTAAATATGTGCCATATGATTATTACCTAATCTTAAGCAATAATCATAGGCACACGACACCTTAGTCTACATGCATGGGATTAATAAGAGCGCCAAAGTCGTCCTAGCTTTCTTCGTTATTTCCTCCATCGGTGACGGGGGTTTCTTCGTATGCGTAGTGATCCTGAGCGCCTGATTCTGGTTTGGGTAATGCGAGTGTGAGCACAAACCACCGTGCTCAGCGAGCCAACAAACAGAATGCAATTAAATAGTATGCAGGGCTCATTAAGAGAAGGCTGGGGTTATTTTGTTTTGCGTAGAGTGCTTTTGAATACAATTACTTAAAAATCCCTATGACCTAGCAATTTTGAACCAAAGTTTAAGTGTGTATCAGAATGCTATAATACCAGTGATCTAGAGATCATCCACCATTACATGGCCTCCAAACCATATGCTATACTTTCAGCGTTATAACCGCTTACATTAACACTGGGGCAACACCCAGGACAATACAACTCAGGGCCTTTCTCCGCCCTCAACTTTGCTAATTCCACCCACCATGTTTTTGAAATAGAACTATATCTAGTCAAGTTCCCATGTCCGCCCTTGACCGTGGGCACGGCTATTCGAATAGTTTTGACTCTACAGAGTTTGTACACTTTACCCACAAGAGATAAATCTGCTCGTTGCTCCACATGATTCCTTAGCCATGTGGTTGAGTAGATTATCACAGAGCCTTTACAATGCATAGCCCTACTGTGGTTACGCCCGCTAAGGTCTATCTTCCATAGGATGCGCATCCCTTGGGAAGGGTCCCTCGTGAGCCATCACGGGCAAAGGCGGGGATGAGACCATCCATCCCTTTGCTCGTGTTCACACCTTCACGTAACCACCCTAGAGCCATACAAATTAGTTAATCCTGCCTACACTTTGCCAGCTTGTGGTTGTACTGTTGTACCTTGGGAGGTCATCACAAGATTCGGTCCTTAGGGTTATCTGGGCGGTGCTACCACTAACCACACTCTCGTGCACCGCTGCCCCACACCCCCGAACCATTCGCCCAGATAAATAAGCAACTTAAGGTTTTTGGGAATATAAAATAACTATATCCAACATACACCAACCATTACCACCACGAATGCCAAACCAATTTTTCTCAGGATTAAAAGTGATGCTTGGGCGCTCTCGCGCCCATGAGTATCTAAGCAATACTAAGCATGGCATATAATTACGGACTTATTTTCGAAAAGTTACTATTATAATTTCGCTAGGGCGACAAGGTTCGCATAATCAAATATTCCAAGGGAGGCGTAATATTAATCAAGGTACCCAATGGGCATATAACTAGAGTCTTAAATTAAACATGTACTTGCGTATAAAATAACAACATGCAGTTTGATAATTTAAACAAAAGTAATTTGCAGAAAATGTAGGTTCAACATGATCAAAGTATTGACTCGCCTTGGTCACAGTGGGTTGGTTCTGGGTTGTCTGAAGCTTCTAGTGCTGCTGCCTCGGCTTCCTCCTCTTGAGCCTCGTACGTTATTTTTAACGTGCGCAAAAATTTAGATAAAAAGGAAAAAGGCAATTAGCAAACCAAATAAATATCAACAAAAAATAAAAATAACTCCAATATTACACTTTCAGTACCAAGAGGTAGCCGGGAACTTTATACAACTATAGAAATTTGTTTCACTTAATTTGGAGCTGAAATGAGGAAGTTGTGGATTTTTGAGGTTTGAGAAAAACTCATTTAGGCAAATTTTAATTTACCAATAATTCAAATAAACTCCATTTTGAAATATTTTAATTCCATTAGGTAGATCTAGATTTTAGATGAATTTAGAATTTTGTCCCATTCCATTTGGTGCTCAAATTAATTAGTTATGATTTTTTGGAAGTCCTCAGTTTACTTAAATTCCAGAAAAAGGAAAAATAGAAAAATCACAGTGATTGACATGTCGGGCCCACATGTCAGGGAACCCCCTGATCTGGGCTTTCACTGCTAGGTGGGGCCCGCTTGTCAGTGCCTAGGTACTGGAGGTCACTGACATGCGGGACCCCTCGGGGAACCGGGCCCACATGTCAGCTAACTGGCATGACAGGTGGGGCCCGACTGTCAGGGGCCCCCTCAGACTGGTGGCGCTGACGGGTGGGTCCCACCGGCGCGGATAGAAAAATTAGAAAACTAAACCACAGCGCGCGGAGCCGGGGGCTCGAACGCACACCGGGGAGTTTGGGGGGGGAGAGCGCTGGTAACCACTCGGACTCACGGTGTTACTTGACATATAAGGGCGCGCAACCCTTTCGAGTTGGCCCCTCGCTCACCTTATGCAAGAGGAGCTCGGGGCCGGGGAAGGGCGGCGGGTTCGTCGGCGGTGGAGGGTCGGGGAGGCGGTGGCGGCGGGCAAAATGGAATGCCGGTGCCACGAGGAGGCCGACGGTGGGGCCGGCGGTGAACGGGTGGCGCCGGAGGTAGGTTGGCGGCGTGCGGCGGCGGCGGGCTCGAGATAAGGTCGTCACCGGCGAGCTACGGGTCCAGGGAGGCTCGGCCGATCACCTGGTTGACTTCACCGACCTCCGAGGATGCTTTGGGCAAGGGGAATCAAACTTTGGTGGCTTGGTGAGGGGAATTGTCTCGGCGGCCGGCGGTGGGGAAGAAGGGGGCGCCGGCGAGGTAGACGGCAAGGGGGCCGATTAAGCTCTAGGGAAGGATGAGGGGGCTCAGGCGGTGCGAATGGGCAGCTTGGCCGATGTTTTATAATAGGGAGCAAAAGTGCGCGGTGAGGAGCGGTTGACCGGGGTACGGCGGCGAGGCGAGCTTTGGCATGGCTACAGGGGGCAACGGGACAGCCGGCCGGACGTGATGCAAGCGGCATGGGAGTGGCGCGGGCGCGGTCAGGCCGTGGTCCGGGCGCCCTGTGGCCGACACACACTGTTGACCGGCGCGGCTTCTCTGGCTTCGGTCATGGGCGATGATGGGCAATGAAGGAGGGGATGGGAGCTGGTGGCGGCAGAGGCTGACGCTGGCGGGGCGTGGGACGGAACGGCGGTGGGGGCCGCGGAAATACGGCGGAGTGGCACCGGCGGTCCAGCGGTCCGATGGAAGCCGCGGGGAGGAGGCTTTGGTCGAGCGGTCCAAACGGGGCTTCGCCCCTGTCCGCACGCAGCTGGTGGAAGAGAGGAGAACGGGCGCGGGGTGGGCCGGCTGGGCTGGGCGTGGGAGAGAAGGAGGGAGCGGCCGGCTGGCCGGCCCACTTCTCTTTGTAGATTTTTTTATTTGTTTAATTGCATTGCCAATTCTATTACCAATTCTTCAATTATTTTTATTCATCTATTTATCTACATTTACTTGCATTCTTTTGCCCCCATTTATTCACCTTTGTTGCTATATTAAATTTTTGGGCACTTACATATTTTGATAAAGTTCTTAATTATGTCTATATGTATATATGTATGTGTAGATATATATTCATTCCTTCCTTTTGATTAATTTTTAATTCTTTATTATTCCCAAACCTTAGAAGTAATATTATATATATTTACATATATATACATATATTTTTGGGTACGTCTGCTGTTAACATCTTTTGTCCTCTGTTTATTTATTGCCCATGTTCTCATGTGCATTATTTTTATTTTTGCTTTTCCTCAGAGAGACCTCAAACCAAACTCAAAGAAAACTTATTGGAGATCAACACCAAGAACCAATATATTCAGCAAAGTTTTTAAATCTTACACAACTCCCAAACTTCAAATTTCAGGATGTTACAAGGACATCGAGGCGGACTCATGGCGAGCCACGGGATGACCGGACTAGGCACAGGCGGTGTCGAGGTCAGAACGGTCGAGGTGTGCCGAAGACGGCGAGGACTCGAGGTGGTTGCGAGGCTTGGAAGGCAAGGAATGAGGAAGCTTCCCGGAAGGTGCAGGAGGGGCGTTTTGGTGAATACGCAAAGTTGCACTAAAGGAAGTGGATTTGGTTAGAGTTAGTGGGTAAAGTGAAAAGCTTAGTGGGCAAAGCATGTTGAACCCACTAGTGCAAAGAGTATAAAAGGAGGAGTGTCTCCTGCATGTTTGAAGACTTGAAGGCTTGGGAGAGAAGTTGATGGCTTAGTGGGTTTGTTTTGCTTTTCTCTTTAGTTGGTGAGGAGTGGGTGAGAGCAGTAGAGGGGATTTTTCTGGTTGCTCATGTTCTCCCGTGTGAGTTTTTGGCCCTAGGTGTTCATTCTCTGTGTATGAGCTCTGAGTTTGGGGAGGATGAGATGAGTGGCAGTAGAAACCTCATGTAATCATTCCTCTGTAGACAATCATCCATGGGAATGAATTTCTTTGAGTTTTTTAGCTTTGTTTCTCCCTCTCTGTGATGAATTTCAATTTCTGCACTCTCTACGATGGATTTTGTTTTGCTCTTGCCTCTGTTCCTTTACCTTCTTGAGTTGAATCCTTGATCTAATGGCTAGCTTTTGATTGCTTGGTGAATGGAGAATACTCAAGGCCCATTGACCTTTCCATTTTCAAGATCAAGTTGAGGATACAGTGGTCTCTGTAGATTCTCAGGCCATCGTCAAATTTTCCTCTGTATTTGCTTTTCTAGGGTTTCTTGATAGAGGAACCTTGGTCCTCTTGAAATCACTTTAGAAGATGGCTTGAGTTTTCTGTTTTCAAGTCCTAGGTTCTTTGCTAATCAGTCTGCAAAAGATCACAAGCAAAGGATGGATGAATCATGAGTAATCTGAAAAATTGGTTCATCTCTCATTACATTTTCAGGTTTCGCTCAAATCCTGATTCCTTCTCTTTCTTGGTGATTTTCTTTGAGCCCTGGTGTTTCTCTGCTAATTAGGTTGTAGTCCTGTTGTTCTGGACTGAGAAAACTAGAGGTACATCGCAAATTTCTTAGTTGTGTTGAGTTCTCAATTTGTTGTCTGAATTTCAGCATTTACTGTTCTCTGGAATCGATGCCCGGTCAGACCGGTTTTACACCGGCAGTCTGGTCGGAAGAGACGAGGTGGTCAGACCGGCTCACAAGGAGTGGTCAGACCGGCCACTGGGCGGTCAGACCGGCCACTGGGCAGTCATACCGGCCCATATGTGGTGGTCAGACTGACCCACAAGGAGCGGTCAGACCGGCCCCCATATGGCGGTCTGACCGGCCAGGTTTTTGAGCTGCTGTAATTTTTTGCTTTATTTTTGTTCTTCTCCGTTATTTTGTCCCTCTGCTGGATTTGTAGGTTTAAGGTTCCAGAGAGCACTTCTCATCTATTTCATAGCTTTTCATAGCTATCGGAGAGGAGAATCTCGCATGTGGATACTCAGGGGCATATTTTAAAAAGTGCACCATTCACCCCCCTCTGTTGCTGATTTCGATCCAACAATGTTTATAGATTGCCACATTGTTCCATTGAAAGGTCTAGAAACCGTGCTAAGATGATGGCCAATTTGGGCAACTGGTACATGAGAGCAATATGCTCATATATCAATTAGTGCATTATGCTACTTGATAATCTATATGTTGTCATACTTGTACATATAATTTCTGGCTCATTAATTGACATGACATTACAATTGATTCATGTTAAAGTGTTATTTATTCTCCTATTAGTTTTACGCCATGAAATCGTATAATAATTAATGCCCATAATCTTGGGATTATGATTAATTATAAGCTGAGTCCGCATTATTATTTTGCCTCCTTAAAGTTCGCATTTGCAATCCATTTTTGTATTGTACATTTGATTCCACCCTTGTTTTGCCTACTATGATCTTGTGCCTGTGCCTCTGTACAGTGTCGTTATTTTAGCCCCGCTCTTGTTCCCTTCATGAACCTTTTGGTACCCTGTTACTATTGTGACCACTAGCTAAATCTGATGTGTAAACTCTTGTTCAGGTGCCATTTTGAATCACTTCATTGAGTGTTGCCTACACCAACTTGTGGGCAAATTTGTGATGGACAATTACTACAGCTGTTGTGTAAAACAGGTTGAAAGTTTAACTTTGCGATTTCTATTCAATTCTACTACAATATCTATAATTTACCAATCCTTAATGTCATTTTCCTTTTAATCTACATTTTAGTTCTCATTTCTCATCTTTGAATACAAAAAATTTAGCATGAATTTAATCCTTTGTATTTTAGACCAATATGGAATCTATTATGGGGTAACCTCTATAAAAAGGTCAACAATCGAAATCTTTTGAAGCTATTGTCTCGAAAGTTCTCTCTGAATTTAGTGCAACCAATATGTTCATTCACAATGTGGGCATTCGGTCATGCTCAGAGGGAACTTCCACAACTATGGCCGCTGCACATGTGCAATAGCTTGAAGAAACACTTCACTTCGAGTGAGAGGGAGCAGCTACATTTTGACAAATAATAGAGTCTCAACAGCAAGAATTACAGATGCTGAAGCAACACGTACAAGGGGGGAGGTAGCAAGGAACAAACAACTAGACTCTATGGAAGAGTCGAAAAAAAATTAATAAGAAAATGAAGTGATTCTTCATTGTCTATTGACCATCACATAGGTTCAGCACAACCCTTAAATTGATGGTCTTGTTCAGCAAACTGGTAAGCATTTTGGAGGTTCTTTTGGGACATGTATAGTGTTAAACATTCTATTTTCTAGATGCATTTTGCTATGAACTTTCATGTCTAGATGGTATCTGCCATGTGAGAAGCCTCTTGTAGTGTTCTGCATCTATCGCATAACTACAGGTGCACTTTAAGTAATGCTACTTTTGGTTGAAAAGTACAATGAGAAACCATTGTTTCTGAAATTTGTGTATATCTTCGATGATATCATATGCTTGGTTTTGGTATGGACTTCTTTGTAGTGTTCGTGTTGCATGAATTTGTAATGAAATAATATGTTTTACATGTGACAACATTTCTGTTATAGACTACATTTTTGTGGCAAAGGAAGTGCAATTGGTGACGAAGACAATGCCATGCAGCTCAGCACGCTGTCTGCCTATGTCATTTTGTGACGCTGTACAAATTTAATTATGACAAAAAATTTCATCCATTGCCCTAACAAAGCGAGCAACCATTTCTAACGAAGACAACGAATGATCTACGACGAAATAAACATCATCCAACAACATGCCCGGGTGGGCAACCTACATTTCGTGACAAAAACTATGGACCATTCATGACGATAAACTCATCACAAAACAACAGCTAGCCACGTGGGCAGCCCTTCTAATGCATGACGAACATCATGTGGCATCTACGACGTAACCAAATAGTCATAAAACGCATTGTCCAGGCCTGCCAGCCGGGCAGCCATATAAATACATGATGAAATTTTTTGACCACCTGTGACAAATAAAAACATCATGCAAAACACCTGCCCGACAGCTACCCGACCTGACAGACCTACCTATCTATGACAAAATGGCACATTTGCATAACATTTTCCAACTCTTGCATGACAATTATAAACATCACCAATGGTTGAATATTCGTGACAATTACGGCTTCATCATTAGGTTTATGATGAAATATGGTTCATGCGTCACTAGATACAATCTATGACACACATTCTATGACGATGGTCATGATGCCACCTATTTCAATACAACAAATTATTTACGACAAAAACCGACCGTCCCTGATGATTTTTGCTCATCACTGAACCTCATATGTGTTGTAGTATAACATCCATCTTCATAGCCAATCTCATATACGAAGAGATAGTGAAGAAGGACCTGGAGGCCAAGCACATAATGGTAGCTATCGAGCAAAAATTCAAGTATAAGATTAGCTACGCGAAGGCATGACGTGCAAAGGAGAAGGCTTTAGAAAGGAGGTTCGGTTCTTTTGAGGCAGCTTACGATAACCTTCCTCGTATGCTCTAGGTACTGTGGGTTAGGAACTGAGGCACATACATTGCTGTGAAGGACAAGCCATGTAGAAGACCATCAAGTTTCATGATTTTGCAGAGGGCCTTCTTAGCTTTTGGAGCCTACATCGATGCTTTAGGCACATGTTGCCTATGATCTCAGTCGACGAGATGTTTCTAACTGGGAAATACAAGGGAAAGATCTTAGTAGCAATTGGCGTTGATGGCAACAATCATATTATGCCATTGGCCATAGCATTCATCAAAAGTAAGAATTTTGACAACTGGTTGTGGTTCATTCGACATCTGAATGAGGGAGTAGTTGAGCATGTCCTAAATACCTGTATAATCCATGATTGCCTCCCCAGGATGATGAAGGCCATAAGAAAACTTCAGCAAGACCCGAAGGAGTTGTTCCCTTAGCCAGACATGAGGAATAAATGGTGCATTCATCATCTGGGGACCAATTTCTTCAAGCAGTTCCGCAACAATTATTGATAGAGCTGTTCAAGAGACTAGCTATGCAAAACCAGTAGCATAAATTTGATGCGTTGTGGGAGATGCTGGAGGAGCACACCAGGAAGCACGTCGTCGAGAGGAACAAGTATCCGCCCATTCCTGGGGCGGCGCAACCTGAACACCTCATACCATTGCCAGAGCTTGACCCTCTCGGTGTGATGTGGAGGACCTTGAGGAATATCAAATGCTTCTCCCATTAGATTGAGGCTAAGACATTCGAGAAGTGGTCATTGTTGCATGATACGGACAGTTGCGGTATAATGACCACTAACCTTGCAAAGGTGTACAACTGAATTCATAGGGGTCTCCATTCTCAGCCCCTCATCACCATCGTGGAAAGCGTTCTGTAAGGTACAATTGGATATTTCAGGGAAAGGCATGCAAATGTGGCACTTCATACAGCCAACCCACATACATCATACTACTGAAAGATTACACCGTACATGCAAGTCAAGACCGAGAAGGGTCAGTCGCACATGGTCTTCGTGATGAGCAATACAAAGCATCATTTCAACGTCCTCCTTCGGGACAGCCAAATTTGGGATGACTCACTCTCTTATTACCCACAAGGTGTGCCTTAGAGATCATGTAAATAAACCTAACTGCATATGCAATAAGCCAAATCTCCTTCACAAGCTATGCTCTCATGTCCTCACCGCATGCGGGACTATAGGTTGTACACTTTACCCACAAGAGACAATCGGTCCGATATACTCCACATGATTTCTTGGTCATGCAGATCGAGAAGATTGTCATGAGGCCTTTTTAAATACCTGCCCCTTTGTCATCTCACCCATATGGGCTTACCCACTCACAGTGGATTCCATAAGTTGTGTGGGATGTTCCTCCTCAATGACTAGCATAGCTGGACTACAATTTTCCACAACGACTAGTGCAGCAGGCAAACTTCACCTTTATGTGGTTTCCCATTCAAGCCGGAACTTATCTGCTTGCATTACTCCACTCCCCGACCAGTGAGATGACTCTGAGGTATGGTAAATTTACTTAGCCAAGTTGTACTTTATAGACTTATGGTTGCACATTTATAATGAGAGGTCATCACCAAATTCAGTCCTTAGGGTTATCTGGGTGATTTTATCACAATCCACACATTCTTGTGTAAGGAAAAGACCTACTTTGGTAGGCACCTCCGTAGGATAGAGGTATAGGGTGAACATCAACGGGTGTTCCCTTAGCTATACTGATATGAGCTCAAAAGGTGTATGTGGACATTGCACTGCATTATGGTTTGTTGATTATAAGAAAAGAGAAAGAGATGGTATTGTGGTAAATGTGGTTTATTGATGCTAAGAGATGAGAAAGGGATGGTATTGTGGTTAAACCTGAGTACTATGAATGTTGATGCTATTGTTTTATTATGTATTTGCTAAGTCATGAACTCACCCTTACTTTATTACTATTTTTATGTGAATGTTGAAGGCGACATACATGGTGGAAGTAGAACATAGGATCTTGCATTTTAGTGGTTCTTCACTACACCTAGCAATCAATAATTTATCATTATAGGGCCTGTTCTTTTCGGCTGTGGCTTATGGCTTTTGGCTGAAATTTTTGAATTTTGGCTGTTAACGGTACAGATTACGGAGAGACAGATACTCACTTGTGATTTTGGCTGGTATAGATGTTGGGCTTTTAATGTGTAGATCGTTTAACTTGTAGACCCCGTCTTGAGAAAATACTCCGTTTGAAAGTTAGGTACTGTAGCAAAAGCCAAAAGTCGCCAGCTTTTGACTTAAAGAATATGCCCATAATCAATTTAGACTATCCATGTAATCCTTAGATGATTAATGATTTCCTTTAGCTCGTTGTGGAGTTATAATATTTCCACTTGTTGAGTTCCTTGGTTTAGCTCTATTATTGATTCATCTTATTAATTATTTGGTTCATCTTAAGACCAATTTATTAGTTCCCATGTTGCTAAAATTTCTATTAATGATTATGTTGTTTGATTATTCTTGAAGCCAAGCAATTTGTAATGTTTAATTAATGATTTAAGTTGGTAGCGATTGTAGATGTACGTGACATTTTGAGCTTTTGTAAGCTGGGGTGTTACAGCTCGGGTAGAATAGAAATAGGGGAGTAGAGAGGAACATAGGAATAGCAGCAGCAGGACAGGTCGGCTTGCTGGTGGTAGAGGAACAACGGGGGGGATAGGAAGCAAGGGGAGGTGGCGTTGCGGCCAGGCATGCACCATAGTGAGCCAGGGGTGACACACGGCAGTCGAGATGGGGGAGAGAAGGCGGTGACGGTGGCTAGAGTGAGAGTGGGAGAAAATGCGGGGAGCATGAGCATGAGGGAGTTGAGGTGAACTCACTGGGGTGGTCGGAGAGGCTGGAGAGGAGCCAAGACGGGCCGACGGCGTGAGCCGGTAGCAACGTGGCGAGGCCAATGTGGGGGTGGTGCCTGGGCAAAGAGGAGCTCAAATTGGTGGTCAGGGAGGGAAGAGGGCAATGTGGAGATGCTCTAGTTCTAGGGAATTGGAGGGATGTTAACTAGGCAACAATGGTGGCTGTAATATCCCAAATGTGATTCGAGAAAGAATAGATTAATTGGGGAGAAGGACCAGATAGAAAAGAGTTTAATGAGGATTATTAGCGGGGGATTTCTGCAAAACCCCAGCAACCTAGGCTTAGGCCCTGGCCCAAGAGGTGGCCGGTCAAAGGTAGGGGAGGCGCCCCTCCCCATACCCTAGCTGCCAGCCCCAACCCCCTTTTCCTTTGTTTTTCCTGGGTGGCCGCCTCCTCTCCTCTTTTGGCTGGTTCCTCTACACCTCCATCTCATTCAGCAGCGCCTCATCCTCCATTGAAGCCCCCTGCTGCTGGTGAAGAAGGTCCCTATTGCTGCCGGCCAAGTGGACGAAGGAGATCGATCGCCGGGAAGTATTTTTGACCCGGAAGAAGAAGACGAGGAAGGAGAAGAAGGGAAAAGGAAGGGGGAGGGAGATCACGTGGTGTTCATCATGTTCTTCAGTGGTTCATCAAGAGTAACCCTTGTTTTCCCCGGTTAGATGCATATTTAATTGTTGTAGCAATGTCGGTATTGTGGTCTGCTCAGGACAGATTGCGTTATACAGTCATTTTGATGTAGTTTCGTGTGGATTCAATTCTAGACGTCTCCTAGAGTAATGTAGAGAACATCGCCATCTTTCTGTGAAGTGCTAGAACACGTCGTTTAAACCTCTGTAGCAAAAGTTATGATTCTATTAGTGGGATTGTTCTGCAGATCTATGGGCTTTCTGTTAGGTTTTGGTAAAGTGGGTTGGGTAATTAGAAAACGGGAGAATCAGAGGAGCTTAGTATAATAAAAGTTGTAGGTCATTGTCTTAGCTTTCCAGAAAGCTCAAGAACTCATGATTCGGACACTCGTGCTGAAAGTTATGGTATTTTTAGTAGTCTATCCAGAGAACCTGATGTGAAATTGATGTTTTAGAAAACTGGCTTGTGCGGGTATAATTTGGCCGATTCAGGGAGGTTCACCAACTAGGTTTAGTTGGAGAATTTAATTACCTTTCCAGAAAGTCTAAGAACATCTTATTGGACTCTTATACCAATAGATATGGATTTTTGAAGTTGACTATCCACAGAGGGGACAGATCGACCCTTAGGATTTGGGGTTGAAGTCGAGTTAGACGTTTTGCGAGTTCGTGATTGTTTTTTTATATATAGTTTATGGTCCACTACTGTTATCTTAGCATGCATTATAATTATTATTCAGGTGGTGGACTGGTCCCGGGGGCAGCACCTTCTGTACGTCCCTCGTCCTCTCGCGGTTAAGGTAAGTATAATAATGGATATAATAGATGTTCTAGAATGACAAAGTTTGATATATATTATGAGCAATTGTGTGTTCATGATTGTGATGAAGGTGTCTTGGTGATGTTCATGGTTATTTGAAAGTTATGAAATCCATGATTGTGAACAATGTAGTATGGATAGTTCTTCCTTATGCAAAGTTGTTGTGGATGCACGTTTTTATTAAATTGAGACTTTCGTACATATGCATCATATTGGCTTATTGAAGTCTTGGTCATGTGATGACCAAGCAACTACTGAGGTCCCCGTCATATTGATGACGAGCTAAAGGTTTCCATGCTTGAAGAGCATGGGCTTAGGTCCCCATACTTGCGGAGTATGGGCAATTGGTCCCTGTACTCGATGGCATAGGCATGGGTGTGCATCGACGGATGCGCACTTTGCATTACCGGTAAAATGCAAAAGAGAAAGAGAAAAGATAAAGAACTTGTTGAGCATATTGCATAGCATATGATTGTAAAGCATATGGTGGGTGTTTCTTATGGAGTTGTGCAATGTATGCTATTATTACCATTTGTTATATTTGCTGAGTCTTTGGACTCACTCTTGTTGTTTGTTGTGTTTTAGGTACCCTTACGAAATTGGCATGCATGGGGGAAGGAAGGACTAGTCTTGTCGCACTATTGCACAATCTATCCATAATGGAAAGAAAGAAAAACTAAATAGTTGATGAATGGTTTACTTTAAGTACTTTTATGTTTATTGCTTCATGGAAGTAAACTATAATAAATGAATAGAAGATTTAGAATGCTCATGATTTATATCTTAGATGTTTAGCTGCTATCATATTACAAGTTGGTTTATCTTTATTTATTATAACTGTTTGTTGAAACCTCCGAGAATGATAACCATGCAAAGGAGGTTCTGCTGAAATTTTGTGAGGTGTATTAAGTTTATCTTTGTTACATTACTTAGTTTAGTAGCATTTCAGGCCATTAGTTGGTTGGGGTGTTATAGTGACAGCAGTGGTGATTTTTTATCATACGTGAGCAAGAAGACGCGCGGTGAGCTCTAACAAAGGAAATTCGAAATTGGCTTAAGGTTTTAGCAATTGGGGATGTGGAACACTAGGTGACAAGGGTGGTTTGGTGAGAAACTCGCCAGAATGGCTAGAACGGCGAGGGGAAAGGCAATGACCGACATGGGTGCGGTGTGTTCTTCTGTTTGGCTTGGCCCAAGGGTGAAGAGATGGAGGGAGGGGAATGGAGGAGTGTTGAGGGGCCAGGCGATAGGAGCGGCTGGCGCTATATAGGAGTAGTGCAAAGCATGGCACGGAGGCAGGGATGGAATGAGGTTAGTGGCATACGGTGTAGGCAGATATTGGCTACACGCGGTGGCGTAGTGTGGAGAGGAAGGCTTGGTGGCAGCGACAGAATAGGGCTGATGGTGTGTGGTGTGGGCAGCTGTCGGCTGCACGTGGTGGCATACTATGGAGAGGAAGGCCAGGTGGCGTGGGTGAGTGCACAGCCTGGGCGAGGTGAAATGGCTGCCGCGCATGTGTAAGATCGAGGAGACCGACTAGAGGGGGTGAATAGGCGGTCTAAAAATCTCATCTAATTATTATTAACAATTCAAGACCTTTTCTATTTATTTAAACCAAGTAAACAATATGGAAGCTTAAACCAATTTGGTTTGACACAAACAATGCTTATATCAATTAAGTTTACCTAAGTGCACCAATAATTTTAGGCTATGTCAAGGTGTGAAATTTTAGATGATAAGCAATCAATTTAATTCTACAAAAGTAAATTGCTTAAAGGTAAATTGAGCACAAGAAATCAAACCACAATAGGCACGGTATCTTTTACCGTAGTGATCGGAGACTTGCCGGTCTCCCCTAGTCCACGTTGAGGTTAATCCAAATAAATTGGATCGGCTTCACGAATTAAGCCGAAACACCTCAATCCACTAAGATTGCTCTTCCTCCACTCCAGAGATGGTGAGCACCACACCAGTCACAATTCACCGGGACTTCTCACGATCTTCTTTGAGAAGCTCACCGCGCATGACGCTTCCAACGCCGTCTAAGAGTCGGCAAACTCCAAGAGTAATAAGTCAACTCTAGATGCAGCATAATCAATCTAGATCTCTTATAGTCACAAAGGCAAACTATTGAGAGGAGAATCTCACACTAGCTCAAGAGAGTGAAAATAAGTGAAGCAACAACACCTCCCAAGAGTAATAAGTCAACTCTAGATGCAGCATAATCAATCTAGATCTCTTATACTTGCTCACAAAGTGCAACACGTGCACTATTGAGAGGAGAATCTCACACTAGCTCAAGAGAGTGAAAATAAGTGAAGCAACAACACCTCCACCGCCCCGCCGCGCCGCGTCGTCAACATCCGCTCGATGGCGGGTATTTATACCCCACACGGCGGGAAGAAAAACTAGCCATTGGAGCTAGATCGCCGCCTAAAAACGTCGGCCGCCTGCCGCGTACCCGCCGCTTCGAAATCAAAAGTACCACCATTATGAGCCACGCCACCTGCCCGATCGGCGCCGCGCCAAGCAGCCACGTCGGCCACCACATCACCCTTGGTACATTCGCGGCGCCGTGTCTTGCCACGTGGTCGCCATCATTTCCGGAAAAACTAGCCGTAGTGCCACAATCAAAATCTAGATCTTTTCTCCATGCTCACAAAGTGCAACACATGTACTATTGAGATGAGAAGCTCACACTAGCTCAAGAGAGTGAAAATGAGTAAAACAACAACACCTCCAACATTAGTTCGCCACATGTAGTTAATTAATCTTGACTTAACGATATACTTGAACGTGGTGGTTAACCACGTTATAAAATTTGTTTGCCATGGCATGGGTAGTGTCATGAGCATTGGTTATACAAACTTGGCTTTCACTTGGGCGAATGATCGTGCAAGTAAAGGGGTAAAGTTGCACATTGGGATGTGGATGCTTTAATCGTGCAAACCACATGTCTAGTATGGGATAGACTGGCACAATAATTTGTGAAGTCTCAACTTTGGTTTCATTATCGATGTTGTTGTGGCGCAAGGGGGCAATTATCGACTAGAGGTTACTCTACTCGACGCGAAACCTTAGCGAGTGGGATCAGGTTGAGATGGATCATTGTAAAAGCCTTGTTGTGATTTTCTTTAACGTGAGGATGATCACATCGTGTGGGTACAGTTGTGCAACCTCTGCAGAGTGTAAAACTATTCGAATAGCCGTGTCCTCGGTCATGGACAATGCTCGGTGATTTCACACGAGGGTAGAGTTTTCATAAAACCTGGTTGGATTAAGTTGGGAAGTGAATGGGTAGTTCACGGGTGTTCATTTCATGGATCTTGGTTCATGGTGGATTCCTTGGGTGAATGGTCAGTTCACTTGTGGTTGGTCTCAATTCCTTTGGTTACTTACTTATTATCATTTACAAAGCTTGCTTTTCAATCTACTTATTGTATTTACTTTAAATTGTTGCTTTCTGCAAAATTAACTTTTCAACCATCCATTGGTAAGCCTTGCATACTATATTGCATCTTTGTTACAAACGACTTGCTGAGTACTCTATGTACTCACGGCTTTATGCCCCTGTTGCTCAGTTGAGGAGGAGGAGAATCACCCGAAGGTGCGAAGGAGAGTACTTGACGTCTTCGCGGATTAGGCTTCGTTCTCCACTCGATAGCCCGTGGGCGTGTCGATTGGGCTCTGCGCTTTCTTTTGGATTTCATTGCTAGTTTCTTTTAAGCCTTTCGGGCTATTAATTGTAAGCTTGGCCATAAGGTCATACTACGATGATTATTAATAATATTTGAGTCTTTTCTTAGTGAATCGTGATATGTTCGATATTTCATCTTTGTTTTTACTGTGTGCACTAGCGTGATCTGGACTAGTGCGAATACAGGAGAGTCCGGATTTGTATATTCGGTCTCTCTGAGATGGTATCGAGCTATATCGATCGTAGGAAGCCATGGTTAGAATGGTCGTTTTAGCCAATTTCAAAATCTACTTTCAAAAATCAAATCAACCAAATGATTGACTAGTAATTCTTGATTCTTACCTCATTCTTAGGACTCTTGCTCCTCGTCTCCTCTGAGAACTTGTTTTCGAAACTCAATTTGACTTCTTATCTCTATAATGTCCATAGATGTCTCGAGTGTCCCTCCATCAAAGTGAAAGTTAGCGTGGAATTCTTCAAGTTGTGCTATGAAGTTTGGATCCAGGAAGCGCCCAATATGTCAAGACAAGATTGGAGATTTCCGTGAAGATTAGGAGCCATTAGATTTGAACCCTGTTATAGTTTCAGCATCGTGTAGACCGTTTTGCTTTTTCTTGCAGTTGCGTGTGATGTGAGCTGCAAATTTTGCCCTTAAAAGCATTATATTGCAATCACGTCAATCTTTTATTGGTGTTATTTCCCCGGTTTTGCTGTTTGCCTTTTTCGGCTAAGTGTTTGTTTAGTTTAGGTTGCCATTAGAAATTCCCCTTAGACGAGTTTACCTCTCATCTATGCTTTTCCCACTTATCTTTAAAACCCGGTCAGAGTTTTGGAAGTGTCAGAGCAACTAACCCGGAATAAAGTTGTCCAAGTTCAACCTCAAGTCTTACCTATGCTTTTCCCCCTTACCTTTTCGCCTGGAGCAGTCAGTAGTGTTTCTCTTCAGAGCAGCAGCAAGATGGTTGGACCCAGGAACCCCGCAGAAGCATCGAGCAATCTCGCCCATTCCTTTCAAACATGGGAGTGCTCCTGCCAAGACTCCAGGAGCAAGCCGTGGAATGTCATCAGATCAAGGAAGTCAGATACCTCAAAGCGTTGCAAGGGGAAGCCTCACACACGTCGTCTCCGAAGTCGCACTGTAACCTATTCTTTTAGTAAGCTTTGAATCTCTGGTCGAGATTCCGTTTAAGGGGAGGTTTGTAACATCCTGATTTTGAGCCTTTTGAAGCTTTTAAAATAAAATTCACCATTTGGATTTTTGGATTTAATTAAAGCTTAAATGGAATTTTTATGAATTAAAAGGATTTAATATGATTAAGTTAAACATTAACATTTGCCAAAGTTATTTTATTTGAGTTCCTTGTGTCTCAAGGAATTTATTGGTATTTTTCTCGGTTTTTTCTGGATTTATTTGCTATTTTCTAGAGCTCAAATTAATTTAAATGAATTTATAAAAGAAAAACCCCAAAATTCCCAACCGCCGATGGGCGAAACCCACCACCGCCAGTGCCCAAAGCCAGCCGCATAACCCGCACCGCCCCGCCGCGCCACGTCGTCAATCCGCTGCGCGCTCGCTCCGCTTGATCCGCTCGATGGCCGACGCGTGTCGCCATCCGCCGCAGCCTTTCGCCGCGTCATCATCTCGCTCGCCGTCGAGTGAGCCATCGGCAGTGGGCCCACTGCCGAGTCCGCCCCGAGCGGACTCTCTCCCGTGTCCGCCCGACTCGCCGCCGCCTGCTTTCCGCCGCGAACTCTCCGCCAGATCCACCCGGCCGCCTCGGCCCGTGTATTTAAGCGCCCACTCGCTTCTCGCCCCGAAGCCGCCGCCCGCCGCCGCTCATCGCCGAGCTGCCGCGGCGTTCGCCGCCGACGTCCTGCGGCGTGCTCGCCGTTCGCCGCTGCCGCCGGAGCTCGTCGCCGTGCACGCGCTCGTCGTTGCTGCCGGTGAGCCCCGCCGCCGCCCAGACCCATCCGTCGCCGGCCGCCGCTGCCCCATTGCGGCGACCGCCGCCGCCGCGTACCCGCCGCCGCACCGCACCGCCGCCGAGCGCCCGTGTCCCGTCCCCTGGCCTCTCGCGCGGCGTGGTCGCCACTGGCGCTATCGCGCTCTTCGCCTTCCGTGCTCTTGGTTCACCGTGCGCCAAGCCATTGACACGCCGGGTCCACCGTGCCACCGAGCCCGTGAGACCGCGGCGCCATGAGCCACGCCACCCGCCCGGGCCGCGCCACGCAGCGAGCCACGTCGGCCACCACATCAGCCTAGGCGGCGTGCCGACCGGTCGGCGAGCCACGCCGCGAGGCCGAGGCCGCGTGTGCCACGTCATCGCCACGTCATCATGACACGCCACCGCTAGTCACCGCCACGTCGCTTCGGCGCACACGCGTGTCGCCACGTGGTCGCCACGTCGGCCGCCGCTGCGCGCCAGACTTGCTCAGCCGCCAGACCGCCTTCGTGCGCGGGTCCACGATGATGGTTATTTCGTGAGCAGTCTGACGATAGTGCCATTTTCTATTTTTCCCGATTTTCTGTAGATTTAATTTTCCAAGAGCCCGTTCTTCCTCGTCCTAGCTCGATTGACCCGTTCTTTTTCTAAATTCATCTAAAATTGAGCTCTATATTTTGGTTCAGGTTTGAAAGTTTTTGGAGTTCATTTGAATTTTATTTGAATTTATTTTGTCTTTTCGTTCGCTTTCTCTCGTTAGATCGCGTTCGAAGGAGCGGAAAGTGGATTTGAAGACCAAGAGACCTCAGTGAGCAAGGCCAAGGCAAGTCGTGTCCTTTGATCATGTTGAACCTAGTTTTCAATCTATTATGTATTATTTTGCTTTAAATTATCATGCATCGCTATTTTATTATCAAACCCTTGTATTGGTAGTTAATGACCTAATTGATTATTTCCTCCTTGATAATTTGAATACCATGATTCTATTGTCACCATAGGATGGGAAATTATTTAGTGATACAATATTAGTTGTCACATGGGTTGACGTCTAAATCGCTTAGCCATGCTTATCATTAGTTCGTTGGGATCTATCATCACATGTAGTTAATTAATCTTGACTTAACGATATACTTGAACATGGTGGTTAACCACAGTTATAAAATTTGTTTGCCATGGCATGGGTAGTGTCATGAGCATTGGTTATACAAACTTGGCTTTCACTTGGGCGAATGATCGTGCGAGAAAGGGGTGCGGGTTGCACATTGGGATGTGGATGCTTCACTGGGTAGTCTTTAAGGACTTAACTTTGTGCGCCATTGATCGAGCTTAATCGCAAACCACATGTCTAGTATGGGATAGACTGGCACAATAATTTGTGAAGTCTCAACTTTGGTTTCATTCTCGATGTTGTTGTGGCGCAAGGGGGCAATTATCGACTAGAGGTTACTCTACTCGGCGGCGAAACCTTAGCGAGTGGGATCAGGTTGAGATGGATCATTGTAAAAGCCTTGTTGTGATTTTCTTTAACGTGAGGATGATCACATCGTGTGGGTACAGTTGTGCAACCTCTGCAGTGTAAAACTATTCGAATAGCCGTGTCCTCGGTCATGGATAATGCTCGGTGATTTCACACGAGGGGTAGAGTTTTCATAAAAACCTGGTTGGATTAAGTTGGGAAGTGAATGGGTAGTTCACGGGTGTTCATTTCATGGATCTTGGTTCATGGTGGATTCCTTGGGTGAATGGTCAGTTCACTTGTGGTTGGTCTCAATTCCTTTGGTTACTTACTTATTATCATTTACAAAGCTTGCTTTTCAATCTACTTATTGTATTTACTTTAAATTGTTGCTTTCTGCAAAATTAACTTTTCAACCATCCATTGGTAAGCCTTGCATACTATATTGCATCTTTGTTACAAACGACTTGCTGAGTACTCTATGTACTCACGGCTTTATGCCCCTGTTGCTCAGTTGAGGAGGAGGAGAATCACCAGCAGAAGGTGCCAGAAGGAGAGTACTTCGACGTCTTCGCGGATTAGGCTTCGTTCTCCACTCGATAGCCTGTGGGCGTGTCGATTGGCTGCTGCGCTTTCTTTTGGATTTCCGCTGCTAGTTTCTTTTAAGCCTTTCAGGCTATTAATTGTAAGCTTGGCCATAAGGTCATACTCTGATGATTATTAATAATATTTGAGTCTTTTCTTAGTGAATCGTGATATGTTCGATATTTCATCTTTGTTTTTACTGTGTGCACTAGCGTGATCCTGGACTAGTGCAGAATACACAGGAGAGTCCGGATTTGTATATTCGGGTCTCTACAGAGAACAAGGGGGTATTTATACCCCACACAAGAAAACTAGCTGTTGGAGCTAGATGCCTAAAAAACAGAGTAATCGCAAGTACTGCCATTATACAGCCGGTACTTCCGCTCCCCTCGCAATAGTCAGAAAAACTAGCCGTTACAGTCAAAATCGGAAGTTCTTCCATTCATGCTCCACACATACGGAACTACCAATTTTGCGGGGAGGAGAAGACCACCACATAGGTGTCTCTCTGGAAAAAATGTACTGTAGGAAAATCTGGAGCTTCCGAAGTCTGGTAGTACCGCGCAACACACGCCGGTACTTCTACCATCCGATAGTACCGTTCACACAGAGCTGGTACTTCCGACGGTCGGACGAGGCACTCACACAGAGCCGATCAGACCACTCGCATTTAGTAGTACCATGCAACACATGCTGGGACTTTCGATGTCTAGTAGGACTTCTCACATAGAGCCGGTACTTCCAACCTCTGGTAGTATCGCTACATACATAATGGTAGTTCCGATTTTTCTGACAAGTGCAAATATCTCAACAGATTTTGCAGAACACATTTGCAAACTATAGTATCATGCACACAAGGATCAAACATGATTCCCAACAAGTTGCAAAATATATTTGCACATTTTTTAAATCATGACACAAAGAATAGGTATATGGACTCCTCACATTTGTAAAACACATTCACAAAGCTAAGTCATATGCTACAAGGACTATATATGAGTTTCAACCATTTGCAAAATATATTTACAAATATATGCCTCATACAACAAAGAATAGAAACATGGACTTGAAGCACATGCAAAACACATTTGCAATGCATAGTCCCATGTTACAACAATTCAACACATGAGCTTCAATTATTTGCAAAACACATTTACAAATACAAGCCTCATGATAGGATGAGCTACACGAGGTGAGGTTGAGCTATCAACATATGATGAGACTCAAACTACTAGACATGATCTCTCTTAATAGTACGGCAACCTATACTAGCAATCCGGTCTTCCAACCAAACACTAAGACCGGTAAAAAACTAGGAACACATCTTTAGCCCTAGCTAGTCATACCTTTGCCTTAGATCATTGTCTTGATATGTATCAACTCATAATGTATCCTTTTCTTCAACTCCATCAACACATGATTGTCTTCACTTGACTTGATGATTAATACATAATCATCTCCTCTTGGACATGCATCAACTCATGATGCATCGTTTTCTTGACGGCCTTCAACACATGAAGCTATCTTCCATCTAGACTTGATGATCTTCAATACATGAAGTCATCCCAAGTCATCTTCATTTGTGGAACCTAAGCTATTCATCCAACTCATAAAAAATATTAGTCCACAAACCGATTACCATCAATTACCAAACTTCACTATTAACACATAATGGAGGGACTAGATTCAATAATCTTCCTTTTTTGGTAATTCATGACAATCTCAACAAATAGTGAGATAGAAATATTAAGTTGCGAGTATACAACATGTACACAACACTTGTATACTCTAAGATAGGCTTTAAGCAAAACTTACTTATCTGGTTGCCAATAATCATCCAACTATTAACACATAATGGAGAAGTTAGATGACAACCCGATTGCAAATGAGTATATATAAACTACATAAGCTATATATACTCAATGAATGTGTTTCAAAGTAAAGATCCTAAATATGTGTGTTAAAGGATACATGGATCAATACTTATGAAACCTCAAAACATAGAGTAAACTCCCCCTAAATGTGTGCATACAAGTATGTGTAGTGAAGACATATGCACATATTTATTTTGGACTATTTGTGGAGTTCAATCTATATTTTGGATCCAAGGAATGCATTAATATATGAGAATGTGATTTCGAATGCATACCTTTTTGATTTCACCTTTTCATCCAAATAAAACTAAGCAATAATACATTTACAGAAACATATTAGTCTTACATATAGATTTGTTATTTAATCATATAGTTGGATGTGAGAAATACAACAAGATTATAAGAAGAATATCAAATGCATACTACAATGATTTCACCTTTTCATCTAAAAGAGACTAAGCATTAATATACTTAAACAAACATATTAGTTTCACATATAGATTTGTCATTATCACCAAAACCATCTTAAATGAAGCTTGATCTTTCAGCACGATTGAATGGGTGCGACGGAGCTAGGTTGGCTCAGCATGCATGGCAGGGGAGAAGGGAGGAGAGAGGGGGAAGGGGATGGGCTATTGGCTCGGAAAGAAAAAATGGGCCAAGGGGAGAAAAAGAAGTGAGTTGTGCCCGATCAGATTTGGGAATTTTGGTTTTATTTATTTTGATTTTGAAATTTAATTTTTGATTTGTATTTTGAATTCAAAATTTTGTTTAACATGATTTCTAATTACATAGCTCTTAACCCTATATTTTATTTTTATATTTGTTTATTTACTTTGGTTGATCACAAGATCCAATCAAACTCTTGAATAAAATCCAGAGAATTTGGATAGCACCAAAATAAAATCAAATGTTTTTAAAATACATTTTTAAACACTCAATTTTTGGAGTGTTACAAACCTACCCCCATAAAAAGAATCTTGAATCCGAGATTCTGATAGAATGGATAGAAAGGAGGTGGGGCTGAGCTAGCCAGCAGTAGGCTCCAGGGTTTTGCTTGACAGGTTGTCTCTTCCTTGGATTAAAGACAGGAAGAAGATACAAGGGAAGACAGAAACTTTGTTCTTCCGGGTAAGTCGTGGACTTATAAGTGCTTGCTCCTCTGCATCGTTGTCTACAAAACATTATAGAGTTGAATGTTCATGCCATCTACTAGCCTCATGACGGTCACAATTTTTCTATTGATGGATTGATGGTAATTGTCCATATATGAAGGAATAGATGGTCTTTGAGATGTCGATACAGAAACTAGCATTGCAACTATCATGTTCCTTGCCTTTACTAGAATCTAATTTTTCATTCTTTAGCCCGCTAAATACTGTTATTTAAACTCTAGTCCTTCTGGTAGTAATGTCACCACCAAAAGATTGTTAGCCTGCATATCCTCCTGTATTGGTCGATTATTCTCATTATAAGTTGCTCATTATAAGTTGTTGTACTACCAAATAGTAATTGTACATCATAGTATTAATCTGACCTTTTGTGTATTCAAACTACCACCTAATTTAAATGATCACCAATATTAGTCGTCCTTATCAACCGTCAATCACCTAGTTGCTATTACCCACCAAGATTACGTTTGTACTTCGAAACATTGATCTACCATTTCCTATCGTTCGATCACATTGTCGAGTTAATCCTGAAATGAATCTCATAGGAGTCCTAGTAATATAACTACAGATGAATCTAGCTACTCTAATTAATCATGTCCTTTTAGTTGATCCCAATGGCACATAATTGTATTTAATCCCACAAATTTATCATATGATTCATCCCTATCCAATGTACTAATGCTAAATCAATACCTTCTAGTGTGAATCCCATGTTCCTTTAGTAGTGCTTTGATCACATTAATTTTTCTGTTATCTAATCTCTAGAAATTTCCAATAATCTATTCATTAATCCCATTTTGTATATAAATCCAAATATTTCTATTAATCCAATCTAAATGTTTTTTCTAAGTGTTTTGGTGACATCTCCAAGCACTTATCCTTATAAATCCAATATTTCACATGTTTGATCAATTCTAGTGATTATCAGATATCTTTGACACATCTTCATTTACTATTTATCGTGCTGATTCCTTTATGGCACTGTCCAAACCCAAGGATATAGTATGCGTTGATCCATTGTCTAAGCTACTTGACTTGACTTCCATTTTGCTGATGCTTGTTCAACTTAGGCATCCTTTTTTTGGCTTGTCCTGATTTTGTCACCTTGTCTTGTTGTTCTTGACATCTAGTGGTACTCTCAGCAAGGGATAAGGGGGAACAACATGAGATAAGGAAAGAACCGTGGGGATAAGGTAGCTAAACCCATTTTTAAATTCAAAATAGTACACCCAAGGACCTGGGGAGGCTCCCATAAATCATGCAAATTTTGAAAACAAGCTTTTCCCATGACTACGAAATATGACACTTGTGGGCAAATAGGCAGTGCACCGGGTTCAAAAAAAATCTTACAACAATACAACGCCTATTCATAGGGACACACATATGAGGGTGCATGGTTCAATACACAAAGATTATTTAAAATGAGGTTGTCTTATCCTCACGAGCTCTTATCATTCCTAAACTTAAATCTTTGAAGTAAGGGTAAGGAAAGAGAAAATCAATTGCTTTTTCAAATCAAAAGAAAAGAAGGAAGAGAATCAATAAGTGCTTTGATTGATAGTAATACTCATGTTTTATTACTATTTGTGGAAATAGAGTTTTTTAGAACAATTATATTCAAATAGGGGTTTAGGAATACTGAATTTTGAAATATTTGTTTATAAAAGAGAGTTTCACCAGAAGTTGCGAAGAGAATGGATATCAAAGTTTTGGTTTTGAAAACAAATTATTGGAAAATGAGTTTGGACAAATGAATACTGGGGTCTAGGTTTCAAGGTAAGTTTTAAAATAAATCATTTTTTCATGAAGGAATCCTTGATACTAGGTCTTAAAGGAAATAAGTTTCGAAAACGAAATATGGAATTGTAGTTTTCCTTTTGAAATTCTGAAGGCCTGTTTATAATAGCAAGTCTTTTAGGGACAAAAATCCGGTGAAAAGGGTTTTGGAGAAAACCTTTGTTAGTAGAATTTTGAAGTAATATTGGAGCTGTGAAAGTAGGTTTGAAATTTTAAATTGAGAGTAAAGAACGAAATATTTCCTAACCATGGGTAACAAGATCGAGCATTGGGAATAAGTTTTTACCAACATAGCATTTTTTAAGTAAAACCTAAAAGTTAATTTTTGAGAGAAGCCTTTTGGGGGAAAAACTTTTTGAGATTTAACTTTGCCTTGTCTATTTGAGAAAACAAAAATGAATTTTGGAATAAATCTAGAAAGAAGTTAAACTTTTGAAAATTTCCTCGGATCATTAGGTTCTTAGAAATGAGTTTTTGAAAAGAATGAATTTTGTAAACAATTTGATAGCTAAACTTTCAAGGATAAGTGTCGTAGGGATGGCCCCCACCTAAACCCAGCAGGCCTGGTAGGAGAGTATAAGGCCCAGAACAGGCCATGCGTAATGACATAACTGCCCCAGAGGGGATAACCAGATGTAAGGGTATAACTGTAAAAGCACTCCTTATGTGTATGCATATGTACGAGTAAGCCATGGGGAGGACCCAGGCCAATACACTTATCTTCATCACTCTCCACTACCACCTCTCTCTCTGCTTGGTCCAGAGCCACAACAGCTTGGCGCCGTCCGTGGGAGGACGAAGACAAGCCTCAAGACCGAAGGAAAAGATGGCACGAAAAAGCTTCACCGGCGGCGAAGGAAAGAAGGCGGCGGCTCGGAGCGTCGATGAGTACGTGGCTTCGGCATCGCAGCCGCGACGCGGTGCCGATGCGTGCGCGCGTAGCCGGAGACGCCGACGTTACGCGGCGGCGACCAACCCCGCCACCGCACCGCGACGACCAACCCGCCACCGCACCGCGACGACCCGCCCGCCACCGGCGTTGCGGGACGGGCCTCATGGTCGAAGATGTCGACACGGCGCAGCGACAACCGATCCCGCCGACGCAACGACACCGACCTCGCCGCCCCATCGCAACCCTCGCCGCGGCGCATGGACCAGCGGCGCGAGGTAGCCACGACGGAGCGACCGGCAGTTCGAGACCTCGCGACGCGGTTGTCCCCGCGCCGACCCGCCCGTCAGGGGTACCGGCGACCCCGCCTGCACCGGCGATGGAAAGTGCCCTGCTGGCGGCTCTCAATGCATTCCAGCGGGAGCTAGGGGACCTTCGCGGAGCCGTCAGAGATATGCAGGAGGCTCGGAGTCAGCAGGCCGCGCCAGTGGTCGCGTCCGAGCCCACGCCGGAGAGGGCGGACAGTCGCGAAGCCCCCACGTCCAGCCGCGTGCCGCTGCGGCGTGTGGATCCGGAGTCCCCGCTCTCGGCGGGGCTGCAGCAGGCGGCATGGCCCGAAGACTTCAAGTTTCCTAGCGCCATCGACTCGTACAAAGGCGACACGGACCCCCGTGAGTTCGTGCGCGTATACGAAACCGCAATCGAAGCCGCGGGCGGCGACGACACCACGAAGGCGAAGGGACTCCCCCTCGCGCTACAAGGAGTGGCGCTCTCTTGGTTCTTTACCATAGAGCCGGGCTCCATCTACGCGTGGGAACAGCTTCGTGTCCGCCTTCACAACAACTTCCAAGGAAACTACGTTGACCGAGTCGACGCGGACCAACTCTTTGCCGTAAAGCAAAAACCTTCGGAGAAGCTCCGGGACTACTTCAAACGCTTCGCCAAGATTCGATGTCAGGTGAAAGACGTCAACGAGACCACCATCGTCAATGCAGCCATACAGGGCCTTCGTCCGGGCCCGATGGCCGAGTACAACGCGCGAAAGCCAATCAAGACGGTGGCGAAGCTCTTCGACAAGATGGAAGAATATGCTAGGGCGGAGGAAGACGCGCGGCGAAGGCAAGGTGACGACTCGACACCAACCGGCCGAGCTCGGAAAGCCAAGACCCGCCGAGGGGCGGTTCTTCAAGGGAAAGCGAAGCGTGAGTCGCCCGGACGCGCCGACCGTAGGGACAACTCGCATAAGGAGTCGTCCGATCAGCCCAAGCGCGGCCAGCAGAGGTCGAGGCGAAATCGGTACGTCCTCGACATCGAAGGCGGGTCCGACGAGGGTGCTCCAGCGGGCCGAGGCGGTCGGGGGCGACGTGGCCGGGGGCGCGGCCGGGGCAGGGGCCGCGACGATAAGGGTCGTGGGGATTACGACGACCAGCATCAGGGACTGTGGTGCGTAGTCCACGGCCGCGGCAATCAAGATACCCGCGCTGCTAGGGACAGGAACCCGGAGGCGCGCCGCGCCGCGTGGCCCACGCCCAATTCCCATACGAGGCCCCCCAGCGCAAGGGATGCAGTACAGCGCAAGGGATGCAACCTCGTGAAGGCGCCTTACGGATCAAGCTCACGTCATGCAGCCTCGGGAGGGCCTCTGCCGCTGCAGCCCGGACGCAACCTACCGCAGGTCATTAATGTCATATCCGGAGGCTCGCGACTCGAATTCGCCCGCACGGCAGCAAAAGGCCTACGCGCGAAGACTACATCACGTGGCGGCATACCAGCGCAAGCACCGCCGGATTGGGCGCAGACGGTTACATTCACACCGACGATGCCTGTGGTGTGGACTTCCTCACCAGACCCCGGTTATCCGGTCACCATCGCGGATGCGACGTGGGCGCGCCTTGGTAGACGGCGGTAGCTCCGCAAACGTATTGCTTGCGGCGGCCTTCGACGGATGGGGATCCTCGGCCGCCTGGGCCTCGGGAATCCCACCGCAGGCTTTGGGACAGCCTGCGGCGGCGCTGGGCCAATCGCCTTCAAGTCTCCTTCGGCCAAGATGACAATGTGCGGACCGAAGATGCCACCTTCGACGTGGTCGACCTTCCGTACCCCTACAATGCCATACTAGGACGCCCAATCCTCAACTCCTTCGGCGCGGTACCACATCACGGCTATCTGTGCATGAAGATCCTGGGTCCCCGGACCACCGTCACCGTCCGATGCGACCAGGATATGGCCCGGCGCATCGAGCCAGGTACCAGGTGCCCGCGTCGCAGCACGGAGGTCCGCGGGGTCATCCATAGGCGCTTGCGCGGGCCCTGCAGACGTCTAGTGACTAGAGGCTGCGGCCGCACCAAGGGCAAACGGCCGAGATATTCACCCTTTGTAGTCGCCACCCGCAAACGGGATGTAATGAAGATCGCCGTTGGCGCTAATCTTTCTTCATCACACGCAGCACGCGGTGAGGGCGCGCGCAGCTTGGCCAACGCGCGCGCCCCCGCGTATAAACCAAAACGCGACGTTCGCGTGTGCACTCGCCGCCGCTGGGGCGGGACTGAGTATAAACCAAAGACGACGTTCGCGTGTGCACTCACCGCCGCCGGGGCGGACTGAGTATAAACCAAAGACGACGTTCGCGTGTGCACTCGCCGCCGCCGGGGCGGGATCGAGTATAAACCAAAGACGACGTCGCGTGTGCACTCGCCGCCGCCGGGGCGGATCGAGTATAAACCAAAGACGACGCGTTCGCGGTGCACTCGCCGCCGCCAGGGGCGGGCCTGAGTATAAACCAAAGACGACGTCGCGCGTGCACTCGCCACGCGCGGGGCGGGCCTGAGTATAAACCAAAGACGACGTTCGCAGTGCACTCGCCGCCGCCGTGGTGACGGGTCTCGAGTATAAACAAAGGCGCACCGAGGACGCCCTCGCGCACAAGTCCACGGACTTTAAATAAGACGAAGGCCGAGCCCAGCTCTCGCACGCGCGAGTCTCCGGACTATAAAGAAGACGAAGGCCGAGCCCAGCTCCGCACGCACCAGTCCACGGACTTTAAATAAGATGTAGCGCCGAGCCCAGCTCCGCACGCACGAGTCCCCTGACTATAAAGAAGACGAGCGCCGAGCCCAGCTCGCACGCACTAGTCCACGGACTTTAAATAAGACGAAGCGCCGAGCCTAGCTCGCACGCCGCGAGTCTCCGGACTATAAAGAAGACGTGAGCGCCGAGCCCAGCTCCGCACGCACTAGTCCACGGACTTTAAATAAGACGTAGCGCCCAGCCTAGCTCGCACGCGCGAGTCTCCGGACTATAAAGAAGACGAGCGCCGAGCCCAGCTCCGCACGCACCAGTCCACGGACTTTAAATAAGACGAGCGCCGAGCCCAGCTCGCACGCGCGAGTCCCGGAATATAAAGAAGACGTAGCGCCGAGCCTAGCTCGCACGCACTAGTCCACGGACTTTAAATAAGACGAAGCGCCGAGCCTAGCTCGCACGCGCGAGTCGCCGGACTATAAAGAAGACGAAGCGCCGAGCCTAGCTCGCACGCACTAGTCCACGGACTTTAAATAAGACGTAGCATCGAGCCCAGCTCGCACGCGCGAGTCCCCGGACTATAAAGAAGACGAGCGCCGAGCCTAGCTCGCAAGCACTAGTCCACGGACTTTAAATAAGACGAAGCGCCGAGCCCAGCTCGCACGCGCGAGTCTCCGGACTATAAAGAAGACGTGGCGCCGAGCCTAGCTCCGCACGCACCAGTCCACGGACTTTAAATAAGACGAAGCGCCCAGCCCAGCTCCGCACGCGCGAGTCTCCGGACTATAAAGAAGACGTAGCGTCGAGCCTAGCTCCGCACGCACTAGTCCACGGACTTTAGATAAGACGTAGCGTCGAGCCTAGCTCCGCACGCGCGAGTCTCCGGACTATAAAGAAGACGTAGCGTCGAAGCCCGCTTCCGCACGCACTAGTCCACGGACTTTAAATAAGACGTAGCGTCGAGCCTAGCTCCGCACGCGCGAGTCTCCGGACTATAAAGAAGACGTAGCGTCGAAGTCCGCTTTCGCACGCACTAGTCCACGGACTCTAAATAAGATGTAGCGTCGAGGCCTGCCTCCGCACGCACGAGTCTCCGGACTATACATAAGACATAGCGTCAAGGTCCGCCTCCGCACGCACTAGTCCACGGACTCTAAATAAGACGAGCGCCGAGGCTCGCCTCCGCACGCGCGAGTCTCCGGACTATAAAGCAAGGCACACCGCGAGGTTCGCTCCGCATACGTCGCCCGCTGGATCGTCCGCTTTACGGAACTCCCGCACAGCTATTCGCCAACAGCGGCATCAACACGCAGCCGCATTCTTAAAATGCCGTGAAGTCTCAGATACCGTAAGAATCACATGTACAAAGGTCCGGCAACATCCCGCCGCTTGCCGCTACCCCGCGGGTTCGCCCTAACACGCGCTAGAGTGGGGCCTCGCCGAAGAAGGCCGACTCGCCCAAAAGTCGAAGCGACTCTTCGCCCTTCGCCGATGTCGGCGTCGCGGGTTGAAAGGTCGGCCGACGGCCGGTCCCAGCAAGGAAGCTGCGGGATGTAGGTGAAAGTCGAATGCAAGTAGCAAGTGTGTACTTTATTCACAAAGACAAGGAACAAGATAACACACGCCTACACCTAAGCACCACGGCGCCGGACTGCGGGTTCCCGACACCTTCGGAGGGCCCAGCGCCACCATCGTCGCGCCGAGGACCCCGCCCGAAATTGGCCGAGGCTCCCGCCCCGTAGAGCGACTCGAGCTCGATCCGTGCAGCATCCGCCCGACGTGCCCCGATCCGGTCGAAGAAGGGCCCGAGGCAAGGCGAAGGAGCGGACGGCGCCGACATTACCCGCCCCGCCAGCATCTCCACTGGGATCATCCAGCCACGGCGACGCGGCGCATAACCGCGGTGCTGCAGGAGCGCGCACACCAAGCATGCCGACGTACGCCGCGCAGTGGTGCCGGCGACGCCGCCGCGTCGCGCACGACGTTGGCGGCATCCCAATCCAGCGGAGCGCCCGAGACAACTCCTCCGGCCGGCGCGCCCGGCACTCCGCTACCAGCCCTTGGAGATGGCTCTCCAGCGCTTGCATGGCGTCCCAAGCAACCACCGAGGCGTCGCCCAGCGTCCGGTTGCACTCCGCTAGAGTCAAGGCAAGCTCGCCTTTTTCCTTCTCTAGCGCGGCGACCTGCTCCAGGAACCCGTCCTGCTCCGCCGTGAACTTTTGTTCAGCAGCTGCCGCGGCCGACCCTTGCGCCGACGCAACAAGCCCCTCGGTGTGCGCCCCCGCTTCGGCGCATTCCGCTTCCAGCTGGCGGATGCGGGCGTCCTGGGCAGAGCGGGCGCCAGAGGCTTCGCGCAGCTCCTCCTCGGCGGCACGTAGCCTATCCTCGAGCGCCTTTTGGCTACGAGCATAGGCCGTTTGCAGGGCCTGCCCCAGCACAAGTGTCTATAGAAGGGAAAAGACTTAGCACACTCAGCTAAACTCAGGCGTGGTCGCACGAGTGCTTACCCTCACCCCGACACCTCAAAGCGCCCCCAGCGCCCGCACCGTAGGCCTGCAGCACTTGCGGGTCGACGCTCGTGGCCACGTCATTTACAATCCCGCGCCACGCCTCGGCGTCTCCGAGGCGCACGAAGTCCGCAAGGCTCACGTGCTCGGAGGCCCCGTGTTCCGTCGGGTGCTCCCCCTCCGGAAGGAGCAACGCTGCAAACAAGGATACGGGTGATCACCACAAGGCATAAAAGCGTACACCAGAGTAAGCTAAGTCACCCTACCTTCGGTAGCAGAAGGAATGGTCCCGCCGCGAGCGAGGCCTCGCGTTCGGGAGGACGACGGCTGTCCTGCAAGGGCAGTGGTGTGAGAGGCAGAAGGCGCATAGGCCACGGGGCCCCCGGTGCTTGCGCTGGAATCCCACAAGCTTCTGATGCTTCATTCTTTGAGAATATCTTTCCTATGAGAACAGCAGGCAGTACTTCACAAACAGAGAATGTTCAAACCGATAATATTGAAAATGAGAATAATCAAACTTCGAACTTCCCACCATTTCGAACCAATATGTGATATCCACGAGGAGGATAACAATCTAGTTGCGAAGCTCCTCGCAGAGCAAGAGACAAAAGGTTGAGAAAACCTTTGGTGACGACTTTATTGTATACCTCGTGGATGATGTGCCAAAGACTCTTTCAGAGGCTTATGCATCTCATGATCTTGAGTATTGGAAAGAGGCATCCAGAGCGAGATGGATTCTATCATGGCTAATGGGACTTGGGAGATCACGGATCGTCCTATCGGTGTAAACTCAGTAGGATGTAAGTGGATCTTTAAAAGAAACTAAGGCTTGATGGAACAATTGAGAAGTACAAGGCAAGACTTGTGGCCAAGGGTTACACCCAGAAAGAGGGATAAGATTTCTTTGATACCTATTCTCCTGTCGCCAGATTAACTACCATCAGAGTGCTCCTTGCGTTAGCATCTTCCTATGGTCTATATGTTCATCAAATGGACGTGAAGACAGCTTTCCTTAATGGAGAGTTGGAGGAAGAAATCTATATGGATCAACCAGATGGTTTTGTGATTTCTGGACAGGAAAATAAAGTATGCAGATTATTGAAATCTTTATATGGTCTAAAACAAGCACCAAAACAATGGCATGAAAAGTTTGACAAAACTTTAACATCCGCTGGCTTTGTTGTGAATGAAGCTGATAAATGTGTGTATTATCGTTATGGTGGGGGTCAAGGAGTTATCTTATGTCTGTATGTAGATGACATACTTATATTTGGAACAAATCGCCTTAATTGACGAGTCAAATCTTTCTTATCTCGGTGTTTTGATATGAAAGACTTGGGAGAGGCAGATGTTATTCTGAATATTAAATTGATCAAAAGTAAGGATGGGATTACTTTGAATCAATCCCATTATCTTGAGAAAATATTAAGCCGGTTTGGTTTTGAAAATCGTAAAGTTTCACCAACACCCTATGATGCGAGCATTAAGCTTCAAAGAACCAGGGTTAGGAAAAGATCAATTAAGATATTCACAAATTATTGGGTCACTAATGTATTTAGCTGGTGCCACAAGACCGACATTTCATTTCTTTGTGAGCAAATTAAGTCGGTTTACTTCTAACCCGTGAGATGATCACTGGAGGCACTTGAAAGAGTGTTGCGCTACTTGAGAGGCACAACATCTTTTGGAATACATTATACCGACATCCTTCGGTTTAGAAGGATACAGTGACTCCAATTGGATCTCTGATGCGGATGAGATCAAAGCTACAAGTGGTTATGTATTCACTTTAGCTGGTGCTGCAGTTTCATGGAGGTCTTGCAAACAGACCATATTGACGAGGTCAACCATGGAAGCAGAACTTGTAGCACTTGATACACCACGATTGAGGTGAATGGTGAGAGAGCTTCTATTGGACTTGCCATTGGTTGAGAAACCAATACCTGCAATCCTAATGTACTGTGACAATCAAACAGTGTTGGCCAAAGTCACAAGTACAAAGGATAATATGAAGTCCTCTAGACATGTGAAGCGTAGACTTAAATCTGTCAGAAAACTAAGAAACTCCGGAGTGATTGCTGTGAACTATATTCACACTGAGAAAAATCTGGCAGACCCTTTTACAAAGGGGTTAGCACGGAAAGTGATTTCCGTTGCATCTATGGACATGGGAATGAGGCCCATTTAAGTTACATCACAATGGTAACCCATACCTTCTTGATCGGAGATCCCGTGACTTAGGCAATGGGAAAAACAAATTGATGTTGTAACAAGAGAGTACATATTTATTTTACCCATGTCCTAATAAAAATGTACTTTCAACTGTATGGAAGGTTGGCATAAAGCCTTAATGTATCTCATTGTCCAAATAAGGAAAAGGTATTAGCCTGCAGGATACCTAGAAAGAATACACCTACTTGAGCCTAACTGTGTGGTCGCAGTTCACGAGAACGGGGCATTCTCTAGAAAGCTCATGAGCAGATAAGGGAGCATGACCATATAACGCTCCGTTTAGGCGTGGTTCATTGGCAGCCTAGTACTAGTTGAGATTTCAAGTGAAATCTGATCACAAAAAGCTGTGAATTCAAGGCATAGTCCATTCATCAGCTGTGAGAAGATGAATCTTGTCATTCTAGGTGCAAGTTCAACCCGTACGGGACTTACACTAAAAGACTGGTATATTAACAGTACTTCAGCACAATATCTTTGACTTCTAATTCTGCTTTGGAATTGGTGGGGGATTGTTAGAAAATGGCCCAATGAGCGAAGCCCATTTTCACGAATCCCAAAGCATGCATGGTTAGTACCATATTGCTAAGGTAGGAGGAGGAAGACCAATTTATAAGGTGGAATCCTCCCCACTCCTTGAATATGGAAAGAGATGATATGAGGATGGATCTGCCTAGTCACACACACGCGCACGCACGCGCGCGCGCGTATCCGCGTATTTTCGCGTGAAAATCGCGTGACTTGTGACTTGCGACGCGCGACCATGCCGTGACGTGGCGCGTCACTTGGCAGACCAAGTCTATCTCTATTTTTGCTGAATCCTGCACCACTATCTCTCTGTTTGAATGAGATTCAAACATTTGAATGAGGCTTTATTGGGTTTGATGACAGACAGTAACTGACTGGTTGAATGTGTCAGTTACCAGTGGGTAAATGGCTGTTTTAATCATTTCAGTTACTAGTCTGTCTATATGTATACCTGGAGACGTCCAGAGTATGTAGTGTGAACCTGACTGCCTCCATTCTCTTCCTCCAAAACTTTTGTGTCTTTGTTGTGCTGCGTAAATCGAACCTCGTCGACTCTTCTTCCCGCGTGCACCGCGAAGAAGAGGAGCGGTATCTCGAACCGTTGCTGCCGTGAAGACCTGCACGGGGCGGCAATAAGGTTTCGGCAGCGATCTGCGCGACCGCTCAACGCATCGCGACACCTTCGTTTCGCGCTGCGTCAAGCTGCGCGCGCTTCTCATTCTTCATCAGGCTAACAAGTAAGTCGTTCGTGCGCACGTTCGACTTTGTTACTATTTTGTTTTTCTTCTTAATTTGTGAAGTATGATGAGTAGCTTGCTGTTGGTTGTGAGTTTTGCATCATTAGTTTATTATTTCTGTCTCCTAATAAAACTTGGAATTAAAATATTGCCCACATTTCCAACAACACCAACTACAACTCTGGAGGTCTCAAGCCAATGTGCCAACTGTGCAAGAAGACCGGACACACGGTGATGAAGTGCTGGAAGTGGTTTGATCCCAACTTCATGGGATAAGAGAAGTCTGCAGGCTCAGTTGTTTCCTCCTATGGTGTTGATATATACCAATTGGTACACAGATACAAGTGCGCTAATCACATCACGAGTGAGCTTGATAAGTTAACAGTACATGACAAATACAATGGGCATGATCAAGTTCACACGACAAATGGCGCAGGTATGAAAATTAGTCACATTGGTCATGCTATTGTTAATACCCCTAATGGCAATATTCATCTCAATAATATTCTTCATGTTCCTACTGCCAAAAAAAATCTTGTCTCTGTCCATCATCTTGCCTCTGATAATAAAGCTTTTCTTGAGTTTCATCCAAACTTCTTTCTTATCAAGGATCAGGCAACGAAGAAAGTAATTCTACACGGCAGATGTGAAGGAGGTCTTTATCCCCTAGTGTCACAGCAACCAAATACAAAGAAACAAGTTTTTAGTATCGTCAAACCATCCTCAACAAGGTGGCATAGTCGCTTAGGTCATCCATCTTCGTTTATTGTTCAGCAAGTCCTCAAAAATAATAAACTTCCTTGTTCCAGTGAGTCTAGCAACAAAGATTTTGTGTGTGATGCTTGTCAAAAAGCAAAAAGTCATCAATTGCCCTATCCTAAGTCTACTAGTGTCAACTGTTCCTTTAGAACTTGTGTTCTCTGATATTTGGGGACCTGCCCCTAGTTCTGTTGGTCGACATACTTACTATGTAAGCTTCATTGATGACTATAGCAAGTTTGCATGGATCTACCTCTTAAAAAAGAGATATGATGTTTTTCAAGTGTTTCACAATTTTCAGAATCTTGTTGAACGTCTCCTTGGTAGGAAAATTATCACCATGCAAACCGATTGGGCTGGTGAATATCAAAAGTTAAACTCCTATTTTCAAAAGATTGGCATTGCTCATCATGTGTCATGTCCCCATGCTCATCAACAAAATGGTTCAGCTGACACAGACACATTATTGAAGTAGGTCTAGCCTTGCTAGCCTATGCATCCATGCCTTTGAAGTTTTGGGATGAAGCTTTCCTTACTGCCACCTATTTAATCAATCTTCTCCCAAGCAAAGTTATTAGCTTTGCTACTCCAATAGAACGTCTTTTTGGCACAAAACCAGATTATTCATCGCTCCGAGTTTTTGGTTGTGCTTGTTGGCTTAATCTTAGACCCTATAATTCCCACAAACTCGCTTTTCGATCCAAGCGGTGTGCTTTTCTTGGCTATAGCAATCTCCATAAGGGATATAAATGCCTAGATATCTCTTCGGGTCATGTTTACATCTCTCGAGATGTTATTTTTGATGAATCTATCTTTCCATTTGCCACCCTATACCCTCATGCAGGTGCACGTCTTCGGGCAGAAATTCGACTTCTTCCATCCATTCTTCTTAATCCATTGTTATCTGATCAAGGGGGAGAATCAATACGCGTTGATCAATTGACTAATGGACATACTAATCCTGCTAGTTCGGCTGGCAGTGTTCCTATATTTCATGTTGTGCAGGATGGTGAGAATGGTGCAAATAGCAACGTATATGATGTGCATGGCGTTGCAATCGCGGCTGCTAAGAATGGTGAAATGAATGGTGCAAATGGTGATGTACATGACGTGCATGGCATTGCAATTGAGGGTGATTCTCCTGCTCAACAGCCTGCCGCGTCAGCTTCTGGCACATCATCTTCCTCTGTGGTTTCTAGCGACAGCCCAATAGAATCAGCGTCTGATAGGAACGGGGTCCCGATCTTCCAACAGGTTCTGGATATGTTCGATTTGGTGGAGGCGCGACACAAATCGATCCGGCTTCTGAACAACACGTTCCGAACCCTGCAATCGCAGCACCACGTCTCCTCAGGTTATCAACCGTGCGTAGCCCGGTTGACCTCGCCAAGAAGGCTAATCCTCGCCTGCGAATCGAAGAACACAAGCAAGAACAAGGAAGAACACAACTGAATTGCAGATGTATTGATTTAGCACTCCAAAGTTGGGGTCTCACAAACCGATGAACGGCGAAGCTGTTCAAAAACAGATTAATCTAAGCAAAACCCCCAAACCCTAATGGTGGGGGTGGCGACTGGATATAAAGGAGTGAGGGGCGTGCAAAACCCCTGGACGCGCCCTAATGGGCTCCAACACGATACAAAGCCGAACAGCCCAAAAGACGGTGACGCAGCACCCTGATAGATTCTAAATGCCCACTTGTTTTGATGATTCCCGTTGACTCAGAAGGAATTCTGATATGTGACTAGAGCCATTGGAAAGGTTGTCTTCTCAGCTTTCCATCCATATGTAGAACGTCCAAAACGGAGCCCGGATGCGACTTGGGCGTCCGTTTTAGTGCAGCCTGGTCCTGGACTCCGAATTGGATTCGAAGTCGGCTTGAGTTGGCCCTCCAACATGATTCGACCGCCCTTGCTGGACTTGTGCGTCTCGTAGTCCTTCTCCAAGTACTTCCAGGTCCTCTCCATGACTCCTAATCATAATTAAATCATTAGGTAGCAATCGATTCTCAAATGAACAAAAAGAAGTACTTAGGAACGAGCTCACCTGTAAATTCAATTGTCGGGCGCGAGCTCTAGTGATTGGTCCTTGAATGTCAAGTGGAGGAGTGTTGTGTGTATCCGAAGAAGTGATGTCCTCATCAGCGTCTTCCTCTGTGGCTTCAATTCCTGCACCTCCACTTGCACCTTCTCGCCCAATAACACGTCTACAAAGTGGCATTCGTAAGCCACGTCAATTTACTGATGGTACTATACGTGATGGATACTTGTGTGCAACAGGAGAACCACAGGATGTGCAAGAAGCTATTACTGATCCTAAATGGAAGAAGGCAAATGGATGAGGAATATTTGGCGCTAATGAAGAATAAAACTTGGCACCTGGTTCCAGCACAAGAAGGAAAAAACATAATTGACTGTAAGTGGGTGTATAGAGTTAAAAGGAAACCAGATGGTACCATTGACATGTATAAGGCTCGATTAGTAGCAAAAGGGTTCAAGCAACGCTATGGTATAGATTATGAAGATACTTTTAGTCTGGTTGTAAAAGCAGCTAGTATTAGAACTATACTGGCCATTGCTGTATCCAGGGGATGGAGTTTGAGGCAGTTAGATGTGCAGAACACATTTCTTCATAGTGTTCTGGAAGAGGAAGTCTATATGAGGCAGCCATCAGATTATGAAGATAGTCGCTTTGCCGAGGTATGTATGCAAGCTCGATAAGACATTGTATGGTTCGAAACAAGTGCCAAGTATAATGCCCTAGATGTCGATTCGGCATTTTCGGAAGCATTTAGCGGATTCGCGGAGATTTCTTTTTTTTCGTTGAATCGGGAAGGCGGGTTTGGGCTGTGGATTTATCTAAAAAGAAAAAAAAGATTCGATGGGCTGTCCAAATAGGGAGGCCAGGCCTTTCTCCCTCCCACCATGGGCCCAGGTCGCCCCCTAGGCCCAGTTGCCCCCCTTGGCCCAAGCCGCCCCCACCCCCTTTTCCCTAACCCTAGGCCACTATTTTCCCCTTGTGGCCGCACCCCTCTTCCCCGACAGCCGCCACCTCTAGAATTGCTGCCATGGCAAGGATTTCAGCTGCCACGGCGGGGAAATTGGCTGCCGCAGCAAGGTTTATGCTACCGTGGCAGAGATAACAGGGAAGAAAGAAAGAGGAAGGGAAGGGAAGAAGAAGAAGGGAGGAGAGGAAGGAGGAGAAGAAAACCTGCATGGGCAACCTAGGTAAAAAATTCCTGTCTTTTCCCCTTTGTTTTAGGGTGATCGTAGAGGATACAGAGATCTAGTTTCTATAATTTGTTCAGAATTTGTGGACGCGGGGTTTGGACGCAACAGCGGATTGAAGTCGACTGTGCAGCAGAGCTGAATTCAGAATCCAGTTTCTGATCGTGGACTGATTCAAAGGTCCTAATGAATTTTATGAATTAACTCATAATAACAAAAGTGGTAGATAACATCTAGAACTAGCTTCTGGTATAATTTTATAATTTTGGAGTAGTGGGCTGTCGGTGGTGGTCTGTAGAAGTTGTTGGACAGAACTCGAAGGCAGAGTCTGTTCTCTGTTTTCTAGTGAGAGTTACGCCCTTTAAATGACATAATAAAATTATGGTGTCTTCATGAAATTTTTAGCTTTTGTTCTTAAGATTTCAAATATATTAGTTTCGTTGTTATTTGATTAGTATATTAAAAGATACGGAAAAGACAAGTAGCGCTGCTGCAGAGAACAGAGTGTGGGAACAGCTGTTTGAGAGGGAGTTGCGAGTTTTGGGCCTAGAGGCGTTTACTTCTCAGTTGTGAATATTGTATTATCGTTTTGTATTGAGTGGTGCCTTGTGAATAGGTGGCTTCGCTCCTGACCGTGCTTGATCCCTTCGCTCCTTCGGTAGAGGCAAGTATAATGATGGATTTAATAGATACTATAGAATGTCAATGTTTGTTATATATTATGAGCAATTGTGTGTTCATGGTTGTGATGATGGCATAATTGGTAATGTTCAGGGTTACTAGTGGTACGAGTTATGTGTATTCAAGGTTGTTTGAAAGTTATGAAGTTCATGATTGTGAACAGTGTAGTATTTATAGGTCATTCGTGTGCAAGGTTGTTGCAGATGCAAATTTCTATTAAATTGAGACTTTCATACATATGCATCATGTTGGCTTATTGAAGTCTTGGTCATGTGATGACCGAGCAACTGCTGAGGTCCCCGTCATGTCGATGACGGGCTAAAGGTCCCCATGCTTGAGGAGCATGGGCTTAGGTCCCCATACTTATGGAGTATGGGCATTGGTCCCTGTACCGGATGGTACATGCATGGGTGTGCATCGACAGATGCGCACTTTGCATTACCGGTAAAATGCAAAAGAGAAAGAGAAAAGATAAAGATCTTGTTGAGCATATTGCATAGCATGTGTTTGTAAAGCAATTGTTGGGTGTTTCTTATGGAGTTGTGCACATGTATGCTATTGTTACTGTTTATTATATTTGCTGAGTCTTTGGACTCACTCTTGTTGTTTGTTGTGTTTTAGGTACCTTTACTAGATCGGCATGCATGGGAGAAAAGAAGGATTAGTCTTGTTGCACTTTTGCATGATCTACCTACAATAGAAAGAAAGGAAAAATTAATTAGTAGATGAATGAATTACTTTTAGTACTTTTATGATTATTGCTTGCTAGAAGTAAACTGTAATAAAGGATTAGAAGATTCAGGATGCTCAAGATTTATATCTTATGTGTTAATTGCTATGGATGTCGTAGCAACAAATAGTCAGTTTTGATTAGGTCTTGATTACATTACCATTTGGTTTATCTTTATTTAATAGAACTGTTGTTGAAAATTCCGACCTAGGTAACTACACAAAGGAGGTTCTACCAAAATTTTGGTGAGGTGAATGTAGTTTATCTTTGTTTTATTACTTAGTTAGGTAGCATTCCAGGCCATGGTATGGCTGGGATGTTACACCAAGAGCATGGTATTCTCGATTGAGTGCAAAATTGCAAGAACTTGGTTTTATTCCATCAAAATCAGACATTTCATTATTTATTTATAATAAGTCAGGCTTTACAATATTTATGCTTATGTATGTGGATGACATTATTGTTACTAGTTCCTTAAGCAAGGCAGTTACATCACTTCTGCAAGAATTGAGTAATGATTTTGCACTCAAGGATTTAGGTGACTTGCACTACTTCGTGGGAATTTAAGTCAAGAAGACACGAGATGGTATACTACTGTCACAAGGAAAATATGCATATGAACTTCTTGATCGTGTTGGAATGCGACATTGTAAGCTAGTTGCAACCCCTTTGTCAATCACTGAGAAACTCTCGGCAAGTGAAGGAAATTTCTTGAGTTTTGAAGATTTTGTGAAGTATCGAAGCATTGTTGGAGCCCTTCAATATCTAACTCTTACCCAGCCTAATATAGTTGTCGGACCCGGATTTTTCAATCTAGAATCCACTGCTAACCCCTAACCCTTTTTCCTAGCTATTCTCTCTTTTGTTGTTTTTCTTGTCTTGTCCCACAAGGTGATTAATATAGATATATATTGAGGATATGGCTTTAGTTCATGATCTTTGTGCTCCGAATAGTTAGAGTGCTATGTCAGGGCTAGTTTTGCCAGCAATTGAGGCTGAGAACTTTGAATTGAGGCCTGATCTTATTGGTTTGGTTCAGGAGACCCGATTTGAGGGATTACCCACTGAGGACCCTTATGAGCATATTCTCATATTCTTGGAGTATTGTGATACAGTCAGATACCATGGGGTTTCTCATAACACTATCAGATGCAGATTATTCATATTCTCTTTTCGAGATGGTGCTCGTACTTGGTTTTATTCTTTGCCATCGAGGACATTCACATGGGATTAGCTGTCATGTTCTTTCCTGGAGAGATATTTTCTGCTTCTAGATAGTTTGAGATCCGTGATCAGATTTTTAGTTTAGCTCAGATTGATGGAGAGAGTTTGTATGATTCTTGGGAGCGATACATTAGGAGATGTCCACACCATGGTCTAGAAAGATGGCTTGTTTTGTAGATCTTTTATAGAGGCTTGACATGTGCCACACGATCTTTAGTTGATGTAGTAGCTGGTGGAGCAATCACAAACGAGGCACTTGATGATGCATTCACTCTTCTTGAGAACATGGTTTTGCATCAATTCTAGTGGTACAATGAGAAGCACAGTTCGAATTCTTTGGCAACGAAAGTGGATGCACCTGAGCATCATGTGGATTAGTATAGTTTAAGCTCTAGTCAGTCGCAACGTTCTTTGTCATCACACCAGCGTTCTCATTCCACTCCTACACTTCAGTAGAGTCATCCTACAGCTTCGAGATACCATCCACGCCATCACCATAAGAAGCCATCTACTCAGTCTCCTAGTCAGTGCTACAAGATAGATGAGGTTGATGAGTTTGTTCTAGAGACATCTCTAAGTGCTACTGAGGCACACATCTTTGAGCCATATTTGGCAAGTGACCAAGCTGAGCTCAAGCAGATTATCTTTGATGGTGAGGATACAATTCCCATTGAGCATATGGTCAGTTGCATAGACACCATTTTGCTAGACTCAGTGCTTCCCTCTGATGATCTTTATGTTGACACCGAGCTAAGTGATGAGGACCTACCTTCAGATAATGATTGTTTTACTCCTGACTATGTTGATGAGTTTGAGATAGATCCACTCTTGAGTTGTGATGAGTTAGATTTCGATGATGAGAGCTTTGTGCCTGATGACGAGTTCATTATGGATATGCTTCTGAGTTCTGAGGTTCTACATCTTAATGAGGGAGTTGTTTCCGATGTCAAGAAGGAGCACATTTCTATTGATACACCATCGGCTACATCCTTCGTTGACATTGCCTCCCTGGAGGTTTCTACTACTGTATATTCTACTTCACCTTTACTTCAAGTAGTATGGAAATTCTTCTCTGATCACCTTAGGTTTGACTTCCTTGGCTTAGGCGAGGCATATCCTATGATTAATGTTGCTCATATTACCTATGTTGTGATTTATAGTCCTCATGATGTGTCTTATCGGTATGCCTATGTGATTGGATATTCTATTGATGACTTAGAGGGCATCGACCCTATCACACATACTTGCTATGTTTTTTAGTTTATTTGCAGGTTTACACTTTTGTACCATTGACTACAAGCAAACATGGTTTGAGTCAATATTCCTTGGGATCCAGGTGGATTTTCGAGGTATGCTGCTTCATGAGTTCTATGTCCCGTCCTTGGCCTCCTCCCGCTGCACCCATATGAGCATCTCTTTTTCCTTTTATTTCCATTTGTTTTGTTAGTTTTTGTTGGTTTATCCTCTTTTCTTTCTTTTTATTTCAAGTCCCGTGCTATATCCTCATCCTTACATGTGTGAGAAGCCACATGTTGATTCATCTACTTCCACTACATATATGCCCGGTGAGCTGTTTCTTAACTTTTCAAGCACATCCTTGATTCATTGCTCAATTTAAGCTTAAGGGAGGACTTGTATCTGTATGGATGATATTTTACTATGTTTGTATCATATTTGTGAGCATTTGAGCTTATTTGTTGTGTGGTTGATGATATATGGTAATTCTTATGCTTCATATTATGCTTATGTGATGATATATGACCATTACTATTTGCTCTCATGTTATGTTTGATTGTGTATCTTGGCCATGCGAGCCCATGCCTTGATTAATCTAGAAAGGTCATGCCAAAATTTTCATTGAGCTATATTGTTACTAGTTCTTTGTATGTCTTAAATCACTTGGCATCATATTGTAGAGTTTGAGCTTTGTTTATTATCCTTGATGTGCTTAGAAATCTTGTAATCCTTTAGCATTTGATTCATTGCGAGTTACGCATGTGTTTTAACCATTTGCGGATTGAATTAGTTCTAGTCATCACCTCTTGAATGATTATATCTTAGATTCATGTTTCGCATACTATGTTATTTTAGATATTGATACTTTACTTCAATGGAAATTTTGTGAAACAGGTAGTCCTAACTGAAGACAACAACTTGGTTGATTTACCTAGGCATCCATGTCTTGGGACACATGTTACTTAGCATTAATGAAAACCAGTTAAAGATGCTTAATCATAAAAAGGAAAGAAAGAAAAGAAAAATTATGATGCAATGTGTGAGTGTGTGAAATAAGTGACTATGTCACATTGGTTTGGAAATGTGTTGAATAAGCGAAAAGCTCAAGTGAAGTGAAAGTGTGTGAATAAGCGGTGAAGTTTGCCCCAAGGGTGTGCATAAGTAGCACAAGTGCCCAATGTGTGTTCTAAAATTGCTAAAAGTCAAGAAAAGAAAAGGTATCATGGCTCAAGTGTGGACTTTTTCATAAATATCATGCAAGTATTAGTCACTTTGTCTCAAATAGCAAATGTCTTAGTATGACCCATTGATATGCTCATTCTTGATGTTATACCTAGTTCCGATGCCTTACAATTTTGGTTGGATTCATATGATCACTTGAGTGTATTTCGACACCTTTTTGTGTATGTTATAGTTATCACCTTGGAATCTTTGCTTGAATAATTATTCTCATCATAGATAGTCCTCAAAACTCAAGTTAGATAGGTTATTTTACATTGTTGTATGCCTTTTGACTTATTACATGCATTTAACTAGTCTTTTATTATGATTACTTGTTGTCTGGGTTCGATAATATCATGCCTTTACTTGAGGACAAGTAAAAGTTTAAAGCTTGGGGTGTGACATGTGTCATATTTACATAATTTTTCCAATCATTGTCCCCATTATTTTTTTACATTGCAGACCATTTATCATCATTTACATGTTTTTCTATAATTAATTGCTTGAATTAGACCATTATACTTTTTTTTGTAATTTTCCACAGGCTAGCGCAATCGAGGCGCATAATCTTCGAAGTTGGAGTTCTTGGACAACTCCATACAAAAGTACGCATCACCACGATTGCATAGGATCTTCCCACATACAAAACAGAGCTCAGGAAGGGCCAGAATAGAAGAAATCATATTGGGGATGGACCTAATTGTAAACCCTATATTTTTCAAGAGCTAAATCACAAAATTCCAAATCCCTAATTTTCCAAGGGGAGCCTGATTTTGCTTCTCCGTTTGCCCCCTTTTTGCTTTCTTCCCCATTCCTCTGCTCCGGTGCCGGCAAGGCCGAGCCATCTCGCCGATGGCTACCGACCTCAACCATGCCTACCCACCACCATCACTTGCCTCTCTCCCTCTTAGCCACTGCCGACCGCCAGTTCCTCATCTGCGTCGTCGCCTTCCTCCCACTGCTCCCCTTTGCTCTCATCTCCTCCCTCTACTCCGGCCGGCGCTCACCCCTCTCCTCTTGGCCACTGCCGCCCTACATCCTCTCCTCCACTGCTAGTTCCTCCTCTCCGGCCACCGCATCCTCCCTCTCCTTTCAGTTCTCCCTACACAAGCTCTCTCGCCCAGCCCCTTTGCTTCTCTTCCCTCTAGCCCCACTGCTCCTCGCCAAATCCCCTACGCCACCATCGCCTCCATATCGCCACCCCGATCGCCCCATCTCCTTCCACCGTAGCACCTCTGCTCTTCTTTAGCCTCCGCGATGACCTTGCCGCAAGGCCTCTCCACCTTCTCCTTCCATTAGGCCTCTCCCCATAGCTCTCCGCCGCCCATCTACTGCGATGACGCTGCTCCACCTTAGTACCCCAACACGCCGACCACCACTTCTCCAGACCAGCGTGCCACCAAGACTAGGCCACTACCATCCACCAGTGCATCACTGCAATGACATCTCCACTGGGAGTCTGGCTACTACCTCACTTGCATCACTTCCCTACTTCCCTAGCTACTGCTCAATTCATGGGTGTCGTAGGGGTGGCCCCCACCTAAACCCAGCAGGCCTGGTAGGAGATTATAAGGCCCAGAATAGGCCATGTGTAATGACATAACTGCCCCCAGAGGGGATAACCTGATGTAAGGGTATAACTGTAAAAGCACTCCTCATGTGTATGTATATATACGAGCAAGCCATGGGGAGGACCCAGGCCATTACACTTATCTTCATCACTCTCCACTACCATCTCTCTCTCTGTTTGGTCAGTAGCCACAACAGTTGGCGCCGTCCGTGGGGAGGACGAAGACAAGCCTGAAGACCGAAGGAAAAAGATGGCACCGAAAAAAGCTTCACCAGCGGCGGCGAAGGGAAAGAAGGCGGCCGGCTCGGAGCGTCGTATGAGTACCAGGGCTTCGGCATCAGCAGCGGCGGACGCGGGTGCCGATGCAGGCGCGGTAGCCGGAGACGTCGACGTTCGCGCGGCGGCGACCAACCCCGTCACCGGCACCGCGACGACCAACCCGTCACGGCACGCGACGACCCGCCCCACCACGGCGGCGCAGGACGGGCCCGCGGTCGAAGACGTCGGCACGGCGCGGCGACAACCGATCCCGCCGACGCAACGACGGCCGACCTCGCCGCCCCATCGCAACCCTCGCCGGCGGCGCGACCAGCGGCGCGAGGTAGCCACGACGGAGCGACCGGCAGTTCGGGACCTCGCGACGCGGTCGTCCCCGCGCCGACCCGCCCGTCGGGGGTACCGGCGACCCCGCCTGCACCGGCGATGGAAAGTGCCCTGCTGGTGGCTCTCAATGCATTCCAGCGGGAGCTAGGGGACCTTCGCGAAGCGGTCAGAGATATGCAGGAGGCTCAGAGTCAGCAGGCCGCGCCAGTGGTCGCGTCCGAGCCCACGCCGGAGAGGGCGGACAGTCGCGAAGCCCCCACGTCCAGCCGCGTGCCGCTGCGGCGTGTGGATCCGGAATCCCCGCTTTCGGCGGGGCTGCAGCAGGCGGCGTGGCCCGAAGACTTCAAGTTCCCTCGCATCACCGACCCGTACAAAGGCGACACGGATCCTCGCGAGTTCGTGCGCGTGTACGAAACCGCGATCGAGGCCGCGGGCGGAGACGACACCGCGAAGGCGAAGGGACTCCCCCTCGCACTGCACGGAGTGGCGCTCTCTTGGTTTTTTACCATAGAGCCGGGCTCCATCTACGCGTGGGAGCAGCTTCGCGACCGGCTTCGTAGCAACTTTCAAGGACATTATGTCGAGCGAATCGATGCGGACCAACTCTTCGCTGTGAAGCAAGGACCCTCGGAGACGCTCCGGGGCTACTTCAAGCGCTTCGCCAAGATTCGAAGCCAGGTAAACGATGTTAACAAAACCACAGTCGTTAGTGCAGCCATACAGAGCCTTCGCCCGGGCCCAATGGCCGAATACAACGCGCGGAGGCCAATCACGACAGTTGCCAAGCTCTTCGACAAAATGGACGAGTATGCGCGGGCGGAGGAGGATGCGCGAAGACGCAGCATCACCGCCCTCGGCCTCGCCCGTGAGGAGCGCCCCCCGCGCGAGGTCGGGGCGGGTTGTCCTCCTCGGCCGAGCCGAGCCGAAGCTCCCGAGGAGGCCCTCCCGAGGCGGTGAGGCCGAGGTGCGTGAAGGCTCTTCACGGTGCAGGCCTAAACCTCGGCGCCGCCCGGCCACGGTCGCAGCGGCCCACCATGTCCTCGCCACCGAGAGCGCCGACAGGACCCGACCCGCCTCACGAGGGGAGACCGGGATCGGAGGGCGGATTTGATGCGGCGGCCAACCCCACGCAGAGCAAGAGCTCCTGCACTATGGCAAGTGGTGCGAGGTACACGGCTACGGCGATCATTAGCATCGCGGTGATGGAGCTGCGGAGGGTGACGGCCGGATCTCGGGCTCCGCCTCCTCGGCCCCGCCGGCCCACGTGGGGCACCTAAGGATGGCCCCATACGGGCCATCAGAACGGAGGCGCGCAGCATCACACCGTCAACGTCATCACCGGAGGCTCCTCTTCAAAAGCCCCCGGGGAGCAGCCGCAACTGTGGATGCCGCCCCGCAACATCACCTTCGACTTAAACGACGCTAGGGGCGTGGAGTACCCTCACCAAGACCCTCTAGTCATCCAGGCCCACATAGCATGCTGCGAAGTCAGGCGCGTCCTTGTCGACGGGGGAAGCTCCGCGAACATCTTATTCGCAGAAGCCCTCGACCGCATGGCAATCCCCCGAGGCCGGCTAGAGCAGCCAGGAGCTCCACTCCAAGGCTTCGGGGGTCAACCGCTGCAGGCCCTGGGGCACGTGTCCCTTCCTGTCACTTTCGTCGCCGAGGGTAACAAGGGTAACATCCGACCGAGCATGCACCTTCGATGTCGTGGATATCCCGCACCTACAACGCCGTCATCGGGCGACCGCCTCAACTCTTTCGAGGCAATCCCGCACCACGCCTTTTGTGTGTAAAGCTCCGGCCCGGAGGGTGTCATCACCATCTTCGCGATCAGACTGCCGACGCGCCGGCGGCGCGCAGCCGCGTCTCGCATCGCCGGTGCATGCCCTCTCCGGCGCGCCCGGCGATGGGCCCTCCGCTCCCGGTGGACGCCAAGCCTCGGCTGAAGGCGGCGAAAGAAGGTGCCGCCCAGCGGAGGCGGTTTGTGTCCATTGGCGAGGGCTCCACCGGGTCGAACGGAGCTGCCCGAGTGCTTGTAACAACGCGTTGACATCTTCGCATGGTCCCGGAGGACATCAAAGCGCGACCGAGCAGAATCGAGCATCGTTTGGCGGTCGCCCGACGCCAAGCCGGTCAGCGAGGCTCGGCGATGTCGATGGATCGGCAGCAGCGCCAAAGCGAGGTGGCAAAGCTTCTTCGCGCGGGTCATCCGCGAGGTCCACCATCCGAATGGCTCGCTAACCGGTGCTAGTCAAAAGGCGGCGGGGCTCGGCGCGATGTGCACCGACTTCACGGCACTCAACAAGGCGTGCGAAGGACAACTACCCTTGCCATGCATCGATCAACGGTTGACGCCATCGCTGAGTGCGAACTCATGAGTTTCTGGACGCCACGGTATACATGGCGAAGATGACGAGGAGAAGACCGGTTTCATCACACCGCTTGGGACGTTACGCCGTCGTAATGCCCTTTGGCTTGAAGAACGCAGCGCTACCTTCACCCGCCTCGTCGCCATTGCCCCGCCCCTCGGGAGGAACGTTGAAGCCTATGTCGATGACGTGGTGGTCAAAACTTCGGCAACTTGCTCTACACGGCCGGGACCTCCGGAGACCTTCGACAACCTCGGAAGGCGGGCATCAAGCTCAACCCGACAAGTGTGTCTTGAGTGCAGGTGGGCAAACTCCTAGGTTTCTCGTGTCCGGCGGGGCATCCAGCGAACCTCGACAAAGTAGACGCCATCTCGGGTATGGAACCACCCAAGACAACGAGGAGGTCCAGAGGTGGCGGGCCGCATGGCAAAGATTAAGCCGCTTCCTATCCGTGGCGGCGGAGCGGGGCTGCCATTTTTCAAGACACTCGCGGTGCGATGGATTTCGTTGGGACGGAGATCGCGCAAGGCCTTCAACGAGCTCAGCAAGCACCGGCAAGCCTCCCACTCTGGTCGCCCGGCACGAGGCTCCTCCTCGCTCTATCGCGCGTCAGCCACCGCGGTCAGCGCCGTCCTCGTCTTAGAGGAAGGCGCCATGCAGCGGCCCGTCTACTTTGTCTCCGAAGCCCTTCAAGGCGCCAAGACAAGATACACGGAGCTTGAGAAGCTCACCTATGCGCTGGTCATGGCCTCCAGGAAGCTTCGGCATTATTTTCTGGCTCACCCGATCACAGTGCCTTCCTCGTTCCCTCTGGCAGAGATGCTACACAACAAGGAGTCCACAGGGCACATCGGTAAATGGGCCACCGAGCTCGCTCCCTTCTCCCTGACGTATGCTTCGTGGACGGCAATTAAATCCCAAGTCCTGGTGGATTTTCTCGCCGAATGGACCCCGCCGGCCCAACTCGGCCAGACGCACGATGATCCCGTCTGGACGCTTACAATCGACGGAGCTTACAGCGTCGCCGGCGCGGGCGTAGGGGCGGTGATCATCACGCCCGAGGGACAGCGCTTGCTGTACTCGGCGCGCCTTGCCTTCCCCGCCACCAACAACACGGCTGAATACGAGGCACTGCTCTTTGGCCTGGCGAAGCTCAAGGCAGTCGGCGCGAGACGGGTGCTGGTCCGCACCGACTCGCGCTTGGTGGCCGGCCATGTGGACAAGTCATATCAAGCCAAGGACCCTGAGTTGGCCAAGTACCTCGCGGCGGTGAGGGCGAGGGAAAGGCACTTTTTGGGTGTCACCGTCAAGGCCATCCCCCGGGCGGAGAATGAGCAAGCCGACGCCCTCGCCAAGGCGGCCAGCCAGCAACTGCCCCCCCGGGGCATTCTACGAGGTGTTAGCAAAGGCGGCCATCGCGCAGGACAACCGGGACGCGGCACTTGTCCACCGCATTGATCGGCCAGGAGATTGGCGAGAGCCTATTTTCAATTTCTTACAAGGCCTCGCCAAGCCGGAGGACCCTGCCGAGCTGCGACGATTGCAGCATCGCGCACGGTCCTTCCAGGTGTTCGAAGGGACACTCTACAAGAAAGGGGTTTACGTGCCGCTCCTGCGCTGCCTCTCGACTGAGGAGGGAAAGGAGCTCTTGGCGGAAATCCACACGGGCGTATGCGGATCCCACCTGGCGCCAAGGTCATTAGTCGGCAAGGCGTTCAGACAAGGCTTCTACTGGCCGACTGCCATCACCGACGCCAGACTCGTCCCCGGTGCCGTGCGATGGATGGCGCGCATCATCCGCAGCCTCGACAAGCCTCAACCCAATTCCCCCGGTGTGGCCACTGGCGCGCTGGGGTCTCGATATAGTAGGACCACTTGCCCGAGCTCCAGGGGACCTCCGGTTCATGGTAGTCGAGCTGGAGTATTTCTCCAGGTGGCCGGAAGCGATCGCTCTGGCCAAAGTAACTTCGCGCCATACTGGCGCTTCCTATGGCAAAACATCATATGTCGCCGGGGTGCCTCGAGCTCACGGCCGACAATGGCCTGCGATTCGACGCCACCCTCTTCAAAGATTATTGTGACAGCATGGGCATCACCCTCCGATTTGCCTCGGTAGGGCATCACCAGTCCAACGGGGCGGTCGAACGGGCGAATGGCGCCATTTCTGCTGCCATCAAAAAGCGCCTGGTTGGATTGCCGAAGGGCAAGTGGCCAAGCGAGCTTCACAGCGTTCTATGGTCGCTTCACACAACGGTAACACGCCCGACGGGATTCACGCCGTTTAAGCTCCTTTTCGGTGACGAAGCGGTGACGCCCGAGGAAATCAAGGTCGGCTCGCGGAGGTCCTCGCCCAAGCACACGAAGAGGAGCGCGTGTGTCCTGGACCTCCTCGACGGGATACGGGCAGACGCAGCCCACCATGTCGAGAAGTACGCGCGGCAGACAATGCGTACTCGGGACCGCTCTATATGCCCGCGGGGTTTCAAGCCTGGGGATCTCGTCCTCAGAGTGGCGCTCCAGGCGGAAACCGTGGGCAAGCTGGAGTCCAAGTGGGAAGGCCCGTACATCGTAACGAGGCATTGCCGAAGGCGTACCGCCCGCCACGCTCGAAGGACAAGCCTTCCGCACACATGGGCGTGGACGGGTTGCGGCGATACTACGCCTAGAAGCGGGACAGCAGCGTAGAGCCACCAGCCGTTGTTAGCGATGCTCGCGCGCAAACGGGAGTTCAATAAAGGTTGCTTGTTCCCGAACATCCCCGTCCGCGCTGAGCGAACAAAGTTCACGGACTTTAAATAAGGCGTGGCGTCGAGCCTAGCTCGCACGCGAGAGTGCGGACTATAAATAAGGCGTGGCGTCGAGCCTAGCTCCGCACGCGCGATCCACGGACTTTAAATAAGGCGTGGCGTCGAGCCTAGCTCCGCACGCGAGTTGCGGACTATAAATAAGGCGTGGCGTCGAGCCTAGCTCGCACGCACGAGTCCACGGACTTTAAATAAGGCGTGGCGTCGAGCCTAGCTCGCACGCGAGTCTGCGGACTATAAATAAGACGTAGCGTCGAGCCTAGCTCCGCACGCGAGAGTCCACGGACTTTAAATAAGACGTAGCGTCGAGCCTAGCTCCGCACGCACTCTACGGAGTATAAATAAGACGCAGCGGGGGGACGCCTCCGCGCGCACTCTACGGAGTATAAAGAAGACGTAGCGTCGAGCCTAGCTCCGCACGCACTAGTCCACGGACTTTAAATAAGGCGTGGCGTTGAGCCTAGCTCCGCACGCGCGAGTCCCGGACTATAAAGAAGGCGTGGCGTCGAGCCTAGCTCGCACGCACTAGTCCACGGACTTTAAATAAGGCGTGGCGTTGAGCCTAGCTCGCACGCGCGAGTCCCGGACTATAAAGAAGACGTGGCGTCGAGCCCAGCTCCGCACGCACTCAGTCCACGGACTTTAAATAAGGCGTGGCGTTGAGCCTAGCTCGCACGCGCGAGTCCCGGACTATAAAGAAGACGTGGCGTCGAGCCTAGCTCGCACGCACTAGTCCACGGACTTTAAATAAGGCGTGGCGTGGAGCCCAGCTCGCGCGCGCGAATCCCGGACTATAAAGAAGACGTAGCGTCGAGCCTAGCTCCGCACGCGCGAGTCCCCGGACTATAAAGAAGGCGTAGCGTCGAGGGTTCGCCTCCACATGCACCAGTCCCCGGACTTTAAATACTACATAGCGGCGAGGCCCGCCTCCGCACGCGCGAGTCTCCGTACTATAAAGGAAGTCGTAGTGTCGAGGTTCGCCTCCGCACGCGCCACTCCACGGAGTATAAACAAGATGCACAAACCCGCTCTCCACGTCCGGCGGCAGGTAACACCAAGCATAAAGTACTACTTGGTCCGATTGTAAAAGCAAAGGGGTTACATGGTCACAAGCGTAAGAACCCGCACATCATCCCCCTACCGTACCCGACCAACCGCTCAGCCTTGGCGCGGTGCGGACGAGCCCGCGCCGTCGTCGCCGCGGCGCTGAAGGACCCCTTCAAGCCACTGGAGGAGGTCCCCCTCCCCATGCAACGTCTGCTGCACGGCGACTCTCGCTACACCTTCCCGGCGGCCCCGCATCCGTTGGTGGAAGTTACGCGAGCTAGGCCCGATGGAGCGGATGGCGCCCGACATAACCTCGGTCGGTCGGGAGGATCGATTGAGGATTCGCTAGCTCATGGGTATGCCTACACCCACGAGTATGAAGCAGGGCGAGGGCGAAGCACGCACCAACATAGCTGCAGTGCTCGCCAAAGGTTCTGGCGCCACAAAGAGCAACGCCGGCCCCCTCCTCGATCAGCCCGAGCGTCTCCGACAGGGCCTCCGGCCTGTGCGTGGTATCCGGCACTCGGACGCACAGATCTCGAAGGGCCTGGTTCAGAGACTCCATGGCCCGCCATGCCGATATGGACGCATTTTCCAAGGCAAGGCGGTTCTCGGCAGCAGACTCCGCCAGCTGGGCGTTCTCCCCCTCTAGGGCGGCGATCTGCTGCACGAAGGCGGCGCGCTCCCCTGCCGCGGCGCTCCGAGCTTCCGTGGCCGCAAGTTGTGCGGCCACCAGGGCGTCCTCTAGCTCACGAATTTCTTCATCCTTCACGGCGAGAGCAGTGTTTGCTCCGCGGAGGCTGGCTTCCAGAGCCCTCCGCTCCCGAACGCGGGCCTCGTCAAGGGACCGGCTGAGGGCAAGCGTCTGACAGAAGCAACAAATCAGCAGGCGTCCAGCAGTACCTTACAAGCCGAAGCGCACATACTTACCCTCATCTCGGAGGCCTGCAACGCGAGCGCTAGGAGGTCCCCCGCGCATGACGACAGCACCTCTCGGTTGAGGCCGTTGTCGGCACGCTCTGCGGCGGCGGTGAGGTCGCAAAATACCTCCGGGCGAGGGAGAAAGTCCGAGCGAGCGAGCCCCGGCCCCAACACGCCAGGATTTATCGCGGCCACGGCCACGTCAGCAGCAGTGGACACCTGCGGGGCATCCTGCACGAGGCTCCCGACTTCGCGCATACCTCCGCTGCTCGATCCTTCGCCACGTACGGGAGACATCGTCTCGCCTGATGTCGGCAGAATGAGCGAGCAGATCGGAGAGAGTCTCGCGAAGTCAGGTGAAGAAAGGGACTCACACCTACCTCCCGCGCCCCTTGTCACGGTAGGCAGTGGCGCCGGGTCGACCACCCAGGGGGAGGCGGGCGCCTTGACGGTCGGGGAGAAGGTCTTCGGCGCGCCACCGCCGGAATCCGCGACAAGGCCCCGCAACAGCGTATCGACCCCTCGTCGGCGGCGGGGACTGCGTCCGAGGGCGTTTCGCCTATGGGGGCACAGGCGATTCTTCCGCGGCAGCACCAGCTCCGGTCACCATCGCCCCACGGTTCCCTCTGTAGGGGGCACACCCTCGTCGGCCGCTGCGGTTGATAACGCACCGTCCCCCGTGGTTTGCTCGCCAGGAACGACGCCACCCCCCGGGTTGACGGGTCCCAACTCAACGATAGCCGCGAGCCCGAGCACGGGCTCGTGGACGTCGGCAGAAGGTGCCGGGGGATCCGCGGCGGGGCACCCCTCCGAAGCAGTATGGCCAGGCCCACCGCCGGTCGCGCGCCCCATCTCAGCTGGGCTAGCCGCCGGAGTGGCTGCCGGGTCGCATACGGCAGCCGGGGAACGGGCCCGGCGTCGCGAAAACAGCCCCCCCGTAGGGCTATCACCATCCTGAGCGCCTGAAGTCCCGGCGGGAAGCTCTTCCGGCACCACACGCTCGGGCACGGCAATACCTACAGCCTCGCAGGTGCGGTTTATCCGCCCCTGCTTAGCCGCCTTGACCACGGCCTCGCGAGCCCGGTGCTCCTTAAGCGTGTACGGGCCGAGGAGCGCCGCAACCGCGCGCTCCGCATCTTCCAGCTGAGCCACTGCGCAGGAGATCACATCAGTTAGGCGGAAGCCAAACAGATGCAATGGCGCGCTGGGCGACTTACAAGGGGTGGAGGGCGGAAGCAGCCGAGACACGGAGGGATCGAACCCATCCTCGCGGGGGCCATTCTGCACAACATACTTCCCCCGGGAGGAGAGTGGCGCCGCCCCATGCATCGTGAACTCCTCGGCTAGGTCGCGCACGCTCATTCGACGGGCGACACCGACGAGGCTTTGCAGCTTCCGCGTATCGTCAATCTCCGCCGGACTCGGCGTCTTTGTTAAACGAGATCGGCCCGCCCGCATCGCATTACGCTCTTCGGTCACGGTGTAATAGAACCACCACCGCGTCCAGCCGGACGCCCACTGCCCTGACGAGGCTGCCACAGGGAACAACGTCGCGCAGGACGCCCGGAGCACGAAGTCCACACCGCCGAAGTTGGACACCGCCCCGCCAACCTTTCTGGGTCGACAGTGTGCGTCGTGCAGGGTGGCGAATAAGCTCGCGCTGGGGCGCCACCCCTCTGTCCGCATCGCCCACGTGAAGATAGCTAGGCGGAGTATCGCGTGGGGCGTCAGTTGGGCTAGCTCAACTTATAGGCCCGCAGGACTTCGCCCACAAACAACGTGGAGGGCATCCAAAGGCCGGCATCGAAGAACACGACGAAAACAATTGCCTCCAGGGCCCCGGGCTTCGGCTCCGTCTCGTCCCGCCGGGGTAAGCGAGCCCCACTGCGATCCACGATCTTCCCCTCATCCACGAGTCGTTGCAGCGTCCTTTCCGTCATGCGGCTCTTCCCCAGCACGCGGGAGCAGGAGCCTCCCGAGTGCTCCATCGCGTTCCACCACTTGTTGGCGCGCGAGCTCCCCCGCGGCACCAGTTTGTACTCTTGGGAAGGATGGGTCACCTCGCCCTGGCTAGGCAAGGAACCGCAGCGGGGGTGGTAGGTGGCGTCGTCAGGGCTAGCCATTGCTCTTCGCGACGAGAGAAGAAGAAGAAGCAGGCAAAGGAGCAACTGGCATGACAATTAGCACGGGCGCAAGCGAAACGGCAGATCAAAAAGCAAAGCGAGAAAGGGTGCCTCCACCTCAACACTAGCACCTTATAAAGGCCGCTCGCCTGCCTTGTGGCTCAGCACGCAGACGGATCAAATTCCCAGCGATTCGGCTGTCCAAGATTTGGAAAGAAGAACCGCTGGGGCCTAGAGGGCCGCGCCTGGTAGGTGGCCAAGCAGCGCACAGCGCCCCTACCTCTTCAACACGCGTCCAACTTCTCTGGGGATGAGGCGAATGGCCGCGGTCACGCAACCGCTCACATCCCACGGCGCACCAGTCGTGAGTCACCACGTGCCCCACCTGCAGCATGGCGATCGCGACGACGCGATAGCGACTTTTGCGGGCCAGCGTCGGCGTAATTCCAGCCGCCATTAAAAGCGCACTACGAGACTGCAAGGTCACAACAGCCCCGGAGCGCAACCATACCGGCGCCAAGCTCCGATCGCAGTCGCTGCCACCCGTTCGAAGGGTAGGGGACGGAGCGCGCGCCGCCGACCAGGCGCGCCGCCGCCGCCCCGTTCGAAGGTAAGGGCGGAGCGCGCGACGTCTGCCGACTGGCGCCGGCCGCGCCACCCGTTCGAAGGTAGGGGCGGAGCGCGCGTCTCGCCGACTTGGGCGCCGGCGCCACCCGTTCAAGGGTAGGGGACGAGCGCGCGCCTCGCCCGACTAGGCGCCGCCGCGCAGCGCCACCCGTTCGAAGGGTACGGACGGGCGCGCGCGTCTCGCCGACTTGGGCGCCACCCGCCACCCGTTGGAAGGGTAGGGACGGAGCGCGGCGTCTGCCGACGACGGGCGCCCGCCAGCGCCACCCGTTCGAAGGGTAGGGACGGAGCGCGCGCCTCGCCCGACCAGGTGCGGCCGCGCCACCCGTTCGAAGGGTAAGGGACGGCGCGCGCGTCGCCGACAGGCGCGCGCCAGCGCCACCCGTTCGAAGGTAGGGGACTGAGCGCGCGCGTCATTTTTGACTTGGGCACCGGCCGCGCCACCCGCTCGAAGGGTAGGGGACGGGCGCGCGCGCTCGCCGACCAGGCGCGGCCGCGCCACCCGCTCGAGGGGTAGGGGACGCGCGCGCGCTCGCCGACCAGGCGCGGCCAGCCGCCACCCGTCGAGGGGTAGGGGCGGCGCGCGCGTCTCGCCGACCAGGCGCCCCGCCGCGCCACCCGTTCGAGGGTAAGGGGCGGAGCGCGCGTCTCGCCGACTTGGCGCCCGGCCGCGCCACCCGTTCAAGGGTAGGGGCGGAGCGCGCGCGTCTCGCCGACTAGGCGCCGGCCAGCGCCACCCGCTCGAAGGGTAAGGGATGGAGCGTGCGCGTCTACTTCAACTTGGGCGCCGCCGCGCCACCCGTTCGAAGGGTAGGGGCGGCGCGCGCGCTCGCCGACAGGCGCCGGCCGCGCCACCCGCTCGAGGGGTAGGGACGGGCGCGCGTCGCCGACCAGGCGCCCGGCCGCGCCACCCGTTCGAAGGGTAGGGGACGAACGCAGCGCGCGTCTATTTCGGCAGGCGCGCGGCCGCGCGCCGCTCAAGGGTAGGGGATGGAGCGCGCGCGACGTCTACTATGACTAGGCGCCCGACCTCCGCTACCACCATAGCAGACTTGTGCCCCCAACCACAAGCTTGGAGGAATTCACAGGCCGCACGGGACGGGGGGCCAAAGGACTCGGCGACATGGCTTCGGCCTGTGAAGCCCTTCACCATGAGAGGCTCTGTCGAGGGGTGGCCCCCACCTAAACCCAGCAGCACTCGGTAGGAGATTATAAGGCCAGAATAGGCCATGTGTAATGACATAACCGCCTCTGCAGGGGATAACTTTGATGTAAGGGTATAACTGTAAAAACACTCCTCATGTGCATGTATATATACGAGCAAGCCATGGGGAGGACCCAGGCCATTACACTTATCTTCATCACTCTCCACTACCATCTCTCTCTCTGTTTGGTCAGTAGCCACAACAATGGGTTTAGTCCAATTTCTTTACCTTCCTTTCTTCAGTTCTCAATTACAGTTCTTGCACTGTTTAATCACTATTACTTACTATTATATGAAATTGTGAGACATAATTGTGATCTATGCATGTGATTAGTGCATGATTAATTGGTACTCACTAGTATTTTAGTTGCAATCTTGTTCTTTGTTAGTAGTTGTGGATGTGACTGTTTGTTGTTGAGTTAGTCCATGTGGTAGAATTGTCTGTTAATCAAACCTGTCATGTGAGCTTTATTAGAGCTGTTAGTAGAAGTCATATGTTCAGTGTGTAACCTGTTAATAGCTGTCCTTTGTGCTGCTTTTGTATTTGTGTTTGTGTTGTGTTGTTGCCTTAGTTAGCCGGCGACCGTTTCTCCTCCCTTTTCTTTCTCAATATCGTCTCCCTTAGCCCCTTTTTGCTTTCTCTCGGTAGTGTTGTGACCTTTCCTTTAGTTCTCAACTCCCTTCTTTCATTTCATGGTCGGTCGGTAGATAAGTCGTGCGTGTGTACGTTGTAGTTTTGAGTTTGTGTTATTGTGTGCCACCGTCGTCTAGTTAGCCATCGACCGTTTTCTCCCTTGTTCCCTCTCGCTAGTTCATTTGGTCAATTTGGTAGTTGTTTTAGTTTTAGTTTTTCTATTTTATCCCCCTTTTTGGTTGACCTAGCTTTAGCTGAGCACTGTAGCCTTTGTCTAGTCCCTGTGGATAACACGACACTTGCTGCTATTTTAGTGGCAACCCATGCACTTGCAGATGTACTATTTTTGCATGATTAGATTGTAGCACCATGAGGTCTGCTAAGAACCCAAAATCTTTCATGGCAATCTCTACTCTAGGACTTACTAACATAGCAATTAGGGGTCCCTAGATGAGCTAAGTACTGTGATTTTCTTTAATTTAAAGATTGGCAACTTATGTCTTTCAACAAACTCCCCAGATATGAATAAATGAGAAGCCCTAGAATCAAGGAGAACATGTGCAGGTACTGACTTAACAGAAAACATACTCGTCCGCATTCTGCTAGCTTCCTGTGCTTCTTCTACCGTGAAATGGTTCACATGCCCCTACTTTGGTGTCGATGCTGCTCTCGATGCTTGTGGGGTTTGATAACCCGTACTAGGTGTTGATGCTTGACCATAGACTGGAGTGGTTCCTAAGTTGAACTTAATTAGGGAGACTTGGTGTTTCAGGCAACGATTGGCAAGTGTCATTTCTCTCCACAAATGAAGCAATGGAGATGGGTTGTTGGATTGACTGCAGGGGTTGTCCTATGGGACGAGGGGTACGAAGTATGCTGCCATTAGGACGTGGATTTCCACTTACTAGAAAGAGGGATTTCCATGATATGCTAGCCTCTGAGGGTAACTTCCTCGTGGACTCTTGTAACATCCCATTTTCGAGCATGTTGCCTTTGCTTGTAATTTGAGGTATTTGTAGATTTCGGTGTTTAAAGTTAAGGCTTGATTTAAAGTTTCAGTCTTTGGCTTTTTAGTTTGCCTAACTTCCTCTTTCTTGCCAAAATTCAAATTCTCTTCTTAGGTCTGGCCCCTTTTTTCCCCTTCCGACCCAGCCAGCCTTCTCCCCTGGCCTTTCAGCCCAGTCGGCCCGGCTCCCCTCCTCCCTTTCCTTCCTCCCCTCCCTTCCCCTGTTTCTCCCAAACACACCGGCCGTGCTGCGTTGCTGCCCCTGGTTTCTCCCCTCCTCCCCGACGCTCACCCTCCCTGTGGCAACTCCATCGCCAGCCCGTACTCCTCCACAGGCCTAGATCCTTACCTCTTCCATTAGCCTCGCCGCGCATCGTCTCCCTCTGCTCCTCACCGTGTCACAGTCAAACTACCCTGGTTTTGCCATCGCATCCGAGCTAGAGCGGGCTAGCCGTGGCATTGATGCCACCCCGCATTTTCTTCGCTTGCTCTGGGGTTGCATCACCCTCCCATCTAGCTCCGCCCCCGTGGACCGCCACACTGCCGTACTTGGCCGACCGAGTGCTCATGTGCATTGCACCTTCCCCGTGTGCATTGATGCCTCATCAAGCCATTGCGTGTGCTTGGCACTCCCCTCTTCCCTAACCTGGCGCCAGCTTCTTCTCTCCTTCCCTCCACTCGAGTGCGCATAGTAGCTCCACTACCGCCGCGTGCCTTAACTCCACCCAATAGCCAACTCTCCCCACTCCCTTCCTTCCTCTATAAAGCACGGTCAACCATCCAAATGCTCCTCCTCCATCTCCTAGTCCACTCCCAAACTCCCAAGCGCAATTTCACCACTGCTGGAAGCTTCCTTCGGCTGCCGCCGGTACTAGCTTATTTCAGAGGACCACAAGTAGCACTGACCCCTTACTCACTTCTCCTTACCGAAGACTCTGACTGCCGTCGTCCAATTCCTTCCGTTTGGAGCACCCTCGCTACTGGGTGAAGATGACTTGGCGCAATTTTGAAGTTCCGCCAACCCGTCTTCTCCAGGGCCAACCACCCACCTCCATCGTTCAAGCTCTCCATCGCCAGCCTGCCACTGTCCTCCCTAAGCCCTTCTTCCTCCCTCAGTAAGCTCCTGCCCTTCCCTAGTAGCTCCCTTCCCCTTTAATTGATCTCTACTTGCTGGAGCCGCCATCTAGCCCGCACCCTGTTTCCACCGCCGGTGGTCACCATGACCAACTGTGACAGTGCCACTACACTCTGAGGTACGTGCGAACCCAGTAAAACCATTTCAGGAATGCTCTCGCACCGCCATGCTTTCCCATGCCATCGGTGAACCTCACCGCTGCTCAGCCTAGAAGACCACTGCTCCCGTGTAGTTAGTTTTAAGTTTTATCATTAGTGTTTAATGACCATGATTAGCCAATATTAATGAACCATTGACCGGTGGACCCCTTATCGGTTTAAAATCCCTTGTTAGACTGACATGAAGACCCTACCTCAATAGTTAACCTTTTAAAACCCGATTAAGAACCTGGGCCACTGACATGTGGGCCTGAAACACTGTTTGCACAGTGCCAAGGCCCCACATGTCAGTCTCCGGCCATTTCCAGAGAAAAGAAAAATGATTTTCTTTAATTTAATTGACCCGTGGCGCCACATGTCATACACTGAACTATTAAGATTTAAAAATGTTTCAAAAATTAATTAAAAATGGTGGGACCCACATGTCAGAGAAAGAACACTCTCAGCTCTATTTATTTTTTGGATTTTTCCTGAGAATAAACTTTGGAGAGCTCGTTATCCCTCATCGTAGTTCCGAATTTAGTGAAACTTGTTTCTAAAATTTTGTAAATTCAAGCTCTTTCTATTGGCTCTAATTTTTTTTCAATTTGGAGTTAATTTGAATTTTATTTTTGTATTTATTTTCTCTCTTTTCCAATCGCTCATTTTTTTTTGCGTGTTCGTCCAAGTAGAATTTGAAAACGCAACCGAGCCTCAAGTCGACACATCTCAAGAGCAGTAGGACCAACCGACCTGTGACCCAGGCACGTCAACATTTTGATCCTAAATTTCATGCAAATTGTGTTTATTCAATCTAGTCAAACTTGCATGCTTTATTTTATGTACAAGAATATGTTACCTCTAAGGCAGCTAGCACCCATTCATGCCATCCTTGAAAACTTGAAAATTCCTGAACCTTGTCACCTTAGATAATATTATAAATTGGAATAGCTATAAGTCATAAATAAATGCCGTGCTAGTCTTGTCAATCCAGGGCACTAGTTTGCCCTGAACAACATCCTTTAAACATAATATCTTGATATCGGATAGTCATGGGATGTAAATGACTGATAGTTTAAGATAACTTATCTTATGCTTCTCAAAACCCTAAGAACTTGCTAAACCTGTCTGGGCAGATGGTAAGAAAAGCTGGTGCTAATGTCGCACGAGAAACTATACTACCATAAGCTAACTGGGCTTCCATCTTGCGCTTGCAGCTTGCCTCCATCATGCTTCACTTATTTTCCGGAATAAGAGCTTTGTTGACCAAGTAGTGAAAACTAGGAAAGTCTTGAATGATCAGCTGCACCCTCATCTCTTCATGAATGCCTTCTAAGAAGTGGTCGATCTTCTCTTCTTTATCAGTTATGTCTCCTGGAGCATAGCAAGCTAACTGGTTGAACCTAATGAGGTATTCATTGATGGACATGTTTTCCTGCTTTAGGGCTCTAAACTTGTTTGTCTTCATTCTCATGATGCCATGAGGTACAAAGTTTATCCTAGAGACAGCCTTGAACTCAGTCTAAGGGATAGCATGCCTTGATGTTTAGCTTCTTCCTCTATTTGTTCTTCCACATTTTTTTGCTACATGCTATTGTTGTTCTTCTTGCCCTTCCATTTATACTTGCTGCCCTTCAGCTTCTGTTGTTTCTTCTTCTTTAGATTCCTCATCGGCTATGGGGCTTTTTCCTCCACGAGCAGCTAGGTAGTTCTCCCACCATGCAGCTATGGATCATTTCAATTGTTGGGTAACAAAGTCCACGTTGTCCTCTTCTGCACACTTTTCAAGCTGTAGTTTCTTCTTTGTGTCACAAAGCCAGTCTTCAGCCTCTAATAGTTCATTTGCAGATGAGAAAATTGGAGGTCGTGTCCTCAAGAAGTTTTCCAGCTTGGAGTTGTGACTTGCGGCTCCTGCCTGCTGACCTGTGAGCATGGCTTGAAGAATCTGGGTCTGCTGGGCCTTAACTTAGGCCATGGTCAGACGAACTGGGGGCAGGGAAGGGAGATTTGATCCATGGCCAAGGCATCTTCCTTAGCCTATGACACTTATAGCTTGGCGAGTAATGACACCATGTCCTCAAGCAGCGGCTTTTATGGGCCATCTGAGAGAACAACCTGATTTTATAGAATACAAGGTTCACTAGCCCTCTAAGAGCACAACAGAGGAACCAACTAAGTAAAAGAAATGATAAAATACAATATAATGCGTAAGGCATTTGTATTCATTAATAATAGGGGTTAAGTGTCACATGACTACTAGTACATAGCATATATGCTATGCTTAGCCATGACACTAAGATACACACCACAATGTCTACTCGACTGGTACAAAAGGGAACAAGAAAATGTGCTTGCAACCCAAAAGACTGCCATAGCAAGCACTACTATCTAACTTGAACTGAATTAGCTAATCCTCCATGAGGGTATGGCTATGGAACGCAACATGATGTGGCCAAAACTGTGAGAAGATTTCCAGGGTGACATGAACAGAAATGGCATGTGCGACCAGATCCAAGGACGATGACGTGTTCTCAGCTTTCCGTGGCATAAACTACAATACCAACCAACTAGAATGCATGAGAGGGCTCAATAGGAAGAAAGACATGTGTGTCCAGGGGAGAGGAGCTCATCGGTGAAGATGAGGAGAGAACACAAGGAAACAACGAGAAGAATGGCAAACATGGCGAGTTTCTCATGACATGCACTATCTCTATGCTAGAGCGGACAAGGGAAGGGGACAAGATGGCATCGGGAAGGCATTACGGTGATGGGACTGGGTGAGGCGGAGGTGATGGCTATGCTAGGCATTCAAAACCCATGGGTGCCTTGGTAGGAACAGTGGTTGGGCACACGCGATGGACAACAGACAGTACGAGCGACGAGCTAGGGACAACGAGGTGGAAGCTAGGTCCTGTGGTGTGGGCCCTGAGGGTCCATCAAATAGTGAGGATGGCATAGGAGCATCTCACCACGCAGATGGCTGAACGCGACCACGGTGACAAATCAGTTGGGCGTGAGGTAGAAGAAGCCACCTAACATGCAGGCCCAGGCTGTCAGCGAAAGGAGTTTGGGAGAAAGACGGGCGGGGTTGGGTCGGCTAGCACGGGTGACGGTGGACTGGGCCAAAGCCGAATTAGGCCCAAGTTGAGGTGGGAGAGGAAAAAAAGAATCCAAATTTAATTTTAAGGCTAAAACTTTGAGGAATTTTCAAATATAGCAAATAAGCTCAAAAAAAACTATGACAATTTTTCAAGAAGCTCCTGATATTATCTAGCTTTTATTAACATTTTCTCCACTATTTTATCATCTTCCCATTTTTTCTTTAAATTCACTTTGCTATCATCTCTATTTAGAAAAACCTTAATTAATTTCCAAACATGCAAGAAAAGGCTTAAATACATGCTAAAATATTTTTAGGCAACTTTCAACTAGAACACAATTTTGGGCTGTTACATTTTCAATGCATACAAAATACATATTTGGAAAGGGTATAAAGCTTGTTTTCCAACAGATCAAACGGTGCATGATTTAGAGCTTCGTAAGAAAAGATATGGCAACTTGAGCACATATTGCGCATGTAGTCCTAGGTGACATGTGAGAGTTGACAACTTGAGGAGTTCGTGGCATGTATGAAATCTTTGGGTGATATCTGTTTATTCCAAGACTTTCCAATGGTTTAGAGGACTTTCTTTTTCTTGTTTCTCACGGGTTTGGTTTGTCCCAAACAAGGAATTTGAAGATGAGAAGGTTTTGATCTAGTTCGGATTGGGTTTAGGGCAGCTAGCAAGGCTCAGTTTAAAACGTTCATAACTTTCACAAATAGAGTCCAATTTGGGAATTCTTGTGCTCATTGGAAAACTAATTTGAAGGCTCATGTAATGGACAGGGTGTCAGCCTTAGAAACCTAATGGTCGCATCTATTAAGGGTATTTAGGTCTTTTCACATTGTTTTAGGATTTGAGTCATTTTAGTATATAAGCCTTACTCAAGCTTCATTCATACTTACATGGTATCAGACCTCTAGTGCTCGATCTGAACCCAGCTCCAAGCGTTATTCTGCTGCACTACCCCCGAGAGGAGCATCTCCACTCCCGGGAGTGGCCATCTCCCGGCCACCGGCCGCCTCGCACACAACCATCATCGCCCGTGTTGTCTTCAGATCTGGGTGCCACCGACCGAGCTTCACCATGTCCTACCGTCCTGCATAACCTCCTCATTGGATCCATCAAATCTAGCCACCTCCAAGCCGGATCTAGCTATCAGGCTCTTCCCCATTGCCAAATCCAGGCTCCCCACACTGGATCCCACGCCACTCGGCCCTCTTGGCTTCTCCTTTTAGCTGCCACCGCTGGATCCTGTCGCCGCCACCACCGTCGGATCCCATCGCGCTCGGTCCCAAGGAGCTGCCTCCTCTGTCATCGAGGATCTAGGCTCGGGTCTCAAGATCCGGTCGCTTGCACATCCACACCGTCACTCACACCAGCCCCCACCCGACGTCGCCGTCACTCGTGCTAGCAGATCTTGGGCCACCAGTTCCCGCCACCCCTCTACGCAGGCTGGCCCTTCTCCCCTGGATCCAGCTGTCTCTGGGCTAGATCTGGTCCTCTCTGTTACACCCTATATGGATCCGGCAACCCCAGTATCGCCACCTTAAGCCACCACCGCCTCCCAACCACTGTGCCCGCGTTGCCTCCTTCGAACGTCATCGCCGCCCTAGGCCTCCGGCTCCTCCCACCACGCTTGCGCCCACCCGTGAGGCATGACTCTCTCTCTCTCTCTCTCTCCATTGAGCCATGACTCTCGCTCTCTCCAACATCGGCGTGGCACATGGCCAGTGGAGAATGGTGCGACTTGCAACTTGGCGAAGGACGGCATAGCCCAGCTCACGGTGAGACCAAGGATGGCACGGTGTGGCTCCCAGCAAGGCAACTGATAGTCCCAAAGTGTTCGATTAGTACTTGTGTGAAGCTTCTCGACTTTAATCCTCACTTCTATCAACTTTATTGATGCCACTTTGTCTTAGGCTTCCATACCTCCAACAAATGCGATCATGAGGTGCTTAGCAGCGGTGCAGCGACAGCGCTTACCTGCGGTGACAAGCAGCCATAAGGTGCAGGACCGTCGTGGAGCGTGGTGAGCTGGAGTTGTGGGTATTGTAGCTCGGTAGGCGCATGCCATGGGGGAGCACCGGCAATGTGCAAGCTCGCCGGCATGAGGGATAGTGAACTAGCGGCGGGTGATCACGGCAATGTGCGGCCCACTGATGTTCTCACTATTGACAAACTCACGGATGGCTTCCCATAGAAGATGCCATGGTCGTGGTACCCTGATTTCTAATTCTTGTTGATTTCTTCTAAAATTTGATTGAAACTTATTTGGCTTTTATGTGAAGATTGCCTCAAAATGTCTTGAAACTCGCTCAAAATTTTCAAGCTTTTTTAGTTGATTCATGAAGTTGAATTCCAAGTTTCATGAGGTTTCATAAAATTTCATGACAAACTTTCATAAGGTTTCATAACTAAATTTTATGGTGTTTCATAAAGTTTCAGGAGGTTTCATGCCTAAGTTAACTAAGTTTTATAAAGTTTTATGTCTACGTTTCATGCCTAAATTGATTAATTTTCATGTAACATGTTCGAAACTCTATGAAATATTGTGAAACTCATTAAACTTAGATGAAACCAGATGAAACTTGACTATACTGTTAGAAACCTTTCTAACGGTATACCGTGTGCTAGCCCTCCCTTCCCACTAGGGGCACTTCTGTGTGTAAAAGGGTGGCCACTATGATTTGAATTCTAATAGCTGAAGTTCAACTCGCGCAACTCCACCACCCCACCAAATGGTGGCTCGGAAAACAATTTCGCTTTAAAAAATTTTTAGACCCTTTAAGAAATCCGAAGTACCATTCGAATTCAAGAAATACATATAATTTCGGTCAAAATTAGCAGTGCCACCTTCCCATCCCCGGCAGCTACATCTGCGCCGCCTCCCCTCTTGCAACTAGCGCCACCTGCATCCACGCCTCCCACAGCTAGCGGCGCCTCCCTCTCCCAATCGACTTTGATGTCTATGGGTTGGATGGGGAAGAAGAGAGAGTGTGTGAGAGGAAGAATGACTTAATGAGATGAGTTGGCCTCCAACTGTCGGTGATGGGCCAGAATATTTTGAAATGGGCCCGAAACAGGTTTTTTCCGAAGTGGACTGAGAAAAATGAATTTCGTCGATTCGGCCTGAAAATGTTTTCCCTAGTGGTTCCCCGTAATCTCTTTGGGTTTTTGACAAATGTTGTAACCCCTGTAATCTGAGCTATGGTAAACAGTTTTGACAAACCTCAAACATGTCGGTTTAGCTTTACATTGCTATGCAGGACAATACCCTAGTGGAAGAAAATAGTAAATAAAAAAGGGGAAATGCACAAGGTTTGATCTGTAAAGCCAGCAAAAGCTGCCCGGCTGATCTCAAAAGCCACCTCGCAGCAGCTGAAAAGCTACACAAAGCAGCATCCTCAAGTTTAGCACCTTCACACCCTTTTGGTCATGGAAGCGTCGATGCATGCCGCAGATAAGGCAATCCAGTTCAGAACGAATGAAATCCTATGCACATGTCTAGCTAGTGATTATAGCCACGCAGCAAGTAGTGACCAACCCTACTTTTTTTTTTTGCACAATCACGCCTTCTTTACGCAGCCATCCACTGGTGTAAACTCCAATTTATTCCTTAAAAACATCCAAACCTAAAACTAGAAAAGAATATAGGAGACGTATAAATTTTATTGGTGATCGCTAGGTGGGATGGATTCGTTTGACCCACTCACACCCTGTTCGAAAGGACATCATCTGATTGTTTTATCGAGATCAGAACGACTGGATTGTTCCACATGGTCCTCGGACCTCGGTAGGAAGCTTTCTGTCAAAATGTTTTATCGGGAAAGTACAAAAAAAAACTGTGTTAATAGGAAAAGTACCAAAACAATCTCACCGACACCTAATGTACACTTGCATTTCGCCGAACTGCTACACTTGTTTGGAACGTAGATGAGTGTCTTCATTCCAAAAAGATCTTAACTGGAAAAGGCAGGCATTAATTACATCAAAATTTACTGCAGATCTTAGAGTACTTTGAACTGCTTTGTCTGTCGCGAATGTTAAGTAACGTGTGCGAGTAGAAATGCCAACGAAGAAGCTTGTCTTGAGTGATCCTGCACTGCCCGTTGTCAAGGCCCGTTTCTTTTAACTTATAGCTTATAACTTTTCTAAATAGCCATAGCTATAAACCTTAGCTATAAATATCAGCCGTAGTCCAAACGTACAGGGCCTAGATCACAATATTGGTAAAATATCTAGTGTAAAAGCGTAATTCAGTGTGAATGTATGAAAGGCCACGTGGGCCGTTGGATTCGGTTCAGATGGAGATGGTTGCGAAACCCACCCTACTTATGCGGTTTTGCAGAAAACTTCCCACATGACAAATTTTTAGCGAAAAGGTCTCTTCCCGAACTTCCGCTGCTTGTTCTTCTCCCAATGCCCAACATCACGTCGCCATGCTACTCTAGCGCCACGCCGCCTCCTCCCCCCTCGTGACCTCACCCCGCCAAGCTTCTCCTGTGTTGCTTTTAATTGCCCCTGGTCTTGCTTTGATGTCGCTGCCTCAATCTCCTCACGCTGCCAACCAGGATTCGTGGCTAGGTGTAATATTCTGAATTAGCCCCCTAGGGACCTATGTGTAAGTAGAGAAAAGGGGACATGTGAAAATGGGAATTTTGTTTTGGAGAGGTGGGGAGCCGGCTGAAACTGACTTCGAGATGTGCACTGGGCGTTCATGCCACACCAATTTAAAGGAGGCCGAAGGGAGGGAGAGGCCAAGCCCTAACCGCCGCCCTGCCTCCTGGCGCTGTGTCTAGATTCGAATTTGCAAATCCGGACTTTCCTATATATTCTACACTAGTCCAGGATCATGCTATTACACACAGTGTAAATATAGATGAAATATCGACCATATCACAGTTTACTAAGAAAAGACTAAAATATTATTAGTTATCAGAGTTGCGACCTTATGGCCAACCTTACAGATAATAGCCTGAAAGGCTTAATAAAAACTAGCAGCGAAAGACAGAAATAAGCATGTAGCCATTCGACATACCCATAGGCATTCGACTAGGGAGCGAAGTCCTAATCTGAGAAGTCATTAAAGTATCCTCCTTCACACACCTCTGGTTGGTATGATTTTTCTTCTTCAACTGCGTAAATATGCATATAGCCGTGAGTATATGAGGTACTCCGTAAGTCGTTTGTAATAAAGAATACAATATAATATGCAAGGCTTAATTAATAAAATAAAATAGCAATGCATGATAATTTAAAACAAAATAATATATAATAGACTTAAAAACTAGGTTCAACATGATCAAAAGACATGACTTGCCTTGGTCTTGCTCAGTTACCAATTTCTTGATCTTCTGGTCCTGCTTCTGCTCCTTCGAAGATGTTATCTAACGAGAGAGAAAAAGAACGAGGCACAAATAAAATCAAATAAAATTCAAATGAACTTTAAAAACATCAAAACTAGAACTAAAAGATAGATCTTAATTTTAGATGAATTTAGAAAAAAGAATTGGGTCAATTGGAGTTAGGACGGAGAAGAACGGGCTCTTGAAAGATTTAAATATAAAGGAAAAGGAAAATAGGATCAACTAGAATTATTTTTTAAAAGAATACAGGAATTATGATGTCATCAGATGACGTGGTAGTTGACTATGCTCCTAGGGCTGACATGGCATGTCGTGCGGCACGAAATCGGCTCGTGTGCTGACATGGCGGACACGTGGATGGACACATGGTGGACACGTGAATAGTGTGACTGGCTCATGGGCCCCATGCGTCAGTGGGACAGTGCACGGTGGAGGGAGTCTAGGGATGGCAATTGTGCCCATTTACCCATGTACCCGTGAGTAAATACCCACGGGTATGGAAATGGGGAGAACACTCTACCCATCAGGTAAACGGGCATGGGTATGGGTAAGCTCCACTCGTACCGCCCGCCCATTTACCCACGATATAGATTGACAGGTGGCATAGCCATAGCAATATCTCTAATTGATATTTTTTGTTAGAAACTTTTGCATATATCTAATTGCTATTGATTGTTATAAACTTTTTTGATAGCTATTATACTTCCTAACAACAGCTGCTGCTTATATGCATCTGTCATTAGTTTAACTCTCAGTTCGCTGGTAAACGGGTATGCCCACAGGCGACGGGTATGGGCGAGGTTCTTCACTCATCGTCCTTCATGGGTATGCCTGTGGGCGTAAATCGGGGTCATGGGTACGGGTATGGGCGAGCACTACCCATACCCACCGCACCCAATTGCCATCCCTAACGGAGTCCACAGATAATTCAAAGGATCACGTGGCATGGGTGCATGCTTACACGGCGAACTCACGAACCGAGGCGACAGCATGGCTGGCAAGATGACCAACGCGACGGGTTTGACTGGCGAGGATGGCAAGAAGTGGCGACGGATTGGCCGGCACGGATAGTGGAGACTTACCAACAGAAGGCTGAGCGGCGAGGTCGAAGCGAGGCTCGATGGCCAGAGGTGAAGACAAGCACGATGGTGATCGGAACCAAGGACAATGGTGGCGGCTGCGAAGCGACAGCGGCGCAAGGGCAAGAATGGCGATGGCGCTCGGCTACGAGGGATGCGAAATGCAAAGGGGGTGGCGTATAGCCACTCGTTGCCTTCATGTCATCCGAGTCACTAATCCAGTTAGTATCACTTAATCCTTCCAAGACTGTTGGATGGCCAGAATAATATATTCCCAAATTTGAGGTCCAATTCAAGTATCTGAGTACTCTCTAGTGCTATCCAATGATCATCTCCTGGATTGGACGTATAACGACATAATCTGCTTACAGCATATGAGATGTCTGGTGATTCGGACCAAGGATTAGTTGATACGTAGGGATGGCCAGCAAGGTTCCTTCCCCTTTGGTTCTTGTGGATAGAGTCTTCTTCTTGTCTTGACGTAGCCAACAATCTTGATAATGACAATTTGCACTAGTATGCAACGCGCACACTAGAAGCAATCCACCGAACTCCCCAAACCGTAAATTTAGCAAGAAGATACGAATTAGAATAGATGAACCTTGTAGATTCGATGGGCAATCTCAAGAATCTCCTATTCTTGCCTTGTACCAACTCAGCAAACTCCAAACGAGAAAACATTGCAATCACGCAATCTGGCCGCCAACAACCATCATGGCGATTTTCTCCTTTATTTCACAAGTATAAAAACTTATCATATCATAGCCTAAGTTACAATGGGGCTAAGGCCCTGGCCTTATATTGGTGTACAATGCACGGCCTTGACTAAAACTCATGCACAACCTGACCTAAGGCCGAAACAAACTCCAATACGAACTAAAAAGGAAATATCTAAACTGCTACCACTGGATTCTCTCTCAATTTGTGATGTGACCATAAGGATTCCATGGCTAGTACCTTATTCATTGTATGGGGCTTCAAATTAGCTTTCTAACGAGACCAAGAATGCCCAAATCGGACTCCGTTTGTGAAAGTTATGGGCGTTTTAGTATTGAACTTTCTGTCTGACCCGAACCGAATCCGAACTGAATTCAAATCCTTATATGTTTTTTTTCTTGTTCAAGGGGGTTCCAAATCCATTTGGAACCTAAAAAGGAATCCTTCTCAACCTTTGGAAAGCCATGGTGTGGTTGTATTTTACCTTTACTTGCATTGCAAGACTCGAACTCATTATGTTTGGCAGGTCTCGCGCGTCTCTCCGGACAGCTCGTGCAGTATCCAATGAAGTTGCCATAACTTTGTTTAGGAAGCTCCAAATCAAGTGCCGTTTGATTCATTAGAAAGTAGACTTCATTAGATTTCGAAATATGTATTTTTTGTGCATTAGAAACCTCAGAATTGGCGTTGAAAACTTTATGAATATTGTGGACAGAATTGCAATCATGTGAATTTGATTGATCTTGTGTCTTCCTCTTTAGCCAAACTAACTTTGTTTCTTCTCCATCCACACCTCTAATTCCATGCATTTTTGTCTTGTTTGCATTACGCAAAGGAGAAATCACATAAGCATCCGCACGAACTAGGATATTCTTCTCTCTCCCAAAACCGATTACTTCTTTCTCCTTGCGCAATTTAGCACTACTAAGTCTTGTAACTTCAGATTGCATAGATGAAGCACAAATCAATGTAGCATTAACACTCTTGGCCACATCATCTGGCCTCGTTGCACTAGTTAGATACATCAAGGATCCTATTATTTGATAATATTTAAGTTGATCCTTCCTATACCCAGTGTTTTTATGTAGCTTTGCATTTAGATCATAGGGTGTGGCCACTGACTTACAATCTATAAATCCAAATCTGGTTAGGACCTTGTCCACATAATAAGATTGTGAAAGAGTAATCCTATTCTCTACCTTTATAAGCTTGATATTTAAGATAAATCAGCCTCACCCAGATCTTTCATATCAAAATTCTGGAAAAAGAAAGACTTTGTTTTATGAATTACATCCATGTTAGTCCCAAAAAGCAATATGTCATCTACATAAAGACATAGAATGACACCTTCACCCTCGTTAAACCGATAGTAGACACATTTGTCAGCTTCGTTCACACAAAAGCGGACCGAGGTCATTGTACTATCAAATTTCTCATGCCATTGCTTGAGAGCTTGCTTTAGACCATACAAGGATTTAATCAATCGACATACTTTCTTTTCTTGCACTTTAACCACAAAACTATCAGGTTGTTGCATATATCTCTTCATCCAACTCTCCATTTAGGAAAGCGGTCTATACATCCATTTGATGTACTTGGATTTTGTATGCGGTAGCTAGTGCTAAAAGCACTCGAATTGTGGGTAAACAAGCCACAGGAGAGTATGTATCAAAATAGTCTTCTCCTTCTTTCTGCGTGAAACCTTTAGACATTAAACTGGTCTTGTACTTTTCTATAGTACCATCAGGTCTATGCTTTCTTTTAAAGATCCATTTGTAGCCTACTGGCTTACAACTAGGCGGAAGATCCGTAATCTCCCATGTTCTATTAGCTATGATGAAATCCATCTCACTACAAACTGTCTCCTTCCAGTAATCCACATTCGGGGATGTGTATACTCTGAAAGGATTCGTGTTTCATCATCCATGACATAGGTGACAAAGTCATCGCCAAGTAACTTTTCAGTCCTCTGCCTCTTACTCTTCCTCAACTCCAACTCTAGAGCAATGTTTTCCACACTAGGAAGAATTGAGGGTTCATCTAAAGCAACGTGGTCAATGACTTCATTTAGTCTCATAGGAAACACATGCTCAAAGAATGTCACATCACGAGACTCTATCATTATATTTGTAGCGATGCCACTCACCTTGGATTTGACCACTAGAAATCTATAAGCAATGTTATTTATAGCATATTCTAGAAAGACACGATCAACGTTCTTAGGAACAAGCTTCCTTTTCTTCGGTAACATCACATGCACTTTTGCAAGACATCCCCACGTCCGAAGGAAAGACAAGTTAGGTTTTCTCCTCTTCCATCCTTCATAAGGTGTTTCCACCTGATTATGAGGTGGAACCCTATTTAGGACATAATTAGCTGTGAGAACTACTTCACCTCACCAATAGTCCAGTACACCTGAACTCTAGAGCATGGCATTAACCAAGCCACAAAGAGTTTGGTTCTCTCTTTCGACTATTCCATTCGATTGGGGTGAGTATGGTGGAGTAATTTCATAAATTATTCCACTTTCTTCATAGAATTGAGAGAATTCATGTGAGACGTATTCACTGCCTTGGTCTAACCTTAACCATTTGATTTTCCTTTCTAGTTGATTTTCAGCTTCGGCTTTATAGATTTTAAAGTGTTCAAGTGCTTCATCTTTCGACTTAAGTAAATAAATGTAGCAATACTTAGTCGCATCATCTATGAGAGTTAAAAAGTACCGTTTGCCACTTTTAGTTAATATTTCATTCATCTCACAAAGATCAAAATGAATTAGTTTAAGTGGAGAGGTGCTTCGCCCTTCAACGCTATGAAAAGGTTTTCGGGGCTGCTTCACTTGCACACACTTCACACTTTGAAACTATCTCATAATTAGAGCTTAGAATTAAACTCGTTTTTCTTAACAACACAATGGCTTCAAAGTTAATATGACACAAACGTGAATGCCGAATATCATAAACTTTATTGCAATGGGAAACATTAGAAATGTTTACATTATTGAGACCAAGAATGGATAGGCGGAACATGCCTCAGCTATCATAGCCTTTGCCCACAAAATTACCAAACTTGGTCAATACGACCTTATTGGACTCAAAAATAAACTTTATTCCTTGTCAACACAGCATCGACCCGCTCAGCAGATTGCGAGTCACAGCAGGCATGTATAGTACATCTTTGAGGATGAGTGTTTTTGCCTAAGGTGAGCTTGACGTAAACCTGTCCAATCTCGCGTACTATTGCAATGACTCCATTTCCCATTAGGACAGGTCCACCACCTTCACCCTGAAATGAAGAGAATTAAGATCGATCAGCACATATGTGTCTAGTAGCACCTATATCAATCCACCAATCAATTGATGGACTTGCCATGAAGGCCTAAGGTATATACTCTTTCAAACGGAGCTAGCTAGTGTGACATTCACTTTAGCCTTGCGGCCTTTATGCTGACCAGGGGAAGGACCCTTGCCCTTGCAATTGTAGTAGTGGTTAGCCTTATGACCAGCCTCCCTGCAAACAAAGCAGATAATGTCCTCATTTTTCTTCTTCATTTTCTTTGGTTGGACCTTGACTTGGGACTGATTCTTGAACTTTGGATGCAGTCATACTGACTTAAATTACGTACATGGAGTTGTAGCTCGTAGAGCTACTCTATTATTGACCACCCCTTAACCATCATATATTTCAAGTAATTAGCAGTTACAAATGACTCATTCCCATTATTCCCTTTAGAATACTTCTCGTCAAGTTCGTCCCAGAGTTGTTTGGCATCTTTAAAGTTCACGTACACGTCAAACAATCAATTAGATAAGATGGCTAACAAACAAGCTAAGATTGAGTTGTTCGCATCCTCCCATCGCATCATTTCAGAAATTTTCAGTGGAAACACTGGAGGATTCGAAATAACCCAAAAGAGTTTGAGATTAGTCAGCAATAAATTCGTTTTAGCCTACCAACACTTAAAGTTGACACCGTCAAACACTTCCGGCTTAACAACATCAGACGATGAAGCCATTTCTTTAATAATTGGTTTTCTGGAGTGCTGTAAACATAGAGGTATAAGCATGTATTTATATATAATTCCAGCATAATTGATAAAGACACAAGCATGATATAAAAAGCATATAAATGACTTAATCAACATATAATCATGTGCACTCTTTAAGTCACTGAAACATACACCCAACAAATATACTATGTAAGAGTCTATAATCAGCGTATACACATGTAAACAATTTAAGACATTGCACTGGAATGCTAATCTTAATGAAAGCATAACATGTATGAACAAATTCAGCATGTTATCAACAATTTGAATGTTCTTAATTGCTCTCAGAAGGCTAGCTGCACAAGATCCATTCTTGGCCGTCTCCACCATGACAAATGCCATATTAATTATATATGTCTTCTTACACATTCGACCTTGAGCTTAAATCAGATTTTTCCTATAAAGAAACTACCAGATCATTATTATAACTTGCTAGACATTAAATACGATTAAAATATTCAATCTAACATTCACTGGATAGGAATAGAATTGATTACACTAGCATAGCGAAACTTGTTGATCAACTACAGTGACCGAACAGAGGATCACACAACACAAGATCAATGAATAGCAAGTAATACACAAAGATATCAATGATCAGTGTATGAAAAATAGCAATTCAACCTACAGCTCAAGATCAAATCGATATACAAGATAATATATAATTTCAGTTTATGTCATTTCATCACCGAGTAATCAGCCCACAAAATCTTCTTTGCAATTTTCTAGCTAGTGATGACTCACAGATATGTGAAGTAGACCACGAAATTGCAAAGAACTAATTGTCAGTATACTCACAACGGCGGTGATACTCAAAATCACCATGAAGAAACCGAACGAGGCAAGGCACACACATAGCGCTATCCCAGAAAACTAAGCACCCCTCTACGTCGAGGAAGGAGATGGTGGTAATCAGAGATACAATGCCAAACTTCCACCTCTAGTAGCCGAAGTAGAAGCAGAGGATCGGGTGAATGCCACACAAGATTGATGAGAGCTCCGGCCAAGAGCACCCGTAACACCAAGAACAAGTCACAAAAACCCCTTCAAACACTTGGCACAAGACCAGGCCAAATCAACCCTATAGAGGTAAATCCCCAAATCTTTCCTCATGGCCAGATCCAAAGAAAAGGCATAAGGAAACCGCACAGTGAAGAACCCTAGAACATCGATTCGAGCTACTCGGCCAACAGCGATAGGAAAGAACCTGGCCGGCAGCTTTGAGACTCAAGATCGGAGAACTACCGAGGGAGATTGGTGATCAGAGGGGAAGAAGTGAACTCACTACTTTTGATCATCCAAAAAGGAAGGGAAAGGCTGACTTTTAATGCGAACCGGGGAGGAGACCAGCAGGCTGCAGCCGAACGGCTAGCACTAAAGTGGCCAAGCCGAAGGAGCCTCCAGCGCCACCGCCATCCCAGAAGACACAGACAATTGAGAGACCCAAGCAGCCGAGCGTCACCTCAACCAATTGCTCTCGTGAGGACAAGGCCAGCAACCTTATCCCTTCATCCATCCCACCGACAGGTGGGAACCCTCCCTCTTTTTTTACAAATTGGGAAATTCCTGAAATGCCCTCAGGAGTCCAACAGTACACATTGTACCGGCTTCAGCTATATCAGCCAAAATGTGGAAGACCGGATTATAGTATAAATGTCATACTATTAAGAGGAATCAGGGTTAATAACTTGATAGCATGTTCTTGTGCCATTGGATCAATTTGGGTTCATGCATGCACTTAAAACTAAAATTGATAGCCAATATGTGCACTGTTAGAAATATCAGAAGTACCGGAGTATATTCGGCGATACTTCCACAACTCAGAAGTTTCGGTTAAAACTAGCGGTACATTTTTTTCCAGGGAGCACCCTTTGAAAAACTTAGTTTCTCTGGAAAACAAAAGTACCAGAGTTTCAATGGTGAAACTACCGCAAAGCGGAGTACCGTAACCCTTGAGTGGTACTACCAGATCTTAGAAGCTTTGAAGATTTGGATGGTGCATTTTTTCCAAAGAGCACCAAGTTTTGGCCCCGAGACAAACAGAAGTATCATGCTAGAAATCGAAACTAGTGAAGATCAGAACTACCGCGCTTATAACGGTGGTAGTACCGCGCTGACTTTCAACGGCTAGTTCAGAAGCTCTGAAATAGATGTTACTATTGCATCAGAACAAGTGCGAAAGTACCAGCCGATGAACGGTGATACTTCTGCTTGCCCTGATTTTTTTCGGGATTGCCTTGTAACGGCTAGTTTTGGTTGGTGGGAGTATAAATACTCTCCCACTAGCTCATGCACAGAGTTACACACTACATTGCAATATCTTTGAGCATAGAGCATTCACTTTACGCCTCAATTGCTTTCATTCCATTCACTTGAGGTAATTGAGCTGAAATCAAGTGCATTCATCTAGATTGATCCTTTGGCACTTGATTGATGCCAAGCAAAGCCTTGGTTTATTATTCTTGGTGCTTGTTGGCACCTAGATGGCTTGGCAGGAGATTGTGAGGTGACCTCTTCAAGAAGATTGTGAAAAGGCCCGGTGCCGACTTATGAGTGGTTTAGTGTCCACCATCTCTGAAGAGGAAGGACAACCACTAGTGGATTGAGGAGCTGAGGCTTAATTCATAGAGCCGGTGCAAGTTTAGTTTTCCTCAACGTGGATTGGGGGGAAACTGGCAAGTTTTTAACACAACGGTAAAACATCGTGTGTCAATTGGTTACTTCTTGTCTCTTCTTTCTGCCCTTGTATTTGTAGCATATTGTGATCATTGTGATTATCTTATTTAGTTATGCTAGAGATATATTTGTAGAGACTATTGCTTGTGGTGCCTTAGACTTACTAGAATCTTGTAGGTTTATATTGTTTTGAAATCTTGCCTAGCTACAAATTGTGTTAATTAGTTTTAGAAAGCAAGAATTTTTAGAACCTCCTATTCACCCTCCCTCTAGTTGGTTTTCTTGGATCCTACAGAGGAGTAACTAAAAAAATATTGGTAAGACTTGGAATGTCATGTTGGAGAAAGGAAGTAGTGTTTCAATGATTTTAAGTAATATCTTTGTGAGTTAAACTAATTTTATGTGACAATGTCCTATAGTAGTTTTATAATAAATAGTGAGTGAGAATATGTCCACTATAACTTGAATTGTTATGGTTATAGAGAAGCGTGGAGTATGGTTAAATTGGTTATATAACTAGAATGTTAAGAATTCTTAAACTATATTAGATAAATTGGGTTATTTGGCCCTAATAGATTATTGTAATTATTTATGGATGTTACGCTAAAGATATGTGAGACTTTTGTCTTTGGAAAACATTAATCCTGAACTAATCTGTTCTAAGAATACTTGATGAATATATATGCTTGATTAACATGTTTCTTGCTTGCTAGGTCAGCAAGAAACATGTAAATCAAGTATATATATTCACCAAGTATCCTTAGAAAAGATTAGTTTACAATTAGTATTTAGCATAGCAACAATATAACATCTATTAAACAAGGTTTACATCAATGGATGAATATTGTTGCATCATCATGTAAAACCTTGTTTAATAGAGGTTATATTGTTGAAGATTTGATGGTATTTTTCTCTAAGTTCTGCACATGTGATGGGAATTTTGAATATGTGTTTATAAATATTTATGCGATTGCATATACAAATAGGACAAGAAATAGATTTCCATAATCAAGATAATTGTTGATAGTTAATGAGAATCACTAGAGTATAATTAATGCATACTAAAATTGGTGTTGAGTGACATTAGGGGTTGAATGAATGAAGTTTAATAAATATTTTAAATTTGTGTGCTATCTGAGATTGTCAGGTAATAGGTTGTCCTTAATAAAAGAGTTTTGCTAGATATTATGGTTGTAGTGATAATATTATAATGGTAACAGGAAGAGGTCCTCGTGCTAGTGAGTAATAGTGCATTTATGCCATGGAAAGCAAAGATAACCTTTTGGTTTTCTGGAGTGTGGTTCATATTTCGTTTTCCTGATGCGGGTTTATACCTAAGAAATTTATTTAGCGGGTTGTAGTTTTTGTGAGTAGAATGGGTTGGCGTAGAATATGGGAGCAAATTCTTATGGAGGGAGCATGTAATACTCCAAACCTAAATTGAAGCTGAAGTTTAAATGTAAATTTAAAATATGTAGCCTAGTTTGAGAATACGAGAATGTAGATGAGTAGAGCTTGTTAAGTTAATTTTGCCTAGTTCAGAGTTTGGGATAAAGCTTTATAGATATGTAAAGATTAGATAGTTGTGTCTAAGCAAAGAAAAGGATTGGACACTTGGGAGGGCTATGACGAGGTGAGAAGGTAAGGATTAGAGTTCGAGGTAGTAGTCTAGGTACTCCTAAAGGTATCTTTCACCAAAGACATTGTGTGGTTTGGTACTAAGGGGAAGCTTAGCCCGAGATCTGTTGGACCATTCCCGAGAGTGGTGCGGATTGAGAAACTGACTTACCAATTGGACCATCCTGAATACATGTGTGTTGTGCACAATGTGGTCTACATCTAGTGTTGATAAAGTATGTAGGGAAAAAATGTAGCACGAGATATCATTAGAGGCATTGACCATCGAGTGATTTTTCACCTTTGAGTCCCGGTCAGTGCGATTTTTGGGAGAGTCGGAGCAAATTTTGAGGCACAAGACATTGAAGTATGTCAAGGTGCTTTCGTCACATCAGTTGAAGCAAGAAGAAACATAGAAACTGGAGTCTCACATGCGTGAGAAGTATCCAAAGTTGTTCATTCTAGGTATGTCTAGCGTTTAAATTCTAGTTCAATTTTGTTTCTCGCGTAGAATCTGGGGAGTAGAATTTGGGATCAAATTCTGTTAGAAGGGTAGAATGTAATATTACAAAAATGCCCTCTTAAGGACCTGTACATAAATAGAGAAAAAGGGATACATAGAAAAGGGATGCTTGGATTTTTAGAGGATAAATTAGTTTTCTGAAAATGGGTTACACCGGGAAAGTTGGGGATGGAGTCAATTTAGTGCCGGGATAAGGATCCCAAACCAAAAACCCTAGTCAACTTAGATTTCTTTTTTTTTATCCACCGCCGCACGCAATAGAGGCCGTTTTCCTCATCTGCCATTCGCCAGCGCACGCCGTCTCCAAGTCGTGCCGGTTTCCATCGCAGCAAGCCGGCCTCCGTGTGACATGCGCCGTCTCCTGCGCATCGTCGCCAGGCTGCATCGTTCGCGCATGTCATCGCCACGCGCCAGTTTCGCCAGCGCGTTCTGGACGCGCCGTGCAAGCCAAATGTCGCCACGCGTCAGGCGACCAAACTTCAGCGCTTTCCCGTGCGCGTCTGCCCGTCGCCTGGCTGCTCGCATCGCATACGCCAACTCACGCCATCGCCACAGCCAGCACTCGCCGCCGTGCGCCCACTCGCTAGCGGCCGCCCGCAGCCAGCACACGCGCATGTTTTGCACCAAGTTTGCCCATGTGAGGACGCCACGCGTCGCCAACGGTCGCTCAAGCCCGCATGAACAGCCACGCGCTAGCTGCTCGCCAGGCTCACGAGCATGTCACCCGTTTGCTGTGCGACCGATAGGTGTCATTCTAGTGCACCGGCCAGAGGAAAAAGGGAAGAAAGTGAGGGCAACCGAACAAGGATCAGGAGCGAGAAGAGTGTTACAGACTTTTTAACTGCTTCCAGGACTTTACGACCACTTTGTAGCCGCTACGACCACCTTTTGCAGCCGTACGACCACGTTCAAGAGGCCACGATCACCTCCGGTGTCGTTACGACCACTCTACTGGTTCATCAACTACGCCGACAGTCGTAACAACCACGTTGTGATCTCTCCGAGCACGTCCCGCTGCTCTCCGACCACTCTGTTGGATCTTTGATCATGTAGTCGTAACTTCAGCAGAAGTTACAATCACGTTCACCGCCTCTGCGCTGCATTTCCTTCGACCACGATTGATCACCGTAGTCATAGTACCTTACGACCACGCAGTGATTCTGTCGACCACGTCGAAGGCTCTGTCACTGGTGTAGTCGTAATGATTTACGACCACGTCTCCTGCTGTGGTCGTTTACGACCACGCCTTCTCGCTGTGGTCGTAACGACTTACGACCACACTGATACCACTTTGTTTACTTTATTCCAGGAGAAAACACATGCATTGTAAATAAATTGAGAGAACACAAGAGAATTTCTGTAATACCCCAGTCAAGCAATGACCCGGAGGGCAACCAATCTAGAAATAAAACAAAGATAAACTAACTACGCCTTACAAAATTCGGCAGAACCTCCCCTGTATTGTAGTTCAAGACAGAGGTTGCAATAAGCATAAGTAGAATAAATGAATAACATCAAGAATGTAATAAAATCTAAGCAAAATGGTTTAAGTTTACTAAAGCTTTCATAGATATAATAATTAAATAAAGAACGGAAGCATCATAAAAAAATTCTAATCCTTTATTACAATTTAAATCCGACAATCAATAATCATTTACTACTTGAGTAATTCAAGCAAATAGCATTTTATTTTCTTCCCTATTCCATTGCGCATAGATCGTGCAAAGTGCAATAATACTAATCTGTCCTTTTCCCCATGCATGCCGATCACATAAAGGTACCTAAAACAAACACAACAGCAAGAGTGAGTCCAACGACTCAGCAAATATAATAGATAGTAACAAGTACATTTATGAACATCACTTCACAAATCCATCCATCAACCATATAAACAAACCATGCTATGCAAGATGATAAAAAATCTCTTTATCTAATGCAAAGTGTGCATCCGTCGATGCACACCCATGCCTATACCACCTGGTACAGGGACCAATTGCCCATACTACACAAGTATGGGGACCTTTAGCCCGTCATGTCATCAACATGACGGGGACCTCGGCGCTTAGCCATCTCGTGACCAAGACTTTAATAGATCAACATGATGCATATATGTGATTGTCTCAATAAAATAAATCTTGCATGCACATCCAGGCACCAGAAATACTCATGAACACTATAAATTGCAATCACCCATAAACAGCACCAATATATCCTTACCATAACCATGAACACATATATTCATATTATAGATCAAACATCGACGTTCCACACTATCAATTTTAAACCATCATTATACTTGTCTTAACCGCGAGAAAACGGGGGACGTGCAGAAGGTGCCGCCTTTGGGATCCATCCTCCACCTGAATAATAATTATAATATTTGCTAAGATAACAGTAGCGGACCTTTGCCCAAATAAAAACAATCACGAACTAGTAAATTCGTCTAACTTGGTTCCAATTCCCAAATCCTACAGGTCATCCCACCCCCCTCTGAGGACAGTCAACTTCCAAAATTCGTATCTATTGGTACAGGAGCCCGAATAGGGTGTTCTTAGACTTTCTGGAAATATAATTAAATTATCTAACTAAACCTAGTTGGTGAGCCTCCCTGATTCGGCCATCTTCTACCCGCACCATCTAATTTCCTAAAACATCAATTTCACATCGGGTCCTCTGGACAGAGCACTAAAAATGCCATAACTCCCAGCCTGAGTGTCCGAATCATGATTTCTTGACCTTCCTGGAAAGCTAAGACACTTATCTACAACTTTCATAATATGGAGATCCTCTGATTCTCCCGTTTTCTAATCGCCCAATCCAATCTACCAAAATCCGACAGAAATCTCCATGCCATAACTCCCAGCCCGAGTGTCTGAATCATGATTTCTTGACCTTCCTAGAAAGCTAAGACAATTATCTACAACTTTCATAATATGGAGATCCTCTGATTCTCCCGTTTTCTAATCGCCCAATCCAATCTACCAAAATCCGACAGAAATCTCCATGCCATAACTCCCAGCCCGAGTGTCTAAATCATGATTTCTTGAGCTTCCTGGAAAGCTAAGACAATTATCTACAACTTTCATAATATGGAGATCCTCTGATTCTCCTGTTTTCTAATCGCCCAATCCAATCTACAAAAATCCGACAGAAATCTCTCGATCTGCAAAACAGTCTTACAAGAAAAATCATAACTTCTGCTACAAAGGTCCGATCGATGCGTTCTAGCACTTCATGGAAAGATAAAGACGTCCTCTATGTCTAGGAGAAGTCCAGATCTGAATCCCCATGAAACTACCCCAAAACAGCCGTCCAACGAAATCTGTCCTAGCAGTCCAGAATACCGACCTTGCAACAACTAGTAAAAACGCATCTAATTGGGGAACAACGGGGATTACCCTTGACGAACCACTATAGATCACGATGAACACCCCTCAAACTCGTTCTCTTTTCCTTTTCCCCTTTTTTCCCTTCCTCTTCCCTTCCTCCAGATCCAAACGCCTCGCTAAGATTGATCTCTGTGATGATCAGTATCACAGACGGTTTTTAACTAAAACCGCTCAGGATTATCACTATCACGCACGGTTTTACTCAAAACCGCTCGTGATAGCTGATAATCACGATTTGTTCAAAACCATCTGTGATGACCTTCGATTATCATCGACGATATCTGACGGTTCACAAAACCGTCTGTGATGACATTTTCGAACCGTCTGTGATGACCTTTTCTATAGTAGTGCTCCTTCCTCCGCTCGACCGGCAGCAAAAGGGGAATCTTTCTCACTGGTAGAAGGGGCTTCAATGGAGGAGAGGGGAGGGAGAGGGGCTGCTGGAGGCACAAGGGGCAGGGGGAGGGGCGGCGCAACGGGGAGAGGAGGAGAGAGAGGGGGTGGCGGCTAGGGTTGAGGGGGGTGGGGCGCCCCCCTTTTGGCCGGCCTCCCCTAGGCCAAGGCCCAGGCCCAGGTTGCCTAAAATTTTCAGAAATTCCCCTCTAAAAAATCTTTACTTAATTCTTTCCTATAAGGTCCCTCCCTCCATTTAATCGACTATCTCTCGAATCATTTCCGGGATATTACATTCTACCCCCCTTAAACAGAATTTGACCCCGAATTCTTTCCATGCTTACGCCAAGGATTAATCACAGCTAAAACTTAATCATATTAACACGCACCTATTGTGAATAATTCTGGATATTGCTCACGCATGCGAGACTCTAATTCCCAAATGGCTTCTATCTCTGTCTGCTGCGATCAAAGCACCTTGACATACTTTAAAGTTTTATTCCTCAATGCTTCTCCTGATCTTTCCAGAATTCGCACTTGGTTGGACTCAAAGGGCAGTTCATGATCAAGTATTAACGATTCTAGTGAAATATGAAGCTCCGGATCTCGCAAGTACCTCCTCGACACCGGGTCATACATAACGTTGTGTACCCCACCCTAGGACCCAAGGCGGTCCTAGCGATACACCACCCTCCAAATCCTCACAACTAATAGATGCGATTAAATATGCCTCGGGTTATCATTCTCTTTGGTACCAACCCGCACAACCTGCACATCAAACGAAACTCTTGTTCCAACTCTCAATCGATCTCTTTACCTTAACAAGGAGCACCTCCTTTAACTGCGGACGCACAACAGAGCTCGTTGTAAACAACCTCTTTTACAACCAGAATCCAACTGAAAATAAAGGAATCACAACCATACCTCACCAAAAGAATCAAATCTAAAAATCAAGGATTCAACATGAAAACCTCTCCACATTCCAAGTAGGTAATTTGCAAATAAACAGCACATAAGTCAGAGGAGAATCACTCCAATGGCAAACTATTCCTTTGTTTTTTTTCCTGAACAGGAAAAACCACACATGCCAACATAAAGTCAACTCAAACCACAAAAGACTTTTGCTATCAACACATAGCTCAAACAAGAATCAAGAGAATATTTTACTACCCGAGAAAATATTTTTTTTCTTCTAGGAATAAACTTTCTTTTGAATCACAAGATTCCAAATCATCACACACCACACTAACTCATTTCTCTTAAATTGGCAACATCAACGTTATGCCCAAACTGAGTGCATCAACCACACCTTTGTGGAGAGACTCTACTGTCCTCACAATAATATACTCTAGCCAAGTCCTCTACCAACAGGGTTACTTTGATAAATAATTTTCAATGCACCTTGTTGTGGCTACAGGCCAAACAGAGAGAGAGTATGGTAGTGGGGAGTTAGGTGAGTAAAAATGGCTTAGGGCTTCTCCCCGTGGCCTATGCCATATATATATATATCCAAATGGTGAGTGCTTGTACAGTTATACCCTTACACGTGAGTATTCCCCTCAGGGGCACTCATGTCATTACATATGTCCCATTTCGGACCTTACATCCTTCTAACAGGCCTACTGGGCTTAGGTGGGGCCCACCCCTACAACAGGAGCCTCTCATGGTGAAGGGCTTCACGGGCCAAAGCCATGCCGCCGAGCCCTTTGGCCCCCTCCGTCCCATCGGCCTGTGATCCTCGATGACCTAGATACACTTGCGTTCGCACTTCTGTTCGTGCTTGTGCGAGGGCTGTCTTCCGCTCCCGGAGCTTGCGTGGCCTCGAGGCCGAAGGCACCGGGCAGGCCGAAGGCCTCGACGGGGCTGAGGTCCGGGCATGCCCTACTTCGTGCTCCGGATATTTGTGGGTGCGAGGCGAACTTGGTCGGCTGCCCCAGGCAGCCGAGTCTCGGGAAATGCTCCGCATGATGTAGCGCTAGCGCGGAGAGACGGTTGCGTGGCCTGGGAGTGCGCTTTAATGACACCTGGAATCGCGCCGGCCTTTGTCAGGGGCAGGCTGTCGTGGCTGCTCTGTCTGCCCTGCACTGGGTGGGGGCACGCGGCCAGCTGTAATTGGAGCGTCATGGGATACCAGTGTTCCCACGACCACGGCCGTTCGCCTCTTCCCCAGGGAAAGTGGCCACGCGGCAGGAATGTATCGGCGCATTACGCGCTGATCGCCCACCTACCGCCGCCTACCGCGGTTGCCAGCGGTTGCACTGCCCGATCGTGGGTAGCCGAACCACTGTAATTCTGTTGTTCGATATTCTGCCTACGGGGGAGACGGGGGGCTTTATAAGTAGTCACTGTGGGCATGTAATCGTTCCCCTTAGCTGCTTGCTTGCTTGTGCGTTCCTTCCCATTTTTCTTGCGCATCCTGCTGCTGCTCTCGCATCCGTTCCTGCTCATCGCCCCAGTGGGGAGAGAGGAATGGCTGCGTGCGATGACTTCGCCGCTAACTGAAGGAACGCGCGTAGGCTACGATAGCAGAAAATAAAATTTTTCTACCGCGCACACCAGGACATCATGCTAAGAAGGGATCATAGATCGTTACCACTAGACGCGCAGCGCAATGAAGAAGAGTTGGAGAAGCCGATCCAACCACGCGGCCGAGGTAGTAGTGGAAGTAGCCGATCGTCCCGAACGGATCGTCTCCACGCGATCAACCACACCACGAGCAGATCCAATCTGTAGTTTGTTGATGCCGATCAACGCCGCAACGAGCAGCGCCTCCACGGTATCCACACGCCCGGCTGGAACTCCGATCGCGAGTGTACCAAAGACTCGCGAGCGGCTAGGGTTTGGCTCGGGAGGTGGCGGCTAGGGTTTTGTTCGGGAGGAACATATGCGTGTGTCCTCAGCCCCCGCCTCCAAATATATAGACCTCCTCACTTGGGCCTCGTGGACCGAGGCCCAATAGGAGTCTATCCGGATCTCTATCCGAATTGAGCCCACATCCGAATCACATTCGAATTAGTGTTCCAACCCATTAAGTGTGCGACCAGCAGGTTCACGTATACTTGGTCGCGACCGGAAACACCTTTCCGGTCACCTGTTAATAGCGCCTCTAGCAAGACATATTAACCCCAAAGTATACGTAAAGATCATATCGGCTGAACTGTAATGTTCTCATGTACGAATCCCTTTGCCTCACGATATAGATTAAGCTCAAGCGAGACACGTGTCATCCTCTTAATAGCTCAATCACTCTCTCGATTCCGTGATGGATTATAAACTTGTGATTGACTCCTCAATCACATTGGCATGGCCATGCACTTTCATAATCCATTACATCGAGGCCCTGAGATATCTCTCCCATAAGGAGGGGCAAATTCTATCTTGATCATTCACATCCCACTACATGTTTCATAGCAAACCCGAAGACTACTTTTATGACTACCGATTCACGGAGTAGTGGTTAGTAGTCCCAAAATAGGCTACTACGCATGTTGGGAACCATGATGATCTCAAGTCTAAGGATTCTACATAAACACTACTTGAGACCAACTAATGACACATGGAATCTCCGCAGTTGTCTCATGGCGGGTCTATCCAACATATGTTCACTAACACATGTCCATATTATTGATTTGGTATCTCCATACCATGATCCATGAGACATGATCATCAATCAATACATATGTGATCTTTGAATCATATTTGTTCCTCATATGATATATGATCGGGATCATTTAGAAATAGCAACATTTTGGCATTAAGAGTCTCATGAAAAAGTCACATACTCATTGATCAATAATGATAATGTCTATTTCAAGGAACAAAGCAATGTATCATAAACATAGTATGTGATATATTCAACATCTCCATGTTGCCTCTAGGGCATATCACCAACACTAACCGGGGTGCCGCCCTTGACGATCCTGCGCGCCTTAGCGAGAGCGCCTCGTCGAGCCAGTGCTGCCTGACGCCACCACCGGCGGAGTATCGCCTGGTTCCGCGCGACAAAAAGCAGATGAACCATCGCTGGGATGCCATGAAGAAGTCGAAGGGCCGCTGCTCCCGTGTGCTGGGGCGGAGTCGCGTCACGGAGGAGACTCTCCAAACCCTTCTTCGGGAGAAGAAGCTGGAGGATCGTGCTGGGGCTCATTTGCCCGGGCCTGACGAGACAGAGCCGAACCCGGGAGAGTCGGAGGCAATCGTCTTCGTGGCGTTATTCGATGCCAGGCTCCGAATCCCAGCGACATACTTTGTTCGTGAAGTGCTGCGAGCGTATGGGTTGGAGCTGGCGCAGCTGACTCCGACCGCGATCGTTCGGTTGGCCATCTTTACTTGGGCGATGCGGACGGAAGGTACCCGCCCCAGCGCCGAGTTGTTAGCCATCCTGCATGACGCACGGTGCCAACCAAAGAAAGTGGAAGGGGGCGTACTCGAACTTCGGCAGCGTGGACTTCGTGCTCAGGACGGATTGCTCGCACTTGTTTCCCGCGTTGGCTACGCGAGACAAGTGGAATTCCGGTTGGATGCGACGGTGGTTCTACTACCTCGTGATGAGCACGAGCGGCCTCCGAAGCCGAGGAGAGCCGATATCATTCAACCGCTGTACGGATGTGACGCCTCGGCCCGGCGACAAACAACAGGCACGGAGACTTGCTGGGATCGCACTCCGGTTCAACATGCGTGACCTCGCGAGGAGTTCGCCATGTACGGGATATCTTCGCTTTCTTGTAACTGAAAGTACAAGCGGCGGGGGCCCGACCGAAAGGACGGCATCCACCCGGGGGTGTCTTCGCTCCATAGGCCCTCCACGCCCTGTAAGTATCCCTGCCATAGGCCAAGTACCACCTGGGTGGTTGCAAACCCTTAGGTATGATATTCCGCTTGTGCGTGCAGTACGCCGGTTAGAAGATGCGGAGCGCGCAGTGGTTGCGGTTCTTGGGCCGTACACGGCGAAGTAGCACAAGGCCCGTGAGTCCACAACTTCCTTGGCAAAGCAAAGGCGGATTAACCGGGTATGCGAGGTTTTGGGAATTCTCGTTCCGGAGCGCCCGGTGCCTGCGGAATCGCCGAGCGGCGTGACGGCGGTGGCGCCATCCTCTCGATGCGAGGTCCAATCGGAGACCATTACCTTCAGCTCGCCGGACGTGCCGCCGGTCGAGAACGTGGGGATGGGGGGCGAGACGGGCGCTGAGCTCGGATCGACCGGTTCGGGGAGGCACGCAACTCCCGACGAGGCCCTATACGGTGGCGAGGCGACGGGCCCAAGCCTCGTTGTTCTTGAAGATGATGCCTCATCACCTCCAGCGGCAACCGCAGCGTTGCCGCTGACGACGGCTTCCGTGGCTGCCAAGGTAACCACGAAGGCTTCACCTGCAACTCCGAAGGTGAAACGGCCTCGGGTGCAGTTGCCGCCATCTTCGAGGGGCCGGTTCAGCGTGGCAGGCCCAGTGACTGAGGTCCTGACACCTAGCGGGGATGCTCCTGAAGCCGGGAGGGTTGTCGCTCCTCAGGCCAGCGAGGTGATCATGACCCCGGTGGAGGCCCGGCGAAGTGCCGCGGTAGAGGGTACTGGAGGTAGGTGTGCTTCATTTTCCTCCCGCAACTTCGCGAAACTCTCCCCGATTTGCTCGCTTATTCCATCGACATCAGGCGAGACAAGGTCTCCCAGACGAGGACAAGAATCAAGCAATGGGGGTGCCCACGATGTCGCTGGCCTGATTGAGCAGGGGACTGTGTGCGCCCCAACTGCTGCCGAAGGCGCTGAGGCGGGGGCTCTAGGGCTTGGCGTCTCCGACTTCGTCCCTCGGTGGGAGACGCTTCGCGCCTGGAGTGAGGTGGCAGAGTATGCTGGCAGCCACCTAGATCGACAGGCGCTGCAGTCCTGCGGGGGTGACCTTTTGGCGCTCGCACTGGGTGCCTCGGAAATGAGGGTAACGGTCTCTGCTCTCGCTGCATATCCTTTGGTTATCTGATGGATAACCTTTGTTCTTGCGCTCGTGTAGACGCTTGCAATTAGCAAAGCCCTCAAGGAGACTCGCGCGCGTGAACGGAGGGCGCTGGAGGACCAGCTGCGCATCGCGGACGACGCCAACGCTGCCAAGGACGAGCACATTCTGGTGCTGATGGTGAAGCGGGACGAGGCTATTGCCGACGCGCAGTTGGTGGGCGCAAACGCGAAGAACGCGGCACTGGCCGCACAATGCGCGATGGAGGAGGCTCAGCGCATCGCGACGGAGGAGCAGACTGCCCTTCTTCAGCGAATCTCCGCGCTAGAGGCGGAGAAGGAGCAGCTTACTGCCTCCGTTGCTGAGAAGGCGTTATCCTGGGACAACGCGTGTGCCTCCGCGTGGGGGGCGATGCAGTCTTTGGAGCGGGCCCTCCGGGGGCTTTCCGTGCACATGGAGGACGCCGCTCATAGCCGTCAAGACCTGATGGAGACGCTTGGGCGAATCGAGGAGGGCTCGAGCGTCGCCCTTCCCGGCGCCAAGGCTTTCGGCACCCACTGCGGCTACATGAGTGCTAGCCTTGCCCTTGCGTTGCTACACGCTGGTGGGTGTGAGCATGTCAATGAGCTGGCGAACCCTCAGCTTGACTTGCCTACCCAGCCCGGGGTGATATCTAATACGGTTCGCGCCACCCAGCCCGCCACCCGAAACTTCCATAACCGGATTTGAAATTACATCGGGGAGGGCGCCGCCACGGTTGCTTTAAGGCGGACGCTACGGAACGAGGGGGACGTGCTTCGCTGGCTCGAAGAGGTCCCTCGGCACAGCAAAGGCGGTGTGGGCACTCGTCGTGGCGAAGATGGCGCGGACTCATAGAATAATTCCAGGTTTTGGCGCGTTCTGCGCCGTGCGTATGTCTGCTTCTGTAATGCAACTACTGTCTTACGCGGGCTAAGCGACAACTCTCCCCGTGCTCTTTTTGTTATGTAATATGCTGTGAGCCGGGGTGTCATGTAAAGCACGAGTATTCAGGCTTGATGTCGCCCCTCATTCTGATAGTAGCAAGCAGGCTTGCGAACGCTTTGCGCCGTAGACCCCAGACTCCGAAGTGGTGACAGCGGAGCTGGCGCCTAGTCGAGGTAGACGCGCGAGCGCTCCGTCCCCTACCCTTTGAAGTGGTGGCAGCGGAGATGGCGCCTAGTCGAGGTAGATGCGCGAGTGCTCCATCCCCTACCCTTCGAAGTGGTGGCAGCGGAGCTGGCGCCTAGTCGAGGTAGACGCGCGAGCACTCCGTCCCCTACCCTTCGAAGTGGTGGCAGCGGAGATGGCGCCTAGTCGAGGTAGATGCGCGAGCGCTCCGTCCCCTACCCTTCGAAGTGGTGGCAGCGGAGCTGGCGTCCAGTCGTTGCATGCGTGGGAACTTCAACCACGTCTTATTTATACTCCAGGGAGTACGCACAAGGACAGTGCCTGCACGTGCGTGGGAGTATCCACGTCTTGTTTATACTCCGTAGAGTGCGCGGGGATAGCATCCGCGTCTTTTTTTATACTCCGAAGAGTGCGTGGGATCGACATCCACGTCTTATTTATACTCCAAAGTGTACACACTGGGGCAACGCCCATGCGTGCGCGGGGTTTGCGTCTTGTTTATACTCCGTAGAGTGCGCAGGGATAGCATCCGTGTCTTTTTTAAACTCTGGATAGTGTGTAGGATCGACATCCACGTCTTATTTATACTCCGAAGAGTACGCACTGGGGCAACGCCCATGCGTGTGCGGGGTTCGCGTCTTGTTTATACTCCGTAGAGTGCGCAGGGATAGCATCCGCGTCTTTTTTATACTTCGGAGAGTGCGTGCGGAGGCGGACCTCGACGCTACGTCTTATTTATACTCCGTAGAGTGCGTGCGGAGGCGGACCTCGACGCTACGTCTTATTTAGAGTCCGTAGACTACGTGTGGAGGCGAGCCTCCGCGAGTTGTGGGCGGTGAAATTGCGTGCGGAGGCGAACCTCGTCGCTACGTCTTATTTATACTCCGTAGAGTGCGTGCGAGGCGGACCTCGACGCTACGTCTTATTTAGAGTCCGTAGACTGCGCGCGGAGGCGAGTCTCCGCGCGTTGCGGGTGGTGAAATTGCGTGCGGAGGCAAACCTCGTCGCTACGTCTTATTTATACTCCGTAGAGTGCGTGCGGAGGCGGACCTCGACGCTACATCTTATTTAGAGTCCGTAGACTGCGCGTGGAGGCGAGCCTCCGCGTGTTGCGGGCGGTGAAATTGCGTGCGGAGGTAAACCTTGTCGCTACGTCTTATTTATACTCCGTAGAGTGTGCGCGGAGGTGTCCCCCCACGCGTCTTTATTCATGCTCGTGCACAGTGCACACGAAGGTAACCCTTCGCGCGCTTTTGGTATGAAAACGAGAGAATTTGCATGAACGATGCACTTTATTAAATTCCCGTTTGCGCGGGTGAGCGGTTATAAGGGTTAAGGCACTAACCGCTAGCCGCTTGCGCCCGCCGAAGCCGTGGAAGGCCCTTGCCCTTGTGTGCTCGGCTTAGGCGTAATACCGCCACAGCCTGTCCGCATTCCACGTGTGGCGGAGCGTGTGCCCCTCCAAGGTGGCTAAGCGATACGCTCCCTTCTGTAGGGCCTCGCGACGATGTACGGGCCTTCCCATTTGGACTCGAGCTTGCCTACCGTCTCCGCGTGGAGTGCCATCTTAAGGACGAGGTCTCCTGGTCTGAATTCGCGCGGGTACAGTGAACGATTCAGACCGAGCACCATCTGTCGTGCGTACTTTATGACGTGATGTGTTGCGCTTGCCCGGTCTCCGTCAAGGAGATCCACAGACAATTGGCGCTCCTCGTCTGGTGCTTGGACGAGGACCCGCCGCGAGCCAGCCTTTATTTCTTCAGGTGTGACCGCCTCGTCACCGAAGAGGAGCTTGAATGGCGTGAACCCCGTTGGGCGTGTGACCATTGTGCGAAGGGACCAGAGGACGCTGTGGAGCCCGCCCGGCCACTTCCCCTTTGGTAGCCCGACGAGGTGCTTCTTGATTGCGGCGGAGATAGCACCATTCGCCCGCTCCACCGCCCCGTTGGACTGTGGGTGTCCGACCGAAGTGAACCGGAGGGTGATGCCCACGTTGCCGCAGAATTCTTTGAATGGGGCTGCATTGAATTGCAGACCGTTGTCGACGGTGATCTCCCTAGGCACGCCGAATCGACATATGATGTTCTGCCAGAGGAAGTGCTGCAGAGCTGCCGAGGTAATCTTGGCCAGGGCTACCGCCTCTGGCCACTTGGAGAAGTACTCCAGAGCGACCGCTACGAACCGCAGGTCACCTGGGGCCCTGGGAAGCGGTCCCACGACGTCGATGCCCCACCGCGCCAGCGGCCATATCAGGGGTATGGGATGGAGGCTTGTCGGGGGCCTGTGGATAGCCCTTCCCATCCACTGACAACCTTGACAACGGCGCACGAGATCCTCGGCATCCGCGACAGCTGTTGGCCAATAAAAACCCTACCTGAATGCCTTGCCCACCAGAGACCTTGGTTGGAGGTGCGAGCCGCAGAGTCCCGCATGAATTTCTGCGAGGAGGCGCTTTCCTTCTTCGCGCGTGAGGCATCGCAAGAGCGGTGCGCAGATCCCCTTCTTGTAGAGCGCCCCGTCGAGCACCTGGAAGGACCTAGCGTGGTGTTGCAAACGTCGGAGCTCGGAGGGGTCATCCGGTTCCGCGATGCCCTGCAGAAAAGCGAAAAGGGGTTCCCGCCAGTCACCCTGCTGGGTGATCTAGTGGACGAGGGCCGCATCTCGGTTATCCTGCGCTATGGCTGCCGTTGGCAGGATTTCGTAAAATACCCCTTCAGGAGTTGGGAGCTGCTGACTGGCAGCCTTGGCCAGGACGTCGGCTTGTTCATTGTCTGCTCGAGGGATGGCCTTCACCGTGACACCCAAAAAGTGCCGTTCCTTCGCTCGTACGGCTGCTAGGTACTTGGCTAGCTCCAAGTCCTTAGCCTGGTATGACTTGTCCACATGGCCCGCCACTAACCGGGAATCAGTGCAGACAAGGATTCGCCTCGCTCCCATTGCTTTCAGCTTCCCGAGGCCGAAGAGTAATGCCTCGTACTCGGCCGTGTTGTTCGTAGCCGGAAACGCTAGGCGCACCGAGTACAACAGGCGCTGCCCCTCAGGTGTGGTGATAACGGTGCCCACCCCTGCGCCCACAACACCGTAAGCTCCGTCGGTGTTAAGCGTCCATACCGGGTCTTCGACCTGGAGGACGGACTGAGCTGGAGGGGTCCATTCCGCGAGGAAGTCCACCAAGACTTGAGACTTGATCGCCGTTCGAGAGGCGTATGTTAGGGAGAATGGGGCAAGCTCGGCCGCCCATTTGCCGATTCGCCCCGTGGACTCCTTGTTGTACAGCATCTCCGCCAGAGGGAACGAGGATGGCACTGTTATCGGGTGCGCCAGGAAGTAATGCCGGAGTTTTCTTGAGGCCATGACCAGCGCGTAAGCAAGCTTCTCGAGCTCGGTATATCGCGTCTTGGCGCCCTGGAGGGCTTCGGAGATGAAGTACACTGATAGCTGGAGTGCGCCCTCTTCGAGGACGAGGACAGCGCTGACCGTCGTTGCTGAGGCGGCGAGGTAGAGTAGGAGGGGAGCCTCTGGTGCTGGGGCCACCAGAGTGGGAAGGGTTGCGAGGTGTTTCTTGAGGTCGTCGAAGGCCTTTGCGCAGTTATCGTCCCAATGAAACCCATCGCAACCGCGGAGAGTCTTGAAAAATGGTAAGCCCCGCTCCATCGCTCTGGAGAGGAAACGACTCAAGGCCGCCATGCGGCCTGCCAGCCTCTGGACCTCCCGCGTCGTCTTGGGAGGTTCCATGCCCAGGATAGTGTCAACCTTGTCGGGGTTCGCTTGAATGCCTCGCCCAGATACGAGGAAGCCCAAGAGCTTGCCTGCCTGTACTCCGAAAACACATTTGTCCGGATTAAGCTTAATGCCCACCTTCCTGAGGTTGTCGAAGGTCTCCTGAAGATCCCGACCGTGGGAGGCGAGCTGCCTGGTTTTTACAACCACGTCGTCCACATAGGCCTCCACATTCCTCCCTAGCTGGACGGCCAGGGCCAGCGCGACGAGGCGGGTGAAGGTTGCACTCGCGTTCTTCAAGCCGAAGGGCATCCTTACAAAGCAAAAGGTCCCCACCAGCGTAATGAAACTGGTTTTATCCTCGTCGTCCTTGGCCATGTAGACCTGATGATAGCCGGAGTAGGCGTACAAGAAGCTCATGAGCTCGCATCCGGCGGTAGCATCGACCAGTTGATCTATGCGCAGCAGAGGGTAATCGTCCTTCGGGCATGCCTTGTTGAGGGCGGTAAAATCGATGCACATGCGCCAAGCGCCGCTGCCCTTTTTGACCAACACCGGATTGGCGAGCCAGTCCGGATGTTGGACCTCGCGGATAACCCCCACTCGAAGGAGCTTCGCCACCTCCACCTTTGTCGCTTGTTGCCGGTCCATGGACATACGGCGAAGTTTCTGCTTGACAGGCTTGGCGTCAGGGCGGATCGCGAAGTTATGTTCGATGAGGGCGCGGTCCACTCCTTTGATATCTTCCGGGGACCATGCAAAGACATCTATGTTGTCCTGGAGGACTCGGAGCAAGTCTTGCTCTACGTCCAGAGGGAGGCCCTCGCCTATGGATACGAACTGCCCCTCCGCCTGGAGTGGCACCTCTTAGGTGTCCATCCCGGAGCAGATGGCGTGGCCGCCTGGTATTTGTCGGTGAGGACGTGCACCTTACGGTGCAAGCTTCCAGCTCCGGTTTTGATGCTCCTAGCCATATCCTGATCGCCGAAGAGGGTGATAACGCCCTGCCGTCCTGGGAGCTTCATGCATAGGAATGCGTAGTGTGGGACCGCCTCGAAGGAGTTGATGGCAGGCTGGCCCAGTATGGCATTGTACGGATACGAGACGTCCACGACGTCGAAGATGACTTCTTCAGTCCTGGTGTTGTTGGCCTAGCACAAGGAGACTTGGAGGCGAATCTAACCCAGAGCCTTCAGAGGCTGCCCTCCGAGGCCCTGTAGGGGGGCTTCCGAAGCTTTTAGTAGGCTCCTAGGTATTCCCATACGATCAAGGGCCTCCGTGAACAAAATATTTGTGGAGCTCCCTCCGTCAATGAGGATGCGCCTGACGTCGCAACCTGCAATGTTGGCCTGGATGACCAAGGGATCTTGATGGGGGAATTCTATGCCCTGGGCATCGACTGACGTGAAGGTGATGCTGCAATGGGACGCCCGCTGAGGTAGTTGTGCTGGGGAAGTGCTCGACGAAGAGCCTCCAGCGATGACATTAATGCCACGCGCACTGGTCTCTCAGGGGACCCAAAGACGCGAGGGACTGCCTTGCATATGCTGTACGTGGGCTGTTGTGGGGGTCAGTGTCTCCGAGGCCCGTACATGGGCCACCGCCTGTCGTAATGCCGCAACTTTGGTGCATGTCCGATTGAAATGGCCCCCGTAGCCGTGTACCTCGCACCATCTGCCGTATTCTAGGATTTCCTGCTCCGCACGCGGCTTCTCATCGCGGCCTCCTTCGCGTCCCCCTCCAACGCGCGAGATTGACACGGCCTCCCGGGGAACGCCTTGCGCAGCGAGGATGTGGCGGGCCTTTTGGGGTCTCCGCCGGTTACGCCGGGGCTTACGCCTGTCGCCTGGTGAGGTTTGGTGCACCCCGTCGTCAATGGGCTCATGAGTGTCGCCTACGGACACTTGCTTGTGTTCCGTCCTCGGGTTGTCTCGTGTGCTGCTTCTTTGCGACAAGTCCTCCGCTTGCCCGGCGTCGGAGCCATTGCCGCTGCGCCTCCGCGCGTCCACCTCGGCTCGGGCGTACGCTTCCATTTTGTCGAAGAGCTCTGCCTCCGACTTGAGTGGCTTCCGCGCGCTATATTCAGCGAGTGGTCCTGGGCGGAGACCTTGTATTACTGCGTTGATAACGGTTGCCTCGCTAACATCCCTGACTTGGTAGCGTACCTTGGGAAGCGTTTAAAGTAAGTCCGGAGCCCCTCCTCGGGTTTTTGTTTGACTGCGAAGAGCTGGTCCGCAGCGACACGCTCGACGTAGCTTCCCTGAAAGTTGTTGTAGAGCCGATCGCGGATCTGTTCCCACGCGTGGATGGATTATGGTTCGATGGTGAAGAACCAGGACAGCGCCACTCCTTGTAACGTGAGGGGGGTCCCTTTGCCTTCGTGGTGTCGTCTCCGCCAACGGCTTCGATGGCGGTCTCATACACGCGCACAAACTCTCGTGGGTCGGAGTCACCCATGTACGATTCAATGACACTCGGGAACTTGAAGTCCTCGGGCCACGTCGCTTGTTGCAGGTCTACGGAGAGCGGGGACTCCGGGTCTATGCGCCGTAGTGGAACGCGACTGGACGCAATTGCGTCGCGGCTATTCGCCCTCTCCGAGGTGGGCTGAGACGCGGCCACCGGTGTTGCGCGTTGGCTCCGAGCCTCTTGTATGTCTCGCATGGCCCCGCGGAGGTCTGACAGCTCCCGTTGGCACGAGCTGAGGGCCGCCAGCAGGGCGGCCTCCACCGTGGGCGTGGTTGGGGCCGTCGGCACGCTAGGCGACGCAACCGGGACGGCGGCGACCACGGCCTGTGCGCCCAATCTACCCGCAGCGCTAGCGCGGAGGAGCCTGGAGCTGGTGACGAAGCCCGCATCGTCGTCGAGACCGCCCACCGCTCCCGTGCCGAGTAGGGAAGTGGACGCGCCTGCGTTGTCACCGCTGGGGTTGGCGGTTGGGGTAGTGGTGACAGGGTCGGGCGTCGCATCGCGAACGCCGGTGCTCACGGTCGTCACATCCGCGCCGCCACCCAGACCTGCAACTACTAAAGCTGAAGCCTTGGTATTGACGCGAGATTTCGCCGCCTCCACCTTCTTTTTCTTCACCACCGATGTTGAAGCTTTCCTTGGTGCCATCCTCCTTCAGATCTGGAGGCTTGTTCTTGTTCTCCCCACGGACGGCGCCAACTATTGTGGCTACAGGCCAAACAGAGAGAGAGTATGGTAGTGGGGAGTTAGGTGAGTAAAAATGGCTTAGGGCTTCTCCCCGTGGCCTATGCCATATATATATCCAAATGGTGAGTGCTTGTACAGTTATACCCTTACACGTGAGTATTCCCCTCAGGGGCACTCATGTCATTACATATGTCCCATTTCGGACCTTACATCCTTCTAACAGGCCTACTGGGCTTAGGTGGAGGCCACCCCTACAACACACCTCATCATTGTTTTCACCCACAATCACTTCACCACACTCCTTTAAGGATAATCAACTTGAAATTCTCGGCACACACTCAATTCCCACACCCAAAGGACACTATCAAGAAGCATCACACTATTTAGAATCCACTTGTTCCAATATTCCCACACAACATCATTAACCTCCAAGTTCTAGCATAGAACACCAAACCAAAATTTTCCATCTCCAGGGCTCCTATATAAGCACTTCGATATAATTGATACGAAGACTCTCGAATTTGGTGACTAAAATTCCCACAATCAAACATGCTCAATCATTAACAACCACATGAATACATATTCTCAACCTCATTATCTTTAGGAAGATTCTAACTCCTAGAGGGTTACTCACTGAAGCCAAGTCATGCATGGCAATAATTCAACAATCCCTACTATCCCAATAATTCCCATAACGGTTAGACTTCTTCAAAATTATAATCTCATTAACTACACCACCATAATCCTCCTCCTAAACCTTGCAAGGTGCCCAATCACGATACTCTAATGAGATTGATCAAGATTCTCATACTTTTGGTAATTCTAATGTTCCATCAAAATGAAGGAAACATTCTTGAACCACAATTTATTATAGGTTCTTTTAGTTGCAACAATATAACCAGTTAACTCCAAAGACAAACATCTTCTTTAAATCAAATCCTCACCGAGAATTATTCCTAAGAATCAATTTATCACCCCATGAATCTCAAATAACTTGACACCTACAGTCCCCCAAAATCATCTACTTGACCACCACTATCCAGTTGTCATGATACAACCTAAAAGGCTTTGCAACACGAATTGGTTAATCCTTCCTCAGAAGAAGATATAGATAGAAACAATTTTCAGCACATCAAAAAACGTTTATCACTTACCGTATTCACAAGACCAAGGAAAAATAGTCAAATAGCCAAGATCTTGGAAAAATTGAAGATGAGACCATTGTTGAGTGCACAAGTCCCACTAGAAGAGAAAATCAAACTTCAGCTAAAAATAAATAAATAAATAAAGCATTGCTTTTGGAAACTTGAGGAATTCCTTTGTGGCAAATCAACAAGGTTAAGCACGCTTCAATACGCTACAAGGTACAAAACTTGAATCCAACCGCGAATACCTCTACTACACCCTTCAACTTAACAAAGGACATAATTTTCTTTAATGGAAACATCCCTTTACCAACTCAAGCAAATGATCCTTCAAGCTCACATCACATGAATCACTTAAGAACCGATAGAACCTTCCAATACGTCACTCTGCGTAAACTAATTTTAGATACCACATAATTCATGAACTCCCATAGGATCACGAATGCAAAACTCCAAACATTTCATTTAACCGACATCACGGAAGATGATCAAATTCATTTACTTCTAAAAGAATCAACACTACCCTCATCCTTTCATACTTAGTTTTACTAACCTCATTATTATATACTATTAGCATGAATCATCATAGACTCCTTTCCAAAAGAACACAATAACTTATTTCAAAATGTTTTTTTACAATAAGATTGCAACAATCTTACTAACATCAAGATTAATACACTCTTAACAAGGATCGTTATCGTCTACCCTTCCACTATAAAGCCCTCCAAAATCTCATCAAATAGTTCCATACTAATTTATCATCCCATCCTCAAATTTGAAAGTATTTCAAAACCTTACAACCTTGTCGTGGCTACAGACCAAACAGAGAGAGAGAGATGGTAGTGGAGAGTGGTGGAAATGAGTATGATGGCCTGCACTCTCCCCATGGCCGGTATTCTATATACACACACATGGAGAGTGCCTTTACAATTATGCCCTTACAGCTGATCCTCCCCTTCAGGGGTATTTGTGTTATTACACGTGGCCTATTCTAGGCCTTATAACTTCCTACCAGGCCTGCTGGGTTTAGGTGGGGGCCACCCCTACGACAGGAGCCTCTCATGGTGAAGGGCTTCACAGGGCCGAAGCCATGTCGCCGAGTCCTTTGGCCCCCTCCGTCCCCGCGGCCTGTGAACCTCTCCAAACTTGACCCGGAGCTGCGCTGTGGCCGAAGCAGATGTATATGCTCCAGCCCTCACCCTTCGAATTGGGCGGTGGCGGAAGTGGCCCCGGCCGAAGCAGACGCGCGCCGGGGGCGTTGCACTGGCATAGGCAAGCGTGGTGGGCTCCTGAGCCGTCGCGCGGGCCTTAAACGATAAGGGACGCGCTGCGACGCTCGCTCTTTCGGCCGTCCACGTGGTGAAGCGTGCTTGGCGCGGTGCGGGCCTTGAGGCGTCGTGACCATCAATGTGGCGGCGGACTCCCGGCATTTGGACTTCTGGGGCGCGCGCGCTCCATAGTCGCTGCGACCTTGCCGCCTGGTGATGTGCTTTTGAGATGGCGGTTGGCTTGCCGGGGGGCAGCCTGTCGCATCGTGTAGTGCGCCTTCTCGTGAGTGGAGCGTGCGACGGTTTCCGGGCAGCGCGCGGTGGGTGCGGACGGTTGCACTCACGCACCCCTGGTAGCTGAACCGCCCGACGCCCCCCGCTTGTGCTTCCACCGGTTGGCGTGCCGCCGATTGGCATCCCTCCACGCCGGCGGCTCTTTGCCTGGTGAGGCCGAGTATAAATATGTTGGCGCCGGGGGCCGCTCTCTAGACATCCCTTGCTGCACATCCCGTACCTGCTCATGGTTAATTTCTCATATGTAGGGAAAATTTTGTTCATCTGCGTTTGATGACTGCGTCGACCGGCGTCAATGCCCGCGAGCGCCGGTGAACAAGATACGTCCTGTTTGCGGGAATGCTTCACAGCTTGATGCGGAAATGGCAAGGCCTGACTTGCTCTCGTAGACAGATATGAAGTCATCCATACGCTCTGATCGTGCGAACGAGCATATGCTGGTGTGGCGACACATATCTGTTTACGAGATCATGTCTGCTCTTGCCGCAAATTGACCTTTGCATTTTCGAGTTATGGTGGTCGTATGTGCTGTTCTCCGTTCTTCAAGCTCGCCCGCCCCTACGCTTTGAACGGGTGGCGCTGGCCGCACCTAGTCGGGCGAGGTGCGCTCTATTTCCTACACTTGAACGGGTGGCGCGGCCGGCGCGCTAGTCGGGCAGACGCGCGTGCTCGCTTCCTACCATTCGAACAGTGGCGCGGCTGGCGCCTAGTCGACGTGACGCGCGCGCCCGCCCCTACCCTTCGAACGGGTGGCAGCGAAGCTGACGCCTAGTCAAAGTAGACGCGCGCGCTCCGCTCCCTACCCTTCGAACGGGTGGCGCTGGCCGGGCGCCTAGTCGGCGCAGCGCGCGCTCCGTTTCCTACCCTTCGAACGGGTGGCAGCGAAGCTGGCGCCTAGTCGAAGTAGACGCGCGCGCTCCGTTTCCTACCCTTCGAACGGGTGGCAGCGAAGCTGGCGCCTAGTCGACGTAGACGCGCGCCCGCCCCTACCTTCGAATGGGTGGTAGGAAGCCGGCGCCTAGTCAACGTGACACACGCGCCCGCCCCTACCCTTCAAATGGGTGGCGCGGCCGACGCCAGTCGGCAGACGCGCGGCGCTCGCTCCCTACCCTTTGAACGGGTGGCGCGTGGCTGGCGCCAGTCGGAAAGACGCGCGCGCTCCGCTTCCTACCCTTGAACGGGTGGCGCTGGCCGGGCGCCTAGTCGACGAGATGTGCGCGCTCCGCCCCTACCCTTCGAACGGTGGCGCGGCCGCGCCTAGTTGAAGTAGACGCGCGCGCCCGTTTTCCTACCCTTCGAACGGGTGGCGCCGGCCGGGCGCCTAGTCGAAAGACGCGCGCGCCCGCCCCTACCTTCGAACGGGTGGCGTGAAGCTGGCGCGCCGCCGCGAATACCGCCACGCGCATGGTGACTCGGGATCTTGCGATGCGGTCTTGCGCTGTAGAGGTTCCTGGAATCACGCCGGCCCCCGGCCTGCCAGGGTTAGGTTCCCGTACCGTGCGACCCGACGCGCCCGGGGCACGTGGCGGCCTACGACTGGCGGGCAGCGGGATGTGGACGGTTGCATGTGCGCGGCCGCTCGCCTCTTCCCTAGGCAAGGGGACACGGGGCGGGCAGTGAATGGCACGGCGCCGGAGCGGTTGTGATCCCCTGGCCCATTAATGCGCCTTTAACTGCGGCTAGGTAGCGTCGTGCTGTGACGGACCTTGGCGCTTGTGGTCGTGGCCTTCCAGCTTTGGGTATGGGGCATTGCGCTGGACGGGCGCTTGTACGACTGCGGTCGCACCCCGACGCAGACCTTCGCGACACTTCGCTTTCCGTTACGGAGGATCGTGCGGGGCGGACCTTTACATCTCTGCGGCTGCATCCGGCACGCGGATCGTTGCGACGCTTCGATAGCAGCGGTACAGGCGAGGTGGCTTGAAATAGCCCCCCTGTAACAGCGCCCGCACCTTTACACCCTTTTTCCCGCTCGCCTCGCTCGACACTTTCGTGATATCTTCACCGCTTCAATCTCTCTGCGGGAAGCAATGGCCTCGATGAGCAGCGCCGGATGGTTGGTGGCTCTGCTGCTCACCGCGGTCCTCGCATTAAAGGTGAAATACAAGCTCCAAGAGCGCGACGGCGCGGCCGACAAGGAGTGGTGGTGGCGGAGGAGGAAGGCACATTCTCCGGCGAGCTAGGCCCTCGCCGTGGATCGAGGAGACGATCCAAGGGCTCACGCGCGGGAAATTGTCCGAGCCAGAGGTACGATTGCCCGCTGCCGACGAGACGGAACCACATCCCGAGAGGTCGGAGGCGGTCGTGTTCATTGCCTTTTCAACGCTGGCTCGCATCCCCGCGACGGCCGTCGTGGCGATGTGCTGCGGACTTCGGCCGAGTGGCGCAACCGACTCAACGCCGTGGCCGGCTCGCGGTGTACACCGGGCCTTGCGCCGGGCGTGTTGGCCCAGCGCGCCGTTGTTCGCCTACCTTCACGAGGCACGATGCGGCGCAAGGACCGGAAGGACGGACGCTGCCGAGCCGTAGCGTCACCTTTGTCCTTCGTCCGCCGTAAGAGCTCTTCCCGCGAACGCAACTCGCGGGAAGTGGGAGTCTTATCGATGAAGCGGTGGTTCTACCACCGTGTGGAGAGCGGAGCGCCTTGAGTGCACAGCCGACCGATCGCGTTCAAGCCCTCGCCCGCCGAACGCCGATGACGAGGACAAGCGGAGGGTCCAGCGGCTCGTAGGCGTGGCCGCCGCTTCAACATGCGCGACTCGCCAAGAGTTCGTGATGTACGGCGTGGCGCCGCTTGCCCGCGATCGCGCCTTGCCGCCGAGATGCGCCGAGACGACAATGTTTTGCCATGGGTTTGCTTGTCGCCGCGCGCCGGCGATCTCCGTAAGCCTCGCTCGCGCTCTCCTTTGTTCACGCGAATGCATTATATGCTGATGGTCTTCTCCTTTGTTTCGTGGATTTCTTGAGTAGGCGGAGCAAGCGCGCAGCGTATTCTCGGGCCGCATACACCGCAGGAGCACGAGCAACATGGTCGCTATTGCCGAGGCGGGGCTGGGGCGAATCAACCGCGTGTACTTTTATTGCTATTTATGCCAATATTTTCAAAATGAGGTTTCATATTTTTAACTCAGTTTTCTCTCTTCTTATACTGGATCATCTTTTCAGATTCGTCTTTAAAATTTTAATTTTCTATTATTTGCATATTCCGTTATGGCCTTACTAATGTTTGCCTTTATCTTTTATGAATTTATTCATTTCTCTTTTTTTTCAACCGAATTCAGAAAAACACCACAAAATCCAAATCCCAATAATTTGAAAAAAAAATAATAATTCAAGGAATTTAGATTTTCAAATTCAGATTTTTCAGGATGTTACAAATCTACCCCCCTTAAATGAATCTCGACCCCGAGATTCCGGTGGAGCAGAAAGAATGGAGGTGGGTTATATTGGCTAGCAATGGGTTCCGGGATGTTGCTCGATGTATAGTCTTTTAGCTCCACGGAGAGATGAAATTCTGCACAATAGGGGTTAGCACTTGGAGAAGTCAAAAGGGAAGAGAGAAACCTTGTTCTCCTGAATAGGTCGTAGACTTCTAGATGCTTGCTCTTTGACATCGTCGTCTTCACATCCTTGGAAAATGGGATAGTTGCATCGTCTATTGGACATATGGTGGTCATAGAATTCACACTGATAGGTGGGTAGCAATGGTCTGCGCCCTAGGGAATAGACGGCCTTAGGGATGCAGGGGTGACGATGGGCCTATCTAGGTGATGGTCCTTCATTTCTACTGGGATCTTGTTCTTAGACTTTAGCTTTGCCCAGCACGACGGTTTTAGCTAAAGGTACGTCTTGTGGTCCTCATCACCAGAAGATTTCTGGCCTTGCGAACCTCCTTGTATTGGTCTGATTAGCTCTAAACCTAGGTTGTTGCAACTCCAATTATACATCGCAGTAGTTCTTCGACATTTCTGTCTCAATGCTACCCCCCTTAAATAAATGACGATTGTCATTATTCATCTGTTGCACTCTTAGCTATCTTGGTCAGCAATAGATTCAAGGAGCAACCTTGGGGCAAGAGTCTTGTTCTTCGCGGAACTAGGAGACCTCGCTCTGTGGACACTCTCCTGACGGTGGTCTTCTTCATAGTGATGTTGTTTTCCTTAAATACTGGAAGGTTGCTGAGTCTTTACTTCTTCTTGATTGCCCTGGTTTTGGGTTACTTGTTATTTCGTTCCTTTGGATCCGATGGGGTTTTCAGAAAAAGGTGAGAGGGAATAGCATGAGGTAAGGATAGAATCGTGGGGATAAGGTAATTCAAACCCATCCTAATTTTAAAAGAGCACATCCAGGAAACTGGAGTGATACTGAGCCACACAAATTTTTAAAAGCAAACATTTCCTGTGACTGCGAAATAGGGCGCCCAAGGGCAAGAAGACTGTGCACAGAGACCAACGAAAACCTTGTAACAGTACAACGTCTACTCGGGAAAGCACACATAAGAGGGCACAGGGTTTATCTGCATAGTCCATTTAAAACGAGACCACCTTATCTTCATGACCACTGTCAATGATCCTAATCTTAAATTTTGGAGCAAGGGTAAGAGAACAGAAAATAAAATTTTCTCGTGAAATCCATGGAAAGAAGAGAAAAGTATTGGGAGGTAATTAGTTCTCATTCCTGTAGTTATTTTGATAATGCAAAACCTTGTATATGTATACATATATTTTTATCAAGGTGTTCTAATCTCTTCCAATGTCCAAATATCCATCGATGACTTGGTTCACTCCCATATGATTTTTTTACACAATGCTTAGAATCCAACGATCTTGATTATTTAACCTTCACTTTTGTAGTTTGTACATATGATTTCTTCCTTCATTATTTAGTCACGGTATTATTGCCGTCGGAAACTCCAAACAGCGAGCATCGTTATTTATTCGATCCACCGATCATAAAATCCCTAATGTGTCCTTTCAATTGCATTCATCCTGCTATGGGTATCCAATCTTTCCGTAAATCCTAGCTTCCACTTTGGATTAATAAATCGAGTTTCATATTTCACTATATCCATATAATCCCAATCTCAGATCTATTATTCGCCAACTTGATCAGCTCCTCAATCCAATGGGAGCCTAGCATCCTTTATCCTAAATCCACCGATGATTTTTTTATCGAGACTTTCTAATAATCCAATCTTGTGTCATTGATCCAAATCCATAGTTTGCTTCTCCAATGATCGACCTGAATCTTTATTGTCTATCTACTCCTCAATTCTGAATTCTAATGATTATCCAACTTATTACTTTTAAATCCACCAGTGTCATGTGTATCAGAACTTCCTAATAATCCAAGATTATACTCAAAATCATAATTACTCCTCTAGTAACCACCTAAATTTTCGGTGACAACCTCCGAATTAATTCATTATTATGAACATCTTCCAGGAATAATGTTATTAATCAAGCCTATACTTTAATAGTTGTTATCACATCTCCAATTTCTAAATATTTCATTTAATCCATCCAGTGATCAATCATATCCTATTATTCCATTATTGTAAACATCTTCCAGGAATTATACAATTTATCGGTGTTGCAATCCTTTAATTAGTTTCATACTTTCTATTTCTCCATGAACCACTTAATTCATTTATCTAGGCCATCTATTCATTCAAGTTCCACCAGTTCATATATCCCAAATTCATACTATCATTTCCTCCAAGGATAAAACAATTAAGATTCAAGGTTAAGCATCATCATTCTTGCCCAAAGTGTGTTGTCATAGAAAGTTTTTCAAGAGGAGTACTGGATTTTTTTTATATCCCTTTGAATTCAGGATAAGAGAGCTTCAGAAGTAAATTGGCCAGGTCAGCACATAGATGAGAGGGAATCATCTAAGAGAGATGAGAATAAGCATTACTACATGTATTTTTGAAAATATTATTTTGAAGAAATAATTCTAGTCATGAAACTAATGACCAGACTAACTAGGTCACGACCTGCAGTCAATATGCTCTGATACCATCGCTGTAAGGACCCAGATATTAACATCCAGATTCCTCTGTGATTACTGCACTATTCCCTGGATCAGTAGATAGTGCTCACAGTTACAGTAATGAATATCAAAATACATATCATGCGGAAACGTAAAATTTAATAGTAGACTTACTCATGGGCCGATTAGGCCGAAATCATTAAATTGCAGCAGCGGAAGAACGAAGCATACAGGTGGGACCTTCAGGACATGCCCACAGGCAGCCAACTGGAGGTTCGCGACCTAGCCCTTGACATCTTCATCTTCATCTTATCTGCCAGCTTGTCCACTCTTGTTGCTGAGGCGAGGTGATTTGACTCCTGATTCTGAATTTTGCCGCAAAAGCGAGCGTGAGCACTCCGACCCCGTGCTCAGCGAGTCAACACACAGAATGCAATAATATAACATGCATGGCTTGTCAATGGAAAGGCATAGGGCTATTTTGTTTGCCAAAGAGTGTTTTTGAATACAATTACTTAAAATTTCCCTAAGACCTAGCAGGTTTGCAATCACATTTTTAAACCATTAGTTGAAATAATCCATGTAAACATGTTGGCATCACACCAACTAACCTTATGGCATCGCACCATAAGTTACCTCTTGGCATCGCACCAAGGGCGGCATATGACATCGCACCATATGCTTATTGTTGGCATCGCACCAACAATCCTTATGGCATCGCACCATAAGTTACCTCTTGGCATCACACCAAGGGCGGCATATGACATCGCACCATATGCTTATCGTTGGCATCACACCAACTAACTTTATGGCATCGCACCATAAGTTGCCTCTTGGCATCGCACCAAGGGCGGCATATGACATCGCACCATAATTTCTCCATACATACGGCATCACACCGTATGACATTTTTCAGCGTTATAGCCGCTTAACTTACCACTGGGACGACACCCAGGACAACTCAAATCAGGGCTTTCCTCTACCCTTCCACTTTTCCATTCCCATTTTTCGATATTTTTGTAAACAGAACTATATCTAGTTAAGTTCCCATGTCTGCCCTTGACCGTGGGCACGGCTATTCGAATAGTTTTGACTCTGCAGAGTTTTGCACACTTTACCCACAAGAGATAAATCCACCCGTTGCCCCACATGATTCCTTAGCCATGCGGTTGAGTAGAATATCACAGGATTGTTACAATGCATAGTCCTACTGTGGTTACGCCCGCTAAGGTCTATCTTCCGTAGGATACGACCATCCCTCGGGAAGGGTCCCTCGTGAGCCATCACGGGCAAAGGCGGGGATACGACCATCCATCCCTTTGCTCGTGTTCACACCTTCACGTAACCACCTTAGAGCCATACAAATTAGTTAACCCTGCCTACACTTTGCCAGCTTGTGGCTGCACTATTTTACGGGTGACATGACAAGATTCAGTCCTTAGTGGTATCCGGGCGGTCTACCACTAACCCACTTGTGCAATCACTGCACCACACACATACACACCATCGAACCAATCCGCCCGGATAATTAAGCAAGTTGGGGATCTTGGGAGTGTAAAATAATCATATCCAACATATACCGCCATTATCACAATGACCGCCCAAACCAATTTCTCATGAATAAAAGTGATGCTTGGGACAATTTCTTGCCCCGAGTTCCTAATCAATGCTAAGCATGGCATACGGTTATGGACTTATTTTCGAAATGCTACTAATATATTTTTGCTAGGGCGACAAGGTTCACACATTCAAATACTCAAAGGAGGGTAATATTATTCAATGTAAACAATGGCATATAACTAGAATATCAAATCTAGCATGCATTTGCATAAAAATAACAGCAATGCAATTTGTTAATTTAAAACAAAGTAATTTGCAGAAATGTAGGTTCAACATGATCAAAGTATTGACTCGGCGCGGTTTGCCGCGTCTTGAGCTCACACAAAATCGCCTCATGCGATGATCTTTAATTTCGGTCTTCATTGATCTCGCTCCCGCTTGTTACGTAGAATCTTCAGGCTCCAGTTTCTAATTACGCGATAAACGACTGAATCCAAATAAAAGCAAATAACTCAAAAGATCCAAATAAATCCGAATAAATTCAACTTTTGTTTTATTATGAGTTAATGGGTGATTTGGATGATTTGAGGCAAGGCCGGTGGTAGAGAACGATAACTCGATCTTTTATTAATAGTTTCTTTTTATTATTTCTATATTTATCAAGGAAGTTCCATGAGTTAGGATGGACCTATGAATAGGTATCATTTTGTCGAGCGTTACTCTTCAGGGCATTTTGGCTTACCGAATAAATTTTAGAGTGCTGGTGTATGGCATTTTATGGGGTAGCATTTTATGTAGCCTAAATTTTTACTACTCCTCTTTCAATTTGAACTAGGATTCGATTGTATGGGCCATACCTTGTTATTTCATGTTCATAATTATTATTTACTAAATCTAATATTAAGATTTAATTAATGGTACCCTTATTATTTTATCTCTGCTCTAATTACTATTATGTATACTCATTATACTTAACTTTATTTCTAATTTTAGTTTAAACTTAGCAATATGAACAATGCTTGATATGTATTATTTTATGTGACCCTAATTAACCGTGTTATTAGTTAAACATTTACTTCAGAGTGTTTATATATATTGGTCAGGTCATTTTAATGTATGATGGCCTAGGTCCATTATATTTTAGTAACTGTATATAATCTCTAACTTAAGTGTTTATGGTCATGCCCCACCGTTTAGTTTACTCTATGAAGAGACCTAATTTAATTAATCCTATTATTAAGATTTAATTAATAGTACCATTATTACTTTATCTATGCTTTTAGTTTCTATTGGGCTTAGTTCTATTTCTAATTTAGATATCTGGCAATGCTGGCTATATAGGGTTATATTTTTATTTTACAAAATCTACGTCTAAGGTTTATTTAAGATGGCAATGCCAAAGTTGTTTCTCTTTAGCAATGCCTTAACTAATATGTAGGTTTAGATAAAAAAAAATGAGAGCACAATTATTCATACATGATAACTATTCCATATTTAAATACTAAACAATCTGGTTTTATGACCCAATTAAATTTGTTAGCTTTTCTAGATTAATTAAATTGTATTACAAATATCTAAAATTAGAAAACGGGTATCGCAGCGGCCGCGATTCGAACTCAAGACCAAGGCACAGAACTACCACTTTCGCCAGCTAACCAAGTGGGCGGAGCGCTACCGACATAGAAGGTTATGTTTGGCTAGAAGAGGTAAGGGACCGGAGTGGCTCGTAATGCAGCAAGGCGCGGTGGAAATGGTGGCGGTGGCACCAAGAGAAGCGGCCGGGAGGCGCCGGCGACCATCAAAACGGGTTGTTGGGTGGGCGAAGAAGCCGATGAGGGTGATGGCATGGCCCGAGATGGCGCCAGTTGGATGGGGCAGCGGTTTGGGCGGCCGACGGTGGGGTGGGAAGAGGCGCCAGCGGTCGGGGAGGAGAGGGGTGAGGGCGGCGCGCGCATGAGCATCGGTGAAGCGCCTGGGACTTACCAGAGTGGGCGAGGTGACTGGGGAAAGGCCGAGGTGAGCCGGCGGCGGAGCTCCATGGCGGCGCGGGCATGTACACGGTGCCAGCGACGCACGGGCAGCGGGAGCTTCGGCTGGCGGTCGGGATGGAGTCGGGATGCCGAGGTGGTGCTCCCACCCCGCCGACTGACCCGGGTCTGCCGAGGAGCGAACGGCGGTGGTGGAAGCGCGGTGGCGGCGGTGTTGGGGACGAGGCGCCACGGCCGCTTCCGGCTATGAGACTCCAATTAGACGCAGTGGGAGGAAGAAGAGGGTAGAGGCGCGTGGCGGCGCCGCCGATTGGGAGGAGTTTCACGAGGGCCGGGATCGCGTGGAGGCAGCAATGGCGGGCGTGCTCGGGCGAACCCGGCTTGAGGGAGGAGAAGGGGGCGGCAAGGAGGAAGGGAAGGAGAAGGCTAGGGGAATTATAGGCGAGTGCGGGCGCGGGAGACCGGGCGGCGAGGAAGACCGGCGCGGGGCTCGGTGCGCACGGGGAATGGACGCGGCGCGGGTTGGCGCAGAAGGGAGACAAGCGCGCGGCGGGAACGGGATTCGAGGGGGGTCCGGACGTGATGATGGCGCCGCGCGCGTGCTGAGGCCGGGCGGAGCGGGGTCGTGCCTCACGGTGGCTGTCGCGCGGTGTGGCCGAAGCAGAGAGGAGGGGAGGTGGGGGTCCGGCGCTCGCGGGGAAGAGAAAGGGGAAGAAGAGTGGCGCGCTGTGCAGGGAGAGCAAGGAGGGCCCAGTGGCCAGTGGAAGAAAAGGGGAAAAAGGGTGAGGGGAAAGAAAAGAGGATGAATAAAAGGGGTGGGTCCACTTGTAATAGAGAGTAGGAAAAAGTATAGGAGAGTAGAGAGAGGATTAACCATTCTCTGAACTCAAGATTTTCTGATTTTGAACTTTCAGTTTGCATTAAAGTTCTACTGATTTTTTTTGAATGACACTAAGGATTTAAGCTTTTAAATTTTTAGCTATCGAATGAGAGTGTTTATTATTACTATTATTATTTCTGGTTATATGTGTGTGTGCATATATATATATATATATAATTCCCTGCACAATTGGTGTATATATATACCCATATATATACATATTAATGTTTGTATTTTTTTAGGCATGTACTTTTATTGCTATTTATGCCAATATTTTCAAAATGAGGTTTCATATTTTTAACTCAGTTTTCTCTCTTCTTATACTGGATCATCTTTTCAGATTCGTATTTAAAATTTTAATTTTCTATTATTTGCATATTCCGTTATGGCCTTACTAATGTTTGCCTTTATCTTTTATGAATTTATTCATTTCTCTTTTTTTTCAACCGAATTCAGAAAAACACCACAAAATCCAAATCCCAATAATTTGAAAAAAAAAATAATAATTCAAGGAATTTAGATTTTCAAATTCAGATTTTTCAGGATGTTACACGATGGTGCAGCGAAGAAGAAGAATACCCCATCTCGGAAGAGGGGCCGCGGCGGGGCGCCTGCCGCGCTTGGCGCGGCGGATGCTGCTGCTGCTGCTAGTGCGTCCGAGGGTGCGGCGGACGCGGGGTCGGACTCGGCGAGGTATGCCGATTCCGGTTTGGGCGGCGTAGACGTCGAAGGAGAGGTATCTTCGCCGAGCATCCCGGACGGCGGGTTTGCCGCGAGCAGCCGAAGGGGGGAAGCCTCACCGCCCGCCGAAGTCACCGAGGCGGCACCCGTGCGGACCGGCGATGTCGAGGTGGAGCTTTCGACCGTGGCCGCCGTGGTGCCGGAGGCACCTTCCGCGGGGGCGCACGGAGTCGTGCTACCCTTACTAACAGCAGCAGAAACCGAGGTGCCTCCTGCGACAACTGCCACCGTGGAACCTTCACCCCCGGGCGCGGCAGCTGCGGGGGCTTCGCTAACCGCGGCTGCGGGGGCGGTGTCACCGCTGGCTGCCCCGGCTAAACGGCCGCGGCGGCGTCGAGCTCCACCGACACCGCTGGGATTCGTCGTGGCCACGGGCATCGGCTTTGGGGACGCCAGCGCAGCGCCGAGACCCTGCGCGCATACGCGCCGCCGCCTCGCCACGCCACCCGCCGCGCGAGGACAGCCGTCGCCCTCCCCAAACGCGCGAGGACAGCCGCGGCGGGGCCATTCCTTCTACCGAAGGTAAGGTGGCTTAGCTTACTCTGGTGTGTGCTTTTATGCCTTGGGCGCTCACCCGTATCTCTGTTTGCAGCGTTGCTCATTCCGGAGGGGGAGCACTCGGCGGAACGCGGAGCCTTCGAGCGCGTAAGCCCCACTGACTTCGTGCCGCCTCCGGATACGCTGAGGGCGTGGCGCGGGATTGTGAATGACGCGGCCACGAGCGTCGACCCGCAAGTGCTGCAGGCCTACGGTGCGGGACGCCTCGAGGACGCCTTCGAGGTGTCTGTGGTGAGGGTAAGTACTCATGCGACAACGCCTGATCTAGCTGAGCTTGCTGAGTCTTCTCCGCTGCGCACCCTTGTGCCGGGCAGGCCTTGCAAGCGGTCCATACTGTGACCGAAAGGCGCCGAAGATAGATCGCGGGCCGCCGAGGAGGAGCTACGCGGCCTCCGAGCCCGCTCGCCAGACGCCCGCATCCGCCACCGGAAGCGGAATGTGCCGGGCGAGGCATACGCCGAGGGACTTATTGTGTCGGCGCAGGAGTCGGCCGCGCGCCGCTGAAGAAAAGTTTGCGCGGAGCGGACGGGCTCGGCGCAGTCGCCTCGCTAGAGAGGAAAAAGGCGAACTTGCCTTGACTCGGCGAGCGTAACTGCACGCCTGGCGACGCCTCGGTGGTTGTGTGGGACGCCATGCAAGCGCTGGAGAGCCATCTTCAAGAGCTGGTAACTGAGGTGCCGGACCGCGCTTTCGGCCCGGAGGAGTTGTCTCGGACGCTCCGCTGGATCGGGGATGCCGCCAATGTTGCGCGCGACGCGGCGACGTCCTTTGGCACCCACTGCGCATACACGTCGGCATGCTTGGTGTGTGCGCTCCTGCAGCACCGCGGTTGTACGCGTCGCCGGCTGGATGACCCCACCGAGATACCGGCAGGCCGAGTAATGTCCGCGCCGCCCGCTCCGCCGCCATGCCCTCGGGCCCTTCTTCGACCGGATCTGGGCTTACGTCGGGCCGGATGCTGCACGGATCGTGATGAGGACATCACTTCTTCGGATACATACAACACTCCTCCACTTGACATTCAAGGACCAATCACTAGAGCTCGCGGCCGACAATTGAATTTACAAGTGAGCTCGTTCCTAAGTACTTCCTTTTGTTCATTTGAGAATAGATTGCTACCTAATGATTTAATTATGATTAGGAACCATGGAGAGGACTTGGAAGTACATGGAGAAGGGCTACAAGGCGCACAAGTCCAGCAAGGGCGGTCGAATCATGTTGGAGGTCCAACTCAAACCGACTTCGAATCGAACACGGAGTCCAGGACCAGGCCGCACTAAAACGGACGCCCAGATCGCATCCGGACTCCGTTTTGGACGTTCTACATATGTATGGAAAGCTGAGAAGACTACCTTTCCAATGGCTCTGGTCCCATGTCAAAATTCCTTCTGAGTCAACGGGAATCGTCGAAACAAGTGGACATTCAGAATCTGTCAGGGTGCTGCGCCACCGTCTTTTGGGCCTTTCGGCTTTGTATCGTGTTGGAGCCCATTAGGGGCGTGTCCAGGGGTTTTGCTTAGATTAATCTGTCTTTGAACAGTTTCGCCGTTCATCGGTTTGTGAGACCCCAACTTGTGAACTTAATATTTATTCGCAATTTCAGATTGCATCTTGTCCTCTCTTGCTTGTGTTCTCGATTCGCTTGCAGGAGATAGCCTTCTTGGCGAGGTCAATCGTGTTCGGCACGGTTGATAACCAACGGAGCAGTGGTGTAGTGATTGCGAGGGGTTCGATCTGTTTTGGTCGGAGCCTTTGATCATCAACGCCGAGATCTCCACAATCGACTTATCAGTACCTCTCGGAAGATCGCCATCGCCACATCAGTTGGTATCGAGCAACGGTTGCCCGTGAGGTAATTCTTGTATCCCTAGTTAGTAGATTGGTTTTTATTTCCTATAGCCCAGAAAAAATTGCCCCACAAAAAGAGTTAATTCCGCTGTCCAAACCCCGTTGTGCCTTTCAATCTGTGAGTTTTGGTTTGCTAAATTGAATTTTTGTCCGTCATAGCATTGTCTAGTTGCTGGTCATATCCTTGTTCCATTAAAAATCCAAACAAAAGAAAATCCCCACCCCAAACCCTAATTTCCAATTTCGGCTGTTTTTTCCTTCCTGCAGCCGCCACCAAAAACGCCATAACTTTTGATTCCGAGATTATTTTTGAGTGGGACCACCGCCATTAGATTCAAAAATCCCTTATCCATCTATCTGTAAAATTTCACGTCATTCCAGCAAGGAAGTTAAGAGATATCTGCGGTGGAAGTTGATCTAAAATTCCAGATTGAATCTGCAACAGTCGGCACTTGTGAATTTTGTGCGACTTTTTCCGTCGGTTTCCAGAACTTGGCCCCAAAACAAAAGTTGTAGAAAAAGCCGTCAGGAAACGGAGAAAAAAAGAATCATTGAAAAAAAGGCAACTGAAAAAAAGTTACGGCCAAAATACCGACGTTCTGTCTAGTGGACAGAAATCTTCAGTTTTCAATTTTGGGTTAATCCTTGTGTTCTTCAATTCCAGATTGCATTGGATTGAATTATCTTCTATTTACCACTCCTACACATTGACATACACTTGTTTTTAGCCTTCTTCCATCTTTGGTTGATCAGCAACATAGGCTAAGTGCTAGATACGAACTATAATTCAATTCTATGCAATTCTGAAATTAACTGATTGTTCTCCATTGCTACCATATTGTGCCTTCCAAGCTACACCTACTCTTGATCAGAACAGGTTTCTCTGCAATCGCATCCACGCTCAACACGGTGTCACGAACCAGCCACCGGTTGTACCACCGCTGCATTGGTAAGAACACTTGTAAGAGTGTGGTAAGACGCTGAGAATGTGTGATTCCACCTTCCACCACCTAGTAGTTGATAGGGATAATACCTTTGTGTTGTCTTTTGTTTTCTACTAACCATGACAGTGGGTCGTCTGATGATCAAGTGTGTGTTTTAAAGGAGAGTTCATGACACTGGGATGGACAACGATCAATAGGAAGCTTCAAGATTCGACGACACATGACAGCGCTCCATCAGTTCCATTAATGAGAGACAAAACCGCGACGCTAGTGCTTCATTTGCTGCCCAAGATGCACGCCCACGACACGCCTACATCAAAACCATCACGGTATGGGAGGTAATAATTTTCAGCACCACAATGATCGCTCTAATCATGACCCATTTGGTAAAGTCAAGTTTACCATTCCATCTTTTCTGGTCTTTATGATGCTGAAATATATCTTGATTGGGAGATGACTAGTAGAGCAGAAGTTTAATGCTCACTTGGTTCCCGAGCAACATAGAGTTAGACAAGCTACTAGTGAGTTTAAGGACTTTGCTATTATCCGTGGAATGACCTGGGTACCATGCGCTACAACCTGATACATGGGAGCGGTTAAAAGAGGATATGCGTATAGATTTGTTCCTCCTGCTTTTAAACATGAAATGCATAAGAAATTGCAGTGCTTAGACCAAGGTAATAAATCTGTCGAGGAATATTATCAAGAACTACAAATAGGCTTGTTGCATTGTAATGTTGTAGAAGATGAGGAGGATAAGATTTGTCATTTTTACGGGGTTTACTGGCGTGAAATACAGGACATTGTTTATTATAAAGATTTTACTACTATCAACCAGCTTGTTCCAGCTTGCTATGCTTGCGTAAAAGAATTGCGTGGTAGGCAACAAAGGACAAGGAGCAACTTTGGAGGTACGTCTACATCGAGATCAACGCTGGGCAAGCCAAGATAGCCCCACCTCCTATTTGTCGAGCTGCTGTCCTCTGTGAGTAGGGGCGATTCAGCAGCACCGCCGCCACCATCACACACACCGAGATGAGCAAATCTACTAGTGTGCAAGCACCAAAGACAGAGCTCTTCATCGGTTGCTTCCACGGGCGTGACGACGGCATTGTGTGCCACCGTTGTAAAGGGATGGGTCACGCCATGAGCGATTGCACAAGTCGCGGGCGACATTGCGACATGAAGATGGTGGTTATGTAAGTGCTAGTGATGTTGAGGACGAATATGCTCTTGCAGCTAACCTTGCGCTGAGAACCATGTCGAAGAGGAGCATAAACTGATTGAATCACTAACCCCATTGGTTGAGAATGAAGATAAAGAGATGGATGCACTTACATCATCCGAGGAGAGCCAAAAGATAAAGAACATGGTGCTATCATCGCCACGGTACTGATTTGGTGCTACAACAAGACATAGAGCAACCTTGTGAGTATATACCGCTGTAGTGCAATCTTTTGATGTTCTTTGTGTTGACTTAAATGAACCATGTGCTGATCTAAATTTCATAATTTTGCACATGTCGAATTAATAACACATAAAGAAGTTTTGACTAGAATTTCTCCCGCTAATTCATTGTGTTACATCATGTTGATCTACCTATGAAATTGTCACATGCTATGGAAAAGGTTTCTGAACTTACATGTTCGCAATTCTTGTTTAGTGCCTACACCCTTGGATATAAGTTTAATTTGATTGGAGATTATGGTGTGGAAAATCAATTTCTTGTATATCGAATATGCATAACTTGTGATCACATGGATGAATTGAAACTTGCTATTTGGAACAACAACTCTTGTATGCTAAATCATGTTCAATGTGAGAGGGAAGTAAAATTTAGTACTCATCCAATGCCTATGTGTTCATCTCTTTTTGCACCATCTAGTATGGACAATCTGAATAAAGATGATGAATTATGGCAGAACATACAAATCTCTTCACCCTGGCTAGATGAATTTACTATTGTTCGATTGAGATACGATTATATGGATGAACTTTGCTTGATTCCAAAGGTTGTAGTTTTGTCCATATATGCAACTACTACAAGTTTACAAAATCAAAGATTTGAATTGCATAAATGCTTCACTTACATTTGCAAAACAAGTTGCAATAATTACGTTGTGAGAAATTTTCAATTGCTCATTAACATATATGATTACTCTTGGGTTAATAATACAATGAGCTTTTATGATCATTGCTGTTTAATAACATTAATTGTGCAACAACGAAGAACTGTTAAAACGGATGACATATACATATACCATGCATACACTTTGGCTTCTTTGTTACCATATTTTCAGCTTATCAAAAGCCGAGGACGGCTTTGTTTGCAAGAAGGGGAGGATGATAAGAACATGAACCCTATGGATACAACCATATTTGCTCTACTTGTTGTTACAATTAAAAGAGCTCCTACGCATCACTTAAATTATGAGGTGAGCTCGTTTCAAAGAGATTTTACTTTATTTGATAAAGAACTTATGATATTACATAATGAGAGTTTGTTGCGTTTGTTATCATATACCAAGATTTATGATCAAGATCATGCAATACGTGATGCTACACCTATGTTAAAACCGAGGACGGTTTTCTGTCAAGAAGGGGAGGATGATGAGGACATCACTTCTTCGGATACATACAACACTCCTCCACTTGACATTCAAGGACCAATCACTAGAGCTCGCGTCGACAATTGAATTTACAAGTGAGCTCGCTCCTAAGTACTTCCTTTTGTTCATTTGAGAATAGATTGCTACCTAATGATTTAATTATGATTAGGAACCATGGAGAGGACTTGGAAGTACATGGAGAAGGGCTACAAGGCGCACAAGTCCAGCAAGGGCGGTCGAATCATGTTGGAGGTCCAACTCAAACCGACTTCGAATCGAACACGGAGTCCAGGACCAGGCCGCACTAAAACGGACGCCCAGATCGCATCCGGACTCCGTTTTGGACGTTCTACATATGTATGGAAAGCTGAGAAGACTACCTTTCCAATGGCTCTGGTCCCATGTCAAAATTCCTTCTGAGTCAACGGGAATCGTCGAAACAAGTGGACATTCAGAATCTGTCAGGTGCTGCGCCACCGCCTTTTGGGCCTTTCGGCTTTGTATCGTGTTGGAGCCCATTAGGGCGTGTCCAGGGTTTTGCTTAGATTAATCTGTCTTTGAACAGTTTCGCCGTTCATCGGTTTGTGAGACCCCAACTTGTGAACTTAATATTTATTCGCAATTTCAGATTGCATCTTGTCCTCTCTTGCTTGTGTTCTCGATTCGCTTGCAGGAGATAGCCTTCTTGGCGAGGTCAATCGTGTTCGCACGTTGATAACCAACGGAGCAGTGGTGTAGTGATTGCGAGGGTTCGATCTGTTTTGGTCGGAGCCTTTGGATCATCAACGTCGAGATCTCCACAATCGACTTATCAGTACCTCTCGGAAGATCGGGCCATCGTCACATCAGATCGAGCTCTGGAAATCGCTCTACGGGGCGGGGAGCCTCGGCCAGTTTCTGGACGGGGTCCCTCAACGCGACGAGGGCGGCGCTGGGCCCTCCGAAGGCGCCGGGAACCTGCAGGTCTGACACCGTGGTACCTAGATGTAGGCGTGTGTTGTACTGCTCCCTCTTTTTGCGAATGAAGTACACACTTGCAGCATGCATTCTGACTCTCGCCTATATCCCGGCAGCCGTTATGGGGCCGACTTCTTGCGGCCGACCTTTCAACCCGGCGACGCCTTCGACGCTGGCGAAGGGCCGAAGAGTCGCTGGACTTTTGGGCGGGCCGACCCTCTTCGAGCGAGGCCCCAGCTTTAGCGCGTGTTAAGGATGAACCTGCGGGATAGCGGCTTAGAGCGGCAAGGATGTTGCCGGGCCTTTGTACTTGTGATTTTTCCGGTATGCAGATTTCCTAGCATTTTAGGATATGCGCTGTGTGTTGATGCCACCGTTGGCGAAGTAGCGGCGCAAGGGTTCCTTAGAATGGCGCTTGCGGGGACAGTCACTTGGCATCTCACCTTTTTACAGCCGGTGGACTGGCGTGTGCGGAGGCGGACCCCCACACTTTGCCTTGTTATAGTCCGTAGACTGGCGTGTGCGGAGGCGGACCTCGGCACTCTGCCTTTCTTTATAGTCCGAGACTCGCGCGCGAGGCGCACTCGACGCCACGACTTCCTTTATAGTCAGAGACTTGCGCGTGCGGAGGCGCACTCGACGCTATGTCTTATTTAAAGTCCGTAGGCGGTGCATGCGAGGCGAACCTCGACGCCACGCCTTCCTTTATAGTCCGGAGACTCGCGCGCGCGAGGCGCATCTCGACGCCACGCCTTATTTAAAGTCCGTAGATCGCGCGCGCGAGGCGAACCTCGACGCTATGTCTTCCTTTATAGTCCGAGACTTGCGCTTGCGGAGGCGCACCTCGACACTCACGCCTTATTTAAAGTCCGTAGACTGGTGCGTGCGGAGGCGAACCTCGACGCTACGTCTTCCTTTATAGTCCGGAGACTCGCGCGCGCGAGGCGCACTCGACGCCACGCCTTATTTAAAGTCCGTAGACGCGTGCGTGCGGAGGTGGACCTCGACGCCACGCCTTATTTAAAGTCCGTAGACTAGTGCGTGCGAGGCGAACCTCGACGCCACGCCTTCCTTTATAGTCCGGAGACTCGCGCGCGGAGGCGCACTCGACGCCACGCCTTATTTAAAGTCCGAGACTAATGCGCGCGAGGCGACTCGACGCCACGCCTTATTTAAAGTCCGTAGATCGCGCGCGCGAGGGCGCCCCCGTTGCGTCTTTTGTTTATACTGCACCGCCACCTTTGGCTACAGCGAGTGCACACGCGAACGTGTGACTTCGATTTATACTCATCCCCGCACCATCGCTACGGCGAGTGCACACGCGAACGCGCGTCTTTGTTTATACTCGTGCCCGTCACCTTTGGCTACGGCGAGTGCACACGCGAACGTGCGACTTTGATTTATACTCACCCGCACTGCTACGGCGAGTGCACACGCGAACGTGCGTCTTTGTTTATACTCAGGCCCGTCACCTTTGGCTACGGCGAGTGCACACGCGAACGTGCGACTTCGATTTATACTCAGTCCATTACCCCTGGCTACGGCGAGTGCACACGCGAACATGCGTCTTTGTTTATACTCAGGCCCGTCACCTTTGGCTACGGCGAGTGCACACGCGAACGTGCGTCTTTGTTTATACTCAGGCCCGTCACCTTTGGCTATGGTGAGTGCACACGCGAACGTGCGACTTCGATTTATAGTCAGTCCCGTACCCCTGGCTACGGCGAGTGCACACGCGAACGTGTGTCTTTGTTTATACTGCGGGAACGCGCACGTTGGCTAAGCCTGCGCGCGCCCTCGCCGCGTACTTGCGCGTGATGAAGAAAGATTAGCGACAAACGGCGATCTTCATTACACCCCCGTTTGCGCGGGTAAGCAACTACAAGGGGTGGATATACTAACCGTTTGCCCTTGGTGCGGCCGAAGCCTCTAGTCGCTAGACGTCTGCAGGGCCCGCCAAGGCGCCTCCGAATAGCCCCGCGGACCTCCGCGCTGTGATGCCAGCTCTAGAAGCGCCGTTGGGCTTCGCGACGCGGACACTTGGTACCTGGCTCGATGCGCCGGGCCATACCTTGGTCACCTCGGACGGTGATGATGGTCCGGGGACCTGAGATCTTCATGCATAGATAGCCGTGATGTGGTACCGCGCCGAAGGAGTTGAGGATTGGGCGCCCTAAGATGGCATTGTAGGGTTACGGAAGGTCGACCACGTCGAAGGTGGCATCTTCGGCCCGCACATTGTCACCTTGGCCGAAGGAGACTTGAAGACCTATTTGGCCCAGCGCCCACAGAGGCTATCCCCCGAAGCCCTGCAGTGGGGTTCCCGAGGGCCCTAGGCGGCTTCGAGGGATCCCCATCCGTCGAAGGCCCCGTAAACAATACGTTCGCGGAGCCGCCGTCCACCAAGCGCGCCCACGCCGCATCCCGCGATAGTGACCGGATGACTAGGGGTCTCGATGAGGGAAGTCCACGCCTTGGGCGTCGTCGGTGTGAATGTAACCGTGCTGCGCCACCGGGGTGCTCGAGCTAGGTATGCCGCCACGTGATGTAGTCTTCGCGCATAGGCCTTCTGCTGCCGTGCTGAGGCGAATTCCAGCGCAGAACCTCCGGATATGACGTTAATGATCCTGCGGTGGGTTGCCTCCGGGGCCTGTAGCGACAGGAGGCCCTCCCGAGGCTGCTGTACGTGAGCTTGGATCCGCAAGGTGCCTTCTGAGGTTGCATCCTTGCGCTGTACCGCATGGGGCCTCGTCACGGAATTGGACGTGGGCCACCGCGGCGACGCGTCTCGTGTTCTGCCCCTAGCGACGCTATCGCGGAGCGCCGCGATGGAGGTGCAGGTGCGGGTATCATGATTGCCGCGGCCGTGGACCACACACCACAGTCCCTGGTGCTGGTCGTCGTAATCTCCACGACCTTTATCGTCGCGGCCCCGGCCACGGCGCCCCCGACCGCCTCGGCCCGCAGGAGCGCCCTCGTCGGAACCACCTTCAATGTCGAGGACGTACCGGTTTCGCCTCGACCTCTACTGGGCGCGCTTGGGCTGATCGGACGACTTATGCGGCGCCCCACGGTCGGCGCGCCCTCGACGACTCGCCACGTTTTCCTTCAAGAGCCGTTCTTCGGGGGATCTTCGGCTTTTGCCAAGGCTCCAGCCTGGTTGGTGTCAGAGTCGTCCCCTTGCCTTCACCGCACGTCTTCTTCCGCCCTGGCATATTCCTCCATTTTGTCGAAGAGCTTCGCCACCGTCTTGATTGACTTTCGCGCGTTGTACTCGGCCATCGGGCCCGGATGAAGGCCTTGTATGGCTGCATTAACGATGGTGGTTTCGTTAACGTCTTTCACTTGGCATCGAATCTTGGCGAAGCATTTGAAGTAGTCCCGGAGCTTTTCCGAGGGTTTTTGCTTGACAGCAAAGAGTTGGTCCGCGTCGACTCGGTCGACGTAGTTTCCTTGGAAGTTGTTGTGGAGGCGGACGCGAAGCTGCTCCCACGCGTAGATGGAGCCCGGCTCTATGGTAAAGAACCAAGAGAGCGCCACGCCTTGCAGCGTGAGGGGGAGTCCCTTTGCCTTCGTTGTGTCGTCTCCGCTCGCGGCTTCGATCGCGGTTTTGTACACGCGCACGAACTCGCGGGGGTCCGTGTCGCCTTTGTACGAGTCGATGGCGCTAGGAAACTTGAAGTCTTCGGGCCATGCCGCTTGCTGCAGCCCCGCCGAAAGCGGGGATTCTGGATCTACGCGCCGCAGCGGCACGCGGCTAGATGTGGGGGCTTCGCGACTATCCGCCCTCTCCGGCGTGGGCTCGGGCGCGATTACTGGCGCGGCCTGCTGGCTCTGAGCCTCTTGCATATCTCGGACGGCTCCGCGAAGGTCCCCTAGCTCCCGCTCGAACGCGTTGAGGGCCGCCGCAGGCGCTCGCCGCTGTCAGGCAGCGGGTCGTCGGTACTCCTAACGGGCGGATCGGCGCGGCACGACCGCGCCGCGAGGTCCCGAGCTGCCGGTCGCCCGTCGTGGTTACCTCGAACCGCCCGGTCCGCGCCGCCGGCAAGGGTTGCGGCGGGCGGCGAGGTCGGCCGTCGTTGCGTCGGTGGGGTCATTGTCGCTGCACCGGCCGTCGACGTCTTCGATCGCGGGGTCCGTCCCGCGGCGCCGTGACGACGGGTGGGTCGACGCCGTGCGGTGGACGGGTTGGTCGTCACGGTGCCGGTGACGAGGTTGGTCGTCGCGGTGCCGGTGACGAGGTTGGTCGTCGTGGTGCCGGTGACGATGTTGGTCATCACCGCGCGGACGTCGACGTCTTCGGCCACCGCGCCTACCGCTACCGATGCCGAAGCCCTGGTACTCATACGACGCTCCGGCCCGGCCGCCTTCTTTCCCTTCGCCGCCGCTGACGAAGCTTTTTTCGGTGCCATCCTTCTTCGGTCTTCAGGCTTGTCCTTGTCCTCCCCACGGACGGCGCCAACTATCATGGCTACAGACCAAACAGAGAGAGTGATGGTAGTGGAGAGTGGTGGAAATGAGTATGATGGCCTGCTCTCTCCCCATGGCCGGTATTCTATATATATACACATGGGGAGTGCCTTTACAATTATGCCCTTACAGCTGATCCTCCCCTTCAGGGGTATTTGTGTTATTACACGTGGCCTATTCTGGGCCTTATAACTTCCTACCAGGCCTGCTGGGTTTAGGTGGGGGCCACCCCTACGACAAACCTCACTACGACAACCGCTTTAAATTAGAGGAGATCTACTACACAATTTAAATGATTCTACCAAAACTCCTTCATCATAGACATAATATCATTTGACAATCCCACCATCATGTAAATATAGATCACATATTAAACCCCATCCATTGCTCTCTTATTGATGTGCAACACCAAACTTCATTACACAATTGTTGCATTTAGCAATTACATACGAACACTAAGTATCTACAAAGATAACTCCAAGATTAATATCCACTAATACAGTAATCCAACACCTTCTAAGTTTAACTATCCTAAGCGGTTAGATTATCCATTGAGACCCGTTGATCCAATTTATCCCAAAAGCTTACTAAATTCGTCTCTCTTATTGATCAACCAGTTCATCAAAGTTCCATGTCTCTTAATAACTCTATTGATTCCATTCGGAATAGCCCTATTCATAAATATAGTTCATCAAGAACTATAAGAAGACAACATCAACTTATTCGACTTCACTTCCAAGGATACTAGTTTAAATTAATTATGCTCCACACCAATGACCCCAACTGGATACTCATACCATAACAATTCATTTGATTAGAATCTCTGACTTAACCATAACAAGACATCACAAAAGGATTTTGACACCTTCCTTCAGAAAAGAGAGGCTTCAAACTTCACACTTAGAATAATCCAAAAGAATGACATAAAGCCAAAGCTTTCGCATGTTAATGAATTTGCAACATAAAACTTTCGTTAATAAAAATACCAAGCAAACAAATGAGACATGTTTCACAACAAGACAAAACTCCCACGAAGGGACCAACCTTGCAAATCAACAATGTTCACAAGTAGCAAAAGAGTCTCAATAGTCTAAAAGAACAATAATTGCTTCAAAGAACAGGTAGAGACCAATAGAAAACCCTCAACTACAATGAACCACAAACCCAAGATAAGTTCATCCACCACCACAGGATAAGTTTTGACCAAATCCAACTCAAGGATGAGAGAAACTTTTCTAAATAACTCATTCCTAACCTCTGAAACTAAGTTGTCCAAGGAAAAATCCTTCACCATTTCAATACCACGAATAGTCATAAAACCTGGCCATGCCCATGGCCGCACCGCGGTCTCTATCTCTCGACATAAACTATCACCCCACATAACGATCGATCATATAATCGAATCATAAGCACAAAAGATCATCTCATAACAAGTACAAACTCAAACATTAAGCACACATTCAACTATGATAATCGACGGAAACGTAAATGCAATGCAAACCCCATTCCCACCTACAGTGCTTAGTGTGTCAAAATTCATATTTTTTTAACCACGGACCTACAGCCCGCTCTGATACCAACTGTACCTTACGACCACGCAGTGATTCTGTCGACCACGTCGAAGGCTCTGTCGCTGGTGTAGTCGTAATGCTTTACGACCACGTCTCCTGCTGTGGTCGTTTACGACCACGCCTTCTCGCTGTGCTATTAACCATTTACGACCACGCTGATACCACTTTGTTAACTTTATTCCAGGAGAAAACACACGCATTGTAAATAAATTGAGAGAATACAAGAGAATTTCTGTAACACCCCAGTCAAGCAATGACCCGGAGGGCAACCAATCTAGAAATAAAACAAGGATAAACTAACTACGCCATACAAAATTTGGCAGAACCTCCCCTGTATTGTAGTTCAAGACAAAGGTTGCAATAAGCATAAGTAGAAGAAATGAATAACATCAAGAATGTAATAAAATCTAAGCAAAATGGTTTAAGTTTACTAAAGCTTTCATAGATATAATAATTAAATAAAGAACGGAAGCATCATAAAAGAATTCTAATCCTTTATTACAATTTAAATCGACAATCAATAATCATCTACTACTTGAGTAATTCAAGCAAATAGCATTTTATTTTCTTCCCTCTTCCATTGCGGATAGATCGTGCAAAGTGCAATAATACTAATCTGTCCTTTTCCCCATGCATGCCGATCACATAAAGGTACCTAAAACAAACACAACAACAGCAAGAGTGAGTCCAACGACTCAGCAAATATAATAAGATAGTAACAAGTACATTTATGAACATCACTTCACAAATCCATCCATCAACCATATAAACAAACCATGCTATGCAAGATGATCAAAAATCTCTTTATCTCTTTCTCTTTTGCATTTTACCGGTAATGCAAAGTGTGCATCCGTCGATGCACACACATGCCTGTACCACCTGGTACAGGGATCAATTGCCCATACTACACAAGTATGGGGACCTTTAGCCCGTCATGTCATCAACATGACGGGGACCTCGGCGCTTAGCCATCTCGTGACCAAGACTTCAATAGATCAACATGATGCAAATGCGTGATTGTCTCAATAAAATAAATCTTGCATGCACATTATCCAGGCACCAAAAATACTCATGAACACTATAAATTGCAATCACCCATAAACAGCACCAATATATCCTTACCACAACCATGAACACATACATTCATATTATAGATCAAACATCGACGTTCCACACTATCAATTTTAAACCATCATTATACTTGTCTTAACCGCGAGAAAACGGGGGACGTGCAGAAGGTGCCGCCTCTGGGATCCGTCCTCCACCTGAATAATAATTATAATATTTGCTAAGATAACAGTAGCGGACCTTTGCCCAAATAAAAACAATCATGAACTAGTAAATTCGTCTAACTTGGTTCCAATTCCCAAATCCTACAAGTCATCCCGCCCCCCTCTGAGGACAATCAACTTCCAAAATTCGTATCTATTGGTACATGAGTCGGAATAGGGTTTTCTTAGACTTTATGGAAAGCTAATTAAATTATCTAACTAAACCTAGTTGGTGAGCCTCCCTGATTCGGCCATCTTCTACCCGCACCATATAATTTTCTAAAACATCAATTTCACGTCAGGTCCTCTGGACAGAGCACTAAAAATGCCATAACTCCCAGCCCGGGTGTCCGAATCATGATTTCTTGACCTTCCTGGAAATCGAAGGCAATTATCTACAACTTCCATAATACGGAGATCCTCTGATTCTCTCGTTTCCTAATCGCCCAATCCAATCTACCAAAATCTGACAGAAATCTCCCGATCTGCAGAACAGTCTTACAAGAAAAATCATAACTTCTGCTACAAAGGTTCGATCGATGTTTCTAGCACTTCATGGAAAGATAAAGACGTCCTCTACAACTCTCTAGGAGAAGTCCAGATCTGAATCCCCACGAAACTACCCCAAAACAGCCCTCCAACGAAATCTGTCCTAGCAGTCCAGAATACCGACCTTGCAACAACTAGTAAAAACGCATCTAATTGGGGAACAACGGGGATTACCCTTGACGAACTTTTGTAGATCACAATGAACACCCCTCAAACTCCTTCTCTTTTCCTTTTCCCCTTTTTTTCCCTTCCTCTTCCCTTCCTCCGGATCCAAACGCCTCGCTGCGATTGATCTCCTTCCTCCGCTCGACCGGCAGCAAAAGGGGAATCTTTCTCACCGGTAGAAGGGGCTTCAATAGAGGAGAGGGGAGGGAGAGGGGCTGATGGAGGCGCAAGGGGCAGGGGGAGGGGCAGCGCAAGGGGGAGAGGAGGGGAGAGAGGGGGTGGCGGCTAGGGTTGAGGGGGGGGGCGCCCCCCTTTTGGCCGGCCTCCCCTGGGCCAAGGCCCAGGTTGCCTGAAATTTTCAGAAATTCTCCTCTAAAAAATCTTTACTTAATTCTTTCCTATAAGGTCCCTCCCTTCATTTAATCGACTATCTCTCGAATCATTTCCGGGACATTACAATTTCTGAATTTCTCACACATTGCAAATAAAATGAGAGAACACAAGAGAATTTCTGAATTTCTCTATTCTCTTTTTTTCTTCATACAACTACTGGCATACGTATTCGGACTTCAAGTTGGACACAACTTCGACTTGAGTTACACACGGAGACAGACTCTACTACGTCTTGGACTCGAAGTCAAGATTATTTCTAACAATCTCCCCCTTAATCTTGACTTAACATACTCTAGTTTTAGTCGCAATGCATTATGAACTACCAGTCACGCCTCCATATGAAGCATTCTACATGCATGTTACATGTAGAAATTCAACTCAACTAGTACGGGTTCAACCGGATGCAAAGATTCTAAAACATTGAGAGTCAATCTCAATTATGACTTACTAAACTCATACTTGATATAGAACAGTGACACATCTCCTCAACGTTCCGATTTCTTTTTACCTTACTTGAGTTTGAATGGCAACACATCTTCTCAACGTCCCTGACTCCAACCTTCATCATAGCAGTGTTGGTTCATCATTGCTAAGCGCTTTAGCAAGAAACGCTTTCTTCATCCTCGGCTTGGGGCATTCTGAAGCAAAATGCCCATAATCATTACAATTATAACATCTCAATTTTGCCTTATCAAACTTTCGATTATGACGGCCTCGGCCACCACCACTAGAAGTGTTCTTGCCTTCATGTTTCGATGATCGAATCTCCCACTCAGTACAGGTCAACAAGAGCTATCCGTCGCTATTGTTACTATTGTCATGAATGCGTTCCTCGTATGCCTTAAGACGACCGATGACCTCCTCCATGGTCATTGTCTTTAGGTCTCCAAGTTGCTCTATGAACAAAGCAATTGGGAGAAACTATGAGGAAACAGCACGAAGGAATTTCTTCACTGCGTACAACTCTTCCACCTTCTCGCCAAGGGTCCATATCTTGTTGACGATGATCGTCAATCGGACGGCGAAGTCATTGATCGACTCCGTTTCCTTCATACGCAACACCTCAAACTCGGTCTTGAGAGTTTGTACCTTTGCTTCCTTCACACGATCAACGCCAAGATGCATCCCACGCAGCTTTGGCCATCTCCTTTTCAGGCAGTAGAAAGAGCGTCTCCTTTGGGATACCCTGATAGATGGCCGCCAATGCCATCTGATCCTTACGCACATCGATGTTGCCGTTCTCGATCGCTTCCCACACTCCTTGAGCCTTCATGTACACCTTCATCTTGATTGCCCAGGCTGCATAATTGCTCGTCGTGAGCATCGGATAATGCAGCAAGACAGCGGAACTCTCCTTCGCCATCATACTAGATGATGCTTCGTCATCGGTAACACCACTTCCCAGAGAACGTGACATGATCTTAAGCACAGATTAAGAACTCAAGCTACTTTGAAGTGGCTCTTGGACTTGCTCTGTGTTCCCGTGACTATCGCTTACTGTTTCTCCCCTCGTTGTGCACTTTTATTGCTGGAGTGAGGAACCGAGTCGGAGACGTACTTGTTGTCCACTGCATTTTGGAGACGGCGATACGTGACGGGAGAACATGCCAGAACAAGGGCGCCGAGACTATGTGCGATACCTCAAGAGCGCTACGCGGCTCTGATACCAAATGTTATAGTCTTTATGACTGCTCCCAGGACTTTACGATCACCTTGTAGTCGCTACAACCACCTCCTGCAGCCGTACGACCACGTTCAAGAGGCCACGATCACCTCCTGTGTCGTTACGACCGCTCTACTGGTTCACCGACCACACTGACAGTCATTATGACCATGTTGTGACCTCTCTGATCACGTCCCGCTGCTCTCCAACCACTCTATCGGATCTTCGACCACGTAGTCATAACTTTAGCAGAAGTTGCGACCACGTTCACCACCTCTGCGCTGTATTTCCTTCGACCATGATCGATCATCGTAGTCGTAGTACCTTACGACCATGTAGTGATCCTGTCGACCACGTCAAAGGCTCTGTCGCTGGTGTAGTCGTAATGCTTTACGACCACGTCTCCTGCTGTGGTCGCTTATGACCACGTCTTCTCGCTGTGGTCGTAACGACTGACAACCACGTCTTCTCGCTATAGTTGTAATGACTTATGACCACGTCTTCTCGCTATGGTCGTAACGACATATGACCACGCTGGTACCACTTTGTTAACTTTGTTCTAGGAGAAAACGCACACATTGCAAATAAACTGAGATAACACAAGAGAATTTCTGAATTTCTCTATTCTCTTTTTTTCTTCATACAACTACTGGCTGTAAACTTCCTCAATATATAGGCTAATACTCTCCTACTAGCATACGTATTTAGACTTCAAGTTGGACTCAATTTCAACTTGAGTTACACACGGAGACGGACTCTACTACGTCTTGGACTCGAAATCAAGATTATTTCTCACAAAGAGAAGAAAAGATGAGGAAAGGAATCGCGATTTTAGCGTTCTTCACCGGGTAACAATTTGGACATTTCCTCTCTAGTTTTTTAAACTTTTTGTAGAGATTAGAATTAAGATTAGAGAGAAAAGTAGTAAGGGCTCGTCAAGAGAAAGATTAGTAGATCAGTTTGTCTACGGTAATTTTCTATTGTTGTTTCAAGCATTGTATTAGCATAATTGAGAAATGTCATCTACTAGGTAGTTGTAGAGAATATAGCTAACTTTCTATAGAATATCTAATCATGTCGATTGAATGGTTAAATTTTGAGTTGTGATTGTAGTCAATTGGCAATACTAGAATGAACAATAGATTAAAAATAGTAAATGGAGTAATTATGGTATTTGAACTACATTAGAAGTGTAGATAATTTCTTAAGGATTACAGAGAATCCAAGAACATGAATTTTAGATGGGTAGAATAGAAGTTACAAATTTTGGAGGACTGTTGTCTAGAACAGGTTGCTACTGGATGCAGACAAGGGAAATTATTAATTTGACTGATTAGATGGAAGAATTGGATTTTTGGCATAACTAAAAAAAGCTAGAAAACTTTCTGTAGTTCTTAAAAATGTCACGGTTTACTATAGTTGCATAAGTAGAAAAACAGATATGAAATTATGAAGTCTGCTATCTAGAAGATAATAGATATGTCTTTCGGGTTAAAAATGGGATTAGATAATTTAATCTGTGTATGTGGCCAACTAAGAAGTTGTAGAAAATTTTATGTAGATTTCAGAACTAGTATGGTTTACTATATAATGGCTTAAGAGTTAAAAGTTATATTGCTTGTAGTACCGGAACAGCAAGGATGACTGTCTGGTAAAGGGAGAGATTTGTGGATTTAGGAAGCGTGTAGAAGCGTTGTCATTTAATTGTTGTCTTATACTGTTGTGGCTTGTATTGAGTTTGGGTATTTACTGTAGGAGAAGTAACTTCGGGTTGATGTCATCCTCTAATCAACCCGGTCGTCGCAACTAGACAAGTAAGTGCATGGTAAAATGGTATTCGGGTATTTGAGATTGTTATTTGGTTAAATGAATACTTGTCATGGTTATTCATATGATTATGCCTATTTTACATTGCTCACATGCTTATAGTACATTGATGATGATGATGATGAGTACGGAAGAATGATGATTATATCAATTGCTAATGAAGAAAGATAATAATTATTACATTGCATGTTGAGTATTTATAATGGAAAGATATGACTCGTGGGAGTGGGATGAGATATCCATATATAAAATATGGCAATGAGGTTCCTGTATGAAAAAGAATGGGCAATTGGTCCCCGCACGAAAGAATATGGGCATGAGTGAACACCGACGGATATTACACTCTGATATACCGGTATAAGCAAAAGGGAGTTGAGACATGTGCATTGCATTCATGAAAAGAGAAAAGAGATAATGAGATATATGTGTAGAACTTGATAAGAATGAATATATGAAATTGAGATAATGGTGAATGCATGTGAATTGTTAATATGATGTTGGCCTCGTTTATTGTGTATTTGCTGAGTTGTAGACTCAATCTTGCTTTATTGTTCTTAGGTGCTCGTTGTTGATGACATGTGTAGGCGGGACCGTGGGAAGTAGCACAAATTGACATTGCACTTAGTAGTTCCCTCTTTCACTTAGCGATCACTTAATTGTTGTTAGAAATAAATCTTGTTATCTATGAATTCTCTAGATGATTAATAATTTCTCTTTAGCACTTGGTGGTTCTATATTGATGCTACTTGTCAATTCTCTTTAGTTAAATTTATTATTGATTCAAATTATTGTTATTTGGTTCATCTTAAAGTTAGTCAATGAATTTTGTATTGATGAAATTTATATGTTTATGATTATATTGAGAAATTATCCATGAGGCCTAGCTGTTGGTAATACGTAATTAATTGTTTAAATTGATAGTATTTATAGTTATGCATGATATGTTAAGCTTTTGTTACGCCGGAGTGTTACAATAGATGCCATAGCCAATCATATCTTGTGTGCCATCTTGGTCACAAATAACATGACAGATATCAACTCACAAGAAATGAAAGGAAAAGAGAACCGTTACAACAGGACAATGAGGTACCATTTGGATAGTAGGAAATGAAGGCTTAGAATAGCATTGAGATACGAGGTAGAATAAATTTAGCTGTCGGATATAATTAATTGAGGATAGATTTATACTATTTTATGGGCATATTCGTTTCAGCTTTAAAAAACTGTTTTTATCTTTTTTATAATAGCTAGCTTTCAAATGAAGTGTCTTTTTTAGGTGGGGTCTAAAAGTTAATTATAGCACACATTATAACAACTTCATTTATATCGACCAAAACCGTAAGCAAGTTTTTGTTATTCCGTACTATCTCTCATAAACAACCTATAATCCATAAACCGAAACAAAAAAACATACCCTATATTCCAATCACATTTCTGTTGGTGATATGCCCTAGAGGCAACATGGAGATGTTGAATATATCACATACTATGTTTATGATACATTGCTTTGTTCCTTGAAATAGACATTATCATTATTGATCAATGAGTATGTGACTTATTCATGAGACTCTTAATGCCAAAATGTTGCTATTTCTAAATGATCCCTGATCATATATCATATGAGGAACAAATATGATTCAAAGATCAGCATATGTATTGATTGATGATCATGTCTCATGGATCATGGTATGGAGATACCAAATCAATAATATGGACATGTGTTAGTGAACATATGTTGGATAGACCCGCCATGAGACAACTGCAGAGATTCCATGTGTCATTAGTTGGTCTCAAGTAGTGTTTATGTAGAATCCTTAGACTTGAGATCATCATGGTTCCCAACATGCGTAGTAGCCTATTTTGGGACTACTAACCACTACTCCGTAATCGGGTAGTCATAAAAGTAGTCTTCGGGTTTGCTATGAAACATGTAGTGGGATGTGAATGATCAAGATATAATTTGCCCTCCTTATGGGAGAGATATCTCTGGGCCCTCGATGTAATGGATTATGAAAGTGCATGGCCATGCCAATGTGATTGAGGAGTCAATCACAAGTTTATAATCCATCACGGAATCGAGAGAGTGATTGAGCTATTAAGAGGATGACACAGTCTCGCCTTGAGCTTAATCTATATCGTGAGGCAAAGGGATTCGTACATGAGAACATTACAGTTCAGCGATATGATCTTTACGTATACTTTGGGGTTAATATGTCTTGCTAGAGGCCGCTATTAATGAGGTGACCGGAAAGGTGTTTCGGTCGCGACCAAGTATACGTGAACCTACAGTCGCACACTTAATGGGTTGGAACACTAATTCGAATGTGATTGGATGTGGGCTCAATTCGGATAGAGATCCGGATAGACTCCTATTGGGCCTCGGTCCACGAGGCCCAAGTGAGGAGGTCTATATATTTGGAGGAGGGGGCTGAGGAAAACACGCATATGTTCCTCCGAACAAAACCCTAGCCGCCACCTCCCGAGCCAAACCCTAGCCGCTCGCGATCTTTGGTACACTCGCGATCGGAGTTCCAGCCCGGACGTGTGGATACCGGTGGAGGCGCTGCTCGTTGCGGCGTTGATCGGCATCAACAAACTACGATTGGATCCGCTCGTGGTGTGGTTGATCGCGTGGAGGAGACGATCTGCTCGGACGATCGGCTACTTCCACTACTACCTCGACGCGTGGTTGGATCGGCTTCTCCAACTCTTCTTCACTGCACAAGGCGTCCGGTGGTAACGATCTATGATCCCTTCTTAGCATGATGTCCTGGTGTGCGCGGTAGAAAATTTTTATTTTCTGCTATCGTAGCCTACGCGCGTTCCTTCAATTTCTACCCCATATTTCTCCCAATCCAAACGGTCCCTTGAAGTTGAAGGGAATTATAGCACTAAACCTTGGTAACTAGCTGCAACAACGGGACAAAAAAGATTAATCTGGCAACTAAACTATCTCAAAGCCTATGCACCCCTCACCCCCAGTTAGACAAGCACAAAGGCTCCGCTCCAACTTTTTCTTTTTGACTTATTTAAGTTAGAAGTCACTTGAAACACATCAGTTTCTAATTTAGTCTTTTTTTGGTTTTTTTTCTTTTCCTTTTCTCTTATTACTCTGCATTGTCCGTAATGATATAACTATTTTTTCTATTATTTCTCATTTTTCTTAGAAAAAAATAACAACTGTTACAGTATAATTTCAACCAAAAACCACAGAAAAAATTAAGACAAAAACTAGTAAGAGCTCTACCAGAAAACACACCCTTCTGTCACTCGCCCATAGAGCTAGGAGTTGGGCCATGCCGTGCCGGCACAGCCTGGGCCCACCGTGCTTCGGGCCGCTTCGTGCCATGCTAGTTCGGTACAGTCATCTCACCATGCCATACGGTGCTGGCCCGCCTCACCTCTGGTTAGGCCTAAGCATAGCCCAAAGCCCACTGTGCCGGCGTTCGTGCCGTGCCAGCCCAAGCCCAACCCGAAGTAACTATACACGATGAAGGCGGCGACAACGATGGTGGTAGCGACCGCCATCTTCTTTTCCCTCATACCCGTATCATTAAAAACTAGTTGAAATTGAATTAGTTGCATAAAAACATGGGCACGTAATGACGTAAATATTTCAGAAAAAAGTGGAATTTCCTTGATGTTTTAAAAATACGATGGTATTGCCTCGTTAAAAACCTTGCACCCCAGAGTGGGGTTCCCTGAGTAAGGAAAAGAGCACAGTAATAATATATGCACATACTAACTATAACAACATGCATACATAGTATCTACTCATCAATGTCTAGGTTGTTCATGCGTTCGAGGTCAGCGTACACCTGCACGATTTCAGGATCCTCCAGTTGATGCTGTTGATGCTCTTTAGGTAATTCCCAATCTTTGGTGCATGTGATTGCCTCCACCATCCTAGGCGTAAGGGATAATCTACTTTCTTCGATTATTCTCCCTACTGTGCTGAACGTCACTTCTAAAGAGACGGTGGACAACGACACTAGGAGAACATCCCGTACGAAATGTGACAATACAGGAAATATTCGTTTGTTGTTCTTCCACCACTCAAGCAAGTCTATCTTGCCTCCACTAGTAAAATCAGGATTAATATTTGCAAAATCATGCTCCAAGTAGTGGTTCAGCTCTAAGATAGACTTCCACTTAGAGGCTGCTCGAGATTGAGAGGATGAAGTAGACTTGCCATTTGGCATCTTCCATAAGTGTGATGTCAAGCTTGTCTTTCCTTGTTACGTCTACTGTGAGGCCTCCGATCTTGGGTTGCTACCAAACTTATCATGATACATACGGAAAACACGAAAAAGCTCCTCTTTGATATGTGCGAAAGCTTCCGAATAATCAAGACCAAGGCATCACCTATTCCCTCTATGCCAACCTGTAAACCTGTCAACTTTTTTGTAGGATCGAAAATAATAGTAAATTAATATAAGTGTGAAACACAACAAAGATATTTAATAAATTTTTTCTCCATTGCTATGGCAGCATGGCCTAAAAGGTGATCCTCCCTAGATTTGATAATTTTGTCTGCAATTAACTAAATAAATTATATAACTAAGCAAGAGGTAGGATAATAAACACCAGATAGAACCTTTGTTGCTTTATAAAAAGGTCTTAAAAACTCTCAAAAATGATTAGCAATCTATCAGTCTGAATTAGTAACTAACAATTCATTATTTTGAGAGTTAGTATTGACAAAAACAGATATAACATATTCATACCCTTGTAACTTCTTTAACATGATATATGTCAAGTTCCACCTTACCTTCGTATCAAAACCAAATTTTTTTGGCTCTTTCTCATTGGCTACGCAGTACTCCGCGAACTTGGCTACCACTTGTGAGGAACTTGTGAGGTAACGAATGGCATCATGTATACTATTCAAATATGCACCAATTGCTTGCAAACCATCTTGAACAATAATATTCAAGATGTGGCATACACATCTCTGGTGGAGGACATAACCACCAATATATGTTTGTAATCTTGCCGTGAGGATGTTCATAGCCGTTGTGTTTGCCGATGTGTTATCAAGAGTTATAGAAGCAATTTTATTATCTATCTTAAAATCATCAAGTATGTGTAGTATACGCTCGGTAATAGCCTCTCTCGTGTGTGATTCATTTATTACTTTAAATCTTATAACTCTGTTGTTTAGCTTATAATTATCGTCCATAATGGGCTACATGTCACATCCCAAAATTTGCTTTCTGGAAAAATGTAATTTCAAATTAATTATTTTAAAGTATTTGAGTTTTATTTAGATTTGCCCTGAATTTTTGGTTTTTGAAAAAAAACTAGATTTGAAAAGTATTTTAAGTAAAACCTAAAATTATTATTAAATAAAAAGATATTTTGGTTTTATATGAAAATCCTAGTTCAAAATAATTATTTGGAGTTATTTGGCTTTTATCTGGTTTCTTGGATTTTCTGGAGTTCAAAAAAAAATGTATGTTTGAAATTAAAAAGTATTTCAAGTATGAAAATTAAAATACCAACAGTAGTTGGAAATATTTTTATTAAGTCCAAAATATCTCCGAAGCTTCGTGAATTTTTCTGGGATTTTTGGAGTTTGTTTAAGCTCAATTTGAAATTTCAAAAAAAAAGAAAAGGAGAGAGAATGAGCAGTCCATCGTCTCGCGCGCAGAGGCTCGATCGATCTGTTCTCTCTGTACTCGATTCTTTCCGTTTTTCTCTCTCTTCATAACTTCCAATCCGGACCTTATCTCAATGTCTTCCCAAAAGAAAAGTTGTGCCAAATCACGCAAGGAATCTATCCCAACTGGCCTCCTTCCATTTCGTTCATCCGTTTGCCTTTTATCTCCAATTTTCAAACGGACTCAAAACCGAAATCCACGAATTGCGGTCGGTTTCTACCTCTTCCAAGCCTATAAATAGGACCCCTTGGCTCCCCTAAACCCATCCCAAGCCGTGGCAAGTCCCATCAAAGGTCAGGACGCCGTCGGCATCGAGGCCCTTTGGTCTCGAATTTGCTAAATCACGTCTCGAGCTATTCGGTGAGTTTTTCCGTGATCCTTTCGCGTCACATTGTGCCATCATGTGCCATTTACCTTCTTGCCAAGTTAATTTGGTTTTGGTGCAGCCAATCTCCCGAATCGAGTTTTCCCAATCTAGGTCAAGAGCGCTTCCCGACGTCGATTCGTCATCTCCGGTAAGCTTTAGCCCTTGTCGTAATTTTCTTAGACTTGCCTCGCGCGTTCTACGCCGTGCTCACCTCCGCTTCCCGAAAAGCCTCCACAAATTTTCACCTCGAACCTCGCCATGGCCGCAAATGGCATCTCGTGTCCCCCATCTACCCGGTGATGTTTCCACCAATCCGTTCGCGTCACTTTGTGCCAAACCATCCCAGGTAGCTACCCTTCAAGTGGTTTTAGATTTCGTTCACCGAGCATCAAGATATTAAGTTTTTTGCTTTTCCTTCCCGACGTCGTTCAAACGTCGTTTGCGACATCTCCGGTGGGTCTTTGGCCGAGCCAACAATTTTCCTAGCTTCGCCAAGCCACGTTCTAGCCCGTGCTCACCCTACTTCTCCATATTCCATGCCCGGATTTTATTCCTCTCTCCTACCCATGTCGTTGTAGCCGCCGTGCTGTCAACGGTCTCCGTTAGCGTGCCGTCAATTCCTATGGGTGCCTTGGGTCCCTAGCAACCCATTTTCCTAGTTAGATTCACCTCCCATGCCTCCTCTCGCCAGCGCTAGCCTTCGCTAAAAGTACTGTTCTCGGATGAACAGTACTATCTGTGAATTTCAGCATTTTCTCGCCCGGCAAACTTTAGATCGCTCGTTCTCCTTCGTCCGAACTCCGATCGACCGATTCTTCTTCCTAAATTCATATAAAATTGAGCTCTATCTTTTGGTTCTGGTTTTGCAGTTTTTGGAGTTCATTTGAATTTTATTTGAATTTATTTTGTTTGTTTTGTCGTTTGCGCGTAGAACCCGACGTCGCGAAGAGTTTGTCGAGCCGCAGCAAGAAGGACCAAACAGTGCACAAAAGGCAAGTCTCCTTTGATCATCTTGAACCTATGCTTTCGAAATGTTTTAAATATTTTAAATTATGTGCATTGCTATTTACATAAAACCACTAGTTCAAATCTTTAGGAATTCGTTATTCCAACTTTGTTATGCCCTCATTTGACATTGATTGCCATGTACCTTTGTCACCCTAGAACTTCCTTTGTCTCAATAATGATTTTAATATTAATCTTTGTGAATATTAGAATGGTAGTATAATGCTTAGTCATGCTATCTAATAACTTTGGAAAATCTTGAAAATGGGAAATTATGAATTATTATTGAACCTTGTGTTGGTAAATGAGGTGGCAATTGAGTTGTCACTGTGATTTTAAAATAAAATAAAATGTGAAAGTTGGTTTAGATTAGGTGGATGGTTGGTTTGGTTTGGTGCAGTTAGCACGAGATCTTGTTAAGTGTATGTTTCACCCTAGTCAATTAAGGACCGACGCTTGTGTTTGTCAGATCGAGCATTAACCGTACAACCACAAGTCTATATGGGTACGACCTAGGTGACTAACTTATGATAGTCTAGTTTAGGTGCCACCAGTGGAAAGTGGGTGCGAGGATGGATTGGTTATTCACAAGTGAGGGACAGGATTTCTTGTACTCATATGGCGCAAGAGGGCTTCTGTTCGGCAGTTAGCCTACTGCGGTGAAACCTCGCGGGTGGTATCTAGCTAGATTAGAGTAAGGTAAAGGCTTTGTGGTATTTTATCCGGTCTCATGCCAAAGGAAGCGTGTTGACTTTTAGGATAATTTATCTCTTGTGGGTAAAGTTGTACAACCTCTGCAGAGTGTAAAACTATTCGAATAGCCGTGCCCACGGTCAAGGGCGGCGAGGAATGCATTCACATGGTAGATTTCTGGTTTTGGTTTTAAAATCAAAAGTTTTGTATTCCGAGAGTGGAGGAACTCTTGGAAGGGTATCTGGCAGTTGGAGCAGAGAGGGTGGATGTAACCAGCGATACTAAACTTGTTCAGTTAAAATTGATTAAACTGGTGTTGGTGGATGGAACCTTCACTAGTGAGTTAATGTTAGTTCTATTAAAACAATTATTTTAATAAATGGATGCCTTTGAAAATAGTTATTGGTAATTGAATTTAAAATATTGCTTTGTGCAAAAGAACCATATGGCCTTCCTTTGTCAAGCCTTGCATCTATTGCATTTTTCCCAAGACTTGCGGAGTACTTTATGTACTCACATGCTGCACTCAAAAATAATACCCAGAGGAACACGAAACTCGAGAGGGAGACTACGACTACTTCGCTTGTGGATTTGATGAAGGATTCCCGGAGTACTAGGTCGCGCTTCCCCAGTCAATTGCCTGTGGCGTATTGATGGGTCTTCGCCGGATTTATTTCTGCTTCCGCTGTGTTTTTGTGAGTGTGTGAGGTCTTAAAACCTCAGTTGTAATAATGAGACCTTTCGGTCGGTACTCTCAATTATTGTAATAAATTGCTGTTGGTGATGTTTATCCATTCATTTAGCGTGTGCACTAGCTTTGATCCGGGACTAGTGCGGTAATACACGAGGGTCCGGTTCGAAATCCGGGTCCCGGCAGAGATGGTATCGAGCCAATTTGACTATAGGACGTGACCTAGTTAGAATGGTCGTTAAAAGAAGAACTTCAAAATTTATTTTTTAAAATAAAAAGTTAATAATGTGCTATCCTTGTCTTTTCTTGTCTTTCTATCCTTACCTTCGTCATGGCATTCTCCCTTATCTATCTGCTTATTTCCTTTTTGGAATGGTAATTGTATCCCCTTCCCTCTATAATTTCTATAGATGGATCGATGAGGTTACGTCTAAAAGCACTTGGAGAATCCTTGGAGACCTAGAGTATCTGAAAGACAACAAATTTATGGAAAGTACTCTTGTCGGAAAGCCGTCATAATTAGTGCATATCAAGTTAGGTAATTTGGAGAATTGTTGCTAGAGTGATATATCTTGGATATATAATTGACAAGATTGAATAATATTCGAGTGAATTGAGAAAAACAAAGGTATATTTGTAGATACCAATTGATTATGAATAAATGTGAAGAAAGTAATACTTGTGGATTGAATAGATCATGGAGAATGAGTACAGTAGTAAGCTTGGTGGGACTAATTAAATCATGGGAAGTGTCTAAATTTGATACCTTGGATTTATTATCTAGGATTGAAAGGAGTGGTTGGATGTAAAACAAGATTTTGTTGAACGGATTATTTGTGATTATTGGAGAATTAGTATTAAGAGATTGATCCAGTAAAGAGAGGGATTAAAAGATTAAGAAGTTGAATTGTCATAAACAATTCATGATATCAATTTTGGATGATTTGGTTGAATCATGAAGAGTAGATGAATTTTGTGGAGTTAATTGATTATCAGAGTTTGGTGGACCTATTGATGATGAGTGGATGCTAGTGGAATTCCTAGAAGATAATACACTTAGATATCTTGGTGGATTAATTTACCATTGCAAAGTGGACATTGAATTGATATGACAATTTGAGTTTGGTGGATTTAATAGATCAATGTTAGATAATTGGATTTTAACTAATGGGATTAACTAGGTCATTTAAGGATGTTCAACCTGGAGGATTTAAATTAATTGTGGGAGATAGATTGTTCAATAAGAATTAGTTGAGAGATTGTCCGATAAGAATTAATTGTGGTATTTGAACTCATTCAAATTTGGTGGAACCAAAATGATGATTATCAAGAGATTGGTTTTGGTGGACTAATGGATATTAAATTATTGCTTAGATGATCTTAAAACTTATTGAAGGTTGAATTAATATTATTTTATCGAGTTATGGATCATTGGATTAGATCATGATCATAAAACAATTGGTGGAAATAATGAATTACAATGTTATTGGATTATTGGATTCTTGTTAGAAAAATTTCTATGGTTGGTCGTCGATCCAAATTAGAGCAGAGAATAAAAGTTTAAGAGATTATTTGCTGAAATCAATAAGGTGCATTTGTGGTATATGATTTTGGAATCAAGAATTTTGAAGAGTTGAAATAATTATGTCTTTCTCGGATGAACACTTGCGGAAGTTAAGCCCTATTTGGTGGAATTCTGAATTAATCGTTATGATGAGGGCAAATGAAGTTAATCCAAAGCTTGCAGGCGACTAAAGATGTACCCTCCGATTTGTTTATTGTCTTCCGTATTTCTCGCTTAAAGGAAGGTTTCAGAGTACCAAAGAACAAGATAGAATCATGAAGAAGCGAGGACTAGTTCTTTAGTTGTAGTACCCAAGTAAAGTCTTACGATTTTAGAACGCTTATATATTACTTATTTGTGTGCTAGATGGACTGTACTAAGCCTAAGTGCACTGTGGTACAGCCATTCTTAAAACTAGGTTGATTTCAATAAAAGTTCTTTTGCTAAAAGTTAATTTGCTTGCTTCTTCCTTGTGTGTTGGCTTGGGATGTGACTTAGTCTCCCTCAATCTCTTACCTTTGCTAATTCCCTCTTACCTTATGCTAACCTAAAACCGCTTCAGATGGTGAACACAAGGAGCAACCCTGACAACAGCCGTGATGCCAACCCTCAGCCAGAGAACAACATTCCGCCACCCCCTCCTCAAGCCCCCAGCTTGGAGCAAATGATGGCCATGCAACTGCAGCTTCTCCAGGCCCTAGCTCAAAACCAGGTGCAGCAAGCTCCGCAACCACCCAACCAAGCTCCTCAATCTAAGATGGGAGAATTTATGAGGACAAGGCCTCCTACTTTTGCTGGATCCGTAGATCCCATGGAGGCAGATGATTGGATTAAGGATGTGGAGAGGAAGTTGGTCCTAGCCCAGTGCAATGACAATGAAAAGGTGTTGTATGCGGCTCACCAACTCAAAGGATCGCTAGCGGTGGGAAAATTACCGCGCCGCTCATCAAAATGCACAAGCTATCACATGGGATGAATTTGTGGAGGCATTCCGCACTGCGCATATTCCTACGGGAATAATGGACATGAAGAAAAGAGAATTCTACCAACTGCAGCAAGGAAATCTCAGCGTTTCGAATACTGAACAAGTTCACCCGATGCACGGTATGTATCCGAAGAGATCACATCAGAGGCAACAAAGATTTGGCGGTTCATGCAGGGACTTGATCCCAACCTCAAGGTGCAATTGGTGTCCAAAGATTTTTCGACATTTCAGCACATGATAAATAAGGCCCTTGTCCAGGAAGATGCTCAATATCAATTGCAGGACTCGTAAGAGAAAGATGGCTTTTCGCATACAGAGTAATGCAAGCAGTTCAAGGCCTCGAATAAATCCACCCCAGTTCAACAAAGCTCCAGCAGCAACAGATGCACCAGGAACTCCAGGATCTGCGCCTCGTTCAAAGATGCAAGAACCCCGCATCTTCACCGGAGTCCGACCTCAGAAAAGCAACACCTCAGCCGCAGGAGTGCAATGTTTTCGATGTCACGAGATGGGGCATTATGCAGGCAATTGCCCACAGAAGCCTCAGGCTATCACTCCAATTCCTTTCAATTTGGGAAGTACACCAGCGCGAACTCCAGTTGTAGGACAAGGTCGGGGAGTAACTCCAACTACAGGAAAAACTCCAAGAACTCCGCAATCACAAGGAAGAGGACAAGTTAACAACATCACCACAAAAGGTGCCCCAGGGGCAGCAATCATGCTTGGTAAGTTTCAATTTGGTTCAAAGCAAGAAGCAGCTTGAGAGCACAGCAAGAAACCAAGATCTGCGTTTTCCTCTCCTATCTTTTTCCTAGTTAAATCGAATCTAGGGACGAGATTCTTTCTAAGGGGGTAGATTTGTCACATCCCAAAATTTGCTTTCTGGAAAAATGTAATTTCAAATTAATTATTTTAAAGTATTTGAGTTTTATTTAGATTTGCCTGAATTTTTGGTTTTGAAAAAACTAGATTTGAAAAGTATTTTAAGTAAAACCTAAAATTATTATTAAATAAAAAGATATTTTGGTTTTAAATGAAAATCCTAGTTCAAAATAATTATTTGGAGTTATTTGGCTTTTATCTGGTTTCTTGGATTTTCTGGAGTTCAAAAAAAAATGTATGTTTGAAATTAAAAAGTATTTCAAGTATGAAAATTAAATACCAACAGTAGTTGGAAATATTTTTATTAAGTCCAAAATATCTCCAGAAGCTTCTGTGAATTTTTCTGGGATTTTTCGGAGTTTGTTTAAGCTCAATTTGAAATTTCCAAAAAAAAAAAAAGAAAAAGGAGAGAGAATGAACAGTACCCACGGGGTACTGTTCATCCATCGTCCCCGCGCGGCAGAGGCTCGATCGATCTGTTCTCTCTGTACTCAGTTCTTTCTGTTTTTCTCTCTCTTCATAACTTCCAATCCGGACCTTATCTCAATGTCTTCCCAAAAGAAAAGTTGTGCCAAATCACGCAAGGAATCTATCCCAACTGGCCTCCTTCCATTTCGTTCATCCGTTTGCCTTTTATCTCCAATTTTCTGAAACGGACTCAAAACCGAAATCCACGAATTGCGGTCGGTTTCTACCTCTTCCAAGCCTATAAATAGGACCCCTTGGCTCCCCTAAACCCATCCCAAGCCGTGGCAAGTCCCATCAAAGGTCAGGACGCCGTCGGCATCGAGGCCCTTTGGTCTCGAATTTGCTCGTCACGTCTCGAGCTATTCGGTGAGTTTTTCCGTGATCCTTTCGCGTCACATTGTGCCATCATGTGCCATTTACCTTCTTGCCAAGTTAATTTGGTTTTGGTGCAGCCAATCTCCGAATCGAGTTTTCCCAATCTAGGTCAAGAGCGCTTCCGACGCGTCGATTCGTCATCTCCGGTAAGCTTTAGCCCTTGTCGTAATTTTTCTTAGACTTGCCTCGCCGCGTTCTACGCCGTGCTCACCTCCGTTTCCCCGAAAAGCCTCCACAAATTTTCACCTCCGAACCTCGCCATGGCCGCAAATGGCATCTCGTGTCCCCCATCTACCCGGTGATGTTTCCACCAATCCGTTCGCGTCACTTTGTGCCAAACCATCCCAGGTAGCTACCCTTCAAGTGGTTTTAGATTTCGTTCACCGAGCATCAAGATATTAAGTTTTTTGCTTTTCCTTCCCGACGTCGTTCAAACGTCGTTTGCGACATCTCCGGTGGGTCTTTGGCCGAGCCAACAATTTTCCTAGCTTCGCCAAGCCACGTTCTAGCCCGTGCTCACCCTACTTCTCCATATTCCATGCCCGGATTTTATTCCTCTCTCCTACCCATGTCGTTGTAGCCGCCCGTGCTGTCAACGGTCTCCGTTTGGCGTGCCGTCAATTCCTATGGGTGCCTTGGGTCCCTAGCAACCCATTTTCCTAGTTAGATTCACCTCCCATGCCTCCTCTCGCCAGCGCTAGCCTTCTCGCCAAAAGTACTGTTCTCGGATGAACAGTACTATCTGTGAATTTCCAGCATTTTCTCGCCCCGGCAAACTTTAGATCGCTCGTTCTCCTTCGTCCGAACTCCGATCGACCCGATTCTTCTTCCTAAATTCATATAAAATTGAGCTCTATCTTTTGGTTCTGGTTTTGCAGTTTTTGGAGTTCATTTGAATTTTATTTGAATTTATTTTGTTTGTTTTGTCGTTTCGCGCGTAGAACCCGACGTCGCCGAAGAGTTTGTCGAGCCGCAGCAAGAAGGACCAAACAGTGCACAAGAAGGCAAGTCTCCTTTGATCATCTTGAACCTATGCTTTCGAAATGTTTTAAATATTTTAAATTATGTGCATTGCTATTTACATAAAACCACTAGTTCAAATCTTTAGGAATTCGTTATTCCAACTTTGTTATGCCCTCATTTGACATTGATTGCCATGTACCTTTGTCACCCTAGAACTTCCTTTGTCTCAATAATGATTTTAATATTAATCTTTGTGAATATTAGAATGGTAGTATAATGCTTAGTCATGCTATCTAATAACTTTGGAAAATCTTGAAAATGGGAAATTATGAATTATTATTGAACCTTGTGTTGGTAAATGAGGTGGCAATTGGAGTTGTCACTGTGATTTTAAAATAAAATAAAATGTGAAAGTTGGTTTAGATTAGGGTGGATGGTTGGTTTGGTTTGGTGCAGTTAGCACGAGATCTTGTTAAGTGTATGTTTCACCTAGTCAATTAAGGACCGACGCTTGTGTTTGTCAGATCGAGCATTAACCGTACAACCACAAGTCTATATGGGTACGACCTAGTGACTAACTTATGATAGTCTAGTTTAGGTGCCACCGATGGAAAGTGGGTGCCGAGGATGGATTGGTTATTCACAAGTGAGGGACAGGATTTTCTTGTACTCATATGGCGCAAGAGGGGCTTCGGTTCGGCGATTAGCCTACTGCGGTGAAACCTCGCGGGTGGTATCTAGCTAGATTAGAGTAAGGTAAAGGCTTTGTGGTATTTTATCCGGGTCTCATGCCAAAGGAAGCGTGTTGACTTTTAGGATAATTTATCTCTTGTGGGTAAAGTTGTACAACCTCTGCAGAGTGTAAAACTATTCGAATAGCCGTGCCCACGGTCAAGGGCGGGCGAGGAATGCATTCACATGGTAGATTTCTGGTTTTGGTTTTAAAATCAAAAGTTTTGTATTCCGAGAGTGGAGGGAACTCTTGGAAGGGTATCTGGCAGTTGGAGCAGAGAGGTGGATGTAACCGCGAGACTAAACTTGTTCGATTAAAATTGATTAAACTGGTGTTGGTGGATGGAACCTTCACTAGTGAGTTAATGTTAGTTCTGTTAAAACAATTATTTTAATAAATGGATGCCTTTGAAAATAGTTATTGGTAATTGAATTTAAAATATTGCTTGTGCAAAAGAACCATATGGCCTTCCTTTGTCAAGCCTTGCATCTATTGCATTTTTCCCAAGACTTGCGGAGTACTTTATGTACTCACATGCTGCACTCAAAAATAATACCCAGAGGAACACGAAAATCGAGAGGGAGACTACGACTACTTCGCTTGTGGATTTGATGAAGGATTCCCGGAGTACTAGGTCGCGCTTCCCCAGTCAATTGCCTGTGGCGTATTGATGGGTCTTCGCCGGATTTATTTCTGCTTCCGCTGTGTTTTTGTGAGTGTGTGAGGTCTTAAAACCTCAGTTGTAATAATGAGACCTTTCAGTCGGTACTCTCAATTATTGTAATAAATTGCTGTTGGTGATGTTTATCCATTCTGTTTAACTGTGTGCACTAGCTTTGATCTGGGACTAGTGCGGTAATACACAGAGGGTCCGGGTTCGGAAATCCGGGGTCCCGACACTACAACACTAAGATAGGCACTTCTCTGGTGTAATGATATCCAAATATCTAAGATTATAGCAAAAGAAAACTGAACTTCTTGGAATAGTTCTTTCAACTCTACTAGTTCCTTTTAATACATCTGTAAAATATCAGATGTAGTAGTTCTCTTACTAACATGTTGGTAATGTGGGCTGTTGTAGGGGTGGCCCCCACCTAAACCCAGTAGGCCTGTTAGAAGGTTATAAGGCCCAGAATAGGCCATGTGTAATGACATAAGTGCCCCTAAAGGGGATACTCAGATGTAAGGGTATAATTATAAAAGCACTCCCCATGTGTGTGTATATATATGAAATACAGGCCATGGGAAGGCCCGAGCCATTACGATTACTCTCTCCCAACTCTCCACTACCATCTCTCTCTCTGTTTGGTCTGTAGCCACAACAGTTGGCGCCGTCCGTGGGGAGGGCAGGAGCAAGCCTGAAGTTCGAAGAAGGATGGCACCAAAAAGCCGTCGGCGGCGCGGGAAAGAAAGCGGCTGGTCGGAGCGTCGCATGGGTACCGTGGCCGGCATCGGACGGCATTGCGCGCGCGCGACGACGCGGCACGGTGGTCGAGGACGCCGACGCTGGCGCTGCGACGACCGACCCCACCACCGGCGCTGCGACGACCGACCCCGTCACCAGCGCTGCGACGACCGACCCCGCCACCGACACTACGACAACCAACCTCGCCGCCCTTGCCGCAACGCTCGCCGGTAGCGCAGACCGGGCGATTGGAGGTAGCCACAACGGAGCGGCCGGCAGCTCGGGAGCTCGCGAGGCGATCGTGCCTGTGCCGACCCGTCCGTTGGGCGCGCCGGTGGCCCCGCCCACGCAAGCGGTGGAAAGCGCCCTGCTGGCGGCCCTCAAAGCGTTCCAGCAGGAGCTAGGGGATCTTCGTGGGGCTGTCCGCGACATACAAGAGGCTCGAGCCGCGAGCGCGCCGATGGGCGCGCGAGCCCACGCCAGAAAGGGCGGACAGCCGCGACGCCCCCACATCCAGCCGCGTGCCACTTTCGGCAGGGCTACAGCAGGCGGCGTGGCCCAATGACTTCAAGTTCCCCAGTGTCATCGAGCCATACAAAGGTGATACGGACCCCCGCGAGTTCGTGCGCGTGTACGAAACCACAATCGAAGCCGCGGGCGGAGATGACACCACAAAGGCGAAGGGCCTCCCCCTCACATTGCAAGGAGTGGCGCTTTCCTGGTTTTTTACCATAGAGCCAAACTCCATCTACGCGTGGGAGCAGCTCCGCGACCGCCTTCACAACAACTTTCAAGGAAACTATGTTGAGCGAGTCGACGCAGACCAGCTCTTTGCCGTGAAGCAGAAATCTTCGGAGAAGCTCCGAGACTACTTCAAGCGCTTCGCAAAGATACGATGCCAAGTCAAGGATGTCAACGAAACCACCGTTGTCAATGCAGCCATACAGGGCCTCCGCCCGGGCCCCATGGCCGAGTACAACGCAAGGAAGCCGATCAAGACAGTGACGAAGCTCTTCGACAAAATGGAGGAATACGCCAGGGCGGAAGAGGACGCACGGCGATGACAAGGTGATGACTCCGACACCAACCAGGCCGGTGGCTCGGCGAAAACCGAAGACCCGCCGAAGGACGGCTCTGCGAAGCGAAAACGTAAGCAGGAGTCGTCCAAGGACGCGCTCGAGCGCAAGGATGCCCCGCACGAGCCGTCCGATAGGCCCAAGCGCGGCCAGCAGAAGTCGCGGCGAGGCCGATACGTCCTCGACATCGAAGGCGGTTCCGAAGAAACTGCTCCCGCGGGTCGGGGCGGTCGGGGGCGCCAAGGCCGGGGGCGCGGCCGTGGCCGGGGCCGTGACGATAGAGGTCGTGGAGATTACGACGACCAACACCAGGGGCTGTGGTGCGCAGTCCACGGTCGCGGCAACCACGACACGTGCACGTGCACCTCTATCGCGGCGCTCCGCGAGAGCGTCACCAGGGACAGGAACTCGGAAGTACGCCCGCCCGTGGTGGCCCACGTACAGCACCCATACGAAGCCCCCATGCACATCCAGGCACAAGGGGCGCAGTCACACGAGGGTCCTCTGCGGATTAAGGCCCATGTGCAGCAGCCTCAAGGGGGCCTCCTACAGCTACAAGCTCCAGAGGCCGCCCACCGTAGGATCATCAACGTCATCTCTGGAGGCTCCTCGCTGGAGTTCTCCTCGGCACGACAGCGGAAGGCCTACGTGCGGAGGTTACACCACATGGCGGCATACCCAGCGCAGTCACCGCCGGACTGGGCACAGCACGAGGTCACGTTCACCCCCGCCGACGCCCAAGGCGTGGAGCTTCCTCACCACGACCCCCTGGTCGTCCGGGTCGTCGTAGCCGGATGCGACGTGGGGCGTGCCCTAGTCGATGGCGGCAGTTCCGCGAACATTCTGTTCGTGGCAGCCTTCGACCAGATGGGGATCACCCGAAGCCGCCTCGGCCCATCGGGAGTCCCATTGCAAGGCTTCGGAGGACAACCTCTACGGGCGCTCGGCCAAGTATGCCTGCAGGTCTCCTTCGGCCAGGGCGACAACGAAAGGGTCGAAGACGCTACATTCGACGTCGTCGATCTCCAATACCCTTACAATGCCATATTGGGGCGTCCAATCCTCAACTCCATCGGGGCGGTACCGCATCACGGCTATTTATGCATGAAGCTCCCGGGGCCGCGGGCCATTATTACCGTTCGAGGTGACCAGGACATGGCCCGGCGCATTGAGCACGGCACCAGATATCCTCGTTGCGGCGACCAACAGCACACTTAGAATCGGCACCACGGCGCGGGGACCCAAGGCGTCGTTCGGAGACGGTGCGGGCATGCATTACTACCAGAGGCTCCGGCTGCGCCAGAGACAAATGGTTAGTACCTCCGCCATATGTAATCGCTTACCCGCGCAAACGGGAATTTAATAAAGTTTCGTTTGCCGCCAACCTGTCATCACTGCAAAAAACGCGGCGAGAGCGCACGAAGGCTCCGCCTATGCGCGTGCTCCCGGAGTATAAACCAAAGACGCACGTTCGCGTGTGCACTCTCCGTAGCCAGGGGTGCGGGTATGAGTATAAACCAAAGATGCACGTTCGCGTGTGCACTCTCCGTAGCCAGGGGTGCGGGTATGAGTATAAACCAAAGACACACGTTCGCGTGTGCACTCTCCGTAGCCAGGGGTGCGGGTATGAGTATAAACCAAAGACGCACATTCGCGTGTGCACTCTCCGTAGCTAGGGGTGCGGGTATGAGTATAAACCAAAGACGCACGTTCGCGTGTGCACTCTCCGTAGCCAGGGGTGCGGGCATGAGTATAAACCAAAGACGCACGTTCACGTGTGCACTCTCCGTCAAAGACACGGGTATGAGTATAAACCAAAGACGCACGTTCGCGTGTGCACTCTCCGTCAAAGACACGGGCATGAGTATAAACAAAGACGCACGTTCACGTGTGCACTCTCCGTCGAAGACACGGGCATGAGTATAAACAAAGACGTGTGGGGGGACACCTCAGCACGCACTCTACGGAGTATAAACAAGACGCGGATGTTCTCCCTGCGCACTCTACTGAGTATAAACAAGACGCGAACCCCGCGCACGCCAGGGACTTCGTCCCTGTGCGTACTCTCCGGGGTTTAAATATGACATGGATGTTGACCCCCACGCACTCTACGGAGTATAAACAAGACGCGGATGTTCTCCCTGCGCACTCTACTGAGTATAAACAAGACGCGAACCCCGCACACGCTAGGGACTTCGTCCCTGTGCGTACTCTCCGGAGTTTAAATATGACGTGGATGTTGACCCCACGCACTCTACGGAGTATAAATAAGACGTGGATGTTCTCCCTGCGCACTCTACTGAGTATAAACAAGACGCGGACCCCGCGCACGCCAGGGACTTTGTCCCTGTGCGCACTCTTCGGAGTATAAATAAGACGTGGACGTTGACCCCACGCACTCTACAGAGTATAAATAAAGCGCGGGTGCTCTCGATGCACTCCGCGGAGCGCAGGAGGGCGTGGATGCCAATCGCGCGTCACGACGTAGCGTCGAGGCTCGCCTTCGCGCACCACGGGAGGTGAGCGCAAGGTGCGCCACCGAAGTCCAATCCCACGAGCTCCAAGAGGGCGACATAGCGAGTCAGAGGCTGCTCTCAGGGAAGGCGCACGCGGAGTGCGAGGTACACCAGAGGCTACCCCCGCCTTGGAGCGTAGGCGAACAGAGCGCGCGCGTCTGCTTTGGCTAGGCGTCAACTTCGATGCCACCCGTTCGACGTGCGCGCGCTTCTGCTGCCGCATGCGCCAGTCTACGGACTCTAAACAAATCATAGCGTCGAGGTCTGCCTCCGCACGCGCCAGTCTACGGACTCTAAACAAGTCGTAGCGTCGAGGTCCGCCTCCGCACGCGCCAGTCTACGGACTCTAAACAAGTCGTAGCGTCGAGGTCCGCCTCCGCACGCGCCAGTCTACAGACTCTAAACAAGTCCTAGCGTCGAGGTCCACCTCCGCACATGCCAGTCTACGGACTCTAAACAAGTCGTAGCGTCGAGGTTCGCCTCCGCCGAGGAACAAGGCCCCGGGAGTCCTCGCGTGCCCACTTCGGCTAGGCAGGCGGGGCCCCCGCACAACTACTGTCAGACCACCCGGCTCAGCAGCGCGCATATCCTAATGGCCGGCAGCTGTATACATCGGAAAATTTTACAAATACTGAGGTTCGCCAAAGATATCGGTGCCGTAGGAGCGCGCACACCATACACGACGCCGTGTAGGCACAGTGGTTCCCAAAAGTCGTCGTGGCACCACGCGCAGCGTTGGCGGCATCTTTGATCCAGCGAAGGGTCCGCGACAGCTCCTCCGGGCCGAAGGCATGCTCCGGCACTTTGGCCACAAGCTCCTCGAGATGGCTTTCAAGCGTTTGCATGGCATCCCATGCAACTACCAAAGCCTCGCCCAGCGTCCGGTCATGCTCCGCTAGAATTAAGGCAAGTTCGCCTTTTTCCTTTTCTAGCGAGGCGACTTGTTGCAGCAAGCCGTCCCGCTCGGCTGCAAACTCTGCCGCATCACCTCCGCGGCCGACTCCCGCCGGCGGCGAGTCGCCGGCGTCGCACCTCACCTCAAGACTCGCTTCCGGTGGCGGATGCGGGCATCCGGGCGCGTAACGAGCCCCGTGGTCCCAGCGGCTCCTCCTCGGCGACCGCGATCTATCTTCGAGCGCCCTTTGGGCACAGTATAGGCCGTTGCAAGGCCTGCCCGGACAAGCGTCTGCAGAACACAAAGGCTTAGCAAGCTCGGCAGGCCCAAGCGTGGTCGTATGAGTACTTACCCTCACCCCCGACACCTCAAAGGCGTCCCTGAGACGCCCCGCCCCGTAAGTCTGTAGCACTTGCTCGCCGACGCTGGCAGCTGCGTCGTCCACAATCCCGCGCCACGCCTTCAGCGTCTCCGGCGGGGGCACGAAGTCCGCTGGGCTCGAGCGTGCGGTGGTCGCCCCGCCAGCACGAGGACCCCCATGTTCCGCCAAAGGCTCCTCCTCCGGAATAAGCGACACTGCAGATGGGGACGCAGGTGAGCCCCGCAAGGCACAACAAAGGAAGCACCACGGAAGCCAAGCCACCTTACCTTCGGTAGCGGAAGGAGGGCTCCAGGGGCCCCCCTAGTACCGGGCGGAGGGACGGTGGTGCAAGTCCCCGTGGAAGGCGTGGTCCCGCCAAGAGCAGAAGCCTCCGCGCTAGGGGCCGGCGCCGACCGTTCCTGCACGGCGAACAGTGTGGCTTGGTACGTCGAGGGGGCGTGCACCGCGGGGACGTCGGCGTGCGCATCAGAGTCCCACAAGTTCCGGCGCGGCCGCCACGATGAATCCCTCGGCGCCCGGTGGAGCTCGGCGTGAGACACGGCCGCTTAGCCGGGGCAAGTGGCGACGACACCGCCCCAGCAACCGCGGCCGGAGAGGCCCCCGTGGCTACGGCACCTGGGGGCAAAGCCCCCGCCGTGGCAACCTCTGCAAGGGGCAACTCGGTTTCGTCCGCTGCTGCTGGTGAAGACCCCGCTCCGTGCGCCCCCATGGAGGGCGTCTCCGGCGTTATGGCGACCACGGCCGAAGGCTCCACCTCAGCATCGCCGGTCCTCTTGGATCCTGTCTCGACGACCGTCGTGAGTGACGAGACTTCTTCTCTTCGGCTGCTCGTGGCGAGCCGGCCGTCCAGGGCATCCGCCGAAGATCCTTTGCCCCCGGCATCCGCGCCATCCAAGCTGGAGTCGGCGTACCTCGCCGAATCCGACTCGGCGTCTGCCGCGCCATCAGGAGCGCTAGCAGCGGCACTGGCAGACGCTCTGCCTCGGCCCCTCTTGCGAGACGGCGCCTTCCTCGTCGCGCCGTCGCCTTGGGGTTGCAGGGCCGGCTCAGCACGCTCCGGCATAGCAAGGCCCAGGGCCTCGCACACACGGTTTATTCGCCCCAGCCCCACCTCGGCGGTAGCGGACGCGCGCTGCTCGTGCTCCCTGCCGGTATACGGCCCCAGGAACACGCGTGCAGCTTGCTCTGCATCTTCCAAACGAATCCCTAAAGCAAAGCAAGAGATAAGATTAACATGTAACACATGTCACGTAAACGAAGGGGCGATACGGTCGACGCTTACGAAGACCGGAGGGTGCCGGCAGCAAGCAGACCCGCGGCGAAACATTGTCGTCTCGACGCTTCTCGGCGGCAAGGCGCCAGTCACAGGAGAGCGGCACCACGCCGTACATCACGTACTATTCGACGAGGTCACGCATGTTAAAGCGGGCAGCCACGCCCACGAGCCGTCGGGCCCTCCGCCTGTCCTTGTCGTCGAGCGTCTGGCCGGGCGAGGTCTTGAACGCGATCGGCCGACCCATGCACTCAAGGCCGCTCCCGCTCTCCACACGGTGGTAGAACCACCGCTTCATCCAGTGAGACTCCCACTTCCCGCGAGTGGAGTTCGCGATGAGAACTTGCCGCAAGTCGATCAAGAATAAAGGTGGCGCCGCCGGCTCGGCAGTGTCCCGCCCTTCCACTCCTTGGCCGGCACCGTGCCTCGTGCGGTAGGCGAACAACGGCATCGGGCCAAGACGCTCCCGAGCGCAAGGCCCAAGCGTACACCGCGAGTGGGCCACGGTGTTCGAGTCGATTGCGCCAGCTCGGCCGAAGGTCGCGCAAAGACGCCGCCACGATCGCGCCGCCGGATGCGAGCCCCGCATCCAAAGAGGCGACAAATACGAGCGCCTCCGACCTCTCGGGGCGCGGTTTCGTCTCATCGGCGGTGGGTAATCGTACCTCCTGGCGCTCGGACAGCTTCCCCGCGTGCAGCAGCGCTTGGATGGTCTTCTCAGTCACGAGCGAGGGGCCCAACTCGCCGGAGAACGCGCCTTCCTTCTCTGCCGCCTGCCACCACTTGTCCACCACCGCCGGGTCGCGTTCTTTGAGCGAGTACTTCACCTCTAGCGGTGAAGATCATCGGCGAATGCCACAGGTACTAGCCGCCTGGCTACACCTACCGCCAGATGCCATCGCCTCTCACAAAAGGAGTATAGCGGCGAGACTATGGCGGGAATATAGAAGGCGAGGCAAGCGAGAAGGGGGCGTAAAACTGCGGGGGCGCGGTTACGAGGGCTATTTTAAGCCACCTCCCCCCCCCGATGCCGAAGCGTCGCGACCGTCCGCGCACCGGGCGCGACCGCAGTCGTAACAGGCCCGTCCCGCACAATCCCCCATACCCGAAGGCGCAGGGGTGCGACTGCAGCGGTAAGGACCGTCAGAACACGACGCTCCAATGGCCTCCCGCCGCGTGCCAACCCCCGCGCGAGATATCTGGCGCACCCGAGGCCAGGCGTCGACACGACTTCAGCCACCATTAAAAGTGCATTAATGGGCCGCGGGATCACAGCAGCTTCGATGCTGCGCCATTCCCCGCCCACCCCGTGTCACCCTTCCCTAGGGAAGAGGTGAGTAGCTGCGATCACGCAACCGTTCACATCCCGCCGCGCTCCAGTTACAAGCCGCCGCGTGCCCTACACACGCCAAGGTGAGTCGCACGGTACGACAACCTAGCTCTGGCAAACCGGGGGCCGGTGCGATTCCAGGGATCTTTACAGCGCATTACCACACCGTGAGATCGCAATCACCGAACGCGTGGCGGTGTTCGCGATGCGAAGTTGCAACTCAGAACCACCGCTGAGCCTCTACCGCGGCAGGCTCCAGTAGAAGCGCGCGTCACTGCCCGGCTGGCGCCCGGCCCGCCGCCACCCGCTCGAAGGTAGGCGGACGGAGCGCGCGCTCTGCCGGCTGGCGGCAGCCCGCCGCCACCCGCTCAAGGGTAGGGGCGGGCGCGCGCGCGTCCGCTGCCGACCAGGCATCAGCTCGCTGCCACCCATTCGAAGGGTAGGGGACGGAGCGCGCGCGTCTCCTTCGGCTGGCGCCCGGCTCGCGCCACCCGCTCGAAGGGCGAGGGGCGGAGTGCGCGCGCATCTCCTTCGGCTAGGTGCCGGCCCGCCGCCACCCGCTCGAAGGTAGGGGACGGAGCGCGCGCTTTACGGCTAGGCTCGGCAGCCCGCGCCAGCGCTCGACGGGTGGGGACGGAACGCGCAGCGCGTCTACGCCGGTGGCGCGCCACTCCGCCGCCACCCGTTCGAAGGTAGGGGACGAGCGCGCGTCTTCTTTGGCTGGCGTCGGCTCGCCGCCACCCATTCGAAGAGTGTACGGACGGGCGTGCGCGCTGCCTTCGGCTAGCGCGCCGCTCGCCGCCACCCGCTCAAGGGTAGGGACGGAGCGCGCGCATCTGCCCGGCTGGCGCCAGCTCGCCGCCACCCGCTCGAAGGTAGGGGATGGAGCGCGCGCTGCGTCTACTTTGGCGAGGCGCCGGCTCCGCCGCCACCCGCTCAAGGGTAGGGGACGGAGTGCGCGCAGTACCGCCGCCAGCGCCAGCTCGCTGCCACCCGTCCAAGGGGTAGGGGCGAGCGCGCGCACGCGTCACTACAACTTGCGCAAGCTCTGCTGCGTCGACTTCGGCAGCCTAATACGGGCGAGTCTCTGCCTTAGCTGCGAAACCCTGCCACCCGCCTCGGCCCTGCGCCGGGGTATAACGGCAAGCCGCCACGGGCCAAGCAACCTCGGCGGCAGCCTCAGCGTGAGCCCTGCCTCCCTCCATGGGGAAAGCACAGGTGGCCACTTCGGCGTCAAGGCCCGCGCGACAACCTCATGACCCGGACCAACAGGGATTCAGGCGCCTGGGTTTTCCGTATTTTGGGAGTGCAAGGGTGGATGTGCGACAGGTTTTGATGGGTTCTCATAGACAGATAAGCTTCAGTACATCAATGTTCCTTGATGATAGCGCCAGGTGGCACAATCAGCGGATGTAGAGGAACTCAAGCATATCTGTCTACGAGAACAGGTCAAACCTTACCATCTTCATACGAGAGCGTGACGCGCGTGTAGGAGGACGTCTTCTCGATCGCCACACCAACCTGGCCGCAGCCGCGCCGGCCGGACCACGGCCGAGGAGCGGACCGCAAGACGAACTCGCCCGCTGGCACCTCCACACATGGCAAAAGCAAAGGTCATGTCGCGCAAAGTTTGGCTTGTTCTCCTTAACAGGCCACCTTGATTGCATTCACATTCTTTCAAAGTAATGCGACGGGCTCCATCAGAACCCCGATCGAAGGTAGGTCATTCGGAGAGCAGGCAAACCTACCGCCGTATGCGAAGCGCAGTGCGAGGCGAAGCGGTGGCTACCGATACCGAGACGCTAACCAAGCTCCTAAGAAAAATGGACCTCCATCAGACATCAAGCATCCCCCTGCCGCTCGGCGTGTCACTGGGAATGTCGATGCACGGAAGGCCCATTTAGGGAGCAGCTCCTACACAAGGACACGGGGCAGGAGCAACGCCACACCAGCACCGTATATATACCCCATCAGCGGGGGAGCCAACCGGTGGAAGACACTGTTGGTGATATGCCCTAGAGGCAACATGGAGATGTTGAATATATCACATACTATGTTTATGATGCATTACTTTGTTCCTTGAAATAGACATTATCATTATTGATCAATGAGTATGTGACTTATTCATGAGACTCTTAATGCTTAAATGTTGCTATTTCTAAATGATCCCTGATCATATATCATATGAGGAACAAATATGATTCAAAGATCAGCATATGTATTGATTGATGATCATGTCTCATGGATCATGGTATGGTAATACCAAATCAATAATATGGACATGTGTTAGTGAACATATGTTGGATAGACCCGCCATGAGACACTGCGCAGAGATTCCATGTGTCATTAGTTGGTCTCAAGTAGTGTTTATGTAGAATCCTTAGACTTGAGATCATCATGGTTCCCAACATGCGTAGTAGCCTATTTTGGGACTACTAACCACTACTCCGTGAATCGGGTAGTCATAAAAGTAGTCTTCGGGTTTGCTGTGAAACATGTAGTGGGATGTGAATGATCAAGATAGAATTTGCCCTCCTTATGGAGAGATATCTCTGGGCCTCGATGTAATGGATTATGAAAGTGCATGGCCATGCCAATGTGATTGAGGAGTCAATCACAAGTTTATAATCCATCACGGAATCGAGAGAGTGATTGAGCTATTAAGAGGATGACACAGTCTCGCCTTGAGCTTAATCTATATCGTGAGGCAAAGGGATTCGTACATGAGAACATTACGAGTTCAGCCGATATGATCTTTACGTATACTTTGGGGTTAATATGTCTTGCTAGAGGCCGCTATTAACGTGGTGACCGAAAGGCGTTTCCGGTCGCAACCAAGCATACGTGAACCTACTGGTCGCACACTTAACGGGTTGGAACACTAATTCGAATGTGATTCGGATGTGGGCTCAATTCGGATAGAGATCCGGATAGACACACTATTGGGCCTCGGTCCACGAGGCCCAAGTGAGGAGGATCTATATATATGGAGGTGGGGGTGAGGATGGACACACGCTCTGCATTCCTCACGAGCAAAACCTCAGCCGCCACCTCCCGAGCCAAACCCCAGCCGCTTGCGAGTCTTTGGTACACTCGCGATCGGCGTGCCCACCCGGACGTGTGGATACCGGTGGAGGCGCCGCGTGCGGCGTTGATCGGCATCAACAAACTACAGATTGAGCGGACTCGTGGTGTGGTTGATCGCGCGTGGAGGAGACGATCGTTGGGACGATCGGCTACTTTCACTACTACCTCGACGCCGCGTGGTTGGATCGGCTTCTCCAACTCTTCTTCCGCTGCGGCAAGCGTCTAGTGGTAACGATCTATGATCCCTCCTTAGCATGATGTCTGGTGTGCGCGGTAGAAATTTTTATTTTCTCGCTATCGTAGCCTTTGCGCGTTCAAGTGGTATCGAGCCATCTTGCTTAGTTTGCGATCGGATCAGCGCATATGTTGATATGCGGTTGTAGTAGATTGGATCTATTATAGTCTAGATCAATCGGTTCATGTGATGAATCAATGGTAGCACGGGTTGATGAGATCAATCGGTGAATCGGGGTTAGATGAGGCGCAGATTGTATCACTACTAGTGCCCTAGAGATTGTCTCGGATTGGCATAAGGTGGTTATGTCGAATACTAGTAGGATATGAATCTGATAAGCCTCGGGCCAATGAAAAAAAAACTAGTGTCCTAGAGAATGTCTCGGATCGGCATAAGGTGGTTATGTCGAATACTAGTAGGTTACGGATCTGATGGCCTCGGCCCAGTGGAAAAACTAGCATCCTAGAGAATGTCTCGGATCGGCATAAGGTGGTTGTGCCGAATAGTTTTTCCATTGCTATTTCATAGATTGGATCTGTAAATTTCGTAGGGTGTACCCGCCTTGTATAGCGTCATGGGTTCACATCGTTAGGTAGAATACGATTCTACGTCTAACTTGTTTTTGCAGAGAATGATGTGAATAGTATGGCCCTATATCTTATTGGAATGTATGAGATGTATGTGATGCATGTAACATTCGTTCGTGGCCTGCGTGTCATGATTATTTCAGCTATTGTTAGCTGTCTATATTGTATTTAACGACCTGCGTGTCGACCTTAATGCTTGAATCTATCTTTGTAATCTTCAATTTCTAGCTATTATAGGTAGTAGCCTAGTTTTGAGGTTACAAGCTTTCAAGCATGGTGGCCTAAAGGAGTGTTGTGGAGGATGGAGATCGTCTACACCTACATGGAGATGGAGATCACCATTTTTGGGCCATACTACTTCACAGTTAAATGTGTTTATCTGTGATATTATCTATCTTATTCTTATGCAATGTTTTTGTGATATGTTGCTTTGGTAGGATAGAATCCCTCATAAAATTAGGTGTTCATGCCCTTCCATATGTTGCACTAAAAGATAATGATCACCGCATGGTAGGTCTACCAAAGTAGAGTGCCGTCGGTTATCATCATTATTTGGGGTAGATGTTGGACATCTACATGCGGAAGCATTTGGTTTACTTAACAAGGTTATCAAAACAGTTTTGGACCTTGGGGCATAGGTTGGGGCAGGGCATATTGATGTCACCCAACAAGCAAGAGTCACATAGGGATGTGATTAGCAAGGTGTTGCTTACCCATGTCACTAGTTTTCTAGCCGTGATGCCAAAGCTCACTAGGAATTGGTGAAATGAGGATCTTGACCCACTATGTAACTTAGAGGAGTTTTGTTGCAAAACACATAGTGGGAGTCTTTGTTAAATAGTTTAATAAAGATGAACATAAACATAGTGCTAAACTTTGCATATTCTTTGTTGTAGATCATGTCAACTAATGCCGCATCCAGTTCTTTTAATTTGCGATCTATTCTTGAGAAAGAAAAACTCAATGGAACAAACTTTATGGATTGGTATCGCAACTTGAGAATTGTTCTCAAGCAGAGCGCAAGGAGTATGTCCTTGAGTCTCCTTACCCGATGACTTGCCCGATAATGCTCACTGCTGCACGGAGAACTTATGAGAAGCAAGCGAATGATTACCTTGATGTGAGCTGTCTCATGCTTGCCACAATGTCCTCTCGAGCTTGAAGCAATATGAGAACACGATTCCTACAATATCATTGTGGGGTTGCGTGGTATGTTTGAGAACCAAGCAAGGGTGAGAGGTTCAACACTTCAAAGTCCTTGTTTGCGTGCGGAGCTTGCGAAGGAATCCGTCGACCCTCATGTGATTAAGATGATTGGCTACATTGAGAGTCCGGAAAGCTTGGTTTTCCCTTAGCCAAGAGTTGGCTGCGATGTGATTCTCCAGTCGCTCCCCGAGCTTTGAGCCATTCATATTGAACTATCACATGAACAACATGGATAAGACCTTGCGAGTTGCATGGGATGCTAAAGCTGCCGAGAAAGCATTAAGAAAAGCAGCAATCATGTGATGATGATGCAGAAAGGCAAGGCAAGCCCAATGTCAAGAAAGGCGCGTCAAAAAAAGTTAGCTCCCGATGAGATCGCGAGGCAGTTCTAAGGCCAAGCAAGTCAAGAAGGGCGCTGCTCTAATGTAGATTGTTACTATCAGAAGCAATCGGGGCATTGGAAAAGGAACCCCAAAGTACTTGGAGGATCTTGAGAAGAAGAAGGAAGTACGACTTCCTCCGTATAAATGTTATAGATATCAATCTTGCTACTTCATCCACCGATTCTTGGGTATTTGATACCGGATCGTTGCTCACTTATGCAAATCGTTGCGTGGGCTAAGAAGAAGTAGAAGTTTGAGGAGGGCGGTGGATCTTGGCGTTGGCAATGGAGCAAAAGTTGTTGCGATCGCTGTTGGCACCATGCCATTGTCTTTACCTTCAGGATTAGTTTTGGAATTGAATAATTGTTATTGTGTTCCATCTCTTTCCAAGAACATTATTTACGCTTCATGTTTGCAAGGAAGGTTATGACTTTAGATCCGTGAACAATGGTTGTTCTCTTTATTTCAAAGATATGTTCTATTGTCATACTCCATTGGTGAATGGGTTATATGTTCTTACTCTTGAAGAGTCACCGGTCTATAACATTAATGCAAAGAGGCAACGTTCGAATGATTTAAATCCCACGTTTATTTGGCATCGCCGCTTAGGTCACATAAATGAGAAACGCATGGAGAAGCTCCATAGAGATGGTATTCTGCACTCATTTGATTTTGAATCATTTGAGACATGCGAATCTTGTTTACTTGGCAAGATGACAAAGGCACCTTTCACCGGTCAAGGTGAACGGGCAAGTGACTTATTGGCACTCGTACATTCTGATGTATGTGGACCAATGAGCTCAATAGCCGAGGGGGTTTTCAGTATTTCATAACTTTTATCGATGACTTTAGTAGATATGGGTATATCTACCGATGAAGCATAAGTCTGAATCCTTTGAAAAGTTCAAAGAATTCCAAAATGAAGTGCAAAATCATTTAGGCAAGACAATCAAGTTTCTACGATCCGATCGTGGAGGCGAGTATTTGAGCCATGAGTTTGGCAATCATCCAAGGATTGTGGAATTGTTCCACAATTGACTCCGCCAGAACACCTCAATGGAATGGGGTATTCGAGCGGAGAAATCGCACCTTATTAGATATGGTGCGCTCATGATGAGCCAAAGTGATCTTTCGTTGTCTTTTTGGGGTATGCTCTTGAAACACGCGCCACACTAAACGAGGTTCCATCAAAATCAGTAGAAAAGACACCATATGAGATGTGGAGCGAGGACAACGTCCTAGCTTGTCTTTTCTTAAGATTTGGGGATGTGAGGCTTATGTAAAACGTTTACAACTGATAAGCTCACCCTAAATCTGATAAATGCTTCTTTATCGGGTATCCTAAGGAAACAAAGGATATTACTTCTATAATCAAGGAGAAGGCAAAGTGTTTGTCGCCTGGCATGGTGTCTTCTTAGAGAAAGAGTTTCTCTCAAGAAGGGATAGTGGAGCACAGTGCAACTTGAAGAAATTCGAGAAACACCAAAACGTTTCAGCTCCTACTGTAACCACAACGGGATGAACAAACCGTTGAAGAACTGTTGTGGACACACCGCACCACGTAGGTCGAGAGGTCACGTCGTGCACGAGAGGTACATGTTCTTGACTACTCAACAACGGGACATATTGTTGTTAGACAACGATGAGCCTAAGACCTATGAAGAAGCGATGGTGGGACCGGACTACGAGAAATGGCTTGAAGCCATGAGATCCGAAATTGAATCCATGCACAGAATCAAGTTTGGAACTTGGTTGATCCTCCCGATGGTGTTAAAACCATTGAGTGCAAATGGATTTTCAAGAAAAGATAGACATAGATGGAAATGTTCACATCTATAAAGCGCGATTGTGCCAAAGGTTTCAAACAAATTCAAGGTGTTGATTATGATGAAACTTTTTCGCCTGTCGCAATGCTAAAGTCTATTCGGATCATTCTAGCGATTGCTGCATATTTCGACTATGAAATATGGCAAATGGATGTCAAAACAGCTTTCCTTAATGGAAATCTGAGTGAGGATGTGTACATGACACAGCCCACGGGTTTTGTCGATCCGCAATCACCGAAAGATATGCAAGCTGCAAAGATCCATTTATGGATTAAAGCAGCATCTCGGAGTTGGAACATTCGTTTTGATGAAGTAATCAAAGGGTTTGGTTTCATCAAGAACGAAGAAGAGCCTTGTGTTTACAAAAAGGCTAGTGGAGCGCACTCGTGTTCCGGTCTTATATGTGGATGACATATTATCGATCGAAATGACATTCCTATGCTCGAATCTGTTAAGTCTTCATTGAAAAATAGTTTCTCTATGAAAGACTTAGGAGAGGCGCATATATTCAGGCATCAAGATCTATAGGGATAGATCAAGAAGGCTAATTGGATTAAGCCAAGATACGTACATTGACAAGGTGTTGAAAAGGTTCAACATGCAGGATTCCAAGAAAGGCTTCCTACCTATGTCACATGGTATAAATCTTAGCAAGAGTCGGTGTCCTAGTACACCGATGAGCGGGATAAAATGAATGCGATTCCATATGCTTCGGCTATGGGATCCATTATGTATGCCATGCTTTGTACATGTCCGGATGTCTCGTATGCTTTAAGTGCTACAAGTAGATACTCGAGATCCAGTGAAAGTCACTGGATTGTCAGTAAAGAACATCTTGAAGTACTTGAGAAGAACTAAAGATGTGTTCCTCGTCTATGGGGTGAGGAAGAGCTCGTTGTAAATGGTTACACCGATGCTAGCTTCCAAACCGACAAAGATGATTTTAGATCGCAACTGGATTTGTGTTACTGCTGAATGGCGGTGCGGTGAGTGGAAGAGTTCCAAGCGGGAGACGGTTCTGATTCTACAACAGGCCAGTACATAGCGGCTTCGAAGGCCGCTAAAGAGGCTGCTTGGATCAAGAAATTTGTTTGAGCTTGGTGTGGTGGCTAGTGCCTCGGCCCAATGGACCTCATCGTGACAATAGTGGGGCCATTGCGCAAGCCAAGGAGCCTAGATCGCACAGAAGTCCAAGCACATTCTACGGCGATTTCATCTCATCCGCGAGATTGTGAGAGAGGCGATGTGAAGATATGCAAAGTACAAACAGATTTGAACATTGCAGATCCGTTGACAAAGCCGCTTCCCGACCAAAGCATGAAGCTCACACTAGGGCAATGGGTATTAGATACCTACATGGTTGACTCTAGTGCAAGTGGGAGCTGTTGGTGATATGCCCTAGAGGCAACATGGAGATGTTGAATATATCACATACTATGTTTATGATGCATTACTTTGTTCCTTGAAATAGACATTATCATTATTGATCAATGAGTATGTGACTTATTCATGAGACTCTTAATGCTTAAATGTTGCTATTTCTAAATGATCCCGATCATATATCATATGAGGAACAAATATGATTCAAAGATCAAAGATATGTATTGATTGATGATCATGTCTCATGGATCATGGTATGGTAATACCAAATCAATAATATGGACATGTGTTAGTGAACATATGTTGGATAGACCCGCCATGAGACACTCGCAGAGATTCCATGTGTCATTAGTTGGTCTCAAGTAGTGTTTATGTAGAATCCTTAGACTTGAGATCATCATGGTTCCCAACATGCGTAGTAGCCTATTTTGGGACTACTAACCACTACTCCGTGAATGGGTAGTCATAAAAGTAGTCTTCGGGTTTGTCGTGAAACATGTAGTGGGATGTGAATGATCAAGATAGAATTTGCCCCTCCTTATGGGAGAGATATCTGGCCCTCGATGTAATGGATTATGAAAGTGCATGGCCATGCCAATGTGATTGAGGAGTCAATCACAAGTTTATAATCCATCACGGAATCGAGAGAGTGATTGAGCTATTAAGAGGATGACACAGTCTCGCCTTGAGCTTAATCTATATCGTGAGGCAAAGGGATTCGTACATGAGAACATTACAGTTCACCGATATGATCTTTACGTATACTTTGGGGTTAATATGTCTTGCTAGAGGCGCTATTAACAGGGTGACCGGAAGGCGTTTCGGTCGCAACCAAGTATACGTGAACCTGCTGTGGTCGCACACTTAGCAGGTTGGAACACTAATTCGAATGTGATTGGATGTGGGCTCAATTGGATAGAGATCGGATAGACACACTATTGGGCCTCGGTCCACGAGGCCCAAGTGAGGAGGTCTATATATGGAGGTGGGGGCTGAGGATGGACACACGCTTCGCTCCTCACGAGCAAAACCCTAGCCGCCACCTCCCGAGCCAAACCCCTAGCGCTTGCAGTCTTTGCCGCACACTCGCGATCGGCGCCCACCCCGGGCGTGTGGATACCGGTGGAGGCGCTGCTCGTTGCGGCGTTGATCGGCATCAACAAACTACAGATTGAACGGACTCGTGGTGTGGTTGATCGCGTGGAGAGCGATCCGTTGGGGCGATCGGCTGCTTTCACTACTACCTCGACGCGCGTGGTTGGATCGGCTTCTCCAACTCTTCTTCACTGCCTTTGCGCGTCTAGTGGTAACGATCTATGATCCCTCCTTAGCATGATGTCCCGTGCGCGGTAGAAATTTTTTATTTTTGCGCTATCGTAGCCTTCGCTGCGTTCCTTCGCACCTAACCGCGGAAGTCCAACCGGCGGAGTCCAACGGTGGAAGTCTAACCACCGGAAGTCCGTCGCCACATTAAAATGGCCACGACGCCTCGTGGCTGCACCGTGCCAAGCATACTTCGCCACGTGGACGGCCAGAAGAAGGAGCGCCGCAACGCGTCCGCTGTCACTTGACGCATATGCAGCGGCTCAGGGGCCCGCTACGCCTACCTATGCCGGCGCAATGCCTCCAACTCGGCCCGGGCAACCCCGACCCCACCACGGCAGGGGGACGGAGCGCGCGCGTCTACTTTGGATAGGTGCCAGCTCCGCTGCCACCCGCTTGAAGGGTAGGGGGGACGCGAGCGTCGCCTGGCCGACCGGCGCGGCTCCGCGCCACCCGTTCGAGGGGTAGGGGACGAGCGCGCGTCTACCTCGGACGCAATCCGGGCATCGGCCGATTCGCCTCGGCCAGGACCCGCTACACATTGAAGCTCGCAAGTTCGGAGAAGTTCACGAGCGCCAGGATGGAGGGGCCAAAGATCGCAACATGGCCGGCCTGGAAGCTTCTTCACCATGAGAGGCTCTGTTGTAGGGTGGCCCCACTTAAACCTCAAACTGTTAGAAGGTTATAAGGCCCGAGAATAGGCCATGTGTAATGACATAAGTGCCCCTGAAGGGGATACTCGGATGTAAGGGTATAATTGTAAAAGCACTCCCCATGTGTATATATATATATATGAAATACAGGCCATGGGAAGGCCCGAGCCATTACGATTACTCTCTCCCAACTCTCCACTACCATCTCTCTCTCTGTTTGGTCTGTAGCCACAACATGGGCAAAAGCCACGTTGGATCATTCTTTCGAATGTACGACTTTCACCCATTCTAATCGGTTGATCTTTTAAAATAATATATCTAGCAATTTTCTCATGGACAGAAAGCAGGTTGTGTAACTAAGTACTTATAGAGCCATCGGCCTTAAAGTTTAGTTGTGTTTGTATTCCTCCTCCTCCCCTTGGCTCTCTGCTGCCATTTTGCGTAAGAATGCTTTGTAGTGCCGGTTCAAGTGCCCTGTCCCAACAGCTATACAAGAAGTTAATGTAGCATTGCAATAATTACAAGTTGCGATCTCTACTGTTTTGCCATCTCGGATTTCCTGGCTCTAGGTCATGTGTTTCCAGCAATTTGCCCTTCATCCAGACTCGCCAATGTTGATGAGAACATCCCGGAGGTTTGATCAAGAGAAGATGGAGATGAACATGTTGCTGTCTAGAATTGTTTGATGCTACAAGTGGTGAACCAGAGGGAGGTGAGGGAGGAAGGGGCGCCACGAACATGAGAGGAAATCGATCCAAGCCTTACGCGGCCAGCCCATGGCCCAATATGAGAGAAATGCAAATGTTTATTGTTGTGGTTACAGACCAAACAGAGAGAGAGTGTAGTAGTGGGGAGTTGAGTAAGGGTGTGTTTGGTTGAGCTGTGGCTTCAAAAGCTCTTTGAGTGTGAGGTGTGAAAAGCTGCTTTGAGGTTGTGGGTGTGGAAAAGGCGTAAGTGTTTGGTTCAAACAAGTATAAAACTTACCTCCTATCTCTATTTTCCTTGAAACAACCGTGAAACAGCTCTCTATTTTCACCATTTCAAAAGCAAAAGCCAAAGCCAAAAGCAGGGTCCAAGGTGCTTTCAAAACAGTACTATCTAAAAGTAGCCGCTTCTGAAAAAGCAGCTTACTGGTTTCACCCCTTTGGTTGGCTTTTGGCTTTTGGAAGCAATGACTCCCAAAAGCTCAACCAAAGGCACCCTAAATGAATGGCTTCTCCCTTCCCCGTAGCCTATGCCACATATATATATATATTCACATGGGGAGTGCTTGTACAATTGTACCCTTACACATGAGTATTCCTCTGGGCTCTTATGTCATTACACATGTCCTATTTCGGACCTACGAGCCTCTCGGGCTTAGGTGGGGCCACCCTACAACAGAGCCTCTCATGGTGAAGGGCTTCACGGGCGAAGCCATGTCGCTGAGTCCTTGGCCCCCTCCGTCCCATCGGCTGTGATGCTTGATGACTTGATAGTTCGCCGCCCGCCCGTGCTTGCGCGAGGCTGTCTTGGTCCCGGAGCCGGCGCGCCTTGAGGCGAAGGCACGGAGGACCGAAGGCTTCGACGGGGCGAGGTCGTGCTTGTGCGAGGGCCGTCTCCGCGCCGGCGGCGCAACTTCAAGGCGAAGGCCTTTGGGTAGGCCATGGGCTTGGCCGGCGGGTCGGCGTGCCTACCTCGCGCTCGGATATTTATGGCGGCCGACAGTCGGCTGCCCTTGGCGGCCGAGTCGAGAAATCGTCGCGCGATGTGGCGCCAGGCGGGAGATGGTTGCTTGGTCGGGAGTGCGCTTTAATGGCGCTGGAATCGCGGCCGGCCTTTGTCGGGGAAGGCGGCACGGCTGCCCGCCGCCTGTGACGGATGTGGGCACGTGGCCGGCTGTAATTGGAGCGTCGTGGGATGCCAACGTTCCCACGACCACAGCCGTTCACCTCTTCCCCAGGAAAAGTGGCCACGCGGCGGGGGTGTATGAGCGCATTGGGCACTGAGCGGCCACCTACAGCCGCCTGCCGCGGTTACCAATGGTTGCACTGCCCGATCGTGGGTAGCCGAACCGCTGTAATTCTGTCGTTCGATCTTCTGCCTGTAGGGGATACAGGGGGCTTTATAAACCGCCCCTATGGGCATGCAGTCGTTCCCCTTGGCTGCTTGATCGCTTGTGCGTTCCTTCCTATTCTTCTTGAACCTCCTGCTGCTATTCTCGCCCCCACGCCTGCCCGCCGCCGTGAGAGAGGGATGGCTGCGCGCGACGACCTCCCAGCTAACACAGGTGCCACCCTTGACGACCCTGCGCGTCGCCTTAGCGAGAGCGCCTCATCGAGCCAGCGCTGCCTGACGCCACCACCGGTGGAGTAACTGTTGGTGATATGCCCTAGAGGCAACATGGAGATGTTGAATATATCACATACTATGTTTATGATACATTGCTTTGTTCCTTGAAATAGACATTATCATTATTGATCAATGAGTATGTGACTTATTCATGAGACTCTTAATGCCAAAATGTTGCTATTTCTAAATGATCCCCGATCATATTTCATATGAGGAACAAATATGATTCAAAGATCGACATATGTATTGATTGATGATCATGTCTCATGGATCATGGTATGGAGATAC